>CM055118.1:924378069-925578069 GCA_029206835.1 Rana muscosa | reverse complement strand
ACACTGTACGTTCGCTGCTTACTCAGTGGTGTGTTAGGGAAGCTTCACTAACCCGCCTCTCAGCCAAACAGGTTGCCGCGTATGTTACCGGTCACCTGATTGGCTGAAACGACAGGCGCTGTGATTGGACGTCGCCTATCAGGTTGAGAAGGCCTGGCTCACAGTGTCCACTCTAATTCATCCTAAAGGTGTTCTATCAGGTTGAGGACAGGCGCTGTGATTGGATGCCGCCTATCAGGCATCCAATCATAGCAGAGACAGGAAGAGCAGACGGAAGATTAGAAAACATTGAGGAGCGTGGAGGACCGTGACCGGAGCCCCACCGAGACAGGTAAGGCGGGGAATGAACAGTGGCAGCATTTGATGGGCGCAGTAGCAGCAATTGATGGGCACAGTAGCGGCAGTTTATGGGCACAGTAGCGGCAGTTTATGGGCACAGGAGCGGCAGTTTATGGGCACAGCAGCGGCAGTTGATGGGCACAGCAGCGGCAGTTGATGGGCACAGTAGCAGCAGTTTATGGGCACAGTAGCAGCAGTTTATGGGCACAGTAGCAGCAGTTTAAGGGCACAGTAACAGCAGTTGATGGGCACAGTGTCAGCAATTGATGGGTACAGTAGCTTCATTTGATGGGTACAGTAGCTGCATTTGATGGGTACAGTAGCTTAATTTGATGGGCACAGTGGCTACGTTTGATGGCACTGTGTATGCTTTTGATGGGCACAGTGTCTGCGTTTGTTGGCACAGTGGCTGCGTTTGATGGCACAGTGGCGGCAATTGATGGCACAATGGCTGTGTTTGATGGGCACAGTGACTGCGTTTGATGGGCACAATGGCAGCGTTTGACGGGCACAGTGCCTGCTTTTGATGGGCACAGTGGCTGGCTGCAATTGATGTTTGTTTTTTCAGTCTGCGCCCCCCCAAAATTTTGAGCACCAGCCGCCACTGACCAAAAGTATTGGGAAGCCTGCCTTTACATGCACATGAACTTCAATGGCATCTCAGTCCTAGTCCGTAGGGTTCAGTATTGAGTTGGCCCATCCTATGCAGCTATAACAGCTTCAACTCTTCTAGGAAGGCTGTCCACAAGGTTTAGGAGTGTGTCTATGGGAATGTTTGACCATTCTTCCAGAAGCGCATTTGTGAGGTTAGGCACTGATGCGGACGAGAAGGCCTGGCTCATAGTGTCCACTCTAATTTATCCTAAAGGTGTTCTATCAGGTTGAGGTCATGACTCTGTGCAGGACAGTCAAGTTATTCTACCCCAAACTCACTCACCCATGTCTTTATGGACCTTGCTTTTGTGCACTGGTCGAAATCATTTGGTGGAGGGAGGATTATTGTGTGGGGTTGTTTTTCAGGGTTTGGGCTTGGCCCCTTAGTTCCAGTGAAGGGAACGCTTAAGGCCTCAGCATACCAAGACAGTTTGGACAATTTCATGCTCCCAACTTTGTGAGAAGAGTTTGAGGATGGCCCCTTCCAAGGCCAAACTTGACTGTGCACCAGTGAACAAACAAGGTCCATAAAGACATGGATGAGCGAGTTTGGGGTGGAGGAACTTGACTGGCCTGCAGTCCTGACCTCAACAAGATAGAACACCTTTGAGGGGAGAATTTGAGCGGACTAAGACTGGGATGCCATTTAAGTTCATATGTGTGTAAAGGCAGGTGTCCCAATACTTTTGGTAATATAGTGTATGTAACAGTTTTCATACAGTTTGGCAGCATAACACTTTTCATGTACAGTATGCATTGACTAGTAACAATTTTCCTTTTTCACTAAACAGTTCACACACTTTAACAGCAACATGAGCTGTGGCATTGGCTGTGGCAGTGGTGCACATACCTTGAGCTATGACACTTCCAATACATATGGCTATTTAGGCTCTTCTGTTACTATACTAAGGTCCTCAAATTTCAGGTAGATTTTCTCCTCGCAGCTCAGCAGTGACTCCAGCATTACATGTGTGGCCTTCCTCTCGACTCCCATGGAAAGAGCCTTGGAGGTACGACTTCTTCGCTCCTATATCCCCTCAAATTGAAGTGACACAATCTCAGGCCAACACATGGCCATCCACAGATAACCCCACAGTCATCAGGATATAACTCTTTAAATACAGAATGCAAACAACATTGTAGGCACCTGTCTACAAGTAATTCAAAATCGTTCCAGATCCTGACATACCTTTATACATAAAAAATTGTTCTATCCATTCAATGTAACTTCTTCAATCTAGATTTATATCTATGTGTATTGGCATTACTATTTTTATGTTAAAAGACAGACAGCATGTCCAAAGCATGCAGCCTTCATACAAGTGCAGCAACATTAAAAAGAACAGTGTTCATCCTGGGAAAAGAAAGATGATTTTTTTAAAGACAAGTGTCAGTCCAGTGAAATTTTAGTGAAATCCATAAGTCATACTTGTAGATAGGGATGAGCTTCGAGTTTGAGTCAAACCCATGTTCAACTCGAACATCGCCTGTTTGCCGAATTTCGAACATTATGGGCCGTTCGCGACAAATTCGAGTTGCTCGTCACGACCCATAATTCACTGCGGCATCGCAGTGCATTGCTGGCTGATGATTGGCCAAGCATGCACTATGACCCGCATGCTTTGGCCAATCACAGCACGCAAAAAACGGAGAGCCATAATTGGCCAAAGCCAGGGTGGCTTTGGCCAATTGTGTCTCAGGGGGTTTACTACACACCCCACACTATATAAGGCCGCCTCCGTGGCGGCCTTGTGTAGTATGCTGCGGTGGTTAAAGAGAGAGGTTAAAGACAGAGAGAGACAGTGTCATTTATTTTGAGTTAGATAGAGCAGGCAGGCGAGTCAGTTAGCTGCAGTTACAGTGTGTAGAGGATATATATGCTGTGAGGGGGTTAGCTCGGCAGCGGGTATGTGTGACCCCCGGGATGGGCTCCCCACCCAAAAACAGGCCCAGCAGACGGAGGTTGTGGTTTTCAAAATCAAAAAGGTGCGGTTTATTTTCTATTTACAGTGACAAAAACACAGCAAGGCAAAAAAAACATAAACAAAATAAATCCTGGTCAACTTGACCTCTGACTAAACTTACAGGTTTCCTAACTAACGACTGGGATCAGCCTAGTGCTGTCCTAGTCCCTGGTTTTAAATGTCCAAGCAAAATATAGCCACACAGGCTTTCTCTCACCGCACAGGGGTTCACTCTCCCTAGACAGTCCACACAGGTCTGCTTCCAGGCATGAGCTAACATCTAATGAAGCTGGGAGTTCTTATAGAGGCCTAAATGAGCTGACAAGCTTCAGCTGGCCTCATCAACTCCCTGTCTGTACGACGCCCAGCCCTCTCCCTAGAGGTATGAGTCATCCATGAGCCCACTAGCCTTATACAACTCTCCACCTAGTTGTATAAATCGGCGTAAAGCCTGAATCTGGGCGAAATATATCTACCCCCCTGGATGCAACCAGGTGACTTTACCTTCCTGCTGTCACATACCCCCCCCTCTTGTTTTAACCTCGGGGTTGGAACACCAGCAATCAGGCATTCATGTACTCGAGACAAAGCATCCACATTCCCCATTTGAACGCCAGGGCGATGCTTTACTGTGAAGTTGAATTCCTGGAGGGCCAGGAACCACCTATTCACTCTTCTATTTGTTTCCTTGTTTTGAGCCATCCACTTTAACGGAGCGTGATCCGTAACCATGTCAAAGTGCCTACCTAGCAGGTAGTACCGAAGGGAATCTAGAGCCCACTTCACCGCTAAACACTCCTTTTCAACGGTGGCGTAATTTACCTCATGGGATTTCAACTTCCTGCTGAGGTAAATGACTGGGTGCTCTTCCCCGTTCCAGACCTGGGACAATACTGCTCCTAACCCCACATCTGACGCATCACTTTGTACGACAAAGTCTCTAGAGAAGTCGGGTGAGTACAACACTGGCTGGCTACATAAGGCTTGTTTCAAGAACTGGAATGCTGCCTCAGCCTCGGGGGTCCATTTAATCATGACCGACCCTTTCCCCTTCGTCAGGTTGGTTAGGGGCACAGCCTTAGAAGCAAAGTGGGGAATGAATCGCCGATAATACCCAGCGATTCCCAGAAAGGCTCGTACCTGCTTCTTGCTGTTGGGACGTGGCCAACTCTGGATGGCCTCGACTTTGTTGAGTTGGGGTTTTATTACTCCCCTCCCAATGGTGTACCCAAGATATTTGGCCTCCTCCTGCCCAATGGTACACTTCTTGGGGTTAGCCGTAAACCCTGCTTCCCGAACAGAGTCCAGGACTGCTTGCACTTTTGGCAGATGTGAGGCCCAATCTGTGCTATGGACAATTATGTCATCCAGGTAAGCCGCAGCATACTTCCGATGGGGCCTCAGCATCTGGTCCATTTTCCGCTGGAATGTGGCCGGCGCATTCTGTAACCCGAACGGCATTCTTTTATATTGGAACGCCCCGTCTGGGGTTACAAATGCGGTTTTCTCTTTGGCCGACTTGGCCAGGGGGATTTGCCAATACCCTTTTGTGAGGTCAAGAGTCGTCATGTATCGGGCTGTTCCCAGCCGGTCGATCAACTCATCTATACGTGGCATGGGGTAGGTGTCAAATTTTGTAACTTTGTTCAACTGACGAAAATCGTTACAAAATCGCCAGCTCCCATCCGGTTTAGGCACCAACACAATGGGACTAGACCAATCACTTTGGGACTCCTCTATCACCCCTAAGTTCAGCATTTTCTGTACTTCCTCCCGTATTGCCTCCCGTCGGGCCTCTGGGATCCGATAGGGTTTTAACTTCACCCTTTCACCGGGTGGGGTAATAATGTCATGCTCTACCCCAGATGTTTGTCCCGGCAGCTCAGAGAATACCTCCTTGTTGCGAAGCACAAACTCCTTAACCTCCTGTTGTTGGGGTTGTGACAAGGTGGCTGCGATTCCAACCTCAGGAATCACGCAACCAGTTTGAGCTGGTGACCAAGTGTCTGCGACTAGGGACTCTCTATCCCTCCAGGCTTTCAACAGATTAACGTGATAGATCTGTTCGGGCTTTCGCCTTCCTGGTTGTCTGACCTTGTAATTCACTTCGCTCACTTTTTCCATTATCTCGTAGGGGCCTTGCCATTTGGCAAGGAATTTACTTTCAACCGTAGGGACAAGTACCAATATCCTATCCCCCGGGGAAAAGGTACGGGTCTTGGCTCCACGGTTGTACACTCTCTGCTGTGCCAACTGCGCTTGGGCCAAATGTTCCTTCACGATGGGCATTACCTGTGCAATTCGATCTTGCATCAGGGCGACATGCTCAATCACACTCCTGTGGGGAGAACTCTCACTTTCCCAAGTTTCCTTGGCAATATCCAACAGCCCTCTTGGGTGTCTCCCATACAGTAACTCAAAGGGGGAGAATCCCGTAGAGGATTGGGGCACCTCCCTAATAGCAAACATCAAATAAGGAAGTAGACAGTCCCAATCCCTTCCATCTCTATCCACCACTTTCTTCAACATTTGTTTTAGGGTTTTGTTGAATCTTTCAACCAGCCCATCGGTTTGGGGGTGATACACAGATGTACGCAATTGCGTCACTTTGAACAATTTACACAGCTCTTTCATAACCCGGGACATAAAGGGTGTACCTTGGTCCGTAAGCAGTTCTTTACAAATACCCACCCGGCTAAAAACAAGAGATAGCTCTTTGGCTATGGTTTTGGCCGAGGTATTTCTGAGAGGGATCGCTTCTGGATAACGGGTGGCATAGTCCATTATAACCAATATGTACTGGTGCCCCCTAGCGGACTTGATTATAGGACCTACCAAATCCATTGCGATTCTCTCAAACGGGACCTCAATGATGGGTAGAGGGACCAGCGGGCTACGGAAATGTGGCATCGGGGCCGACCTCTGACACACAGGGCAGGAGGAACAATAATTTTCTATGTCCTTCATCACCCCAGGCCAATAGAATCTCTGTAATACCCTCTCTCGGGTTTTCTCTGTCCCCAGATGACCTCCAAGAATGTGCCCATGGGCCAACTCCAACACCAACTTCCTGTAAGGTTTGGGCACCACAAGCTGCTCAACGGTTTCTTCTGCCCTTTTTGCCACCCGATACAGTAGGTCCTTCTCTACGCTGAAGTATGGGTAAGTGCCGGTATTATCTGGGTTCACTAACTCGCCATCTATTTTCACTACGTTTTCCCGTGCCTTTATTAGGGCGGGGTCTTTCAACTGTTCTGTGGCAAAGTTTTCCCTGTGAACCTCAAGATCAGAAAACTCCACAGACGGTAGGTTTTCGTCTGAGGAGGTGGGCTCCTCTCCAGTTTCTTGAGTCTCCCCTGCCAATACTGACAAGGGAAATTCCGGAGAGTCCTCACCACTCTCAGGGGAGTTCTGGCTATCACATTCCTGGTACATAGGGGCACCAGTGGGGGGCTCAGGATCATCCCACAGTTCCCAGAACTTCGGAAAATCCCTTCCCACAATGGCGTCATGCGGTAACTGAGATACTAAGCCCACTGGATGAGAGAGGGTACCTTTGGGGGTCTCGAAACACACTGTAGTCACTGGATACTCTCGGGTGTCCCCATGCACACAAATAACGGCTACCTTGCTATTCCCAGAGACCTCTGTTTTAACTAACTCAGCCTTTATCAGGGTCACAAGGCTACCTGAATCCAGCAATACCACAACATTTCTACCATTAATACACATTTTGCATAAATGTTTCTCAGTTCCCCGAATGGCAGTGCATGCGACTGTCGCACACAGCGACTGACGTCTGCCCGTCAGAAAGTCACACTGCATGGGTTCCTCCACAACCGGGCAATTGGCTGCAATATGTCCCGCTTGCCGGCAGCGGTAGCAAACGATCCTTCTTGCCGCCTCTTGAGCCGCTGATTTCCCAGGCTGTTCTCGCCAAACTTGGGGTAGAGCTCCCACCCTCTCACTCTCTCCACCCTCACCCCTTGGAATCCTCTTATCCGCCCCTGGGGATGGTCTGGTCTTAGGGTGGAAAGTCCGAGTATCTCTGGAAGAGGCCGTCAGGTTCTCTGTAGCCAAGTATTTCTCCACACGATCCACAAGACCATCGGCCGTCTCTGGGTCTCCATGGCTTACCCACTTTTGGATGGCAGTAGGAAGAGCTCTCAAAAACCGATCCATTACAACACGTTCCACAATCTTTGGTGCGGACAAAGTCTCTGGCTGTAGCCACTTTCTGCTCAGGTGAATGAGATCATACATTTGAGACCTGGGGGGTTTTCCAAGCTGGAAAGTCCAGTTATGCACACGCTGAGCCCGGACAGCCAGGGTGACACCCAGCCTTGCCAATATTTCAGCTTTTAGCATCACATAGTCTTTTGCTTGGTTAGGCTCTAGGTCATAGTAAGCTTTCTGCGATTCACCAGTTAACAGAGGAGCCACTAGTCCAGCCCACTGCTCCTCAGGCCACTTTTCTCTTTCAGCGGTCCTTTCAAATGTGGTCAAAAATACCTCTGGATCATCCTCTCCAGTCATTTTTGTCAATAAACGACTCACCCCAAAGGACGCGGTATTAGTGGGACGGCTTTCCTCACTGGTCTGCGGACGTTGCTGCATTACTGCTTCCATCTGTTGTTGTAGTCTCTGCTCTTGCTTCTGCAACAGGTCTATGAAGCGGGCCTCAGATTGCTGTTGGGCTTGTTGCTGAGCCTCCAGACTCTGTTGTAAAGTTGCAAGGCTCTGTTGATGAGCTTGCTGCTGGGCTGCAAGGCTCCTTTGCAAACCTGCATTTGTCTGCTGTTGATTGGCATTTGCTAGAGCCAGCTGTTTCAGTATCTCCTCCATGCTGGCTTAAAAAAAAACTGCCCGCATTCTCCACCAACTGTGAGGGGGTTAGCTCGGCAGCGGGTATGTGTGACCCCCGGGATGGGCTCCCCACCCAAAAACAGGCCCAGCAGACGGAGGTTGTGGTTTTCAAAATCAAAAAGGTGCGGTTTATTTTCTATTTACAGTGACAAAAACACAGCAAGGCAAAAAAAACATAAACAAAATAAATCCTGGTCAACTTGACCTCTGACTAAACTTACAGGTTTCCTAACTAACGACTGGGATCAGCCTAGTGCTGTCCTAGTCCCTGGTTTTAAATGTCCAAGCAAAATATAGCCACACAGGCTTTCTCTCACCGCACAGGGGTTCACTCTCCCTAGACAGTCCACACAGGTCTGCTTCCAGGCATGAGCTAACATCTAATGAAGCTGGGAGTTCTTATAGAGGCCTAAATGAGCTGACAAGCTTCAGCTGGCCTCATCAACTCCCTGTCTGTACGACGCCCAGCCCTCTCCCTAGAGGTATGAGTCATCCATGAGCCCACTAGCCTTATACAACTCTCCACCTAGTTGTATAAATCGGCGTAAAGCCTGAATCTGGGCGAAATATATCTACCCCCCTGGATGCAACCAGGTGACTTTACCTTCCTGCTGTCACAATGCATTATAGGTGTTGTATATATATTTACACACTGTATTCAGTTTAGCTAGACCCTTTGCTGTTATTCTCTATACTGACAGGCAGGCAGGTGATTGTGCTAGCTGCAGTGTTTCACTTAGTGTACTGTGTCCTTTGCACAGCGTGTACCTGAATACAATTGGTGGTGTTCTCATACCAATACCACAGACAGGGAGCTACATCAATTTCATTTAGTGTACTTCTGTCCTTTGCACAGCGTTCACCTGAAGGTACCTCAATACAATTAGTGGTGCTCTCATACTAAAACCACAGGCAGGGAGCTGCATTGAATTCATTTAGTGTACTGTGTCCTTTGCACAGCGTTCACCTAAAGATACCTGAATACAATTGGTGGTGTTCTCATACCAATACCACAGGCAGGGATCTGCTTTATTTTCACTTAGTGTACTGTGTCCTTTGCACAGCGTTCACCTAAAGGTACCTGAATACAATTGGTGGTGTTCTCATACCAATACCACAGGCAGGGAGCTGCTTTATTTTCACTTAGTGTACTGTGTCCTTTGCACAGCGTGCACCTAAAGGTACCTGAATACAATTGGTGGTGTTCTCATACCAATACCACAGGCAGGGAGCTGCATTATTTTCACTTAGTGTACTGTGTCCTTTGCACAGCATGCACCTAAAGGTACCTGAATACAATTGGTGGTGTTCTCATACCAATACCACAGGCAGGGAGCTGCTTTATTTTCACTTAGTGTACTGTGTCCTTTGCACAGCGTGCACCTAAAGGTACCTGAATACAATTGGTGGTGTTCTCATACTAATACCACAGCAGACAGTTGATTCTGCTAGCTGCAGTATAATCAGTATAGATATATATATATATACATCCCACCTTTGTGCAGCTACATCTCACTGCAGGCCATTAGTATGTCTGGAAGGCAAACAAGGAGAGGCAGACAGTCACAAGCCAATAAAAGAGGGCAATCAGGCTCTGTGTCTAGAGGCAACAGTGCTGGTTGTGGACACGGTGCATCCTCATCAGCACGTGGCCATGGGACACACTTGTCTTTCTTTATGGCAGCTGGCCATGTTGAGCCGCAACATGGTGAAGACTTGGTAGAGTGGATGACCAAGCCGTCCTCATCCTCCTCATCTTCTCTCACCCAGGCTCAGGGTACTTTGTCTGGCAAAGCAGCTGCCAACGCGGCCTCTTCCCTCGGCTCAATGGCATCAGTCACTCCTTTCCTAGCCCCACCATGTCCTCCTGAGGAGTCCCCCGAACTGTTTGACCCCAGTGTGGATGCCCAGCGTTTTGAAGGCTCCGATAATGGTACCCAGCTAGAGGAAGGCAGTAACGTGAGCCCAGAGAGAGGGGGTGCCCAACAAGGACAGCAATCTGGCAGTCATGTTCCCCCAGCTGCAGCATACTGCCAGATTTGCTCCAGTGATGAGGAGGGAGGGGATGATGAGGTCACTGACTCCACGTGGGTGCCTGATAGGAGAGAGGAGGAGGAGGAGGCACATCTCCAACGAGGCAGGATGCCCTCCAGGGGCCAGCTTAAGGGCAGCCAACCGACTGCATCATACCGCAGTGTTCCGCATGTTCAGGGCGCTGCTGTCTCTGCACATTATTCCAAAAGTTCTTTGGTGTGGGCCTTTTTAGAGACGTGTGCAGCAGATCGCACCGTTGCTATTTGCAACATATATCTGAAGCGTATTTTGCATGGCCAAAACATGAGCCGCTTGGGCACCACGTGCTTGACCAGACATATGTCGACCTGCCATGCAGTCTGTTGGCAAGTATACAAAAAAGACCTACACCAAAGAACAAAGCGCACCTCTCCTTGCTCCTCATCAGCTGGGATCTCCAACCCCACTATACCTTCAGTCCTCTCTGAAACCTGCACTGAAAGGAATGAAGGTGTAGAATTATGTGTGTCACAGCCAAGTACTTGTGGGCAATCTGCTATCGGTACATCGACGTCAGCTTGTACCAGGCAAATTTCCCTGCCCCAGCTGCTGGACCGACGAAAGAAGTTCACTCACAGCCATCCACATGCCCAGTGGTTTAATACTAGCTTGGCTAAATTGCTAGCACTTCAACTGCTGCCTTTTCAGCTGGTAGACTCTGCCCCCTTCCGTGAGTTTGTGGAATGTGCGGTTCCTCAGTGGCAGGTTCCCAAACGCCACTTTTTCTCACGGAAGGCGATTCCGGCTCTCTACCGGCATGTGGAAGGCAATGTCTTGGCCTCGCTGGACAGGGCGGTCAGCGGTAAGGTGCATATTACCGCTGACTCATGGTCCAGCAGGCATGGACAGGGATGTTACCTATCTTTCACGGTGCATTGGGTGACTCTGCTGGCAGCTGGGAAGGATGCAGGACAAGGTGCAGTAGTGTTGGAGTTTGTTCCGCCACCACGCCTCCAAAATGCTACTACTGGTGATTCTGACACACCTCTCTCCTCCACCCCCTCCTCTTCTTCTTCCTCCATGGCCTCTTCCTGTGCTTTGTCCTCGGAACCAGCGGTGCTCCGTAGGCGTTCAAGGGGCTACGCAAGTACGCAGGCAAAAAGATGCCATGCGGTGCTTGAGCTGGTGTGCTTGGGGGACAGGAGCCACACTGGGGCAGAGATTCTGTCAGCTCTGCAGGGGCAGGCTCAGAGGTGGTTGACGCCATGCCAGCTTAAGCCAGGAAAGGTGGTTTGCGACAATAGCACCAACCTCCTCTCCGCCCTCCGACAGGGACAACTGACCCATGTGCCCTGTTTGGCTCACGTCCTTAACTTGGTGGTGCAGCGGTTCTTGGGCAGGTATCCGGGCTTACAGGAGGTCCTGAAGCAGGCCAGGAAACTCTGTGGGCATTTCCACCGGTCATATAATGCCAGTGCTCGGCTGGCTGACCTGCAAAAGGAATACAACCTGCCCAAGAACCGCCTAATCTGTAACATGCCCACCAGGTGGAACTCTACATTGGCCATGCTGCAGCGGCTGCACACACAGCAGAGGGCCATCAATGAGTATCTGTTGCAATATGGCACCAGGACAGGGTAAGGGGAGCTTGGATTTTTTCCCCACACCAGTGAGCCATGATCAGGGATGCATGCACTGTCCTGGCACCATTTGAGGAGGCCACGAGGATTGTGAGCAGTGACAGTGCATGCATCAGTGACACTGTCCTTCTTGTCCACCTGTTGGAGCACACGCTGCATGGAATAATGGACAGGGCACTTGAGGCAGAACAGAGGGAGGAAGAGGAGGACTTCTTTACCTCTCAAGGCCCCCTTTATCCAGACAGTGTTCCTGCTGGCCCGCCTATCACACAGGAAAAGGACGAGGAGGAGGAGGAGGATTGTGTCAGCATGGATGTGGAGCCTAGCACTCAGCATCAGCAGCAGTCTTCATGGGATCAATTACAGTCCCAAGACACCCATGGACTTGTACGTGGCTGGGAGGAGGTGGCTACGGTTCATGTCGTCCTGAGTGACCCAGAGGACTCTGGACCGAATGCCTCAGCAAACCTACGCTGCATGGCCTCCCTGATCCTGCAAAGCCTGCGGAAGGATCCTCGTATTTGTGCTATCAAGGAGAGGGATCGTTACTGGCTGGCAACCCTCCTTGATCCACGTTACAAGGGTAAGGTTGCGGACCTTATCTTGCCGTCGCAGAGGGAGCAGAGGATGAAGCATCTTCGGGAGGCCTTGCAGAAAGGTCTGTGCAAAGCATTCCTAGAGACTGAGAGGTTACAAATTCCTGGTCCTGGACAACGTGTTGCTGAGGCTTCGGTCAGTCAAAGAAGGAGCGGTGGAGAAGGTGGCCGTCTGACCGATGCGTTCAGACAATTTTTTAGTCCACAGCCCCAAGGTATGATCGGTTCCAGCAACCATCGCCAGCGTGTGGTTTACATGGTGCAGGAATACCTATGGGCAAGATCAGACTTGGACACCTTTCCCACCGAAAATCCTCTGGGTTACTGGGTCTTGAGGATGGATCACTGGCCAGAGCTTGCACAGTATGCAATTGAGCTACTGGCCTGTCCTGCATCCAGCGTTCTTTCGGAACGCACATTCAGTGCTGGTGGAGGCTTTGTAACCGATCACAGGGTGCGCCTGTCCACCGACTCGGTCGATCGACTGACCTTCATAAAAATGAATCAGTCTTGGATCGCCACCAGCTACTTATTTCAGCCCCTGTTTAACAGGGGCGTGTAATTACAATTTTTAATGCAATGCTTTGCAGCAGGGCTCATTCCTGCGCTCCAACTAGAGTATCTGTGAGGGGTTGCAGTGTTGAGGCACCAGCCAGGGCCGCTGATAGGCCAGTATAACTGGCCCTGTTGTACTGGGCCCAGCCAGCAGGGGGGCCTGGAAACCTCCACAAAGAACTATTTATTGTAGGGGACTTCGGTGACTTCGGTGCTCCGTTCATGTAGGTGGCAGCAGGAAGGGACTCTTTTTTCTCTTTTCTTCCGCGCCCGCTCCTAATGCTGGCTCAAGTCCCGGCCAGCGTGTCCTTCCCTGGCACAGCGGAGTGATTCCTCTCCCTCCACACTTGGCGCTCTGCTCTGTTCTTCACGGGGCAGAGAGAAGAAGCAGAAGAGGCTGACTATTTTGTGACAGTGTCAGACTGTGACAGTCCAGCGAGTCCAGGCAGCAGTCTGCAGGATCAGGGAGGAAGTGACTCCTGGCTGGGGCCCGGCTAACAGGTGTGTACTTGCTTGGGGGGATTCAAGAACTACTGCAGCAGCATCTATACATGGCATTGGCGGCATGGGTGGCACTGTCTGCAGGTAGCACATGCGTTATGGCTCATAATGCATGTACTACCTGCAGACAGTGCTACCCATGCAGCCAATGCCACATTGTGCTGCAGACAGTGCCACCAATGATGCTAATGCCATAACGCATGTGCTACCTGTCTGCAGCACAATATGGCATTGGTGGCACTGTCAGCAGGTAGCACATGCGCTATGGCATTAGCGTCATTGGTGGCACTGTCTGCAGCACAATATGGCATTGGCCGCATGGGTTTCACTGTCTGCAGGTAGCACATGCGTTATGGCCCATAACGCATGTGCTGCCTGCAGCAGGCACAGTGCCACCCATACCGCCAATGCCATATTGTGCTGCAGACAGTGCCACCAATGAGGCTAATGCCATAACGCATGTGCTACCTGTCTGCAGCAAAATATGGCATTGGTGGCACTGTCAGCAGGTAGCACATGCTTCATGGGTGGCACTGTCTGCAGCACAATATGGCATTGGCCGCATGGGTTTCACTGTCTGCAGGTAACACATGCGTTATGGCCCATAACGCATGTGCTGCCTGCAGGCACAGTGCCACCCATGCTGCCAATGCTGTAATGTGCTGCAGAGACTGTGCCACCCGTTCCGCCAATGCCGTAATGTGCTGCAGACAGTGGCACCTGTGCCGCCAATGCCGTAATGTGCTGCAGGCAGTGCCATCTATGCCGCCAATGCCATAATGTGCTGCAGACAGTGAAAACCATGCTGCCAATGGCGGTATGGGTGGCACTGTCTGCAGCACAATATGGCATTGGCGGCATGGCATGGCATGGGTGGCACTGTCTGCAGCACAATATGGCACTGGCGGCATGGCATGGGTGGCACTGTCTGCAGCACAATATGGCACTAACGGCATGGCATGGGTGGCACTCTCTGCAGTACATTATGGCATTGGCATGTCCCGCTGTCAAGTCGCTGATCGCCACCATTACTATTAAAAATAAATAATAAATACATCACATAGTTTGTAGATGCTATAACTTTTGCGCAAACCAATCAATAAATGCTTTTTGGGATTTTTTTTTACAAAAAAGATGTTGCAGAATACATATTGGCCTAAACTATTGAAGAAATTTGATTTGTTACATTTTTTATTGGATATGTTTTATTGCAGAAAGTAAAAAATGTATTTATTTTTTTCAAAATAGTTTTTTTTTTTTTGTTTAAAAAAGGCAAAAAGTAAAAACCGCAGAGTTGACCAAATACCACCAAAAGAAAGCTCTATTTGTGGGGGAAAAAGTGACATACATTTTATTTGGGTACAACGTCGCACGACCAAGCAATTGTCAGTTAAAATAATGCAGTGCTGTATCGCAAAAAAATGGCCTTGTCATGAAGGGGGGTAAATTATCCAGAGGGGAAGTGGCCTGCCTGTGTTGCTGTTTGTTATCAAGGCTTCTTTCACATGGGGTGGAATCTGCTTGTTCAGCAGGGGATCTGTCCGCTGATCCCCCACTGAGCGGAGTGGGCAAATGACAGGTCCGTGTCCACTCAGCTTATGCAGAGCGGACTCGGACACAGCCTGCTCTGCTCTAAGGGCAGCTGGTGTAAACAAACCGGCTATCCGTTCACACCCGATTGCCCTTCAATCCACTAGATAGAGGGAAACAGATCCCTTTCTGTTTTTTTTTGGCGGATCAGATTGAAGGTAGGTGGGTGTAAATGGACACACAAGTCTGTTTAGATCCATCCCTCTATAGTAGTCAATGAAGGATCAAATCAGGTCTGCCTGAAAAATAGACAGGCAGACGTGATCAGGCCAGTCATGTGACCCCACCCCCAACCTTTTTTCTTTAACCGCAGTACATTTACTGCGGCAGGGTGACACACACGTGCAGGCTGGATCACATGTGCGTCATCCTTCCTGTTCTGGGTTAGGGGCGCACATGAATGCGCCTGCTACTAACCCACTCTGTCACTTGTTAGTGAATGAGGCTTGAGTTCCCACCACCACTGTTTTAAAATGGGGTAGGAATAGCACTGGTAGGAATTTATTCCACCCAAGTGCCATTTCAAAACAGCTAGCTTAGCCTCAGCCTTTTTTTACTTTGTTTCCCCATTTGGATTTAGTGCTAGAATCGCTGGCTTTCTGTGAAAGCCAGGATCTAACACTAAGCCCAGAAGCTGAATTTTTTTTTCCTGTGCCTCAAATTGTGCTACACAGCATTGCATAGAAGTGCCTGTAGCAGACCACTGTGTGTCCCAGCTTCTGTAGCCTCCTGGGATCTGTGACAGTTTTATATGAATAAATAAAAGCTCATCAAAAGTTGATCATTGTAAGCACCCTCTCAGTGGTAAATGGTTTGTCATCTCTGTAAACTGATACGTCTGCATCAGAGCTTGTTCTTTTGAAAGACAAAAGACTTACTAGCTAGATCACATATGAAAATAAAGGAAAGAGAGGCTTAAAAAGAAAACGAATGCAGATACCACATCTAAGAATTGGTAAGCTGCAATATAATAAAGGTTTGTTTTTGGGTTGCCACATTATGCGTGCCACATTACTATTCTACCCAAAGGTGACCCAGGTCTGTTAAAATCCTATATAGTGTATATTAATAAAACAATTTTCTGAGTGCCGCTAAAGTGTTTGGGTTTGGCTTGAAGAAAAAGTGGCAACCCTAGTGGTGTGGCATTGAGGGGATTAAAATGTTAAAATTTCTGTGAATTGCCTCAGAAAAGCAATCTGAGTAAGGATCTCAGATTGAAGGAGCTACTGCTGAGTAAGGATCTCAGATTGAAGGAGCTACTGCTGGTGTGAACAAGCTCATAGAGTGTGGTCACAAGTTAAAGTGACACTAAACTCTAGTTCTATTCAAGTATGTATACTTAACTTAAAGTCCCTTCTTCCTCTTACAGCAAAAGTGAATAGGAGAGCTTCGGGAGCTCGCAGAGGACGTTACAAAGAGGCAGAAAACCACAGTAAGAAACAATTTCAGGAAAAATAGATTACATGTCCATTAAGTAGTGGATATGTATGCTTTTGAGCGACCGTGAGTGTTTTTGAGCTGATAGTATCTTAAAACACTGGGCTCCATTCCTGAAACAATATCTACCGCTTTAAGAGCAGTGGTAAAAAAGCTCATAGCACTTTTCTAATTTTTTTTTACCATTCAGCTAAAATTGTTATTAAAACATGGCCTGCGTTATTCCATTGAAATATGCGGTACAGAAAGTCCCCGAGTTACGAGCATCCGACTTGCGAACGATTACTACTTACGAACGGGAGGCTGCGTGGCCACTATTCGACGGCTTGCACATTCGACTGAATCTTTTCGACGGCGGGCACATTCGACGGAACATCGGAAAACAACGTATGTTGTTCCGACTTCCGAACATATTCGACTTAAGAACAAACCTACAGTCCCTAGCCCGTTCGTAACTCGGGGACTGCCTGTATTTATCTCAAGGAACCAATTGCTATTTTATTATTGCATGCAATTTTTAGGAAAATGTGTCATCGCCCAATACCGCATGCAATATGCTTTAGTGAATGGAGCCCATGATTGAGGTGGAGTGAGTGATAAGCGCCTTTGGGCAATCTTACTTAGATATGACCCAAATTTGGGATTCTGGCTGCGTTTGTTGAGAACAAGAATCCTATCTCCCTGTTTCAGGTCAATCCAAAAAAATGTATCCACACAAGTCTGGATTTCTGAAGCGCAAGGAGAGGAAAGAGCGAGAGGAAGAACAAGAAAAAATAAAGAAGAAAAATCTAATATTTCACTATTTTAAGAAGCCAGAAACTACCCAGAAACATAATGTTGAACCGGAAGCATCCTCAGAACGAGATATGGATGTTAGGTCAGACACAGTTGAGGGCCATTCTCAACATTGTGAGCTGCTCACTATATCTGCAGATTTGGAAGAAGAGGGTATGCCTGCCTTTGAAATTCAAAACTGCTCCACTGAGAGTGTTTTACCTGAGGAAAGTGTGTCCTCATGCACCCAGTCTGCTGCAAGTATAGAAAATACCTCCACCATTGCATATCCCTATGAAATTTTGAGCAATTTAGAAACTTCATGCAGCTCCTCTTTTGCCTCAAGTTCTAAAGGTCCTGTTCCTATGGATTTGTGTGAAATAGATTGGAAAGATCCAGCACTGTGGCCAGAAAATCTTCAAGACAAAGAAAGAGAGCAAATTGTGCTTTCTGGATTGATGACTGAAGAGGAGCTGAAAAAAATTGCATGTCGTATGACTTTGGACAGCGATGGACATTCATTTACGGAGTATCTTTTGTATGCAAAATACTCAAATGGACGTGAGAAGATTTTAAGAGACTGGCTTTGTTGGAGTGATTCCAAACATGTTTTATACTGCATCACTTGCAGAGCTTTTTCTTCAAATTATTTCCATAGGAAGGATGGAAGTATACTATGTAGGAAAGAAGGCTTTGACCCTTCCAAAAACACATGGCATCAACTTTATACACGATTGCCAGAGCAGTCTGGCTCTTCTGTCCATTGAGCATGACCTTGCAAGACAGATGAACTTTCGAGACCTTATAAATGAATTTGCTGAAGCAAAGGTACAAAGAATTTCTGCTACAAATCTGTAACACCTTTGGCAAAGTGGGAAAGGACTAGTCAAACTGAGTCAACCGATCTTTCAAGGATTTAGGCCGCCTATAAGTAATTTGGGGCTCCTTCTCTATGTATTTGCACACTATTGGATCAGCCAATAGAAGTGGCCAATATTTGTTGATAATCTGCCTCACCTGTTTATGCTGTGTACTGTATGAAGTTATGATTCTCACAGGTTGGAAAGTGCATTTGATTTTTTTCTGATAGATCAAAGTGTCCCTAACATGAGCTCTAGCTCTATTGAAAGCTTTTTTCAAGATACTGTGAGTATACCCTCTGTCACGAAGACGAGAATAAAGTGAGTTGGCTTCTTTTTAAAAAACGTCATCCCTGCTACAGTTTGGCCGCAGCCGCAGGTACTGGCTGTAGGGGATACTGTTGACCAGGGATTTCGGATGGGAACTGGAAGCATGTAATATAGCATTAGTTGCAGGCGGCTTTCTGAATAAAGATGTACCCAGAGAGCCATCACTCTCCACAAAAATTTTTTGGTCACAAAGCATTGTAAATTTGAGATTAAAACTATTGTTGCCAAGTATGTCCATAAACTCAAGAAGTTCATCATGTGTTCCAGTCCAAATCATCAAGATGTCATCGATGTATCGATGGAAAGTAAGTACACATTCTAAATATTTTTGAATGTCATCTCTGGCGAAGAGGTCCCTCTCCCACCCCGCCAGATGCAGATTGGCGTAGGATGGGGCACAACGTGTCCTCATTGCCACGCCCTGTATCTGGAGGTAGTGGGAGAGACCAAACATGAATACATTTCTGGTTAACACGAATTTTAATAATTCCAAAATGAAATCATTGTATTGGTCAGCTGAATGGCCACGCTCGCGTAGATGTTCCGCCACAACTGACAATCCCTGGTGGTGAGGGATTGCGTTGTAGAGACTCTCCACATCGATCGTGACCAGCCAGGCATTTGCTGGAACAGTGATGCCCTCCAGTATTTTGATCAAATCTATTGTGCCCTGCACAAAAGAGAATAATGCTTTGACATGCGGGTTCAGATAACTATCAATCAGACTGCTGGCATTTTCGCTCAAACATCCACAGCCCGAAATGATAGGCCGACCAGGAGGATTGATTAGCGATTTGTGAACTTTGGGCAGAGCGTACATAGTAGGAACCTTAGGTTCCAGAACATTAAGAAATGTCCATGTGGATTTGTCAATCAAATTTTTTGACAATGCCTTAGAAATAATATTCCTAAATTCAATACAGTAATGGTCAACAACAGTTTGTGAAATGGGCCTATACCATTCTCTATTCTGGAGAATGCGTAGGCACATAGATTCGTATTTTTCACGGTCCATAATTACAAGATTCCCGCCTTTGTCGGCCTGTTTAATTATGATTTGTTTATTTTTCTGTAATGATGTCAGAGCTCATGTGAACCAAGGAGACAAATTGCTGGAACGGGTCCTAGACCATGTCATTCCCTCAATCTCTCTTGATATTTGCTGCACAAAAGCCCAAATATTGGGATTGTTACCTAAAGTAGCAACATTTTTGGATTTAGGTTTAAACAATTGCGGAGGGGGAAAACATCTAATCAGTGGGTTTTTTCCTAATGAGGGGGGGGGGGGGGATTTAATGGTGGATCAATCGACTCACCATCATCCTCCCATAGTTTGATTAGTTCCTGTATGGCTTGAATCTCTCTAATAGTAAGATCATTAGTTCCTGTGGAGGTAGTGACATGATCAATATTGTGAGATTTATGATAAATTGTCTTGAACAACAAACGTTGTGTAAATAAATGAATATCCTTGATAACATCAAAGGCATCCACCTTGGCATCTGGACAGAAAGTTAGTCCCAACTGTAATACCTCGAGTTCTTCTGGACTGGGATGATATAGAGAAAGGTTCAAAATCTGAAATTGTTTGTCTTTCTTCTCTATTGGTAATGTTTTACAAAACCTCACTGACTTACCGGATTTTGGTTGTCCGGTGTGCCCAACGCTAAAAAAATAGGGGCTAATTTGGAATCGCTCTTAGCAATGACAGGCTGAGCCGAATCACTTACCTTAGTTGAACGATGTGTAGAAACCAAAGTAGTAGAGGAAGAAATAGAAGTGGATAAAGTGCCCATAGAACCAGATGCTTTAGCCCCATGAGAACCACGTGAATTTTTTGCCAAATTGTACGACGTATTAGAACGTTGTTGTGAATTTCTTGAACGAACAATAGGTCATTCACGATCGTGCGATAAAGCCGGTGCGATTCTTTCATTTTCTGTGAAGGATACATTGGAGTCCCCTTTGCGTTTCTTGGACATCCTTTCAGAGGCGATGTCCTGATATACAGTAGATTGGCTAGACGACGCTGGAGAAACAGAAATATCAGAAACATGAGAGACATGATTTGGCAGAGTCTGACTTGTAGGTTTCATTGATTGTCTTTGCTGAGCTGGTGGATTCCATTTATATGCAAACCCCATATCATATGAGGATTGGTCCCTCAGAAATTTAATTTCTATGTTGTTAATTATTTCTGTGGTGTACTGTTCAATGTGTTCCTTGAGTTCGCGTTCCTTATTTTTAAAGGAAGGCAATCCTGCCAGGGACATATGTTCCACATGCCATTTATTAATCTGCTCATCAACCTCATCCAGCTTAATATCATATTGGGAACACAATTGGGACATCATCTCGAAGGAGCATGATTGTAAATTTAGTTCCCACTTTTGTTTTAATCTGTCATCTACTTTTTTAAAGGTTCGGAAATATTTGAATCCGCAACCCCCATGGAGTAATTTTATGTTCAATGTATTTTTCTGAATATTTTTTGTGCCAGAAAATCCTAACTTTTTTCTCTACAGATCTTTGAAGTTTGATGAATGATTTGTCTAAACTGGCCTCCCATACTCCTACTGAGCTCTGGGAAAGGTGAATTTTGGTCATGAGTCCCTCCCAGTTATCCCCACAAAACATGGCCATGATGGGAATCTATGTAAAGCCTTTGTCAGGCAAAAATGTTTTAATCATAGAACGAAATAAATTAATTAATTTCAAAAAGCATATATAAAGAGCAATCTATAAAATGTATAAAAAAAGAGGGCTTCCATCTTTATAGGCCACTCACTAGACCAGATTATAATTGATTTGTAGATCCTTAGTTTTTTCTTATATGGATAATCAGAGGCCCACAGTATAACATAAGTGGTCACTAATAAAGAAAAGCAGAAATTTATCAATGCAATTAACAATAGTCTCCTTTTTAAGGGAGATAATATACTTGATAGGAATCCACAATCAAATGATGGTGTGGTACGACACCTATTATAGTTTGTTTTTTGTGATTGTGGATAGCCAACTGGTATATATAGCACCAAATTCCCAAAGAATAGTTGGACAATGGCAAAAAAGATGGGGGGTTTTTGCGGTGCAAGAATACAATATATCAAGTAAATTATGATAAAATATTTTTATTTTGAACACCAAAATAAAAATAAAAAACAGTAAAAATATATGGAGAGTGTTAGTACAGACAATACAGTTCAAGTGGACAGTTGGATGGAATATGTTCCCGACATGTTTCGCCCCTGATTCGGGCTTCTTCAAAAGGAGAACTGTCCAATATGGTGATACACACCTTCTACAGAATACAGAAAAACAAAATACATGCATGTCATAATATATAGTGATAATTTTGAACAACAATTATATACATCAAATACAGTGTAATTAATCTAAATTTTATGCATGCGCTGTTCACATTCCCAAAAGTCCAGCCCCTTACCTCTCCCCACTCTAGCCAGTCCAAATGGTCACATCCCACACGGCAGTACCCGGCCCAAGCCAAGGTGCACATCAAATGATCACAGGGGGAAGAAAGACGGCCAAAACTTGGCAGTATCTATAATTGGAAACATACAGATATGGTAGAAAAGATGTGTACATATAAAGGTGTACAAATATATATACACACATATATATCCCAAAGAGATCCACTGCTATCAATAGAGGCAGTGTGTCTCTTAGAAGTTTTGGGAATGTGAACAGCGCATGCATAAAATTTAGATTAATTACACTGTATTTGATGTATATAATTGTTATTCAAAATGATCACTATATATAATGACACGCATGTATTTTGTTTTTCTGTATTCTGTAGAAGGTGTGTATCACCATATTGGACAGTTCTCCCTTTGAAGAAGCCCGAATCAGGGGCGAAACATGTCGGGAACATATTCCATCCAACTGTCCACTTGAACTGTATTGTCTGTACTACCACTCTCCATATATTTTTACTGTTTTTTATTTTTATTTTGGTGTTCAAAATAAAAATATTTTATCATAATTTACTTGATATATTGTATTCTTGCACCGCAAAAAAATCCCATATTTTTTGTCATTGTCCAACTATTCTTTGGGGATTTGGTGCTATATATACCAGTTGGCTATCCACAATCACAAAAAACGAACTAATATGCAAGTTATTGTCCTAAAAAGGGTTTGAGGACCCAGGTCCTGCCCCAGGGGACATGTATCAATGCAAAAAAAGTTTTAAAAACGGCTGTTTTTTCGGGAGCAGTGATTTTAATGATGCTTAAAGTGAAAACAAAAAAAGTGAAATATCCCTTTAAATATTGTACCTGGGGGGTGTCTAAAGTATGCCTGTGAAGTGGCACGTGTTTCCCGTGTTTACAACTGTCCCTGCACAAAATTACATTTCTTTTTTTGAAAAGTTTTATTTATTGCTTTTGACATAACAAATAGACCCAGCTAGCCATACATGAAAATAAACTATTTACATTTCTTCAGCATTGGCTCGCTCCTTCCAGACCCCCACACAGTGATATGAACATTACAATTATAAGGCCACCTTTTCTTGGTAACAGTCAATATTTTTTTTAGATATGTCAAATAGTTACATACATATTAACTCCTACTGCAGGTGCATCCTATTAGGTGCCACTCAATCCCCCACCGTAATTTTACTATTCATCCAACTGCCCCACACTTTATCAAATTTCTGTGGTATGCCCCTGCTAGCGTAAGTAGCTTTGTATAAAGGTGCAGACCTATTAACCACACCCTTCCACGCTGATACAGATGGAGGATTGGAATTTTTCCATGATAACACTTTAATTTTCCTGGCATAATATATTAGAATCGTCAACAGAGTACGAGTCACTCTTTTTGGGGCTAGATTGTCTACCAGTCCCCAAAGGCATACCTCTATCTTGGGCTGTAAATTAATGGTGGTTACTTCAGCTATGCATTCTGTAACCCCCTTCCAGAATACTTGGATGGACGAGCAATTCCAAAAAATATGCATGAAATCAGCAGCGAGGGAACTGCACCACCAGCCTAGCTGGAGTAAGATATATGCGATGCAGGAATTTAAATTGAATGAGATGGTCCCTGGCAGAGACCAATCTAGTAAAACAAAATGACATTTCTAAATGAAAAAAAGTCATTTAAAACTGCTTGCGGCTTTAATGTAATGTCTGGTCCCAGCAATATGGATGAAAATCATTGAGAAAAATGGCAAGGGTAACCCCCCAACACCCCCTCCCCCCCAGCCCCTTTGGGTCTTGTATGGATATTAAGGAGAACCCCGCACCCAAATAAAAAAAAAGGCCCTATATACTCTTAACAGCAGTATACAGGCGGTGCAAACAAGACAGGGACTGTAGGTTTGTTCTTAAGTAGAATCTGTTTGTAATTTTGAACTGGTACATTTTTTAAGTGTAATTCCAGCCAAAAAAAATATTTTTAAGCTTTTTGGAAAACATAGGGAAGGGTTATCACCCCTGTAACATTTGTTTTGCTGTCTGTGCAGTGTGCACCTGTTCAGAACATTTCACCTCACTTTCTGTCCCAATGAAAAAAGTTTTTTGAAAATTTGTGTTTTTTATTGAAACAAGGATTGGTGATAAAGCATCAGTGGAGAGGAGACCCCTTTTTCCTATATTAACTCTTACAGGAGAGAATTTCCCTTCCTAGGGGTAGATTTCCTTTCACTTCCTGTTGTCTCTTTCCGTTTGCAAGTAGGTATAAGTAGTATGCCCTATGTACTCTGCAGAAATTTGGCCCTTAGGTGTTGGTGTTGCCACAACACTGTAAGCCCTCACAGTTACTCTTGGTGGGCGCTGGAACGCCCTGCTGTGAACTATTATATCAAGAATTGTAATTACATACCATTGTTGAACAGTGGTAGGAATTGGGCCTTTGGTGGTGGTGCTGGTGCCACAACACTGTAAGTCCTCACAGTTACTCTTGGTGGGCGCAGGAATGGGCCCAGCTGTGAAATATTAGATCAAGAATTGTAATTAAATGCCCCTGTTGAACAGGGGCAGAAAAATTGGGCATTTGGTGGTGGTGGTGGTGGTGTTGCCACAACACTGTAAGCCCTCACAGTTACTCTTGGTGGGCGCAGGAATGGGCCCTGCTGTGAGTTATTAGATCAAGAATTGTAATTACATGCCCCTGTTGAACAGGGGCATGAAAATTGGGCCTTAGGCACTGGTGCCACAACACTGCAACCCCTCACAGATACTGTACTTGGAGCGCAGCAATGAGCCCTGCTGCAAAGTATTGCATCAAAAATTGTAATTACACACCCCTGTTAAACAGGGGCTGGAAAATTGAGCCTTAGGCACTGGTGCTGGTGCCACAACACTGCAACCCCTCACAGATACTGTAGCTGGAGTGCAGCAATGAGCCCTGCTGCAAAGCATTGCATCAAAAATTGTAAATACACGCCCCTGTTAAACAGGGGCTGAAAAATTGGGCCTTAGCCACTGGTGGCGGTGCCCAGAACCAAAAATGTTCTTACAAGCTATCAGCATGATCATTGAGGAGGAAGAGGATAGTCACTCAGCATAACAGTATAGTCACTCAGCATCAGCATATGCGGTCTTGAAGGGATCTGACATTTCAAAAAAAATTATTCGGTTACATCAGCATCAGGTGCCTGGTAGCTGGTGGTGATCCAAGACTGATTAATTTTTATGAAGGTTAGTCGATTGACCGAGTCGGTGGACAGGCACACCCTGTGATCGGTTACAAAGCCTCCAGCAGCACTGAATGTGCATTCCGAAAGAACGATGGATGCAGGACAGTGATCCATCCTCAAGACCCAGTAACCCAGAGGATTTTCGGTGGGAAAGGTGTCCAAGTCTGATCTTGCCCCTAGGTATTCCTGCACCATGTAAACCAGACGCTGGCGATGGTTGCTAGAAGCGATCATACCTTGGGGCTGCGGACTAAAAAATTGTCTGAAGGCATCGGTCAGACGGCCACCTTCTCCACCGCTCCTTCTTTGACTGACCCAAGCCTCAGCAACACGTTGTCCAGGACCAGGAATTTGTACCGCGTTTGTACGCGTTGCACAGACCTTTCTGCAAGGCCTCCCAAAGATGCTTCATCCTCTGCTCCCTCTGCAATGGCAAGATAAGGTCCGCAACCTTACCCTTGTAACGTGGATCAAGGAGGGTTGCCAGCCAGTAACGATCCCTCTCCTTGATCGCACAAATACGAGGATCCTTCCGCAGGCTTTGCAGGATCAGGGAGGCCATGCAGCGTAGGTTTACTGAGGCATTTGATCCAGAGTCCTCTGGGTCACTCAGGATGACATGATCCGCAGCCACCTCCTCCCAGCCACGTACAAGTCCACGGGTGTCTTGGGGCTGTAATTGATCCCTTGAAGACTGCTAGTCTTCACCTCCATGCTGACACAATCCTCCTCATCCTCCTCGTCCTCTTCCTGTGTGATAGCCGGGCCAGCAGGAACCAGATAAAAGGGGCCTTGAGAGGTAAGGAAGTCCTCCTCTTCCTGCCTCTGTTCTGCCTTAAGTGCCCTGCCCATTATTCCATGCAGCGTGTGCTCCAACAGGTGGACAAGAGGGACAGTGTCACTGATGCATGCACTGTCACTGCTCACCATCCTTGTGGCCTCCTCAAATGGTGCCAGGACAGTGCATGCATCCCTGATCATGGCCCACTGGCGTGGGGAAAAAAATCCAAGCTCCCCTGACCCTGTCCTGGTGTCATATTGCAACAGATACTCATTGATGGCCCTCTGCTGCGTGTGTTGCCGCTGCAGCATGGCCAACGTAGAGTTCCACCTGGTGGGCATGTCACAGATTAGGCGGTTCTTGGGCAGGTTGTATTCCTTTTGCAGGTCAGCCAGCCGAGCACTGGCATTATATGACCGGCGGAAATGCCCACAGAGTTTCCTGCCCTGCTTCAGGACCTCCTGTAAGCCCGGGTACCTGCCCAAGTAACGCTGCACCACCAAGTTAAGAACGTGAGCAAAACAGGGCACATGGGTCAGTTGTCCCTGTCGGAGGGCGGAGAGGAGGTTGGTGCCATTATCGCAAACCACCTTTCCTGGCTTAAGCTGGCATGACGTCAACCACCTCTGAGCCTGCCCCTGCAGAGCTGACAGAATCTCTGCCCTAGTGTGGCTCCTGTCCCCCAAGCACACCAGCTCAAGCACCGCATGGCATCTTTTTGCCTGCGTACTTGCATAGCCCCTTGAACGCTTACAGAGCACCGCTGGTTCCAAGGACAAAGCACAGGTAGAGGCCATGGAGGAAGAAAAAAAGGAGGGGGTGGAGGAGAAAGGTGTGTCAGAATTGTAAGGAATGGATCAATATATTGATTAATGTATAACCAAATGAACCATTGATGAAGAGTTCCACTTTATTTTGTTTTAATAAGTTCAAACTGTATGTTTCGGGGGATGTTTTCCTGCTTGCTTTTCTACTGATATTATTATGATGATTAAGTGTATTTTGCAAGAACGGAATGTGACCTTGCAGTTGCACCTGCAGTGTGCTGTATTCGCTAAGAGTGGGTTGCTTCCTGCCTTTGGCAAGGCGCCGAATCACAGTGATAAAACCCCACGACAAGTCATAAAAAATGATATTCATGCATAACCATACTTTGTGTTGGTGTCATTGAATATACAGCCGGCTAGAGACTTCCACAGGTCCGAAACCCAGCTCGAGCAGAACCAGAACCAGAACCCCTCCAGCACCTCTCAAATGGTATCAGAAGTGGGATGATTCAACTGAACAGGTGAGACCCCTTTATTTTTATTGGGAATTTATTGTCTTACTCTGTTCATTGATTCATCCGGACTAGACTCTCGAGGGAACACTGTATCCCTGGGACTCTCTGAAATAATGAGAGGAGGTATATAGGGACTTCGCTAGGTTGGCCAAGTCATGAGAGGAGGTATATAGGGACTTCGCTAGGTTGGCCAAGTAATGAGAGGAGGTATATAGGGACTTCGCTAGGTTGGCCAAGTCATGAGAGGAGGTATATAGGGACTTCGCTAGGTTGGCCAAGTCATAGTCAATGAGGGAATCATAAATTCCCTCATTTCTACAGGGCGGATCTGTGGAAACTCTATTTACTGTGTGCACACCAGGTTGATTTAATAACATCATCTTGCAAATGTCTATTATTTCTTGTTGTGGTGAATGTAAAACTGGTTTACTGTTTGCTTATAAAGGGAAGACCACGTCATTAGTGGCAATTGTTCCAGGGGGGTATCATGTCAAAATTGGCAAGGGTCCTATGTTCCAGGGATCAAAACAACATATGTTAAGGTTTAATATACACAACATACTACCCCCCAGTCCGGTGTTCGAGGGACTAAGTGTAGCAGAAATACAGTGTCTGGTTGTATTTAAAAAAGGAGAAAACTGGGTTCCTTGTCATAAATCTATAAATTGTCATAAGTTTGAGGACATTTTCCGCCCCTCTAACGAAATAGAGAAAGCAAGACAGAAATGTTTTCATTTTTAAAGTATAAGAATAAAATATTATTGTTTGTTAAAATGGGTAATCAGTCGGGAAAAAGTGATGATGAAGGTAAGCATCAACCCTCCCCGATAGATTACATGAAAGGCAATTATGGAAATTAGACTTGTGCACAACGGAAAAATTCGTTCCGTTTCGGTTCGTTTCTTTCCGGTCCTGTTGATTCGTAATCATTCGTAATTTTGCTAGACGGGATTTTTCATGTTCGGACTCATTCGTATTTTTGCAAACGACATTTTTCGTTGAATTTTTTGTTGCTTTATAATTCGTACTTTCGGTAGAGTACGTTGTTTTTCGTTGATTCTGGACACAACTCCTACTTTCGTAACTTTTTTGGGGTTCGTACTTTCGGTACAGTACGTTGTTTTTCGTTGATTCTGGACACAACTCCTACTTTCGTAACTTTTTTTGGGTTCGTTGATTCGTAATTTTCCATGTCTCTCTCACAACGACGCTGCCTATTATGCCTAATGTGCTTCGAATGGATTTGTACTTTTCTAAATACATAGCGGTTATTTGTAACGATTCGAAATCTCGTATTTTACTTTCGTTTTTTACATGCGGCTATAGGCTCCGCCCCTGTACACCATTTTGAGAGGGTTCAGCACGGTGAGGGAGAAGCAGAGAGCAGAGCAGAGTGAGTGTTATTGTGCTTCGAATGGATTTGAAATCTCGTATTTTACTTTCGTTTTTTCATGCGGCTATAGCCTCCGCCCCTGTACACCATTTTGAGAGGGAGTTCAGCATGGTGAGGGAGAAGCAGAGAGCAGAGTGAGTGTTATTGTGCTTCGAATGGATTCGTACATTCGTAACTTTTTTCATAACGAATTATGCCGAAGACCTTCGGGCATTCGCTATTTTGCGGTATAATTTATTTCGGATTCGGTTTTATTCGTAATTGCTCTGTTCGGAAATTCGAATGCTTCCGAATGTCCGAAAGTTGCTAAATTCGGACGAATTTTGATTCGTTACGAAACGAATTGCACAAGCCTAATGGAAATCATTGTACTGATCCGTTCTGGTCTCTGGTCTTAAAAAGTGCACATCAGTTAGAAGTGCCATGTTTGGGGGTGTACGGGCCATGTTCCGAAGGAGAATGGGTAGAAGTCACCAGAATATGTGGCCAGCACAAACAGTACAATTATCCCATAACAGACCTTGATAAGGATTACATGACTCAATGTTGTAAAATTTGGGCAAAAGGTATGAAGGAATATAGAAAGAAGCACACAAATATGAAAGGGGGAAAGAAAAATAAGGCAGAAGGTATAATGGGTAGCCCATCAGCCCCGCCTAGGAGGGAATAATAGGTATACCTGAAGCAGCAGCCCCTTTACTTATTTCCTATCTACATGGTCCAGGTCATTTGGGAAGGAAAACAGTTTTGACAATGTACAGACAGTCCTTCAGCACAATCAATGATACACACCTCATTGCCCAGTTGACAGATTCATGTCTCACTTGCGCACAAAACAATGTGCAATGTAAAAAACAGGGTATACATGGAAATTTGCCCCCCCCCAATAGGCCCCCTCCAAGATCTACAAATAGACTTTACACACATGCCAAAACAGAAAGGGAATTTAAAATACCTTTTGGTCATAGTGGACAAGTTTAGCTCATGGGTCGAGGCTATTCCAACCACAGGAGAAACGGCCAAAATAGCATCAAGGGCACTAATAAATCACTGGATTTTGAGGTATGGTTTACCAGCCAAGATCTGGTCAGACCAGGGTCCAGCTTTTACAGCTGCCCTCACCCAGGACCTAGCGAAACTCCTGGGCATTCAATGGAAACTACATATTCCATATCACCCACAAAGTGCAGGAATAGTAGAAAGAATGAACAGAAATATAAAGGATAAACTCAAAAAGGCCACAGGAGGAACTATGAAGGGTTGGATTGATTATCTTCCTGCAGTCCTATTCCAAATAAGAACAGCCCCACATTCCAGAACAGGGTTGTCACCATTTGAAATACTTATGGGTAGGCCCGCACAGAGAAAGCCTGATGAGGGAGAGGAGGTTAATCTTTATTCTTTACAGGAAGAGTACATGAAACATTTGGTAAGTAGCCTTAGTGAAACAGAGGACAAAGTTGCTGTCACTTTCCCTCCTCTCTCCACAGAACCTACACATCCATATATCCCAGGAGACAAAGTGCTGATAAAACAACTAGCTGTCCGGAGACAACCAGGTCCTATTTTCCAGGGACCATTTGAAGTCCTGAAGGTTGCCAGAACAGCCGTTCTCACAGATCAAGGCCCACAGTGGATCCATGCATCAAGACTAAAGACATTTCCAGGCACACCCCCAGAGAAAAAGGAGGTGAAACAGGTGTTACAAGTCCTCGAAAATAGAGACTAAAAGGAAGACTGTACCCTAAAAATGACTCATGGCAAATGATTCAGGGAAGCTATGGGCTCTGTTGGCAGGACTTGTGATATTGGTGTTTATCCCCACTTGGATCATAACTAGCTGTATGTATCACCTGGAGGATCTGGGTGAAATGAAGGGTATATGTGGTAAAAATACAGAGCAGAATTATACTGCACAACAACAAAGAACGAAAAGAAGTATGGAGGGAGGTTTCACAGATAAAATGCTACTGTTAAAATTTAAATATGCCTATGCTCAGAAGTCAGGATATGATAAATGTTGGATATGTAGTAAGCAATATCCACCGAGAAGAAGTGGTACAATGAATATTCTGATGATCAAGGGGCTTCTGTTCTGAAGCCTTGATCAAAGGAGGGATTGTAAGGAATGGATCAATATATTGATTAATGTATAACCAAATGAACCATTGATGAAGAGTTCCACTTTATTTTGTTTTAATAAGTTCAAACTGTATGTTTCGGGGGATGTTTTTCTTCTTGCTTTTCTACTGATATTATTATGATGATTAAGTGTATTTTGCAAGAACGGAATGTGACCTTGCAGTTGCACCTGCAGTATGCTGTATTCGCTAAGAGTGGGTTGCTTCCTGCCTTTGGCAAGGCGCCCGAATCACAGTGATAAAACCCCAGGACAAGTAATAAAAAATGATATTCATGCATAACCATACTTTGTGTTGGTGTCATTGAATATACAGCCGACTAGAGACTTCCACAGGTCCGAAACCCAGGTCGAGCAGAACCAGAACCAGAACCCCTCCAGCACCTCTCAAGAATCACCAGTAGTAATATTTTGGAGGCGTGGTGGCGGAACAACCTCCAACACTACTGCACCTTGTCCTGCATCCTTCCCAATGCACCGTGAAAGATAGGTAACGTCCCTGTCCATGCCTGCTGAACCATGATTCAGCGGTAATATGCACCTTACCGCTGACCGCCCTGTCCAGCGAGGCCAAGACATTGCCTTCCACATGCCGGTAGAGAGCCGAAATCGCCTTCCGTGAGAAAAAGTGGCGTTTGGGAACCTGCCACTGAGGAACCGCACATTCCACAAACTCACGGAAGGGGGCAGAGTCTACCAACTGAAAAGGCAGCAGTTGAAGTGCTAGCAATTTAGCCAAGCTAGCATTCAAGCTAGCATTCAACCGCTGGGTATGTAGATGGCTGGGAGCAAACTTCTTTCGGCGGTGCAGCAGCTGGGGCAGGGAAATTTGCGTTGGTGTACCGATAGCAGATTGCCCGCAAGTACTTGGCTGTGACACACCTAATTCTACAATTTCATTCCTCTCAGTGCAGGTTTCAGAGAGGACTGAAGGTATAGTGGGGTTGGAGATCCCAGCTGATGAGGAGCAAGGAGAGGTCCGCTTTGTTCTTTGGTGTGGGTCTTTTTGGTAGGCTTGCCAACGAACTGCATGGCAGGTCGACATATGTCTGGTCAAGCACGTGGTGCCCAAACGGCTGATGTTTTGGCCATGCGAGGTACGCTTTAGACATATGTTGCAATGGCAATGGTGCGATCTGCTGCATACGTCTGAAAAAAGGCCCACACCAAAGAACTTTTGGAATAACGCGCAGAGACAGCAGCGCCCTGCACATGCGGAGCTCTGCGGTGTGATGCAGTCGGTGTGCTGCCCTTAAGTTGGCCCCTGGAGGGCATCCTGCCTCGTTGGAGAGGTGCCTCCTACTCCTCCTCCTCCTCCTCTCTCCTATCAGGCACTCACGTGGAGTCAGTGACCTCATCATCCCCTCCCTCCTCATCACTAGAGCAAATCTGGCAGTATGCTGCAGCTGGGATAACATGACTGCCAGATAGCTGTCCTTGTTGGGCACCCCCTCTCTCTGGGCTCACGTTACTACCCCCTCTCTCTTGGCTCACGTTACTGCCTTCCTCTAGCTGGGTTCCATCATCGGAGCCTTCTAAACGCTGGGCATCCTCCTGGAGCATGTACCCAACACTGTGGTCAAACAGTTCAGGGGACTCCTCAGGAGGACATGGTGGGGCTAGGGAAGGAGTGACTGATGCCATTGAGCTGAGGGAAGAGGCCGCTTTGGCAGCTGCTTTGCCAGACAAAGTACCCTGAGCCTGGGTGAGAGAGGATGAGGAGGATGAGGACGGCTTGGTCATTCACTCTACCAAGTCTTGGGCATGTTGCGGCTCAACATGGCCAGCTGCCAAAAAGAAGGACAAGCGTGTCCCACGGCCACGTGCTGATGAGGATGCACCGTGTCCACGACCAGCACTGTTGCCTCTAGACACAGAGCCTGCTTGCCCTCTTTTATTGCCTCGTGACTGTCTGCCTCTCCTTGTTTGCCTTCCAGACATACTAATGGCCTGCAGTGAGATGTAGCTGCACATAGGTGGGATATATATATATATATGTAGCGCCCATCCCCTTTTAGGGGTGCTATATACCCAAATTTAGGGGGCTGGTCTGAGTTAGTAGTTAGGCTCAGACCGTTCTCATTGATAGGTTGTGCTACTTTGTTTCTCCAGGTGGTATACTGGTGTGCAGTTCCCTGTGGCCTGTAGGTGACACTGCCATGACAGGTCAGGGTTGAACCACTAGTAATAGTGCTGTGCCTTAGGGTGTCCTCTCTCGGCAGCGGTACAGTGGGCGTGGTTGGCCTGCTGTGCATGCTGGGGAAGGATACATAAGGGGCAGACGCCGCCTGGGAGGGGAGTCGAAAGTGAGAGGAGGAGAGAGGAGTTGGGAGTCGGGAGTCCGAGTCCAAGTGCGCGGCGCCCGGCCCTCCAGGCCATGGGGCCGCGTGCGAATCAGTCCCAGCCACCTTTAGCCCTGGGGCTGCAACTTCAGCACTGGGCCCAGCACCTTTAGCTGGAGCCCACTTCTGGGAAGAGGAATTACAGGGTGCCCCTTGCGAGGGAGCCCGCTCTAAGAAGAGGAGGCCGGGGAGGACCTTTCTGAGGGACCAGTGAGAGTTCACAGTGAAAGAAGGGGCCCGGTAACTTTCTGGAGGGATTCATCTATCCACCAAGGGCCTAGTAATGTGCTGTTGCTGGCACCTGTCCTTGTATTGCAAAAGCTGAGAAGTTCGGGACATGATAGATTCTGTGGCAGAGGGTCTCCCGAACGTATCTAAGAAAAGAACCTAATTGAGCGCCCGAGCATCACTGCGGCTGCTAGGATCCACTTTTACAGGAGACTATCCGGGTGAGCTGAACCCACTCGGAGATTTAGTGGTGATTGTAACATTTACTTGTGCCTGGACCTACCTCCCAAAACCTTGCTGTCCTATCTCTTATCCACTCTTTCCTATCTGCTGAACATTGATGAAAAATAAACTCAACGTTGGAGTTTAGAGTGGTGTGGACATTGGAATTACTTGGGGGGAAAACAGAGACTTGTCCCTATATCCTAGGAGATGAGAACCAACTGATGGAGAACCTAGCTGTGGGACCCAAATACATGACACCGCTCAACCTCTTCAAACAGGAGGGTACGGGCATATAGTACGGTGTGCCCTTTTCCTGCAAGTGAGCCAAAGGTAGGAAAAAGGGTCCGTGTGCTACATATATATACATCTCTGTACTGATAATGCAGATAATCAGAATCAACTGCCTGCTGTGGTATTAGTATGAGAAAAGCAGCAATTGTCTTCAGTTAGTTTTAGGTAAACACTGTGCAGAGGACACAGTACACTAACTGAAAATACTTGCAGCTCTCTGCCTTTGGTTTTATTATGAGAACACCACAAATTGTATTCAGGTTCCTTTAAGTGAACGCTGTGCAAAAGACAGAAGTACACTACATGAAATTAATGCAGCTCCCTGCCTGTGGTTTTATTATGAGAACACCACTAACTGTATTCAGGTAAGCTTTAGGTGAACGCTATGCAAAGCACACAGTACACTAAGTGAAACACTGACTGCAGCTAGCACAATCACCTGCCTGCCTGTCACAGTATAGAGAATAGCAGGAACGGATCTAGCTAAACTGAATACAGTGTATAAATATATATACAACACCTAGGATGCATATATATCCTCTACACACTGTAACTGCAGCTAACTGACTCGCCTGCCTGCTCTATCTAACTCAATATAAATGACACTGTCTCTCTCTCTCTGTAAGCTCTCTCTTTAACTAACGCCAACACACTGCACAAGGCCGGCGGCCTTATATAGTGTGGGGCGTGTACCTACTCCTCTGAGCCATGATTGGCCAAAGCCACCCTGGCTTTGGCCAATTACGGCTCTTCGTTCTTACCGCGCTGTGATTGGCCAAAGCGTGCAGGTCATAGTGCATGCTTGGCCAATCATCAGCCAGTAATGCACTGCGATGCCGCAGTGAATTATGGGCCGTAACGCGCCACTCAAATTTGGCGCGAACGACATATAATGTTCGCAATTCGGCGAATGGTCGAACAGACGATGTTCGAGTCGAACATGGGTTCGACTCGAACACGAAGCTCATCCCTAATGATGGGATTCTAAAAATGGATTTACAACACCGTAACTCAGGTACGCAATATATATATATGTATATATATATATATATATATTGTGAGGGGGTTAACTCGGTAGCGGGTGTGTGTGACCCCCTGGTTGGGCTCCCCACACAAAAACAGGGCCAGCAGACGGAGGTTGTGGTTTTCAAAATCAAAAGGTGCGGTTTATTTCTCTATGTACAGTGACAAAAACACAGCAAAGCCAAAAAGAAACATAAACAAAATAAATCCTGGTCAGCTTGACCTCTGACTAAACATGCAGGTTTCCTAACTAACAACTGGGATCAGCCTGGTGCTGTCCTAGTCCCTAAGTCCCTGGTTTAGTCAATGTCCAAACAAATAGCCACACAGGCTTTTTCTCACCGCACAGGGGTTCACTCTCCCTAGACAGTCCACACAGGTCTGGTTCCAGGCATGAGCTAACACCTAATGAAGCTGGGAGTTTTTATAGAGGCCTTAAACGAGCTGACAAGCTTCAGCTGGTCTCATCAACTCCCTGCCTGCACGACGCCCAGCCCTCTCCCTAGAGGTATGAATCATCCATGAGCCCACTAGCCTCAGCTGGGCTTCATCAACTCTCTCCCTAGTTGTATAAGTCGGCATAAAGCCTGAATCTGGGAGAAATATACCTACCCCCCTGGATGCAACCAGGTGACTTTACCTTCCTGCTGTCACATACCCCCCCCTCTTGTTTTAACCTTGGGGTTGGAACACCAGCAATCAGGCATTCATGTACTCGAGACAAAGCATCCACATTCCCCATTTGAACGCCAGGGCGATGCTTTACTGTGAAGTTGAATTCCTGTAGGGCCAGGAACCACCTATTCACTCTTCTATTTGTCTCCTTGTTTTGAGCCATCCACTTTAACGGAGCGTGATCCGTAACCATGTCAAAGTGCCTACCTAGCAGATAGTACCGAAGGGAATCTAGAGCCCACTTCACCGCTAAACACTCCTTTTCAACCGTGGCGTAATTTACCTCATGGGACTTCAACTTCCTGCTGAGGTAAATGACTGGGTGCTCTTCCCCGTTCCAGACCTGGGACAATACTGCTCCTAACCCCACATCTGACGCATCACTTTGTACGACAAAGTCTTTAGAGAAGTCGGGTGAGTACAACACTGGCTGGCTACATAAGGCTTGTTTCAAGAATTGGAATGCTGCCTCAGCCTCGGGGGTCCATTTAATCATGACCGACCCTTTCCCTTTCGTCAGGTTGGTTAGGGGCACAGCCTTAGAAGCAAAGTGGGGAATGAAGCGCCGATAATACCCCGCTATTCCCAGAAAGGCTCGTACCTGCTTCTTGCTGTTGGGACGTGGCCAACTCTGGATGGCCTCGACTTTGTTGAGTTGGGGTTTTATTACTCCCCTCCCAATGGTGTACCCAAGATATTTGGCCTCCTCCTGCCCAATGGTACACTTCTTGGGGTTAGCTGTAAACCCCGCTTCCCGGATAGAGTCTAGGACTGCTTGCACTTTTGGCAGATGTGAGGCCCAATCTGTGCTATGGACAATTACGTCATCCAGGTAAGCCGCAGCATACTTCCGATGGGGCCTCAGTATCTGGTCCATTTTCCGCTGGAATGTGGCCGGCGCATTCTGTAACCCGAACGGCATTCTCTTATATTGGAACGCCCCGTCTGGGGTTACAAATGCGGTTTTCTCTTTGGCCGACTTGGCCAGGGGAATTTGCCAATACCCTTTTGTGAGGTCAAGAGTCGTCATGTATCGGGCTGTTCCCAGCCGGTCGATCAACTCATCTATACGTGGCATGGGGTAGGTGTCAAATTTTGTAACTTTGTTCAACTGACGAAAATCGTTACAAAATCGCCAGCTCCCATCCGGTTTAGGCACCAGCACAATGGGACTAGACCAATCACTTTGGGACTCCTCTATCACCCCTAAGTTCAGCATTTTCTGTACTTCCTCCCGTATTGCCTCCCGTCGGGCCTCTGGGATCCGATAGGGTTTTAACTTCACCCTTTCACCGGGCGGGGTAATAATATCATGCTCTACCCCAGATGTTTGTCCCGGCAGCTCAGAGAACACCTCCTTGTTGCGAAGCACAAACTCCTTAACCTCCTGTTGTTGGGGTTGTGACAAGGTGGCTGCTATTCCAACCTCCGGAATCACGCAACCAGTTTGAGCTGGTGACCAAGTTTCTGCGACTAGGGACTCTCTATCCCTCCAGGCTTTCAACAGATTAACGTGATATATCTGTTCGGGCTTTCGCCTTCCTGGTTGTCTGACCTTGTAATTCACTTCGCTCACTTTTTCCATTATCTCGTAGGGGCCTTGCCATTTGGCAAGGAATTTACTTTCAACCGTAGGGACAAGTACCAATACCCTATCCCCCGGGGAAAAGGTACGGGTCTTGGCTCCACGGTTGTACACTCTCTGCTGTGCCAACTGCGCTTGGGCCAAATGTTCCTTCACGATGGGCATTACCTGTGCAATTCGATCTTGCATCAGGGCGACATGCTCAATCACACTCCTGTGGGGAGAACTCTCACTTTCCCAAGTTTCCTTGGCAATATCCAACAGCCCTCTTGGGTGTCTCCCATACAGTAACTCAAAGGGGGAGAATCCCGTAGAGGATTGGGGCACCTCCCTAATAGCAAACATCAAATAAGGAAGTAGACAGTCCCAATCCTTTCCATCTCTATCCACCACTTTCTTCAACATTTGTTTTAGGGTTTTGTTGAATCTTTCAACCAGCCCATCGGTTTGGGGGTGATACACAGATGTACGCAATTGCGTCACTTTGAACAATTTACACAGCTCTTTCATAACCCGGGACATAAAGGGTGTACCTTGGTCCGTAAGCAGTTCTTTACAAATACCCACCCGGCTAAAAACAAGAGATAGCTCTTTGGCTATGGTTTTGGCCGAGGTATTTCTGAGAGGGATCGCTTCTGGATAACGGGTGGCATAGTCCATTATAACCAATATGTACTGGTGCCCCCTAGCGGACTTGATTATAGGACCTACCAAATCCATTGCGATTCTCTCAAACGGGACCTCAATGATGGGTAGAGGGACCAGCGGGCTACGGAAATGTGGCATCGGGGCCGACCTCTGACACACAGGGCAGGAGGAACAATAATTTTCTATGTCCTTCATCACCCCAGGCCAATAGAATCTCTGTAATACCCTCTCTCGGGTTTTCTCCGTCCCCAGATGACCTCCAAGAATGTGCCCATGGGCCAACTCCAACACCAACTTCCTGTAAGGTTTGGGCACCACAAGCTGCTCAACGGTTGCTTCTGCCCTTTTTGCCACCCGATACAGTAGGTCCTTCTCTACGCTGAAGTATGGGTAAGTGCAGGTATTATCTGGGTTCACTAACTCGCCATCTATTTCCACTACGTTTTCCCGTGCCTTTATTAGGGCGGGGTCTTTTAACTGTTCTGTGGCAAAATTTTCCCTGTGAACCTCAAGATCAGAAAACTCCACAGACGGTAGGTTTTCGTCTGAGGAGGTGGGCTCCTCTCCAGTTTCTTGAGTCTCCCCTGCCAATACTGACAAGGGAAATTCTGGAGAGTCCTCACCACTCTCAGAGGAGTTCTGGCTATCACATTCCTGTTACATAGGGGCACCAGTGGGGGGCTCAGGATCATCCCACAGTTCCCAGAACTTCAGAAAATCCCTTCCCACAATGGCATCATGCGGTAATTGAGATACTAACCCCACTGGATGAGAGAGGGTACCTTTAGGGGTCTCAAAACACACTGTAGTCACTGGATACTCTCGGGTGTCCCCATGCACACAAATAACAGCTACCTTGCTATTCCCAGAGACCTCTGTTTTAACTAATTCAGCCTTTATCAGGGTCACAAGGCTACCTGAATCCAGCAATACCACAACATTTCTACCATTAATACACATTTTGCATAAATGTTTCTCAGTTCCCCGAATGGCAGTGCATGCGACTGTCGCACACAGCGACTGACGTCGGTCCGTCAGAAAGTCACATTGCATGGGTTCCTCCACAACCGGGCAATTTGCTGCAATATGTCCCGCTTGCCGGCAGCGGTAGCAAACAATCCTTTTGGCTGCCTCTTGAGCCCCTGACTTCCCAGGCTGTTCTCGCCAAACTTTGGGTAGAGCTCCCACCCTCTCACTCTCTCCACCCTCACCCCTTGGAATCCTCTTATCCGCCCCTGGGGATGGTCTGGTCTTAGGGTGGAAAGTCCGAGAGTCTCTGGAAGAGGCCGTCAGGTTCTCTGTAGCAAAGTATTTCTCTACACGATCCACAAGACCACCGGCCGTCTCTGGGTCTCCATGGCTTACCCACTTTTGGATGGCAGTAGGAAGAGCTCTCAAAAACCGATCCATTACAACACGTTCCACAATCTCTGGTGCGGACAAAGTCTCTGGCTGTAGCCACTTCCTGCTCAGGTGAATGAGATCATACATTTGAGACCTGGGGGGTTTTCCAAGCTGGAAAGTCCAGTTATGCACACGCTGAGCCCGGACAGCCAGGGTGACACCCAGCCTTGCCAATATTTCAGCTTTTAGCATCACATAGTCTTTTGCTTGGTCAGGCTCTAGGTCATAGTAAGCCTTCTGCGATTCACCAGTTAACAGAGGAGCCACCAGTCCAGCCCACTGCTCCTCAGGCCACTTTTCTCTTTCAGCAGTCCTTTCAAATGTGGTCAAAAATACCTCTGGATCATCCTCTCCAGTCATTTTTGTCAATAAACGACTCACCCCAAAGGACGCGGTATTAGTGGGACGGCTTTCCTCACTGGTCTGCGGACGTTGCTGCATTACTGCTTCCATTTGTTGTAGTCTCTGCTCTTGCTTCTGTAACAGGTCTATGAAGCGGGCCTCAGATTGCTGCTGGGCTGCAAGGCTCTGTTGATGAGCTTGCTGCTGGGCTGCGAAGCTCTGTTGTTGAGCTGCAAGGCTCTTTTGCAAACCTGCATTTGTCTGCTGTTGATTGGCATTTGCTAGAGCCAGCTGTTTCAGTATCTCCTCCATGCTGGCTTAAAAAAACTGCCACTGGTTCTCCACCAACTGTGAGGGGGTTAACTCGGTAGCGGGTGTGTGTGACCCCCTGGTTGGGCTCCCCACACAAAAACAGGGCCAGCAGACGGAGGTTGTGGTTTTCAAAATCAAAAGGTGCGGTTTATTTCTCTATGTACAGTGACAAAAACACAGCAAAGCCAAAAAGAAACATAAACAAAATAAATCCTGGTCAGCTTGACCTCTGACTAAACATGCAGGTTTCCTAACTAACAACTGGGATCAGCCTGGTGCTGTCCTAGTCCCTAAGTCCCTGGTTTAGTCAATGTCCAAACAAATAGCCACACAGGCTTTTTCTCACCGCACAGGGGTTCACTCTCCCTAGACAGTCCACACAGGTCTGGTTCCAGGCATGAGCTAACACCTAATGAAGCTGGGAGTTTTTATAGAGGCCTTAAACTAGCTGACAAGCTTCAGCTGGTCTCATCAACTCCCTGCCTGCACGACGCCCAGCCCTCTCCCTAGAGGTATGAATCATCCATGAGCCCACTAGCCTCAGCTGGGCTTCATCAACTCTCTCCCTAGTTGTATAAGTCGGCATAAAGCCTGAATCTGGGAGAAATATACCTACCCCCCTGGATGCAACCAGGTGACTTTACCTTCCTGCTGTCACAATATATATATATATATATATTGTGAGGGGGTTAGCTCGGCAGCGGGTGTGTGTGACCCCCGGGATGGGCTCCCCAGACAAAAACAGGCCCAGCAAACGGAGGTTGTGGTTTTCAAAATCAAAAAGGTGCGGTTTATTTTCTATTTACAGTGACAAAACACAGCAAAGCAAAAGAAACATAAATAAAATAAATCCTGGTCAACTTGACCTCTGACTAAACATACAGGTTTCCTAACTAACAACTGGGATCAGCCTAGTGCTGTCCTAGTCCCTAAGTCCCTGGTTTTAAATGTCCAAGCAAATAGCCACACAGGCTTTGTCTCACCGCACAGGGGTTCACTCTCCCTAGACAGTCCACACAGGTCTGGTTCCAGGCATGAGCTAACCCCTAATGAAGCTGGGAGTTCTTATAGAGGCCTAAATGAGCTGACAAGCTTCAGCTGGTCTCATCAACTCTGTCTGCACGACGCCCCACACTCTCCCTAGAGGTATGAGTCATCCATGAGCCCACTAGCCTTATACAACTCTCCACCTAGTTGTATAAGCCGGCGTAAAGCCTGAATCTGGGCGAAATATATCTACCCCCTGGATGCAACCAGGTGACTTTACCTTCCTGCTGTCATATACCCCCCCCCTCTTGTTTTAACCTCGGGGTTGGAACACCAGCAATCAGGCATTCATGTACTCGAGACAAAGCATCCACATTCCCCATTTGAACGCCAGGGCGATGCTTTACTGTGAAGTTGAATTCCTGGAGGGCCAGGAACCACCTATTCACTCTTCTATTTGTTTCCTTGTTTTGAGCCATCCACTTTAACGGAGCGTGATCCGTAACCATGTCAAAGTGCCTACCTAGCAGGTAGTACCGAAGGGAATCTAGAGCCCACTTCACCGCTAAACACTCCTTTTCAACGGTGGCGTAATTTACCTCATGGGACTTCAACTTCCTGCTGAGGTAAATGACTGGGTGCTCTTCCCCGTTCCAGACCTGGGACAATACTGCTCCTAACCCCACATCTGACGCATCACTTTGTACGACAAAGTCTTTAGAGAAGTCGGGTGAGTACAACACTGGCTGGCTACATAAGGCTTGTTTCAAGAATTGGAATGCTGCCTCAGCCTCGGGGGTCCATTTAATCATGACCGACCCTTTCCCCTTCGTCAGGTTGGTTAGGGGCACAGCCTTAGAAGCAAAGTGGGGAATGAATCGCCGATAATACCCAGCGATTCCCAGAAAGGCTCGTGCCTGCATTCTCCACCAACTGTGAGGGGGTTAGCTCGGCAGCGGGTGTCTGTGACCCCCGGGATGGGCTCCCCAGACAAAAACAGGCCCAGCAAACGGAGGTTGTGGTTTTCAAAATCAAAAAGGTGCGGTTTATTTTCTATTTACAGTGACAAAACACAGCAAAGCAAAAGAAACATAAATAAAATAAATCCTGGTCAACTTGACCTCTGACTAAACATACAGGTTTCCTAACTAACAACTGGGATCAGCCTAGTGCTGTCCTAGTCCCTAAGTCCCTGGTTTTAAATGTCCAAGCAAATAGCCACACAGGCTTTGTCTCACCGCACAGGGGTTCACTCTCCCTAGACAGTCCACACAGGTCTGGTTCCAGGCATGAGCTAACCCCTAATGAAGCTGGGAGTTCTTATAGAGGCCTAAATGAGCTGACAAGCTTCAGCTGGTCTCATCAACTCTGTCTGCACGACGCCCCACACTCTCCCTAGAGGTATGAGTCATCCATGAGCCCACTAGCCTTATACAACTCTCCACCTAGTTGTATAAGTCGGCGTAAAGCCTGAATCTGGGCGAAATATATCTACCCCCCTGGATGCAACCAGGTGACTTTACCTTCCTGCTGTCACAATATATATAAACTATCTTGGTGACCACCCTCAGCACAATACAGAGACATTTTTTTTTCTGCTTATTTCCTTGAGCATATACTGTATACCTCCATTGAAACTACACCACTTAGGTCTTTCTGATTCACATTGCTTTAAATGAAATGAATCACAGGCAGATTTTTTTAATAACATTTGAGACTTCCTTCCTAATCAACGCTTTTAGCAGCAGATAATTCATTATGCTTGTACACATCGCCTAAATCTCCCCCTCTATACCGATGGGTGGGCAGTCCTGGGTATGTGACAAAGAATGGCCAGAGAATTTTAAAAGGAGCTAAACTCTTAACTGAATATAATCTGTGGTTGGCAGAACAATGATTCTTCAGATGTGGATCTCAGTTGTTCTCCCTAAAACTGCAACAACATTTAGTGGGTTGAGTCCTGAAAAATGTTTCATTGAGACCTGAAAAAGTATCATAAATGCCCTAAATACACATAATAAAGAACAACTATATACATGCTTTCAATCAACCCCATGGTACCTACAGTAGAGAAGCTTTGTAATAGAGAACCTCCCATTTCTTACACTTGCCACACAATTTGTGCTCCAATTTAGTGATGAAGAAGGAAAATAAAGATTTTTATGTGCAGGAAAAGTGTGTTGGAGGATATGGTAGTGGGCAGAATGTGCTGGAAGGTATAACAGCAGGAAGAATCTGAAGCAAAGGCATGTTGGAGGACATGACAGTGAGCACTATGTGCAGAAAATGAGTGGTGGAGTATGTGCAGAAGATGAGTGTATGAAAACAAGTATGTGGAGAGGAGTAAAAAGTGTATGAAACTGGAAATTATGTGTAGAAGAGATGTGCCAGAAGGTGTGAGAGTGGCTAATGTGAGTGAAAGGAGTGTATGAAGGTGGGCAGTATATGCAGAAGAGGAGTGCAGGAGATATAATGGAGGGCAGCATGAGCAATAGGGAAGTGGGGAGGATGTGACAGTGGGTTGTATGAGCAGAAAAAGGAAAGCAGAGGGTATGACAGTGAGCAGCATGAACAGAAGAGGTGTGCACAGGGTGTAAATGTGACCACTATAGACTAAAAAAAAAAAATGTTGACTTTAGTTATACTTAACCCCTTCCTATACAGTGTGTGTGGGGGGGGTGGATATGAGGTCAATTTTGGAAAAGTTGAGTTTTAGGAAGTGGAGGAACAACCTTACTAAGTTTGTGATGTCTGATGAGACAGAAGGAGTGAGCTGAGGATTGGTGAGATAGACTTGGGTGTTGTCAGCATCATAGAGATGGTAATAGAAATGTGGGAGTTTAGTTTGTAGAATAGAAGGGGCCCGAGGTAAAGTCTTGGAGGCCCCTATAAAGAAGAAGAGATAAGAAGGAGATTGAGTTGAGAACTAGCAAAGAGCAAAGTCTTGGAGGCCAAAGGAGGGGAGTTTTGGCTATATTTTTGTCTGTTACAACTAAGATGTTGGGACTGAATATAATCCCTGGCCAGTGGCGTATCCAGGGTATGGCAGATATGGCAAGTGCCATGGGTGCCATGTGAAGGGAGCGCTCGTGAGTGGCTGGGCAGCAAGGCACTTATCACATACTTGCCAGCAACAGTTACAATTTTGTTGGGACATTCCCAGGTTTTGGATCTGTGGTCGTCTCGTGTAGTTTCCAGAAAAATCGTTTTTGGGCATGGATGAACTGGGCTGAGGTGTCTGACCCCCCCCTAAAAAGCTTAAACCGCTCCGCTCTTACCCGGTGCCGCCCACACAGTATGCTGGGAGGGATGTACTAGCTAAGTAGATAGCAGGGGCGTCCTAGCCAATCAGTACCCTCAGAAGTGTCAGCTGACTGCCGACTGCCATCACAGGACAAGAGAGATGGCTTCCGCCTGTTGCATGCTGCTGATGGTGTTGGTTTCCTCAGTCCTGAGGTGGGGGGACGCTGTGGCCTGGGCTGCCCTGAAAGACACCATCAAGCATAACGGGTGAGTGATACAGGCTGACTGGGGGAGGGAGGAAGATCATAGATAAGGTGAGTAGAGTTGAGCGGACACCTGGATGTTCGGGTTTGACGGGTTTGGCCGAACTTCGCAAAAAAGTTTGAGTTCGGGACCCGAACTTGACCCCGAACCCGAACCCCATTGAAGTCAATGGGGACCCGAACTTTTGAGGACTAAAATGGCTCTAAAAAAATAATGGAAAGGGCTAGAGGGCTGCAAATGGCAGCAAAATGTTGTTAAGAGCATGGCAAGTGGATAGGGAAATAACTTAAAATAACATAAAATACATAAAAATAAAAAATAATAATCTTGACCTAGGAGGACGAGGTCCATATGGAGTAGGAGGTTAAGGTGGCGGTGGAAGTGGCGGTGTAGGTGGAAGTGGCGGTGGAGGAGGACGAGGTAGCCAACACAGGTTTTTTTAATTAGGGTACACCCCAAAAGAGTGAGAAAGATCAAAAATACAACAATGGCTGGGTAAGGCCGGTATACATGTCTATTCTGCACAAGGTACGGACAAGTCCTGTGGGATCCATGCCTGGTTCATTTTAATGAAGGTGAGCTTGTCCACATTGGCTCTGGACAGGCAGCTGCGCTTGGGGTAAGGTGAAAGACTGATGGACATCGGCTGCAGGTGCCAACTCTGATCTTTCAGCAGGAGACTGGGTGGGAGACAATGTGAAAGAACTGGAGGCACTGTCAGCAACCCAATCTATTATCGCCTGTACTTGTCCTGGCCTCAACATTCGTAGAGCCGCATTAGGCCCGACCAAATACTGCTGCAGGCTCTGTCGCCTACTTGCACCTGAGGAAGGTGTTTCACTTGTGCGTGTAGCTGGCACAGATCGACCATGTCCTCTCCCTGCAACAGGAGCTCCACCAGCAGCACCACGACCGGGGCCACGTCCCTTATTTGACGTTCTCCTCCGATTTCTCAAATTTAGAATCTTGTCCTAAATGGGTGTTTTTTGAATAGCAGAATAGAGCAACAGTATCTAAAGGGTGTATCTCACAGGTACAGATATGCAGAAAATGCACCAAAACATTTTTTTTTTGCCCTAAATTATAATTTTTTTGAATAGCAGAATAGGAAAACAGTATCTAAAGTGTGTATCTCACACGTACAGATATGCAGAAATTGCACCAAATTTTTTTTATTTGCCCTAAATAAAAAAAAATTGAATAGCAGAATAGAAGAACAGTATCTAAAGTGTGTATCTCACACATACAGATATGCAGGAAACGCACCAAAAAACATTTATTTGCCTTAAATAAAAAAAAATTGAATAGCAGAATAGAAGAAGAGTATCTAAAGTGTTTATCTCACACGTACAGATATGCAGGAAACGCACCAAAAAATTTTTTTTGCCCTAAATAATTTTTTTTGAATAGCAGAATAGAAGAACAGTATCTAAAGTGTGTATCTCACACGTACAGATATGCAGGAAACACTGCAAAATATATTTTTTTGCCCTAAATGGGTGTTTTTTGAATAGCAGAATAGAGCAACAGTATCTAAAGGGTGTATCTCACAGTAACATATGCAGTGCTGGTGCACTAAGCTTACATAAAATGCCCTCCGACGCCAACCTAACTAACAGACAGATAAAAGTTATCTTTTCTCTGGCACTGGGTTCAGGGCAGGGTAAAAAGATTGTGCACTGCACCCAAACAACAAAATCAAGGTAGATCGCTGAGTAATTTGATTTCTGAATCAAGACTCCTATCTAATTCTCTCACTCAAAGCAGCAGCAGCAACCTTTCCCTACACTATCTAAAGCAGAGTGACGTGCTATGTAGATCGCTGAGTAATTTGATTTCTGAATCAGGACTCCTATGATAATTCTCTCCCTCAAAGCAGCAGCAGCAACCTTTCCCTACACTATCTAAAGCCGAGTGACGTGCTGTGCTATGTGCCTCTAGCTTATATAGAGGCTGGGTCACATGCTGCACTGGCCAATCACAGCCATGCCATTAGTAGGCTTGGCTGTGATGGCTTCTAAGGGCACAGTTAAACGAGTTAAACGAATGTTGATTGGCTGCCCTGCAGCGTGCCATTACATTGCCGAACACCGAACCCGAACATACAGTAAATTGTTCGGGTTCGGGTCCGGGTACCAAAAACCCAAAAGTCCGGTACGAACCCGAACTTTACAGTTCGGGTTCGCTCAACCCTAAAGGTGAGGACAGGAGAGAGTGGGAGCTCATTACAGAGCTGATACCAGGAGGAGTGCCCTTTGTTTGTGACATGTAATGAGGATGGAGTGCTCATGGCAAAGGTGATACCAGGAGATGAGTCTCTCTCACTCACACTGGTTAGGAAATTATTCCCCTTGCTCTTCTCTTTATCTATTTACACTGCACACAGGCAGGGCAGCCATCAGAAATTTTGGGGCCCCTTACACAGCTTTAGGCCTGCCCCCCCCCCCCCCAGGCCTGACCACCAACATTCCGTAGGGCCTACCCACTGGCCGTACCACTAAATCTGCTCACTGACATACCACACCAAGTCCCACTCCTCCTCCTTCAGTCCCATCTCCCCATATCATGTCCTCTTACAATCTCATCTCCCTCATCCTTTGTCCTCCTCCATCCCATGTCGTCTCCTCCTTCTCGATCCCATGTCTCCTCCCCCTCCTCCATCCCATGTCTCCTCCTCCTCCTCCATCCCATGTCTCCTCCTCCTCCTCCATCCCATGTCGTCTCCTCCTCCTCCATCCCATTTTGTGGCCTCCTCCTCCTTCCCATGTCAGTAGGGCAGTGAACTGTATCAGTGATTTTTTTTATTATTGTTTTTTAGAGCCCCGGCAGCAGAAAGAAAGTGATATCATCGGCAGAAAGTAATAGTAGCAAAAGCTGATATCCAACATGGAAAATTGGTGAAATGCAGCAATCTATAAGAGCCACAGTCCCTCCACTAGGCATTAGGCAATCACAATGATGTCATCTAGAGTTGATATTAGGGATTCTGTATCCTTGCTGGAATATCTGTGCAGCACACTGTAGTGATCACAATACTCAATCAGGCTCACATAGATTATAAACATAGCAGCAAGTATAGTGAAGGGAGATTAGATGTGAGCATGAAGGCCAAAGACAGAAAGCAATAAAGCCTCTTTCACATTGAGGCGCTGGCCGCACTGACGGCTTTTCCTAACGCTAGCTAGCGCTTTAACCCCTGCTATCAGACAAAAAAGGGTTAAAAAGCCTGCAAAGCGCTTTGCAGGAACTTCGGCAGCACTGCCCATTGTTTTCAATGGCAGGGGCAGTTTAGGAGCAGGGTATACACTGCTCCCGCACCGCCCCAAAGACGCTGCTTGCAGGACTTTTTTTCCTGTCCTGCAAGCGCACCGCCCCAGTGTGAAAGCACACCGCCCCAGTGTGAAGGCTTTCACACTGGGGCTGCAGAAGAAGCAGTTTACAGGTGCTATTTTTAGCGCAAAAACGCCTGTAAAACATCTCATTGTGAAAGTAGCCTAACAGGACAGATTCTATAATTAGCAGACCCACATGAAAAGTTACCTGGAGGGAAGATACGTAAATTGTGAGATATCAAAGTAATTCACACACTACCTGTAACATAGCATTCCACTTAGTACATGTGTGTACAAACACAGCTACTCACCAGCATCTGCAGGGGGGAGGAGCCAGGACATTGATTCAGAAAAGCCCTGTCATTGCATGCTGATGACTGGAGGGGCGTGCCAGGGAGAGTTCTTCCTGCCAATCACCTCTGATCCCTCCCCAGCACTTCGCTCCCCATCTCCTCCATCTGCTGTAGGGATGAGCTCCATGGAATGTAAGGAATCTCTGTCTTCTCCTCCTGCCGCCCGATCTCTTCAATGTCTGCTGCTTTACCACTTGTGATGTATAGGAGATCAGGCACTGGGGGAGCACAGGTGGAGATCAGGTGAGACCAGCAGGAGCACTCCCCAGTTTCAGTCCTGTTCCCTGTTACAAGGAGCTGTCCCACCGTGGCTGCGAGACCCTCTATACTTTCTGCCACTCCGCCAGACTTCCTGGTTGCCAGGGCAACACCAAGCTCACTCCTCAAAGGCGCTGCCGATTAGAAGCCTCCGGATGCACTTCCGCTGCGATTGGTGGAGAGGGAGGTGGGCGGAAACTTTTCCGCCCACCTCCACCAATCCCAGCAGAAGTGCATCCCGAGGCGTCTAAACGGATTGATACATGACTGAATATTGGTAATTTCATCTATATACAAAATGACATAGGAGCAATATATGAATATATATCGTACATATATATTTATATATATACTGTATATACACTTGTAGATCCATTGCAGTAAACTATGTTGTATGCCAATTGTACTGAATATGATAATCAATAAATGTAAAAATAGGAATAAGAATTTTAGATTAAACTGAATATTAAAGACATGGTAGCGTCCAATAAGCTTGACGCGTTTCGTGGATAAATTCCACTTCTTCAGGAGAAGACGCATAGCATATCTGAAAAATACAAAGGGTACCAGTATAGTCTAGTATTTTACCCAAAGGGTAAGAAAAAATAAGGACAAGAGGGAAGGAGATGTCCCCCATGAGTACTTACATAATGGTTACTGTTAAAAAGTGCGGAACTAAAAATCCAGGGCCATTATGAACGTCCTGGCCGGGAGCTGTGGAGATGGAAACCTACAGGGCAGCTGGGCACACACACACACCCCCAAGGGGGAAAAAAAGGTACAATCTCCAAAATCTTGTCAACAGTAATACGGAAAAGTGGCTCCCACCATGCATATGAGGTAAATAAATGTACCCTTGTGGGTGTGTGTGTGTGCATATCCGGCCCGTGGGTTTTCCTCCCAACCGCTCCCGGCCAGGACGGTTGTGACGGCCCTGGATTTCAAGTTCCGCACTTTTTAACAGTAACCATTATGTGAGTACTAAAGGGGACATTCCCTTCCCTCTTGCCCTTAATTTTTCTTGTCCTTTGGGTAAAATACTAGACTATACTGGTACCCTTTGTATTTTGCAGATATGCTCCTGAAGAAGTGGAATTTATCCACGAAACGTGCCAAGCTTATTGGATGCTACTATGTCTTTAATATACAGTTCAATCTAAATTTTGACGTACTGTCAGGGATTTGGTAGACCAGACTGTCTGACTGCACAGAGGAGACCCAAAAACACATGTAGTGAAAGACAAAAGGTGTTTATTAAAAAGGTGACAAACAAGTGAAAACAACCAGTGCACAACCAACAACAAATAACTGTAGTATATACAAATACAGGGGAGATACCGGAATCGTACACAAAGCCAGGCCGAGGTCATACACAAGGGGATATCAGGAGATGGGTAAGGACAGGAAAACAACAGGACAGGGAGAGGATGGATGGACAGGCTGCAGGGCAGGCATCCAAGGTAAACAGGTAACAGGAGGGGCAGGTCCAGGATGGGCTCGGGATAGGGATCAGATCGGGTCGGGTCAGATGCAGGCTCAGGATTGCAGACTCAAGGTCAAGATTGCAGGCTCAAGGTCAGGATTGCAGGCTCAAGGTCAGGAAGAGAGATACCAAGGCAAACATGTGAGGGCTTGCTGGGTATTTAGGTATCTGCCAGTGATTAGGCTAGGTGACACCTGGCCGCAGGGGTAGCAGTCCGCTCCATACTGCCAGAATCCATCCGCTGGTGGAGACCAGTACTGCGGCCCAAAGATGACATAACACCAGCAGTGAGAAGTTCTCCTGACAGTTCCAAACTGCCAGGAGACACATGCTGGTGGACCACAGTACTGCAAGCCAAATAATAAATATTACCAGCGGATGGAACCTTTCCTGACAGTACCCCCCTTGAAGGAGCGGCCTCCAGACGCTCCAACTAACCGTTGCTGGGGAAAGTCCATGGCGACAAGCTGGGCAACAGACAAAGTCACATCAGGTTGTGCATGAGGAAAGTCCATGGAGGGGCAAGCAGCGGGCACATCCGGGCAGACAGCGGGCACATCAGACTGGAAAGCGGGCACATCAGACTGGAAGGCAGGCACATCAGGCTGGGAAGCGGGCACATCAGACTGGATAGCGGGCACATCAGACTGGAAATCGGGCACATCGGCCTGGAAAGAGGGCACATCAGACTGGAACATGGGCACATCAGGCTGGAAAGCGGGCACATCAGACTGGAAGACAGACACATCAGACTGGAAGGCAGGCACAATGGACTGGAAGGCAGGCACCGGGACATCAGGCTCTAAAGCAGGCATATTAGGCTGGAAAGCGGGCACCGAGACATCAGGCTGGAAAGCAGGTACCAGGACATCAGACTGGAAGGCAGGCACCAGGACATCAGAATCGAAGTCAGGCACCAGGACATCAGACTGGAAGGCAGGCACAATGACACCAGACTGGACGGCAGGCACAAGGTCACCAGACTGGAAGGCAGGCACAAGGACACCAGACTGGAACGCATGCACATCAGACTGGATAGCAGGTACTGGAACTTCAAACCGGGCAGCAGGTACTGGAACTTCAGAATGCACAGGAGCTGGCACATCAAACAGAACAGCAGGCATTGGCACAACAGGATGAACAGCAGGTGCATTGGACTGGATAGCAGGTACTGGAACTTTAAACTGGGCAGTGGGTACTGGAACTTCAGACTGGGCAGCAGGCACAGGCACATCAGGCAGAACATCAGGGGCTGGCACAACAGGCTGAACAACAGGTGCATTGGACTGGATAGCAGGTAATGATACTTCAGACTGGGCAGCAGGCACAGGCGCTGGCACATCATACAGAACAGCAGGTGCATCGAACTGGATAGCAGGTACTGGAACTTCAAACCGGGCAGCAGGTACTGGAACTTCAGACTGGGCAGCAAGCACAGGCGCTGGCACATCAGACAGAACAGCAGGTGCTGGCACAACAGGATGAACAGCAGGTGCATCGGACTGGATAGCAGGTACTGGAACTTCAAACTGGGCAGCAGGTACTGGAACTTCAGATTGGGCAGCAAGCACAGGCACTGGCACATCAGACAGAACAGCAGGTGCTGGCACAACAGGATGAACAGCAGGTGCATCGGACTGGATAGCAGGTACTGGAACTGCAAACCGGGCAGCAGGTACTGGAACTTCGAATGGGGTAGCAGACACTGGGACGTCAGACTGGGTAGCAGGCACGGGGACGTCAGACTGGGTAGCAGGCACTGCGACTTTAGACTGGGTAGCAGGCACTGGGACGTCAGACTGGGTAGCAGGCACTGGGATGTCAGACTGGGTAGCAGGCACTGGGACGTCAGACTGGATAGCAGGCACAACAGACTGGACAGCAGGCAAAGAGTTGGCAAATTAAGGTGGGTCATCAGGTTCAACTGGCATGAACGCAGGCTGGAGCAGGTTGGTTGGTGTGGAGACAGGTTGGGTTACTGCCAGGATTGTGTGGGTCGGAAAGAACTTCCGCTTCTTTTTTGGCTTAGCCACTGCAGATTTGTAGGTAACGGGAAGACTGTATGAGATGGATGTAATTGGGCAAAAGGAAGGGCTGGAAGGCTGTAGAGACACGGGGACAGTGGCTGGAGGAGATTTTTGTGGAGTTGTTACAGGTGGAAGGGAAGAAGCATGTGGATTGAAGGCATAGCAGGTGCAGCAAGTAGAAACTGGGTAATAATATTTGGTAGGAAGCTGTGTAAACTGGGCTGTAGCTGGGGTTGCCATAGGCAACGGGGAGATAGATTTTGGGGAAGGCAGGTGATTAATGGCAGGGCTGGAATGTTGTGGCTTGGCTAAATACAGGAGATCTGACCATGCCTCTAGCACAGGTTGAACAAACGTTAATTCACACACAGCCTGTCTGACCAGGGATTGCACTGAATGGATGCAATCAGTCAACACCTGCTGGGAACCGGAGGAATAACATTCACTGAAAAAGGCTGGATCATCCTCTAATAACCATACCAAAGATTCAACTTGGTCGTAATTGAAGGGGGGAGAAAAATCGTCACTCCCCTCTGGAATAAATGACAGGGCTGGCTTTACACATAACCGGATTAACGGCTAAACATCTTCAAAAGACATATAGCCCAGATCCACTAGGGAATAAGCTGATCGGATAGTTTCCATCAGCTGGTCACTGGTCCAATCTTTTGAAGTCTGGCAACAATATTCACCATCCTCTGCTTCCAGCAGAGAATAATAAATGGTTTCATTGACATCCATATTAACAGGACTAACAAACCAGGATGGTTCCTCAATGCTGTCACGTCTGGCCAGGGATGGCCTTGGTATACTGTCAGGGAATTGGTAGACCAGACTGTGTGACTGCACAGAAGAGACCCAAAAACGCATGCAGTGAAATAAAAAGGTGTTTATTAAAAAGGTGACAAACAAGTGGAATCAACCAGTGCACAACCAACAACAAATAGTATATACAAATAAAGGGGAGATACCCGAATCGTAAACAAAGCCAGGCCGAGGTCATACACAAGGGGATATCAGCAGATGAGTAAGGACGGGAAAACAACAGGACAGGGAGAGGATGGATGAACAGGCTGCAGGGCAGGGATCCAAGGTAAACAGGTAGGGGCAGTTCCAGGATGGGCTCGGGATAGGGATCAGGTCGGGTCGGGTCAGATGCAGGCTCAGGGTCAGGATTGCAGGCTCAAGGGCAGGATTGCAGGCTCAAGGGCAGGAAGAGAGATACCAAGGCAAACATGTGAGGGCTTGCTGGGTATTTAAGTATCTGCCAGTGATTAGGCTAGGTGACACCTGTCCGCAGGGGGAGCAGTCCGCTCCATACTGCCAGGATCCATCCGCTGGTGGAGACCAGTACTGCAGCCCAAAGATGATATAACACCAGCAGGGAGAAGTTCTCCTGACAGTTCCAAACTGCCAGGAGACACCTGCTGGTGGACCACAGTACTGTAAGCCAAATAATAAATATTACCAGCGGAGGAACCTTTCCTGACACGTATCTTATTTTTACTTTTATTGATTATCATATTCAGTACCATTGGCATACAACATTGGTTACTGCAATGGGTCATCGTGCGATCTACAAGTGTATATACTGTATCTCGCAAAAGTGAGTACACCCCTCACATTTTTGTAAATATTTTATTATATCTTTTCATGTGACAACACTGACAAAATGACACTTTGCTACAATGTAAATTAGTGAGTGTACAGCTTATAAATTTGCTGTCTGCTCAAAATAACTCATCACACAGCCATTAATGTGATAACGTGTAATGTGGTTAATCCGCGCTACCTCCCTAGGCTGTATCAATACACAAGTGCAAACACACTTAGCCAACAAAACATTAATTAAATATTAATTAATTAATTTCTCCCTTTGAACCAGGTTCAAAGGGAGAAATAAAAGAACTTCGGGGTGCAGTAAATTTGGTAAAAATCTAAGTACCCTTTATTGTTAAAAAATGGGTAGGCTCATATCCACAAGAAGGTAAAACAAAACTTTTAAAACAGCACTGAACCCCGCCGCGGCTCGAGCCAATCAGCTGGGAGCGTAGTGACATCAGGATCCTGAGCTCCGCCCTACGCGGCATTTCTCCGTAAGAGGCGTCGACTGGGAAAGGAGGCTCTTACGGAGAAACGTTTTGAAAGTTTTGTTTTACCTTCTTGTGGATATCAGCCTACCCATTTTTTAACAATAAAGTGTACTCGTTTTTTTTAACAAATTTACTGCACCATGAAGTTCTTTTATTTCTCCCTTTGAACCTGGTACTTACTACGCTACACGAACGTTCCCACTGACGGAAGGTGCACTGATAGCCTCAGATCGGTGAACGGAGTGAGGACTCCATTGCTGACACCCGGATCTGGTGTATGTGCTGAGCTTGTTTGGTCTCCGTGACAGGGACCCATCTGCTCTGGTAAGCGGCCTTTTTGTACATTTCTGCTGAACCAAAGTTTGCATTGAAGATCTACAATCTCCTGTCATATATTGGTTGTCTGTTTCATCAATGGACACTTCTCTGCCTATGTGAATTTATTTGTTTTGTGTGAAAAAATCCGGCAGTGGAAGTGAATGGACTTCCTGCTTTTTACACATTCACTTATTTTGTTTATTCACCTGGATGTGAATCCAGAGGATTTGTATATACAATATTAACTTTTAAGTACATATTTATATATATATAATTGCTTCTGGCACGTTGTTTGCTATTCACAGGGTTGCGCATTTATTATTATTTTTCACACACAGCCATTAATGTCTAAACCACTGGCAACAAAAGTGAGTACATCCCTAAGTGGGCCCAATTAGCCATTTTCCCTCCCCGGTGTCATGTGACTCATTAGTGTTACAAGGTCTCAGGTGTGAATGGGGAGCAGGTGTGTTAAATTTGGTATTATCGCTCTCACTCTCTCATACTGGTCACTGGAAGTTCAACATGGCACCTCATGGCAAAGAACTCTCTGAGGATCTGACAAAAAGAATTGTTGCTCTACAACATGGATATGCAATTAGCGGACCTCCAGCTGTTGCAAAACTACAAGTCCCATCATGCCTCTGCCTCTGGGTGTCATGCTTGCTGCTGTCAGAGTCTCGCTATGCCTCATGGGACTTGTAGTTTGGCAACAGCTGGAGGTCCGCTAATTGCATATCCCTGCTCTACAAAAAGATGGCCTAGGCTATAAGAAGATTGCATACAGGAACGAAAAAGTCTTTTGGACTGCAGCACTCAAAAATAAAAGCCTTTATTTTAAAATAAGGAATCCAAAATACACACTGTACAACGGTACACAGGTCAAAAAAATTTGGCTGACATGTGTCGCACTGTGCTAGTGCTTATTCATAGCTAAGAAGATTGCCAAGACCCTGAAACTGAGCTGCAGCACGGTGGCAAAGACCATACAGCGGTTTAACAGGATATTTTGCACTCAGAACAGGCCTTGCCATGGTCGACCAAAGAAGTTGAGTGCACGCGCTTAGCATTATATCCAAAGGTTGTCTTTGGGAAATAGACGTATGAGTGCTGCCACTATTGCTGCAGCGGTTGAAGGGGTGCGGGGTCAGCCTGTCAGTGCTCGGACCATATGCTGTACACTGCATCAAATTGGTCTGCATGGCTGGCATCCCAGAAAAAAGCCTCTTCTAAAGATGATGCCAAAGGAAGCCCGCAAACAGTTTGCTGAAGACAAGCATACTAAGGACATGGATTACTGGAACCATGTCCTATGGTCTGATGAGACCAATATAAACTTATTTGTTTTGGATGGTGTTAAGCGTACGTGGGGACAACCAGATGAGGAGTACAAAGACAAGTGTGTCTTGTCTACAGTCAAGCATGGTGGTGGGGGTGTCATGGTCTGGGGCTGCATGAGTGCTGCCAGCACTGGGGAGCTACAGTTCATTGAGGGAACCATGAATGTCAAAATATACTGTGACATACTGAAGCAGAGCATGATCGCCTCCCTCCGGAGACTGGGCCGCAGGGCAGTATTCTAACATAACAACCCTAAACACACCTCCAAGATTCCAAGATGACCACTGCCTTGCTAAAGAAGCTGAGGGTAAAGGTGATGCACTGGCCAAGCATGTCTCCAGTCCTATACCCTATTGAGCATCTGTGGAGCATCCTCAAATGGAAGGTGGAGGAGCGCAAGGTCTCTAACATTCACCAGCTCTGTGATTTCATCATGGAGGAGTGGAAGAGGACTACAGTTGCAACCTGTAAGCTCTTGTGAACTCCATGCCCAAGAGGGTTAAGGCAGTGTTGGAAAAGAATGGTGGCCACACATAATATTGACACTTTGGGCCCAATTTGGACATTTTCCCTTAGGGGTGTACTCTTTTTTGTTGCCAGCGATTTAGACATTAATGGCTGTGTGTTGAGTTATTTTGAGGGGACAAATTTACACTGTTATACAAGCTGTACACTCACTACTTTACGTTGTAGCAAAGTGTAATTTCTTAAGTGTTGTCACATGAAAAGATATAATAAAATATTTACAAAAATGTGAGGGGTGTACTCACTTTTGTGAGATATTGTACATGTATTGCTCCTATGTCATTGTTTTGTATATAGATGAAATTACCAATATTCAGTCTTGTATCAATTTTAATGTGTCATGTTATGTTATCTACAGTATGCCAATAAACATTTTAATATATATTTTCTAGCTATGGGTCATGTGCCTCATCTAAAGTCTCACTAACCCTTCTTCTTATTCTCAGATTTAGGGATGGAGGTGTATATATACATGCACTTCATCTAAAGTCCCACAAACTCCTTGTTCCTAGGTGTACACCAATGTTGACACAGGGTATTTGATAACAGCCATTTGTTTTAAGCAGGCCCGGATTTACTCCCTTTGCCGCCCCAAGGCCGGGTCCTTCAATGCCGCCCCCCCCCACCATCACATAGGGGGGGGGCGGGGGGCGACGCGCGGGGGGGGGGGTAATCGATTTTTCGCAGACAATGACTGGTGTTGGTGCTTCAATCATTCCGGCACCATGGTTGTTATGGTGTCAGGATGAAATGCATTGTTTCTATCATTACATTGTAATATAAAAAGAAATAGTTCAACTCACCATAAAGCAGAATGGGTGGGAGCCCTGAGCGTGTCACTTGCCACCGTCGCTTGTCACCAGATGGGAATGTCACTTACCATGCTGCCTGCCACTACATGGGAATGTCACTTGCACTCTCTGCCCCCGTCTCTCACTCTCCATCTGCCTCTGTCTCTCTCTGCCTCTCTCTGCCTCTCTCTTTGTCTCTCTCTGCCTCTCTCTTTGTCTCTCTCTGCCTCTCTCTTTGTCTCTCTCTGCCTCTCTCTTTGTCTCTCTCTGCCTCTCTCTTTGCCTCTGTCTATTTCTCTCTCTCTTTGCCTCTGTCTCTCTCTCTCTCTTTGCCTCTGTCTCTCTCTCTCTTTGCCTCTGTCTCTCTCTCTCTCTTTGCCTCTCTCTCTCTCTCTTTGCCTCTGCCTCTCTCTCTCTCTTTGCCTGTCTCTCTCTCTCTTTGCCTCTGTCTCTCTCTTTCTCTCTCTTTGCCTCTCTCTCTCTCTTTGCCTCTGTCTCTCTCTGCCTCTCTCTTGCTCTTTGCCTCTCTCTCGCTCTTTGCCTCTCTCTCGCTCTTTGCCTCTCTCTCGCTCTCTCTTTGCCTCTCTCTCGCTCTCTCTTTGCCTCTCTCGCTCTCTCTTTGCCTCTCTCGCTCTCTCAGTGCCTCTGTCTCTCGCTCTCTCAGTGCCTCTGTCTCTCGCTCTCTCAGTGCCTCTGTCTCTCGCTCTCTCAGTGCCTCTGTCTCTCTCTCACAGTGCCTCTGTCTCTCTCTCTCAGTGCCTCTGTCTCTCTCTCTCAGTGCCTCTGTCTCTCTGCCTCACTCTCTCTTTGCCTCTGCCGCTCTGTCTCTGCCTCCGTCTCTCTCCCCAGTCTGTGTTCCTCCTCACCTGCTCTTCCTGCATCATGGACATAGGTCCGGAGGATAGGAGGAGGCGGCCGCCATGTTTGTTCAGTGTCCCGGGCACTGCGATTGGGCGTATGGAGGTCATGTGCAGAGGGGGGAGTTCAGGATCATGGACAGGCCAGGCCCACACCGCACATGACCCCCATGGCCCAATCACAGTGCGCCGGACTTTGAAAAATGGCGGCCGGAGCTTCAGGCGGCCGGGGACACAGTAAATTAATTTTAGGAGGACTTGTCTCCTCCGCGGCGCCGCCCTTTCACACAGTGCCGCCCCGAGGCCTGGCCTTGTTGGCCTTGTGGGAAATCCGGCCCTGGTTTTAAGCACATTATTTTCCGTTGTTTCAGCATATCTGTGTTTTTTGCACATACAGCGGGTATAGAAAATAATCACCCCCCCCCCACTTTAAAATAGTCACATTTTGTTTATTGCAGTCTGAAATGAAGATAGACACAGTTTTTGTTTTATCCAGATGTATTTACTAGCACAGCTTCTAACACAAGTGCAAGATATAACACCAACATGTCTGGAAAAAAAAATTCAAAACAGAATCACTTAGTTTGAAAAAGGATCACCCACCTTATATTGGTATTTTGTTGAACCACCTTTTGCTTTAATGAAAGCCTTTAGTCTGTTGGGATACTGTATGTCTCTACTAACTTTGCACATCTAGACTTTGCAATATTTGCCCACTCTTCTTTGCAGAACTGCTTAGGTTCAGTTAAATTTGATGGTGATCGTTTGTGGACTGCAGTCTTCAAGTCATTCCACAGATTTTTAATGGGGTTTAAGTCTGGACTCTGACTAGGCCATGCAAGGACATTCACCTTTTTCTCCTTTAACCACTGTGAGGTAATTTTTCCTGTGTGCTTTGGGTCATTGTCATGTTGGAAGGTAAACCTTCTTCCCATTAACAACTTTCTGGCAGAGGGCAGCAGATTATCCTCAAGAATAAAGATGTTCCCCCATCCATTTTTCTGCTGTCCTGACAAGTGCTCCAGCCTCTGCTGCAGAGAAACACATGGGCGTCCGCTCCATAGGGCAAGGGGGGTCGTTTGCCCCCCCCTGGAATCGAGAAGGTGTTGGCCAAATTGGCAGTGTTCTACACCCTCCGCCGCCCTTACACCCACTTCCAGCCCCGCTGGACCTGCTGAATGTGAGAAGGAAGGAGAGCCGGGCTGTGTGTGCAGTATGGAGGGAGGAGGCGATGTCCTACAACACGTGTGTGTGTGTGACTGCAGAGACATGATGTCATAGGACACGTCATACATATGGTCAGTGTGGTCAGTGTGCAGTGTAGTGGTCAGTAGTCAGTGTGTAGTGTAGTGATCAGAGTGTAGTGTGTGTAGTGTCCAGAGGTGCAGGGTGCTGCTGTGTAAGGTAAAGGGGTGCAGGGTGCTGTGTAATGTAAAGGGGTCCAGTGATGCAGGGTGCTGTGTAATGTAAAGCGGTGCAGGGTGCTGTGTAATGTAAAGGGTCCAGTGATGGAGGGTGCTGTGTAATGTAAAGGGGTCCAGTGATGCAGGGTGCTGTGTAATGTAAAGGGGTCCAGTGATGCAGGGTGCTGTGTAATGTAAAGGGGGTCAGTGATGCAGGGTGCTGTGTAATGTAAAGGGTCCAGTGATGCATGGTGCTGTGTAATGTAAAGGGGTCCAGTGATGCAGGGTGCTGTGTAATGTAAAGGGGTGCAGGGTGCTGTGTAATGTAAAGGTGTCCAGTGATGCAGCGTGCTGTATAATGTAAAGGGATCCAGTGATGCAGGGTGCTGTGTAATGTAAAGGGGTCCAGTGATGCAGGGTGCTGTGTAATGTAAAGGGGTCCAGAGCTGTAGGGTGCTGTGTAATGTAAAGGGGTCCAGAGGTGCAGTTGTGGAGAGGGGGTACACAGTAGTGACAAAGAGATATTTAAAGATGCAGGGGGCACAGTGGGGTGTTTTTACATTTTAACGTGGGGGGGTCGCTTTTAACCCCCGCTAGCGGTCAAAGAAAGGGTAAAATGCGACTGTGTATCGCCGCTGCTGAAGCGCCCCCCCCCCTGAAAACATTTCAGCGGACGCCCATGGAGAAACACCCCATAACAGGATATTACCACCTCCATGCTCTACTGTAGGAATGGTGTTATTTGGATGGTGAGATGTATTGGATGTCCGCTAGACATATCATTTGGTGTTGAGGCCAAATAATTCAATATGAGGCCTCGTACACACGACCGAGTTTCTCGTCATAAAAAACACGTTGTTTTTTTCGACGAGATTCTTGTTAAGCTTGTCGATTTTCTCGTCAAGCTTTCTATGCTGTGAGGGGGTTAGCTCGGCAGCGGGTGTGTGTGACCCCCGGGACGGGCTCCCCACACAAAAACAGGCCCAGCAAACGGAGGTTGTGGTTTTCAAAATCAAAAAGGTGCGGTTTATTTTCTATTTACAGTGACAAAACACAGCAAAGCAAAAGAAACATAAACAAAATAAATCCTGGTCAACTTGACCTCTGACTAAACATACAGGTTTCCTAACTAACAACTGGGATCAGCCTAGTGCTGTCCTAGTCCCTAAGTCCCTGGTTTTAAATGTCCAAGCAAATAGCCACACAGGCTTTTTCTCACCGCACAGGGGTTCACTCTCCCTAGACAGTCCACACAGGTCTGGTTCCAGGCATGAGCAAACACCTAATGAATCTGGGAGTTCTTATAGAGGCCTAAATGAGCTGACAAGCTTCAGCTGGTCTCATCAACTCCCTGTCTGCACGACGCCCCACACTCTCCCTAGAGGTATGAGTCATCCATGAGCCCACTAGCCTCAGCTGGGCTTATACAACTCTCCACCTATTTGTATAAGTCGGCGTAGAGCCTGAATCTGGGCGAAATATATCTACCCCCCTGGATGCAACCAGGTGACTTTACCTTCCTGCTGTCACATACCCCCCCCCTCTTGTTTTAACCTCGGGGTTGGAACACCAGCAATCAGGCATTCATGTACTCGAGACAAAGCATCCACATTCCCCATTTGAACGCCAGGGCGATGCTTTACTGTGAAGTTGAATTCCTGGAGGGCCAGGAACCACCTATTCACTCTTCTATTTGTTTCCTTGTTTTGAGCCATCCACTTTAACGGAGCGTGATCCGTAACCATGTCAAAGTGCCTACCTAGCAGGTAGTACCGAAGGGAATCTAGAGCCCACTTCACCGCTAAACACTCCTTTTCAACGGAGGCGTAATTTACCTCATGGGACTTCAACTTCCTGCTGAGGTAAATGACTGGGTGCTCTTCCCCGTTCCAGACCTGGGACAATACTGCTCCTAACCCCACATCTGACGCATCACTTTGTAAGACAAAGTCTTTAGAGAAGTCGGGTGAGTACAACACTGGCTGGCTACATAAGGCTTGTTTCAAGAATTGGAATGCTGCCTCAGCCTCGGGGGTCCATTTAATCATGACCGACCCTTTCCCCTTCGTCAGGTTGGTTAGGGGCACAGCCTTAGAAGCAAAGTGGGGAATGAATCGCCGATAATACCCAGCGATTCCCAGAAAGGCTCGTACCTGCTTCTTGCTGTTGGGACGTGGCCAACTCTGGATGGCCTCGACTTTGTTGAGTTGGGGTTTTATTACTCCCCTCCCAATGGTGTACCCAAGATATTTGGCCTCCTCCTGCCCAATGGTACACTTCTTGGGGTTAGCCGTAAACCCCGCTTCCCGAACAGAGTCCAGGACTGCTTGCACTTTTGGCAGATGTGAGGCCCAATCTGTGCTATGGACAATTACGTCATCCAGGTAAGCCGCAGCATACTTCCGATGGGGCCTCAGCATCTGGTCCATTTTCCGCTGGAATGTGGCCGGCGCATTCTGTAACCCGAACGGCATTCTTTTATATTGGAACGCCCCGTCTGGGGTTACAAATGCGGTTTTCTCTTTGGCCGACTTGGCCAGGGGGATTTGCCAATACCCTTTTGTGAGGTCAAGAGTCGTCATGTATCGGGCTGTTCCCAGCCGGTCGATCAACTCATCTATACGTGGCATGGGGTAGGTGTCAAATTTTGTAACTTTGTTCAACTGACGAAAATCGTTACAAAATCGCCAGCTCCCATCCGGTTTAGGCACCAACACAATGGGACTAGACCAATCACTTTGGGACTCCTCTATCACCCCTAAGTTCAGCATTTTCTGTACTTCCTCCCGTATTGCCTCCCGTCGGGCCTCTGGGATCCGATAGGGTTTTAACTTCACCCTTTCACCGGGCGGGGTAATGATGTCATGCTCTACCCCAGATGTTTGTCCCGGCAGCTCAGAGAATACCTCCTTGTTGCGATGCACAAACTCCTTAACCTCCTGTTGTTGGGGTTGTGACAAGGTGGCTGCTATTCCAACCTCAGGAATGATGCAACCAGTTTGAGCTGGTGACCAAGTGTCTGCGACTAGGGACTCTCTATCCCTCCAGGCTTTCAACAGATTAACGTGATAGATCTGTTCGGGCTTTCGCCTTCCTGGTTGTCTGACCTTGTAATTCACTTCGCTCACTTTTTCCATTATCTCATAGGGGCCTTGCCATTTGGCAAGGAATTTACTTTCAACCGTAGGGACAAGTACCAGTATCCTATCCCCCGGGGAAAAGGTACGGGTCTTGGCTCCACGGTTGTACACTCTCTGCTGTGCTAACTGCGCTTGGGCCAAATGTTCCTTCACGATGGGCATTACCTGTGCAATTCGGTCTTGCATCAGGGCGACATGCTCAATCACACTCCTGTGGGGAGAACTCTCACTTTCCCAAGTTTCCTTGGCAATATCCAACAGCCCTCTTGGGTGTCTCCCATACAGTAACTCAAAGGGGGAGAATCCCGTAGAGGATTGGGGCACCTCCCTAATAGCAAACATCAGATAAGGAAGTAGACAGTCCCAATCCTTTCCATCTCTATCCACCACTTTCTTCAACATTTGTTTTAGGGTTTTGTTGAATCTTTCAACCAGCCCATCGGTTTGGGGGTGATACACAGATGTACGTAATTGCGTCACTTTGAACAATTTACACAGCTCCTTCATAACCCGGGACATAAAGGGTGTACCTTGGTCCGTAAGCAGTTCTTTACAAATACCCACCCGGCTAAACACAAGAGACAGCTCTTTGGCTATGGTTTTGGCCGAGGTATTTCGGAGAGGGATCGCTTCTGGATAACGGGTGGCATAGTCCATTATAACTAATATGTACTGGTGCCCCCTAGCGGACTTGATTATAGGACCTACCAAATCCATGGCGATCCTCTCAAACGGGACCTCAATGATGGGTAGAGGGACCAGCGGGCTACGGAAATGTGGCATCGGGGCCGACCTCTGACACACAGGGCAGGAGGAACAATAATTTTCTATGTCCTTCATCACCCCCGGCCAATAGAATCTCTGTAATACCCTCTCTCGGGTTTTCTCTGTCCCCAGATGACCTCCAAGAATGTGCCCATGGGCCAACTCCAACACCAACTTCCTGTAAGGTTTGGGCACCACAAGCTGCTCAACGGTTTCTTCTGCCCTTTTTGCCACCCGATACAGTAGGTCCTTCTCTACGCTGAAGTATGGGTAAGTGCAGGTATTATCTGGGTTCACTAACTCGCCATCTATTTTCACTACGTTTTCCCGTGCCTTTATTAGGGCGGGGTCTTTCAACTGTTCTGTGGCAAAGTTTTCCCTGTGAACCTCAAGATCAGAAAACTCCACAGACGGTAGGTTTTCGTCTGAGGAGGTGGGCTCCTCTCCAGTTTCTTGAGTCTCCCCTGCCAATACTGATAAGGGAAATTCCGGAGAGTCCTCACCACTCTCAGGGGAGTTCTGGCTATCACATTCCTGGTACATAGGGGCACCAGTGGGGGGCTCAGGATCATCCCACAGTTCCCAGAACTTCGGAAAATCCCTTCCCACAATGGCGTCATGCGGTAACTGAGATACTAAGCCCACTGGATGAGAGAGGGTACCTTTGGGGGTCTCGAAACACACTGTAGTCACTGGATACTCTCGGGTGTCCCCATGCACACAAATAACAGCTACCTTGCTATTCCCAGAGACCTCTGTTTTAACTAACTCAGCCTTTATCAGGGTCACAAGGCTACCTGAATCCAGCAATACCACAACATTTCTACCATTAACACACATTTTGCATAAATGTTTCTCAGTTCCTCGAATGGCAGTGCATGCGACTGTCGCACACAGCGACTGACGTCTGCCCGTCAGAAAGTCACACTGCATGGGTTCCTCCACAACCGGGCAATTGGCTGCAATATGTCCCGCTTGCCGGCAGCGGTAGCAAACGATCCTTCTTGCCGCCTCTTGAGCCGCTGATTTCCCAGGCTGTTCTCGCCAAACTTGGGGTAGAGCTCCCACCCTCTCACTCTCTCCACCCTCACCCCTTGGAATCCTCTTATCCGCCCCTGGGGATGGTCTGGTCTTAGGGTGGAAAGTCCGAGTGTCTCTGGAAGAGGCCGTCAGGTTCTCTGTAGCCAAGTATTTCTCCACACGATCCACAAGACCATCGGCCGTCTCTGGGTCTCCATGGCTTACCCACTTTTGGATGGCAGTAGGAAGAGCTCTCAAAAACCGATCCATTACAACACGTTCCACAATCTTTGGTGCGGACAAAGTCTCTGGCTGTAGCCACTTTCTGCTCAGGTGAATGAGATCATACATTTGAGACCTGGGGGGTTTTCCAAGCTGGAAAGTCCAGTTATGCACACGCTGAGCCCGGACAGCCTGGGTGACACCCAGCCTTGCCAAAATTTCAGCTTTTAGCATCACATAGTCTTTTGCTTGGTTAGGCTCTAGGTCATAGTAAGCTTTCTGCGATTCACCAGTTAACAGAGGAGCCACCAGTCCAGCCCACTGCTCCTCAGGCCACTTTTCTCTTTCAGCGGTCCTTTCAAATGTGGTCAAAAATACCTCTGGATCATCCTCTCCAGTCATTTTTGTCAATAAACGACTCACCCCAAAGGACGCGGTATTAGTGGGACGGCTTTCCTCACTGGTCTGCGGACGTTGCTGCATTACTGCTTCCATCTGTTGTTGTAGTCTCTGCTCTTGCTTCTGCAACAGGTCTATGAAGCGGGCCTCAGATTGCTGCTGGGCTTGTTGCTGAGCCTCCAGACTCTGTTGCAAAGTTGCGTTTGTCTGCTGCTGGGCTGCAAGGCTCTGTTGATGAGCTTGCTGCTGGGCTGCAAAGTTCTGTTGTTGAGCTGCAAGGCTCTGTTGATGAGCTGCAAGGCTCTTTTGCAAACCTGCATTTGTCTGCTGTTGATTGGCATTTGCTAGAGCCAGCTGCTTCAGTATCTCCTCCATGCTGGCTTAAAAAAAAACTGCCACTGGTTCTCCACCAACTGTGAGGGGGTTAGCTCGGCAGCGGGTGTGTGTGACCCCCGGGACGGGCTCCCCACACAAAAACAGGCCCAGCAAACGGAGGTTGTGGTTTTCAAAATCAAAAAGGTGCGGTTTATTTTCTATTTACAGTGACAAAACACAGCAAAGCAAAAGAAACATAAACAAAATAAATCCTGGTCAACTTGACCTCTGACTAAACATACAGGTTTCCTAACTAACAACTGGGATCAGCCTAGTGCTGTCCTAGTCCCTAAGTCCCTGGTTTTAAATGTCCAAGCAAATAGCCACACAGGCTTTTTCTCACCGCACAGGGGTTCACTCTCCCTAGACAGTCCACACAGGTCTGGTTCCAGGCATGAGCAAACACCTAATGAATCTGGGAGTTCTTATAGAGGCCTAAATGAGCTGACAAGCTTCAGCTGGTCTCATCAACTCCCTGTCTGCACGACGCCCCACACTCTCCCTAGAGGTATGAGTCATCCATGAGCCCACTAGCCTCAGCTGGGCTTATACAACTCTCCACCTAGTTGTATAAGTCGGCGTAGAGCCTGAATCTGGGCGAAATATATCTACCCCCCTGGATGCAACCAGGTGACTTTACCTTCCTGCTGTCACAATGCGTACACACTGTCATTTCCCAATTTCCTCGTTGTTCTCCGCGCTCACGTCCAGCACGTACGACGGCACTATAAAGGGGAAGATCTTTTTTCTTGGCGCCACCCCTTGGGCTGCTTTTGCTGATCTCGTGTTACCGCGTGTGAAGTAAAAGTTTGGGAAGAGACGATTCGCGCTTTTCAGTCTTCGTACTTTTCAGATCGTTTTCTGCCGTTCAGTTTGTGCTTGTGGGTTCGTATCTTGACTTTCAGGGCGTCTAGGCAGGTCGTATCTGTTTTACAGTGCGTTCTTGCCTGTTCGTTTCTGATTTTCAGTTCGTTATTCATAGGCCTTGCTGTTCTAAAGTGCGTTCTGTTCTGTACGTTCTGATTAGACGACCGTTTCCTAGCCATGTCGCCTGGACGTTCTCGTCGTCGAGTTTGTGCTGTGCGTGCGCTTGGTGTTGGTCTGCTTGTTTTGGACCAAGACCAGTCCATGAATGGTGTGAGGAGGAGTTCATGGACCAAGAATTGGTTGCTCCAGCAGGACCAATTCTGCCACATGCCTCTGCTGCGGGAGATCGTCGAGAATAATCCCGAGGACTACAGGAATTTTCTGAGGATGTCTGACCCCGTTTTTCAGGAACTGTTGGCTTTGGTGTCCCCCTATATTACCAGGAAGGACACCGTTATGCGGGAAGCCATCAGTGCTGAGCAGAGGCTCATCGCCACGTTGCGTTACCTGGCGACAGGGAGAAGTCTTCAGGACTTGAAGTTCACCACAGGCATCTCCCCCCAGGCTCTGGGCCTCATAATCCCAGACACCTGTTCTGCCATCATCCAAGTCCTGCAGGAGGACTATATTAGGGTAAGTTTGCTCCCTTAACATCACATTTTAGGTATTACATGTATGCTAATGTATTGTATTTCTTTCATCCTTCCCTAATTACCATGATTGTAATATGCTGAGAATGTCCCCTTTGTCCCCATGCATGTTGGAAGCTTTAGATTGCCCCTTTTTTCTCCTCCCTAAATATTTCCCTTCACTAACTTTTCCAGCAGGGGCGCCTGTTGCTCCAAATGTTGGGGGGTTCAAACCCCAATTTAGGAAATAAACTTCCTCCTTTTTTGCTCTGTTGCCTATTAAACGCCCCCAGTTGTCCCCTCCAATGCAGCCATTTTGTTCCCTCAAATGCAGCCATTTAGTCCCCTCTAATGCAGCCAGTTTCCCCCCAGCCCTGCACTTACCTTCTTGTGGTCAGCGCCATCCTTCTTCTGTCCTTGATGTCTTCTCCTTCCCTTCATGTTGCATCAGCCAATCATGTTACCATTAAACAGACTTGGTGAACATGATTGGCAGAGCAGCCTGTCAGTGTTTACCCAAGGAATGCCCCCCTCCCTGCGTCCCCGATTTTTCTTTTAGGAAGCCAATTACATCCCTCAGGTTGTAATTTGCAAGACTATTTTACTACCTGTTTCTGCTATGCAATTTTAACCCCCTAAATGCCGCAATGATTCATATGTCGGTCGCTTTACAAGAGGCCATCCACCTGAATAGTGTGCGGCATAGACAATACATAGGTTCATGCAACGCATGAACCTATGTATTGTTCTGAGTGATGGGCACAGGAGAGAGGGGGCAGTGCTCCAGCGCCCACTCTGGACGCACCGCCACTGCAATGCTATCCTGTGGCCAAACACATCTCCCCCCCCCCCCAAAATAATTTAGTAATGGCCCATCAGAGGGGGTGATGAATATGATAAATGAGCCTTCCATTATCCTTTTTTTACACACCTTAATAAACGTATAATTAGATTGATGTTAGCCTCTAATTTTTTGGGATAGAATTTCCTTGTAATGTATGACTTTGTTTTTCTAATATTATTTCATCTTGTTTCACTCCCCGGCTTCCTTCCACGCCACAGGAATGGCAGACTGTGGCATCGGAGTTTGCCACGCGGTGGGACTTCCCCAACTGCGGTGGTGCCATAGACGGGAAGCACGTCCGCATCGTGCCGCCACCCCGTTCTGGGTCCTACTACTACAACTACAAGGGGTTTCATAGCATTGTGGTGTCAGCACGGTATGAATTCCTCTATGTTGATGTAGGGAAGAATGGCCGGATGTCCGATGGGGGATCCTTCATCCAGATGGAGTTTGCCCTCCGTCTCCAGAGTGACGACCTTGCATTGCCACCGGATGCAGGGAATATTGAAGGACTCCCCTTTGTTTTCTTGGCTGATGAAGCCTTCGGACTCGGACGGCATCTTATGAGGCCATTTCCACAGAGGACCCTGACCCCAGAGAAGAGGGTGTTCAATTACCGGCTGGCCAGGGGCCGAAGAGTCGTTGAAAATGCCTTCGGCATAATGGCCAGCCGGTTCCGCCTTTTTATGACTTCCATCCACTTGGCGGACTACAAAATAAACTATGTAGTGTTATGCTGCTGTGTGCTACACAATTTTCTTTGCCGCAAATCTAATTCATATATGGCCTCAGTTTTGCCAGAGGCTGGACTTTCCCCTGCAAATCCCCTTCCGGGCCTGGAATCTGCCCGTCTTGGCTTGCCCCCCCAAAATGCCCGTGTGGTTCGGGACAAATACATGGAGTATTTCACGGGTAGGGGGGCAATTCCTATGCCAGCCTATGTCTAAGTATCCCAATAAAAATCTTGTTTAAACCTTTAATTATTTGTTCTTTCCTGTCTCCTAGTTTGTCTTTGTGCATTTGTAGTGGCAAGTGTATTTTACTTTAGTAAATAACAACCATTTCACTATGTAACCTTACAAAAGAACCAAATAAGCTTAGAGGGTATTATAAAAAGAAGCTACACGTTGTTTGTGGTCAAATATTTTACTCTGTGCACATTCTCTTCATTTTTTTTATTTTTTTACTTTGGGGTTGGCCTGGCCCCAACCCGGCAATTTTTGGCTTATGAAAATACAAAAATAACAGTTGCATTTCAAAAATTACAACATTGGATACCTCTGAGCAATCGGAGACATTCACTTACACAAACTATGTCTCTATGTGCCCGTCCTAATATGGGGTCCTGCCACCCCTTGCCCAGCCAAAAATTGAATATGCACACATTTGTTTTGTTTTTTCATATAGGAAGTTTACAATCCTGATCCCTATTGTCAACATGTGCTATGTGCCATCAGGGGTGATCAATGGACGTGTTTTGGGGGTGCATCCCCTTCCTCAGTTCACGACTTTTGATACGAGGAAGGGGTTGCACCCACAAAAGACGTACATGGATATCCCCTGATGGCAGATAGCACATGTTGACACACTGTGTGCATATTCAATTTTTGGCTGGTTTGATAGTCAAAAAATTAGAAAAAATTATAAAAACAAACATGTAAAAACAAATGTGTTTGGATGGCTTATTGAATTCTCCCCAAAACATCGAGAATGTCTTTAAATGTTTGTTCCATCACATGGATTCTTTGTTTAATTAGGTCCAGTTCCGTGCTACATTCCATCACTTGCTGGATGAGGCGGAGGGCACTGTCAGCAGAGAACCGTGTACTATCCTTCACAACATTTACATCCCCTAAAAACCAAAAAAAAAAGTATTATAACTCTGCAGGCCTACCTCGCTTACCTGAAGCTGTGGTGTCAGATACTGACCTGTTGTGGTGACCAGATCCACAACGTCATCCACCTCTCCTTCCTGCACTTCTCCTTCCTCCACCTCAACTTCCTGCACATCTTTCGGTTGTGGGTCTTTGGGAGTTTGGGGTTGCTTGGAAGTTGTGGGGTGCATGTGCTCCCTGGAGTGTCCTCCTCCCAGTCTTCTCTCCCCTATGAGAATAAAACCAAAGGTCTATTTATCACACTGTAAATCTCATTGTTAAAATAAAAACAGGCTAAATTGCTTGGAAGTGGGGTACAAGTGTGTGTTTGTGCGGAATTTAAAGAAGAATGCATTATTTATGACCCCAAATATGTTTAGTATTCACATTTGGATGTAATTTTTTTGACATGGAGGCACCACAAAAATTCTCTGATGCACCTGTGTGGGACACCCAAAAAAGGCGGGTCTGGTGGCCCACACTATAGTGCTCCAAAGTACAGATGTGGAAGCAGCTGCTGAGTGTCCTCTCCTTTACACTGATAAAAGTTTGCATTTCATTCTCTTTACAAACACATCATCTAGACTAAAAAATTATCCACAATAGTTGATCAAAAATGGCAGATGTCTAATTACTTTTGTGGCTCTTAAATAAGCCAAAACCGCGGATAGTGGCCGAACGAAGTGTCGGTAACGTAACGAACGATTACTGTGCCCAACCAAGTTCAAAATATTACATTTTGGAAGGGAGTCCAATATGATAAAAAAAAAAATAACATGTCAGTTTATAAAAAGATTAATAGCAGAAACGTCGACATTTTACTTACTTTTAGCGAGCATCCTCTTTATGCTCCTCAACTGGTCTGGCTCCCTCAGTTTGAGGTCTGACCACCTTTTTCTGAGCTGCTCATTTGAGCGTTTCACCCCGAACTTCGCCCTCAGACTCTTCACAACTTTAGTGAGGATTTTGGCCTTCCTTCTATTTGGTTTGCTATACGGCCCATGCTTGGCATCATAATCAGCCTTGACCAAGATGTCCACCATCTCCGCCATCTCCGCCAAAGACATATTCGATGCCTTGAATCTCCTCCTTGATCGTGACGTGTCCTCGGTCTCCGGGCTTGTCTCCTCGCTAGTTGCGGAATTATCAGACACCTGCTGTAACTCCGCCATATCTGTCTGCGCGCCGAAAGAGAAGGGGCGGGGAAAAGATGTTAGTTAGAACGTCATGGGCGGGCGACGTGTGCGGAGCGACGTGTTCGAATTTTGACGCATGCGTGGTGTGTGTATATAGCAAACACACATGTGACTATAGTACGTTCGGTGTGCGGAGAGAGGAGTTCAAGTGACGGACGTGCGAACAAAGGTATGTGATTTTGTGACTTGTAAAAATTGTTGGCCTATACTGTCTTGAGATTGTTGGAGGATATATATGGTGACTAGGATGTTAAGGAGGTTAGACTGTTTGCCTCACATTAGTTAAATATAATTTATTTAACTTGCAGATACAATATGAATGTCTTTATTAGCGACAAAGAGTTCCTGGCGGAATTTATTGACCGGGTAAGGGAGCTGCCGGCTCTGTGGGAGACGAAAAACCCCATCCATAAAAAAAAAGGGGATGAGAAAAGCAGCGCTGGAGAAGCTGCTCCCATTTGTGCATACCAAGGTGCCCACAGCCACAGCAAAACAAGTGGACACTAAATTTGGGAGCTTGAGAGGTACCTACAGGACTGAACGCTCTAAGGTGCTGGCTTCTCAGAGGTCAGGAGCAGCAGCAGATGATGTTTATGTCCCGATTTTGTGGTACTACAACAGGATGTCCTTCCTGGATGACCACATTGACACAAGGCCATCACTCTCCACTCTTCCCCCCAGACTTCCCTGCAGCCAACCTGAGCCTTCTCTGGAGCAAGAGGAGGCAGCCATCCTGGATGATCCAGATTTGGCCATCTGGAGCCATGTATAGTATTAACTGAAAATGTATTGGGATAAAATTAATGTTTGACAAATATGTCAGGATGAGAAACATACATTATTTTGGATTCCACAAGTGAAATCAAGATCTGTAGACATTATTCTGCACTTAATTGGGTGCTAAATAGTCAATCTGATGTAGTGGTAAATTTAAAGCAAGGATTTATGCATTTACATTCTAATTGCTTCAATCAGGATTACAAAGTTTGATGCAAAGATTAAACCAACATATTAAACTATGTTCCTTTTTCATACACCGGATGAAATCAGCCAGGAGGAGGGTCTGGAAACTGTCAGGCAGGAGGAGGAAGGGCCCAGTGGCAGCCAGGAGGTGGCAGGGCCCAGTGGCAGCCAGGAGGTGGCAGGGCCCAGTGGCAGCCAGGAGGTGGCAGGGCCCAGTGGCAGACAGGAGGTGGCAGGGCAAAGGAGAAGCACCAGATCCCAGGTGCCTCCCATCCGGCTTCACAAAAGAGGCAGGAGGGACAGGACCACCAGTGAGGCAGCAATGGCCCTTATTAAAGAGGCCCATGCCACCCTCAAGGAGCCCACATCCCCTGAAGAGGCCATTGCCGGCCTAGTGGAGGCTAAGTTCAAGGTGATGAGCATGGAGCAACGCCTCCTATGCGAGCCCCTGCTCATCACCTTGCTCAACAAGGGGGTGATGGAGAAAATTACACCCAATACCGCCATATGTGAGGTGGCCCAACTGACCCAACCTCAACCTCCACCTCCACCTTCTTCTTCTGCCCCACCCCCTTCTGCTACACCTCCACCTTCTGCCCCACCCCCTTCTGCTACACCTCCACCTTCTGCCCCACCCCCTTCTGCTACACCTCCACCTTCTGCCCCACCCCCTTCTGCTACACCTCCACCTTCTTCTTCTGCCCCACCCCCTTCTGCTACACCTCCACCTTCTTCTTCTGCCCCACCCCCTTCTGCTACACCTCCACCTCCTCCTCCTGACAGGAGTACCCCTCCAGTGGGCCAGCCTCCAGCCAAACGAAGAAGGAAGGCTGCAGGGAAGGCTTCAGGAAAGGCTGCAGGAAAGGCTTCAGGAAAGGCTGCAGGGAAGGTTGCCAGGAAGAAGAGGAAGTGATGGCCTTGCTTCATTGTGGTCGGACAGAAGGCAGCCTGTTGTAGTACCACACACTTGGGACATATATATCACCTGCTGCTGTTCCTGACCTCTGGGAGGCCAGCATCAGATTGTGTTCAGAAATGTTGGCCTTCTCAAGCTCCCAATTTTAGTGTCCACACAGGGTTGCTGTGTGCTCTGGGGTCCCTGGGATGCACAAATGGCAGCAGCTTCTCCAGCGCTGCCTTCTCTTTATTTAATTTATAAACATGAATAAATGTGTTTTTTGTTTAAGTTCGTACTTGACTATGTGTATTTTTAAATAAACAAAATCAAGCTTTGGAGTAAGCAGATACATTTGACTGACAATAAAAGGCACAGATATCACCCCCCCAAAAGAATAACTAAATCTGATTAGCACAAAAACATGGTGGGAAATTTAAATAATATAGATTCCAAAATTAAATGGGAGATCGCTATCAAAACATTGTGAAATTATAATTAACATCATTTTGAAAAATCTAACCATTTAAATTATTCCGAAAAACTTGCACGATATAATACACATAAATCTTATAAAGAGCAGCATGAAAAAGGTTAAAAATAAGGCATAACTCTGTGTGAATATCAGCAGTAAAAGAAGGTCACTCGTTTTGATTAATGTAACATTCTAACGAAGATTTCAATGCAGAACATTTAAACGATGAAATATTTTTGAGCATGACGAATATGCTCTCTCCATTACGAAGGCTTGTTTTACCAGAAGATGCGCTCCCGTCTCATAGTTGCTTGTGAGCATGCGCGCTTTTGGAAGAGTCGTAAAAGCATACACACGAACCATTTTCTCGTCACAAAACAGGCCGACGAGAAACACGACAAGGAAATCTGGAATCCTGACGAGAAAATAGAGAGCAGGTTCTCTATTTTCTCGTCGAGATTCTCTGCAATTTTCTCGTCGTAAAACCATACACACGAACGTTTTTCTAGACAAAAAAACTCTCGCGGCACTTTTCTTGACTGTTTTGGACGAGAAAAACGGTCGTGTGTACGAGGCCTCAGTCTCATCTGACCATAACACCTTTTTCCATGTGGCCTCAGAATCTTCAAGGTGAGTTTTGAAAAAGCTCAGTTATGACTGCATGTGGCCTTTCTTGAGGAGTGGCTTTTTTTCTCCCATACAAGCCACATTTGTGGAGAATTTGTGATATTGTTGTCACATGCACACAATGACCACTCTGTCATAAATTCCTGCAACTGCTTCAGAGTTGCTGTAGGTCTCTTGATAGCCTGACTGACCAGTTTCCTCCTGGTTCTTTCATCCAGAGAGTAATGCCGCGTACACACGATCGTGATTCACGGCGGTGAAAACACCGCCGTGAATCACGACATGAAAAAAAATTAAAAACGAGGGAACGGCATTTTCCCCCACACACGACCGTTTTTCCCGTCATTTTTTTCTTTGTCGAGAAAAACGACCGTCTGTGGGCTCCGCGGCAGTGTCTCCCTATGGGAAAACTGCCGCGGAAAAAAATGATGGAAAAAACGATGAGAAAATTTAGAACATGTTCTAATTTTTCTCGTCGTTTTTCCTGCCGTTTTTCTCAACGAGAAAAACGGCATAAAGCCCACAGACGATCGTTTTTCTCGGCGAAAAAAAAAATGACATTTTTCCCGACGGGAAAAATGATCGTGTGTACGCGGCATGAAAGAGTGATTAGCTACAGCTGACTGAGTTTACAAGTCATTTTTAGGAGGGTGGTTGTGATCTTTTTTCGAAATCAGTGATCAATAAAGCTATGTAATTTTTAATAACCTTAGGTGGTTGACTATATAAGCGTTTCCCTACAAACGGCAATAAAAACCTGACAAAGGTTCTGGTCCCCTTTGTTAGACATCTACGCTGTCATTATAGAGCTTGCTATATGTGATAATTCTATAAATTATAGTTGTTTGAAGTTTAGGTATTGGAGCAAAAACACAAATGTGTTTGCAAATCCCCATAGTGCAAACTTCTGCTTTAAAAAAGCATAAAACATCAAACAGTGCCCAAAAATTACTTATTGTCTTTAAAATGCTGCTCCATGCTCCATATCTGGTGGGACTGTCCGAGAATCAGAGGATTCTGGAACAGAGTGTTTCACATGATACGCAAGGTTACAGGTTTCCAGGTCCCCAAGGATCCCTCCAGAGCATTACTTAATGTGCCAGTCAGTGGCGGCTGGTGCTCAAAATTTTTGGGGGGCGCAAACAAACAAACAAAAAAAACATCAATTGCAGCCTCACTGTATCCAAAACGCAGCCACTGTGCCCATCAATTGTCGCCACTGTGCCCATCAATTGTCGCCACTGTGCCCAGCAATTGTCGCCACTGTGCCATCAAACGCAGCCACTGTGCCCAGCAATTGTCGCCACTGTGCCATGTCATCAATTGTCGCCACTGTGCCATCAATTGTCGCCACTGTGCCATTAATTGTCGCCACTGTGCCATCAAATGCAGCCACTGCGCCATGTCATCAAACGCAGCCACTGTGCCATGTCATCAAACGCAGCCACTGTGCCATCAATTGTCGCCACTGTGCCCATCAATTGTCGCCACTGTGCCATGCCATCAAACGCAGCCACTGTGCCATGCCATCAAACGCAGCCACTGTGCAATCAATTGTCACCACTGTGCCCATCAATTGTCACCACTGTGCCATCAATTGTTGCCACTGTGCCCATCAATTGTCGCCACTGTGCCCATCAATTTTCGCCACTGTGCCCATCAATTGTCGGGACTGTGCCATGCTATGAAACGCAGCCACTGTGCCATGCCATCAAGCGCAGCCACTGTGCCATGCCATCAAACGCAGCCACTGTGCAATCAATTGTCACCATTGTGCCCATCAATTGTCACCACTGTGACAGCAATTGTCACCACTGTGCCCATCAATTGCTGCCAGTTTGCCCCCTCAAAAACCGCCAGATTGCTTCCCCCAGCACTTACCTTTCTCGGGTCAGCCATCCTCCCTCGATGTCTTCTCCCAAGTCCCGCCCTCGATGTCGCTTCAGCCAACCAGGTTACCGGTAACCAGATCCGGTGAACCTGATTGGCTGAGATGCGTGTCAGTGTTCACCAAGGAACGCACCCCCCGTGCGTCCCTTGGTGAACTATTTGGAGGCCGATTACAGCCTGAGGGCTGTAATCGGAAAGCCTATCAGAGCCGCTGGCTCTGATAGACACTTCCAAAACACACCCACCGCCGGCCACCGCTCTAATTCAGATGGCCGGCGCTCACCATGAGGCCGGCCATCTGAATAGTGGGCGGCAGCGGCAGCGGCAGCGGCAACAATACACAGATTCATGCAATGCATGAATCTGTGTATTATCTTTTGGGGGCGGTGCAGGAGCGAGAGGGGGCGGTGCTCCGGTGCCCTCTATGGACGCACCGCCACTGGTGCCAGTCCCTAAAATTACCAAAGCCACCCAGAATCTTATTTTCTTAATCTTCCTAGGAGTAAAATTGACCATAGCACAGGCTTGGAAACAACCGAACGTCTCCGTAGCAGCAGCCAAAAGAAAAATTTCCTGGGTGATGGCACAAGAAAAAATGGTCAGCTCTCTGACGGACTCAGCTGCTAAGTTTAAAGCAACTTGGGAACCCTGGGCATCCTATATAGGCATTTCAAATTAATATGGAGAACATTGGTGGGGGCTTTGGAGGGATCACGAGAGGCCGACTGACCCTTCTCACATCTTTTTCTTTCTTTTCTTTTTGTTACTCTTTTCAGACTATTCTTCTTTCCCTGTGATTACAACTTTGCACTGTCTCTTAGTGCAACATTTTACTTCTGCTTCTACCTATGGTCTAGTTTAGATTGTTCAGAGACCTAGTATAGATGACACCCTGACGGTTTAGACTCATAAGCACAGGCTGTATGTAGCCTTAGGGACCTAAGGAACACGTTCCAACTGGTTAGCGTTACTCTTCAACTCCACCTCAAAGATGTTAGTTAGATATTACCCTGAGGAAGTGATAAGAGAAAGAGCCTTGTTATTATAGTTGTTTTATGTGATTTACGAAGGTCTCTGTAACTGTCATATGACTTTTGTCATACTTGTTATTTTTTGTTCACAGTCTTACTTGTGATGTAATGTTGCTTGTTTTTGACAATAAAAACCTATTGAAAAAAATGCTGCAGAAAAAGCCTACATGAAAAGTACATCGTAGACACACAGTAATTTCCTTTGTGAAACATGAACGTGGGTTTGTATGTTTGCTGAAGATAATGCAGATATGCAATATCCATGACATGGGGATTTTTTTGCCCAAAACTTTTATTTTTTCACTGCTGCTCGCTACCTGGTCTGTTTAACACTCTTCAAATAGATAAAAATGATTTAATTTTTGATCAGGGATGGCTCGTGCATTAAGCCCGGGTTCACACTAGCGTGATCTCAGAGATCGCATGTGATTCGCACCGGCACTGCAGGTGTCGATCACATGCAATCTCTGAGAAATGTGAGTTCAGCCATACAGTTGTATGGCTGAACTCGCATTGGATTCGCACAGAAAATAGTGCAGGGACTTGTTTTTCCCCGCACTAGAATCGGATTGCATGGGTGCTATCACCCATGCGATCCGATTCCTGTGCGAATTCACAGTTCGCACTGCAATCTGTGAACTAAACTGGGGGTGTCATTAACTTTGTTAATGACAACGGCAGCGGTTCGCAGAAGGCAGTGTGAACTGCCTGCAGGAGAGGAGTGATGCAGGAACAAGCGCTATAATCGCGCTGGTTCCTGCATCGCATCAGTGTGAACCCAGGGTGAGGCTGCATTCACACCTGAGCGTTTCAAAGCCGCACGTTTTTACCGCAATTTTGCCGTGTTTTTTACAGCGATTTTACCACGATTCTGCCGCATTTTTGTTCAGGTCACCAATGTAAAAGGCAGAAAAACACCTGTAATCTGCCCCAAAGAAGCTTGTGTCCTTTTTTGAGCTTAGGGTGTTTTTCAGGCATTTTGCTTCAGGTGACAAAACGATCAGATGTGAACAGGTGCCATTGAAATGAATGAGATTTTACTTGTTGGGTGTTTTTTCAGGCGTTTTTATGAGCTGAAAACGCTCAGGTGTGAATGCAGCCTAAAGGGGTTGTAAACCCTCATGGTTTTTCACCTTAAGGCATTCTATGCCTTAAGGTGAAAAACCTTCTGTAGTGCTGCAGCTGCCGAGGGACCCCAGAAGAGGTAGATCGGGGTCACTCTGTGCAAAACGAACTGCACAGTGGAGGTAAGTATGACATGTTATTTAAAAAAAAAAAAGAAGGGTTTACAACTCATTAAAGGTGCATGGGCACCGCCCCCCCAATACTCACCACCCCCTATATGGTTAATGGATATATTCATGCATTGCATGTTTGCCGCCCCCCCCCCCAAACAAAAAAACACCAGCCCCAACTGTTTTTGATAAATTCCACTTCTGCCTAAAACACAGAGGAGTTGCTAGAATTGTGAACTCTGGGCACTCCAGGGATAAGATAGATGAGGTCTGTGACGTACATTGAGGCAAAAAGTGGGTGTGGCCTCACTGCACTACAGGTTTAAAGGACATACTTAAAAAGTTGAGCCTACTCACTGTATGTATAGTACATATGCCAAAGTCCTTACACCTTTGATATATACAATACAAAGCAAAGGTGCTAGACTTGCATACATCAGAGTTTTTTTGATAACATATAAACAACTATTGGGTAATATAAGATAACCCATAAGTGTTCGATCTTGAAGAGTTATTAGTATATATAAAACCAACTAAGTAAGCAAATATTGGATGTCATGCATGATCATATAGTAATATATATATACATATATATATATATATATATATATATATATATGTATATATATATATATATATATATATGTAGCACTACCCCCGTAGGAGCTGCTGGTTATATTTTTGGGTCATGCCGTTACCTGTCTGTTCCACCGTATCTGTCATAGGGGTTTCATTGAAGAGTTTTTTACCACAGATGTCAGCACCAACACGTAGGGGCTGATTTACGAAACAATTGCGCCATGAGTATCGGCGCATCTGCGTGCGCAACAGCAGTTTTGGTATTTACGACATTTGCGCCGGTAACGCATCGCTATTTACTATAGTGTTCTCGGCGCATGGGAGGAGGCGCTCAGTGCGCCACTATGGACCTGGCGCACGGCATCTTCAAATAAAAATATAAAGAAGCTGGAAGTGCCAATATGACGTGGGGTGATATGAGGAAGTTTAGTGACAACTGACCAAGTAACAAATATGCCCAAAATAGAATGAGAAAGTAACTTTTTCTGAACCAGCCTGCTGCGCCGGCAATTACATTTAGAACCGCAAGGGTTTTTTTTGCGCTCTGCGTGGCAATTTCACTCGTTCAAATGCACCGGTTCACTGCGCCGGAAAAATCTTAGTAAATGTCAAGTCACGTGAATGCATTTGCATAAGTTGAACAGGCGCTCCTCTAAACTTGCCGTTATATAACAGTCTCTGCACAAAATGACATTTCTAAAGGAAAAAAAAGGCATTTAAAAGCACTCGCAGCTATAATTGAATTGTCGGCTCCCAGCAATACAGAGAAAAGTCATTTAAAGTCTTTGAAGAAAAAAAAAAAATGCGTGGGGGTTCCCCCAAATTCCATTACCAGGCCCTTCAGGTCTGGTATGGATATTAAGAGGAACTCCGCGCCAAATTTAAAAAAAATGGCATGGAGTCCCCCTAAAAATCCACACCAGACCCTTTATCCGAGCACGCAACCTGGCAGGCCACAGGAAAAGAGGGGGGGGGGTGAGAGAGCGGCCCCCTCCTCCTGAACCATACCAGGCCACATGCCCTTAACATTGGGAGGATGCTTTGGGGGTCTGTGACCCCAAAGCACCATGTCCCCATGTTGATGGGGACAAGGGCCTCATCCCCACAACCCTTGCCGGTGGTTGTGGGGGGCTTATCGGAATCTGGAAGTCCCCTTTAACAAAGGGGACCCCCAGAACCCGGCCCCCCCTGTGTGAAATGGTAATGGGGTACAAATGTACCCCTATGATTTCACAAAGAAAGTGTCAAAAAATTTAAAAATGACAATAGCCGGTTTTTGACAATTCCTTTATTAATGTCTTCTCCTTTCTTCCATCTTCTTCCTTCTTCTTCCACCTTCTTCTTCTTTTCTCCATTCGGGTTTCTTCCACCATCTTGTTCTTCCTTCTTCCATCTGTGTTCTAGTCCGCATCTTACTCCGGCTTCTTGTTCCCCTCTTCTTTCTCCGGCCGATCCACTTGAATTCGAGGTTCCCGCTGTGTGACGCTTCAGTTCATCAGTTCTCCTCTGGGTCCGCTGCCACCCGTTGACCTCGCCCCCCTCTGACACCACGGGGAAAGTTCCCGTGAAATCCATGTGCGTCAGAGGGGGCGGGGTCACCGGGTGGCAGCGGACCCAGAGGAGAACATACTATACTTCACATTGTTCTTCTTTTCGCACTGTTCTGCGCAAAATGTTTTGTGCACTTTGTAAAATACTCAAAAACCCAATAAAATATTTGTAAAAAACAGAGGGTGGGCAGGATTTACGTGGAGCTCGAGTAGGGCAGTGCTGGGGTGGAATTGCAATTTGGCAGTTCTTAAAACACCCAAAGTGGTACACCCTGAGTTAGCATATAGCAAGGAAGGTTGTGAAATGTTTGCATATGTAGTAGTATCTTTCTATTTTGGGGACCCCTAGGGCTCCCTGCAGTCTATGTGCAAAAAGAGTAGAACCTAGGTTGTTTATAGGCCCAGATAAAAGAGAGACACAATGTAGGTAGAAGGATGGTACATTATTTGGTAAAGTAAGGTGATAATACAAAGATTGAGGATAGCTATTTTTATTGCATTAACATAGCCTATATAAGACAGGAAAGGACATTTCCATCAGTGGCGGTTGGTAGTAAATGTTTGGGGGCGGGGGCAAACAGTGCACCCACAGCCACCCCCCTCTCTGGTCTGTTGGTTGGGTCATCAGGAGCACCAGAGCACTTACCCCATCTATGACAGCGGCTTCTCCTTAACCCTGCTCTCCTCCTTGGCATCACGGGCGGCTTCCCCTTCCACTGCTTTCCTCTGCAGGCATCACGGGCGGCTTCCCCTTCCACTGCTCTCCTCCGCAGGCATCACAACGGCTTCCGTCTCCTCCCTCTTCCTTGTCGGCCAATCGTAACGCTTCTCCTTTCGGACAATCGGGAAACTTCCTGATTGACCGGGAGAAGAATCAGTGTGAAAATAGTGAATATTCATTCAGTATTGTCACACAACTGGGTGGGCTCAGTGTTCTGCGCCCCGAGCCCACTTTTTTTGAAGCCTATTAGAGCCTCTGGCTCTAATCATGTGCTTAAAAAAAACACCCCCACCCCCCCATTGGAATGGACAGGCCGCCACTGATTTCCATTATTGCAAGACTGCAGTTAATATCTCAGCAGTGTGTAGTGGTTTGCATAGAATAATGGATTGTAATGAGAGGTCAGTTTGATACCCAAATAGTCCAGTAACGAGGTTGATCTGTCGTAGTAAAAATTACATTGAATATGGCAAACCACCTGGCGGGAAAGTGTGATATGTAGGGCTATAGATTTATTCTGGTTTACTGTAAAGCCTCGTACACACGAACGAGTTTCTCGGCAAAAACCAGCAAGAAACTTGCTGGCAGAGATTTTTTGCTGAGAAATTTGTTCGTGTGTATGGTTTCTCGTCAAGAAAAGCGACAAGTATCTCGACGAGAAAATAGAGATCCTGCTCTCTATTTTCTCGTCGAGATTCTCGTCGGCATGTTTCTCGACGAGAAAAGTGAGTGTGTGTACACTTACCTGTCCTCCCGGAAGCCGGCGCATGTTTGAAATGAATTTGACGCATGTGCGGTAGCTTCCTAGGCATACGTAGGGTATACCAAGATGGCGGCGACGGCATCGAATGTGACGAGTGCATGCTCGTCGTAGTCGATGACGTCACCGCGTACGCTCCATTCAAAGAACCGCGGGTTCTTTGAATCGAGCGTCTGTACACTCGGCCGGGACAAGTTTCTTGTCCAAGAATCTCGTCGAAAAAAACGACATGTTTTTTTCTACGAGAATCTCGGCCGTGTGTACGAGACCTAAGATCTGAAAGTTGAGCAAATTGATTAGAGTTTGGTGGAGGGAGTGTAGTGGGAGGGAAAGAACTAAAAGTGCATTGTCAGCAAAGTAGTAAAGCTTGTAGTGGAGACCAGCATTAGAGACCCTGGTAATTACCCTATAAAATGAGGATTAGGGGCAAACTTGTCGCGTACCTCCAAAAATGTTAAAGGAACGTGAATAGTATCCTGGGTATGCAACTTTTAACATAGTAGGTTGGTTGACTACAGGAACCTTCCTAAACTAATTCTTGAATACAGCAATACATACTCTGTTTAAATTAGAAAAAAACAAAAAACAAAAATTTTCCTAAATCAGCGATAGCAGCCTCACCTAAATCCTGGATTGATATCTTGACAACTCTAATTGGCAAGTATGACAACGCTCCTGATATAAACCATAGAACAGCATACAATTAATGACTGTTGCTTTTCAAGAATGTAAACCACTTATTTTTTTATACATTTTTATACATTTTTAGCCAGAACATTCCATCACTTCCAACACTAGCCCTATGCTCACCGCTATCTACTGTTACTTGTAAACTCAGAATTCCAGCTTTTGTGTTTACAAGTGACAGCGCACCTCTGTGTGGATTCATTTTAAATGACATTTTGTCTTTGTTGTAGAGTATTAACAACTATGAAACTATGATAGTTGAGTCTGACACAATAGTGTCCAAGGTCCCGAAGAAGCAGCGTTACCCGCGAAACACATAGACCAATCCATGTTATTACACATTCTGGATGCTTAAAGCGGAACTTCAGTAATTTTTTCATCCTTCCATCTATTAAATCCTCTGCTCTTGTTGTTTTAACTTTGGATAGTAAAGCATGTTTTTTTCTGTCAGTAAATACCTTATACAGCCCACTTCCTGTTTCTTGTGCATGCACATAAGAGTGCCAATGAGAGCTGCAGAGCTGGAGGTGTGCCTCGGTGTGTAAATCGAGGAAGTGAACAGGCAGCAGCTTCAGCTGCCCACAGTTAAAATGGTTGCAGCCAGACTCAGTGGGGGGAGATTTCTGCAGCATATTTGGCAAGTACAGAATCACAGTATATATAAAATAATATGCAAAGTGGTTGGAGGGAAGCTTCAGAATGGCAAAGATGTTTTTATTCCAGATTATGTGAGCAGACTGCAGTTTCTCTTTAATCTGTGCTGTGTTGTTTTTACTTATACATACAGTATATTGTGTTTACTTGTGCTAGGTTTTTAATAGAATTTGCTACATTTAATATATTTAACCAGTCTCCAGTGGACACCAAGTTCCTTCGCTCCCTTTATTTTCATTTAGTTAAATATATGGGACAACACTTGAGCCGTCACTTTTGGATTTATTTTTTAGTTACCCCACTTTCTTTAACAAATATGAGGGTGCAGAGGTGAGTTGCATACAGGACAGGACTGCGGAGATGAGTTCTTGCCCAAGGGTACAGAGATAAATTGTGGATGGTGGGGTATAGAGGTGAGCTTAAGACAAGGGAGCAGAGTTGAGTTGTGGTCAATGAGGTGTAGAGGTTAACAATGCCCTTTAACCACTTCCCGCCCAGTCAATAGGAGATTGACGTCCGGGAAGTGGTTGTGTTATCCACACTGGACGTCATATGACGTCCTGCAGGATAACAGCCGCCGCGCGCCCGGGGGGGCGCGCATCGCGGCGATCGGTAGAGCGGTGTGTCAGTCTGACACATCGCTACACTGATCTCGGTAAAGAGCCTCCGGCGGAGGCTTTTTACCACGTGATCAGCCGTGTCCAATCACGGCTGATCACGATGTAAACAGGAAGAGCCGTTGATCGGCTCTTCCTCACTCGCGTCTGACAGACGCGAGTAGAGGAGAGCCGATCGGCGGCTCTCCTGACAGGGGGGGTTCGCGCTGATTGTTTATCAGCGCAGCCCCCCCTCGGATACCCACACTGGACCACCAGGGAAGCCCCCCAGGACCACCAGGGAAGCCCCAAGCATGTGGATGGCCAGGTAAGTCCCCCATGGCCATCCACATGCACAAATAGATAAAAAATATATGCCAATCAGTGCCCACAAATGGGCACTGACTGGCACCACCACAATGTGCAATGCCCAGCAATGCCAGCCACCAGTGTCAACAGTGCCACCTACCAGTGTCAACAGTGCCACCTACCAGTGCCCATCCGTGCCACCTATCAGTGCCCATCTGTGCCCATAAGTGCCCACCTATCAGTGCCCGTCTGTGCCACCTATAAGTGCTCATCAGTGCCGCCTATGAGTGCCCATCAGTGACGCCTATGAGTGCCCATCAGTGCCGCCTATGAGTGCCCATCAGTGCCGCATACCAGTGCCACATATCAGTGCCGCCTATCAGTGCCACCTATCAGTGCCTATCATCAGTGCCCATTAGTGCCACCTCATCGGTGCCCATCAGTGTCGCCTTATCAGTGCCGCCTTATCAGTGCCCGTCATTGAAGTAGAAAAGGTACTTATTTACAAAAAAAATTGACAGAAACAAAGAAAAACTTAGTTTTTTTCAAAATGTTCGCTCTTTTTTTATTTGTTGTGCAAAAAATAAAAATCGCAGAGGCGATCAAATACCACCAAAAGAGAGCTCTATTTGTGGGAACAAAATGATAAAAAAATTGTTTTAGTACAGTGTTGCATGACCGCGCAATTGTCATTCAAATTGTGACAGCGCTGAAAGCTCAAAATTGGCTTGGGCAGGAAAGTGTATAAGTGCATGGTATTGAAGTGGTTAACCACTTAAGACCTGGACCAATATGCAGCATAAAGACCAGGCCCCTTTTTGTGATTCGGCACTGCGTCGCTTTAACTGACAATTGTGCGGTCGTGCGACGTGGCTCCCAAACAAAATTGACGTCCTTTTTTTCCCACAAATAGAGCTTTCTTTTGGTGGTATTTGATCACCTCTGCGGTTTTTATTTTTGCGCTATAAACAAAATTAGAGCGACAATTCTGAAAAAAATTCTATATTTTTAACTTTCTGCTATAATAAATATCCCCCAAAAATATATTTAAAAAAAACGTTTTTTTCCCCAGTTTAGGCCGATACGTATTCTTCTACATATTTTTGGTAAAAAAAAAATCGCAATAAGCATTTATTGATTGGTTTGCGCAAAAGTTATAGCGTTTATAAAATAGGGGGTAGTTTTATGGCATTTTTATAACTTTTTTTTTTTACTAGTAATGGCGGCGATCAGTGATTTTTTTGCGTAACTGTGACATTATGGCGGACACATCGGACACTTTTGACACTATTTTGGGACCATTGTCGTTTTTACAGCGACCAGTGCTATAAAAATGCACTGGTTACTGTAAGAATGACACTGGCAGTGAAGGGGTTAACCAGGAGGGGCGCTGTAGGGGTTAAGTGTGCCCTGATTTGTGTTTCTTACTGTGGGGGGCGTGGCTTAGCGTGTGATGTCACTGATCGTCGTTCCCTATTACAGGGAACAGACGATCAGTGACACTCATACTAGGAAGCACGGGGAGAGGTTTGTTTACACTTACCTCTCCCCATTCTTCCTCTCTGTGACCCGATCGCGGGACACCAGTGGCGATCGGGTCCGCTGTTCCCGCAGGCATGGTCACGGAGAAGAGGACCGGGTCATGAGCGGGCCGCGCTTGTGACCCACGGCTGGGCTCTTAAAGGGGACGTACCTGTACGCCCATGTGCCCAGCCGTGCCATTTTGCCAATGTACATCAGCGTACAGCGGTCCTCAAGCGGTTAAAGATCTGCCACATCCACCTCATGATGCCGTGCACAAACTGTGTTTTGCCATGGCACCCCTCCCTGAAGAACCCAGATGGCATCCAGGCTGAAAAAGGCTGCACTAAACTGCATATACCAGGTTAATTTGGGTTTAGGTTCTTTTGTCTACAGTGAGGAAAAAAGGATTTGATCCCCTGCTGATTTTGTACATTTGCCCACTGACAAAAAAATTAGCAGTCTATAATTTTAATGGTAGGTTTATTTTAAAAGTGAAAGACAGAATAACAACAAAAATATCCATAAAAACGCATTTCAAAAAAGTTATAAATTGATTTGCGTTTTAATGAGTGAAATAAGTATTTGATCCCCTATCAATCAGTAAGATTTCTGTCTCCCAGGTGTCTTCTATACAGGTAATGAGCTGAGATTTGGAGCACTCTCTTAAAGGGAGTGCTCCTAATCTCAGCATGTTACCTGTACAAAAAGACACCTGTCCACAGAAGCAATCAATCAGATTCCAATCTCTCTACCATGGTCAAGACCAAAGGGCTGTCCAAGGATGCCAGGGACAAGATTGTAGAGCTACACAAGGCTGGAATGGGCTACAAGACCATTGCCAAGCAGCTTGGTGAGAGGGTGACAACAGTTGGTGCGATTATTCACAAATGGAAGAAACACAAAATAACTGTCAATCTCCCTCAGTCTGGGGCCCCATGCAAGATCTCACTTTGTGGCGTTTCAATGAACATGAGTGAACATCTGAATGATTCAGAGGAAAACTGGGTGAAAGTGTTGTGGTCAGATGAGAAAAAAATAAAGCTCTTTGGCATCAACTCAACTCACCGTGTTTGGTGGAGGAGAAATTCTGCTTATGACCCCAAGAACACTATCCATACAGTCAAACATGGAGGTGGAAACATTATGCTTTGGGGGTTTTTCTCCTAAGGGGACAGGAAAAATTCACTGCATCAAAGGGACGATGGACGGGGCCAGGTACCTTCAAATCTTGGGTGAGAACCTCCTCCCTCAGTCAAGGCATTGAAAATGGGTCGTGGATGAGTATTCCAGCATGACAATGACCCAAAATACACGGCCAAGACAAAAAATGAGTGGCTCTAGAAGAAGCACATTAAGGTCCTGGAGTGGCCTAGCCAGTCTCCAGACCTTAATCCCACAGAAAATATTTGGAGAGAGATGAAGGTTCCAATTACCAAACGTCAGCCTCGAAACTCTAATGACTTGGAGAGGATCTGCAAAGAGGAGTGGGACAAAATCCCTCCTGAGATGTGTGCAAACCTGGTGACCAACTACAAGAAACATATGACCTCTGTGATTGCCAACAAGGGTTTTGCCACAAAGTACGAAGTCATGTTTTGCGAAGAAGTCAAATACTTATTTCACATTTATTAAACTGCAAATCAAAGTATAACTTTTTTGAAATGCATTTTTCTGGATATTTTTGTTGTTATTCTGTCTATCACTGTTAAAATAAAACTACCATTAAAATTATAGACTGATCATTTCTTTGTCAGTGGGCAAACATACAAAATCAGCAGGGGATCAAATTCTTTTTTCCCTCACTGTAGGTATTTTGTTGGGCTTAAAAACTACAGGTATACAATGAGGGAGATTTATTCAAACTAGAGCATGCAAAGTATGATGCAGCACTGCACAGAAACCAATCGGCTTCCAGGTTTTATAAAAGCTGATTGGTTACCCTGCACAGCTGCACCAGATTCTGAGTGCTCCTGTTTTAGTACATTTCCACCAATGTTTGTAAAAATCTGTGTTTTTCCTGACACTCCAGCCATATCAAAGGTGAACCTTAAAGAGGTTCAGTCGTATTTGTGTTTATTAAAATCAGCAGCTACAAAAACTGTAGCTGCTCACTATTAATAAACAGACACTCACCTGAACCAGGATCCAGTGATGTGCTCACCCGAACTGTTTTCTCCACTTGTTTTCGGTCCCCGGCGCCAGCATCTTAACTATGGCATCTTAAGCCGCAAGCTATCACAGCCAGGTGCCCATTGCACATACGTGAGCCACTCTGCGTATTGTGAATGGTCCCGCAGTCTTCTGGGACCAATGATGTGTCCCAGTGGACTACAGAGAGGGAGAAGAACTTCAGAACCAGGTACCCACCCCCCCCCTCCCCTCCAAAAAAGTGCCATTTGCTAAACAGGAGGGGGAGGAGGCCTTCAAGCGGAATTTCCCCTTTTGGGTGAAGCTCCTCTTCAATGGCAAAAAACACAGGCATTTCAGGGGTGCTTTGATGGATTATTGCTACCCAAAGCTTTCATTACAACAGCTGCAGTTTCAATCAAAAACACTGGACCATCAAATAGAAAGAAGAAGCAGAGCACACAGAGTAATGAAGTTCTTCCTTATGTGGCTGAAGTAAAAAAAACATTTTTAACAAACATCCCATCCCTACAGTAGCACAGAGGCTGCACAAATTATAAAAGCCCTCCAGTGTTGTCCATTAGGGACAGGCATTGAAAAAAATTCAAGATTTGTGTTCTCACGGTTAATTGAAGGGCACAGCCGAACCAGTAGACCTGTTTTATTTTTTGGGGCCAACTGCAGGAGTAGGATACGAGGTACAGGCAAAACAACCAAAACTTCCCAAACAGTCCAGCGCTTCAAGGTAAAAAGTTGTGAGAAGAAGTCACATCATGCAGTCTCAGGATAACGTATAATAGTGACTATGCCACAATGTCATTATAAACATGAAAGGAATTTATTCAAGGTAAAATAAATAGTCAATGTTCCATATGAAAAGAGGTTAAGCATGACAGCCAATATGTATTAGCAAAATTCGTTCTTGAAAGCACAGATATCCCAACTGTAAAGGCTAACTGTCTCCTGTGTTTTCTGATTTGGTGCTGTGGTGAATGAAGGCGAGACACTTCCCCAACAGTATGGATAGGTGGGTCCTTTTCGTAGGGGGTAACGGTACAGTGAAGGAGGTGACGTCAGGCCCTCAGAGCAGCGCCTGGTTCTCAGGTGGTCAATGGGAGCTGGAGGGTGGAATGCAAGCAGGATGATGGAAACTGTTAGCAGGCTGTCGTCGTGACAACGCATTTCGGGTGAGGCCCTTTCTCAAGTCACGTTACATATACAGCCTGGAAGGTTTAATAACCACTTGACCACTGGGCACTTAAACCCCCTTCCTAACCAGACCAATTTTCAGCTTTCGGTGCTTTCACATTTTGAATGACAATTACTCAGTCATACAACATTGTACCCATATGAAATTTTTGTCCTTTTTTTCCCACAAATAGAGATTTCTTTTGGTGGTATTTAATCACTGTTGGATTTTTTATTTTTTGCGCAATAAAAGACTGAAAATTCTGTATAAAAAAAGCATTTTTCTTTGTTTCGGTTATAAAATTTAGCAAATTAGTAACTTTTCTTCATAAATTTTGGCCAAAATTTATACTGCTACATATCTTTGGTAAATAGAAGTACAAATTGGTGTATATTATTTGGTATTTGTGAAAGTTATAGAGTCCACAAGCTATGGTGCCAATCTCTGAAAATTTATCACACCTGAAGTACTGACGGCCTATCTCATTTCTTGAGATCCTAACATGCCAGAAAAGTATAAATAAATACCCCCCAAATGACCCTTTTTTGGAAAAAAGACATTCCAAGGTATTTAGAAAGAGGCATGGTGAGTTTTTTGAAGTTGTAATTTTTTCCCACAAGTCTTTGCAAAATCAAGATTTTTTTTTTCCTTTTTTTTTTTTCACTAATTTGTCATATTAGCAGGTTATTTCTCACACACAGCATATGCATACCACAAATTACACCCCAAACCCCATTCTGCTATTACTCCTGAGTATGGCGATACCACATGTGTGAGACTTTTACACAGCGTGGCCACATACAGAGGCCCAACATGCAGGGAGCACCTTCAGGCGTTCTGGAGCACCGAGGCCAATTCTGACATTTCTCTCCTACATGTAAAAATCATCATTTATTTGCTAGAAAATTACATACAACCCCAAAACATTATATATGTTTTTTTTAGCAAAGACCCTAGAGAATACAATGGCGGTTTTTGCAACTTTTTATCTCGCACTGTATTTGCGCAGCAATTTTTTGAATGTGTTTTTTGGGGAAAAAAACAATTAAGTGCTTAAAAAAAAAAAAAAAACGGTAAAGTTAGCCCAATGTTTTTGCATAATGTGAAAGATGAAGTTACGCCGAGTAAATAGATACCTAACATGTCACCCTTCAAAATTGCACACGCTCGTGGAATGGCGCCAAACTTCAGTACTTAAAAATCCCCATAGGCGACGCTTTAAATTGTTTTACTGGTTACATGTTTTGAGTTACAGAGGAGGTCTAGGGCCAAACGTATTGCTCTCACTCTAATATTCGCAGCTATATTTCACGTTTGGTTTGAACACTGTTTTCATATGTGGGCGGGACTTATGTATGCGTTCGCTTCTGCATGCGAGCACACAGGGCCAGGGGCGCTTTAAAAATTAATTTTTTTTATTGTTCATTTTACTTTATTTTAGTTTGACACTTTTTTCCCCATAAATAAATGTTTTGATCACTTTTATTCCTATTACAAGGAATATAAACATCCCTTGTAATAGGAATATGGCATGACAGGTCCTCTTTACAGTGAGGTGTGGGGTCAATAAGACCCCACATCTCACCTCTAGGCTGGGAAGCCTAAAAAAAAAACGATCCTGGCTTCGATCGTAGCGGTGAGTCGTTAGAAGCACTGGAGGGCGGCCAGAGGGGGGGGGGACGTCCCCTCTCGCCTCCCGTAAGAAAGATCAGCCGCTATGATCATTCTTATGGTGCACAGAATCGCCGGCTGAAAAAGCTGATATCTGAATGATGCCTGTAGCTGCACCCATCATTCAGATATCCCCGCACAAAGTCAAGGATGTCATATGACGGCCGGCGGGCGGGAAGTGGTCAAAACTAGGGTTGTCCCGATACCGATACTAGTATCGGTATCGGGACCGATACCAAGCATTTGCGCGAGTACTTGTACTCGCGCAAATGCTCCCGATGCCCAGTCCGATACTTTTTTTTTTTTTTTCTCAGAGCGGGGGGTGGAGAGCAGGGCGGAGACCGGGGCGGAGAGTGTGCGGCGGGGGGCGGAGAGTGTGCGGCGCGGGACGGAGAGCGTGGCGGGGGCGGAGACCAGGGCGGAGAGCGGGGCGGGGGGCGGAGACCAAGACGGAGAGCGTGGCAGAGACCAGAGCGGAGAGCAGAGCGGGTCTTCAGGCGGGTAAGTAAAATTAATCTGATCCAATTGCCTTGCCTGTCTGCTGCTCAAATGCTACCTGTTCCCCCTTCACCTCCATGCCGCCGTCCCCCTCCGTGCTGCCGCCCCCTCCGTGCTCCTCCTCCACCCCCTTGGTATCTCAGGATGGAGAGCGGAGGTAGGAGCTGGTAAATCCGGCTCCTTACTTGTCGGAATGTACAGAGTCATCACTGACTCTGTCCATTCACATAACTGAAACATTGTAAACTGTGTTTACAATGTTTCAGTTTATGAATGGAGAGGAGCCGCTGTCTTCTCTCCATTCATTTTCAGCGCAGCTGAGGCTGCTGAGAGAGGGACTGGGGAATATGTGTCCCTAGTCCCTTTCTCTGTCTCAAAGGGGAGATGTCAGAGGTCTGTTAAGACCCCTGATATCTCACCAAAGCCCCCCACAACAGGGCTGATAAAAAAAAAAGAATAAAATAAAAATGAATTGTAAAAAAAAGAAAAGAAAAGAAAACACACACACTGACACTGTCCACCCCCCCCCCCCCCCTTAAAAAAATAAAGCATTGTAAAAAAATAAAAAATAAATAAATAGTAAAAAAAAAAAAAAAAAATACTGACACATGAGATTAAAAAAAAGTATCGGTATTCGGTATCGGCGAGTACTTGAAAAAAAGTATCGGTACTTGTACTCGGTCTTAAAAAAGTGGTATCGGGACAACCCTAGTCAAAACGCATTTTTTTTTAACACAAAGTTGTCCATTTATACAACATTTCTAACACATAGCATGTACATACCAAAAATGACACCCCAAAATAGATTCTCCTACTCCGCCTGAGTACGGCAATACCACATGTGTGAGACTTCCACAGCCTGGCCACATACAGCAGCCGAGCATGGTTGAGTATGGCTGAGTATGGCTGAGCATGGCTGGGTATTGCAGAATATGGCTGGGTATCACTGAGTATGGCAGAGTATTGCAGGGTATTGCAGGGATGGCTGAGCATAGAGAGATGGACATCCCAGGGGGCGCGCGGGAGCAAGATTCTCCGAGGACATCCAGAGGACGTCCACCCAGAATAACACGGGTGCGCTGTAGCCGTCTTTCGGCTTTGGCCCGGTCGTCATGTGGTTAAATAATGCATTATATAGGCGTGCCTTTGAAATTCATTTTGCCTCCCAGCCAGCCAGAATAGAATTGTACACTAATAAAACTATAAACTAGTAAGAGCTAGGAGGGAGACAAATAATAACATGAGACAGGGAATTACCTCAGGTACAGATTCACATCCCACTAATAGTTAAAGCAGAACTCCAGTCTCCTATGTAAAAATGTAAAGTCCGGAGGCATGGCTTGGTGTCCATGAGAGCGCCTTAGACCCGCAGCTCCCACTCCATACTCTCATCCTGCAGCCATCCTGTGTCCAAACTTCTCTCAAAAGGCCATGCATACAGACACGCTGCAGCCCTCCCTTACCTTAGCGCAGCGCTCTACAGGGGTGAGTGACTCTCTGCCTACTGCTTTTCGCACCCAGGCTGACCACCTAACACCTCTAGACTCCCCTACATACTCTGAAGAATGCAATTCACCAGGCCCCTCATCAGATGAGCCCACTTTGGCTGAAATCATGCCGACTATAAAAGACTGTAAGGCCTCCCTCACAGTTCAAATAGAAAGCATCCATATGGATTTCTCCCTACTGAAGCAAGACGTGCAGAACCTGCGAGAAATAACAGGGGGGGGGGCGGAAGAACATATCAGCTCCTTGGAGGACACAGTGCACCCCTTAGCTGCCACCGTGCGCACGACTACAATGATGACCCGCAAAGCCAAGTTAGATGACCTGGAGAATCGTTCTCGCAGGAACTACCTCCGTTTTGTGGGGTTCCCAGAACGCTCTGAGGGTTCCCATCCTGAACGGTCCCTTCATTGCTGGCTGCGGGATGTTTTTGGGATGGAGGTGCTATCCCATGTCTTTGTGATTGAACATGCACATTGCACTCCTCCCCCGAGGGCCCCTCCAAGATCCCTAAATGCAAAGATCCTCAGTTTTCAAGACTAAAAGTCGCTATCCTGCGTCTTGTTAGAGAAAAGGGGCCGCTCAAGTTTAATGGCAACAATATCTCCATATACCCTGACTTCTCAGCTGAAGTTCAACGTCAGCGCATATTCTTTGCAGCGGCATGCTCTTCCCTGCTAAGCCGAGGATCATCCATGAGGAAAAGGTTACTTCTGCTCTGTTCAAAGGAAGCCATGGCCTGGTTTGATGCTCGCTTTGGAAAACAACCCAGACAACGCCGCAATTGATGCTGCTTTCTGAAGCTCCCTTATCTCTCCCTGCCTTTATGCGCATTCTACCTGCTGATTACTTGACGATTTATGGGATATCTTATCCCTCTGATTAACACCTAATCCCCTACTACTGTGGATATCCTGTGGAGTGCACTTTTCCTGTCCTCTCCTACTTGGTGCTGTGCACTGCCCATGCTGCAGAGCTGGTGAATGCCTTAGCCAGTTCTACTACTTATTCTCCCTGACAATTACGCCTGTTCTGCCTTATATGACTGTTGCTGTTTGTGCCTTAAATTATAGGTGAATCCCATATCCTACAGGATGAAAGCCTACACCAGGGATATGCAATTAGCGGACCTCCAGCTGTTGCCAAACTACAAGTCCCATGAGGCATAGCGAGACTCTGACAGCATCCAGCATGACACCCACAGGCAGAGGCATGATGGGACTTGTAGTTTGGCAACAGCTGGAGGTCCACTAATTGCATATCCCTGGCCTACACCTTTACCGGGAGCCTTTCTGGACCCACTACCTCCCCCCCCCATATCAGTTAGTGGCGAGGCCACAGGTTTTTATGTTCCCTCTCATAACTGCTGCTGTTTTTTTTTCTGTTCAGGGAACCAAAGCTTACTATATTTGGGATGGTTGAGCAGGGTTGGGGGGTAGGGGTTTTTGTTTTGTTTTTTTCTTTAAGCCCTTCTCACGTTCTGGTTGCTGAGAATGACAGGACTAAGGTTTTTTTATGCTGTTTTTTATGTTTCTATTGGTGCTCCTCCTCTGCTGATACTGCACATTCATCCCAGCTTTTACTACGAGCAATGTAGTTTATATCGTATTGCATTTATTCATGGCCCTTCCTGTGTTGTGGAATGTCAGGGGTCTGAACTCACCTCAAAAACGGTCCCTGGTATTCTCCTTTCTTCAAAAATATAAACCCCATATTATCTGTCTTCAAGAGACCCCACCTTACCAATGCAAAACTGCGGCCCCTTAAGCGTCCCTGGCTTGCTACACAGTACCGCGCCACACACACTAACTACTCCCGCAGGGTCTCTATCCTGCTAGCGAAGTCCCTCCCAGCCGAAACCCTGATGGTTAAGACAGACCCAGACGGGAGATTCATTATAATTACTATTTGTATTGTCTCCACAGTTTTTACACTAGTTAACGTATATATGTCCCGCCGCCATTTTTCCCAGACTTACTCTATCGCTTGTCCCTTTTATTACTATCTAGATCCCCTGGTCCCCTACTATACGTTGGAGACTTTAATGCTGTACTTGACCCTGCCATGGGCCGCTTGGGGGGTGGGGGCAGGCCCTATCCCTCATCTGTTGACTGGACCCAAGTGTATGGCTTTACTGAGATATGGCGGTGGAAGCACCCAGATGAGCGTCACTTTTCCTGACACTCTGACTCCTTCCACACCATGTTTCACATAGATATGGCATTTACCACTGCTGAAGTACTCCCTATTGTTCAGGCAGTCTCCTATCTACTAGTGGTGCAACGGATCGTCACCGATCCGTGATTCGAACAGGTCAACCTGTTCGGACCGGCACACCACGCGATCCGCGGAGTGCTCCGCTGCCTCAGCCATAGGAAAGGCCGCGGCTTCGGCCTAGCTCCAGCAATCTTGGTATACTCGGCGGCGACCTGCTGTCTTCGTCAGGAAGTGACGTTTCATCGCCATCTTGCTACACCCCACACTCCTGCACAGTAATGATAGAGTGAGAAGGGGGCAAGCGGACATCTTGTTAAACCCACCGGTGTTTTAGATTTCACAGTTATTTTCAACACAAAACAGAGCTTATATGCTTAAATACAGTATTTGTAAATCCATCGGACTGTTTAGATGTTCAATTTTAAAAGCAGCAGCAAACCTGCTGACCTTACATGGTTGCTAATGTGACAGAACACCTCCGATTTTCACATTTAACATTTAGTTAAATCCGCACCTCCCTTTCCTTATTCCAAACTGTGGTAGCAAAGCTTTCAACAGACTCCTGGCTGGCCTCTTCCAATAGTCCCCTGTGGTTTAATCTTACCCTTAAGAGTTATACTCCCTGCCTGACCCATTGAGATGGATGTCTAGGGGAGTTAAGTACCTATGCCACCTATATACCCCTCAGGGTTTCAAATCCTTATATCAACTGCGCGTAGACTTTGACTTACCATCTACCCAACGATTTTATGATTACCAGCTTAGACATGTTGTACGTGCACAGTTTGGCTCCCTGGATAGCCCCCTATCAGGACACCAGATCTAGAAAAACTCCTGAGAACCCCGGACCAGACAAAACTTCTCTCCACTTATTACTCTGCCCTCATGACAGGCACCAACCCTAGATTTCAGACAGCTCAAGAGAAATGGGCCTCTTAGATATCCCTATTACAGAAGAAGACTAGTCTGAATTCTGTGACACATTTAAAACCTCTGTTATCTCCTCTAGGGACAGGGTAATTCAACTAAAGATTTTCCATCATTCGCACCTTACCCCTGCTAGAATGTATAAAATGGGACTATCCCCCTCTGCTGACCGTTTTCCGGGGATGCGGCCAAACTGCTGATTTTATCCACTGCTTTTGGAATTGTCCCATAGTACGAGACTTCTGGGTAAATATAGGCTCCTTCATCTTTTTCAGCACTGGGTCTCCCAAATATCAGTCAACCCCAAAAATTGTCTTCTGGGCATCTTTGGCGACGTCAATGTCCCATCTCAGGCTAAGAGACTACTTTGCATCCTCTTATTTCTATGCGAGGAAGGGATCAGTGACCCCCCACGCGAAATCTTTGGTTAAAACTTGTCAATGATTCACTGCCTCTATATAAGCTTACTTTTGAGATTTGAAAGAGGAATAAAACGTTCCACAAAATATGGGGCAGATGGCTAGCTAGCCTACTGACCCTCTCCCCTATACTGACATAAGTGAAGATTACACTGTGAATTCTGCATTGCACAGCTACCTTGATTTCTGATATGTTCAAGATGTCTGAAACCATAGTACATTCATTCCTTGTTTGATACCCATAACAGACACGTTACGTTGCTTAGTATACTGTCTGTACAATGCAGAGTTCCTTTCCATTATGCACTGGAATAGGAGCATTCTGTACTCTGTTTTTATTTGTTGGTTTATGTATGTATGTTCTAAAAATGTAATGAAAAATATCTTTAAAAATAAATAATTAAAAAGTCAGCAGCTCCAAAAACTGCAGCCATTTTCACCTTGTGTGTCTCTCTCCCTACAACCGTCATCATTACTGTGGGTACTCGGCTGTGACAGCTTGCGTCTTCACGACCGGGTGCCCACTGCGCATGCCCCAGCAGCAATGCACACTGTGAATTGTCCGGCAGTCTTTTGGGACTTGTCACGTGGCCCAGAAGACTACAGGAGGGAGGGGGTCATAGGAGAACTTCCACTTCAGATTGCCTAGGCGGTCAGCGCAGAAGTGGGAGTGGGTACCTGTCAAAATCAGGTACCCACTCCCCCCAAGCTCAATTTCACAAACAGGAGCAGGGAAGGAGGCTTTTAAAGTGGAACTTCCCCTTTTGGGTGGAGCTCCGCTTTAAATCCATGGGGGATGTGAGTCTGCAACCTGTGGATCCAAAACATCAATATTAAGCACCCTGTAACAGGGCGTACACACAGAGCATATAGGTACATGTAGTTTCACATATCTTCTAATGGCCACTGCCAACAGGGAATTGCAAATGCCTCCTGATGTTGATTCAGGCGCTACATGCCCAATCATGGCACTGCAGTGGATTTAGAATCAATCAGTTGGACACGTCCACTGAGGGGAGGTTCCCTCTGGGTACTACACTCCATGCAGAGTTGTTGCAACTGATCCCACCACTACAGGAAACTGCGTGCATTTGGAGGAGGTGCTCAGAGGGACTACAGGAACCTATATATCTGGCCCGTCACTCAGCAATGCAGTCGATTGAAGACAAAAATCCAGAATGGAAAAATACCTGAAAAAAAGGAGAAACATTTTCTAGGTCCTAAATCCAAACTCTAGGCAAAAAACTGAATGTATGTTGCAGATAAAGGATTTGCCCAGCGGGACCAACCCTGCATTGTGTTCTAATTTTCTGCCTCTACCTAGAGTTACACTTTGCAGGTGGCACATACCATGCCTACGTCCTGCACTTTAGCACTCTCCAAGACTCCTTCAATATAAAAGAAGGAACAGTGGGAAAGAATCTCCCACTGCACATTGTGTGATAAAAAGGCACGTCTGGTAGACAATATGTATACTTGTAATCTGCTTGCACGTCCATTATTTATTAACGTCAAGGTTTATGAAGAAATTGCCAATCCATTTTTTTCCCTTCCCACATGGCTGCCTACTTCTGTTATATCCTACAGAAAAATGTCATCCAAGATGATGCCATTTCCCCTTAATGGAAGGTTACTCATAAAACTGTTTTGTAATTCCTCATATATCCACTGTTCATAGAACAAGTATGTTCTTCCTGTATGGTTTCAACAGTAACCCACTTGAGCTTCAGAAGGTTTTACCCCCTTCATGACCAGGCAATTGTTTTTGGCACTGCGCTACTTTTTTTTAAGCCTGCAAGGCAAAGTTATTATGTGCTATGCATCTCATACTAACACATTATGTGAAACTCCTTTAAAACAAAGCCCTCCAGCAGTGTGCTTCTCCGCTGACAGGGCTTCCATCTTCACCAGGTCTTCTATCTGGAATCCGGTCCTTTGATTGGACGAGCTGCGATGACGTCAATCCCGTGCATGCGCACGGGAGACAGCACAGGGCTCTGAAGAAACGTCATGGTATTCGGTTTTTTCAGAGCGGTGACATCACAAGTACATATCTCATAAACGGTGCATGTTTAGAAGATTTTTACTGTACATATAGGTAAGCCTTACTATAGGTAAAAATCGTCCATGGGAGTTTTCTCCCACTTGCGGTCATGCAACACTGTAAACAAATGAAATATATACAATTTTTTTCACACAAATAATTTTGGTGGTATTTTTATTTTATTTTCATTTAACCAGTTGCCTCCTTTCCTCCTCTGTACACAAGGCGTCTCCTGTACGTCCAGGAGACTGCCTGAAGTTTTTTCTTTCCCATGCAGAGCCCCATGAGACCTGGCGTCTGTAGAAAGAGGAGCTCCCAATCCTACAATTGGCAGCCAATCTAATTGAATGATCACTGTAACAGCCAATCACAGTGATCATTCAGTGTAACATTTGTAAACAATAACAAAAGTAACACAGTAGCTGTCTGATCTCTTCAGGTCCCTGACAGACAGTATCTGTGAGTAAGAGAGCTGCAGCTAACACAGAAGAATATGTATTGTGTGCAAAGGGAATTCATTAACCCTAATTACCTGGACATGCTCCTATTTAACCTTTATTTTGCTATTTAAACCATTAATTTCAGTAGATCACCCTGTATAAAGCACTATTTGTTGAAAAACATAATACTGTTAAAAATACGTGATTCATGATATATCTTGTTTATTTTAAATCAGTAAGACCTTTAAATGACCAATGGATTAGGAGAAAAATTAAATATATGCAAAATGTTTTATAAAAAACGATTTCTTTTGTAAATAACCAACATGCTTTGTAACATAAAAAAAAAATATGTAATTTTAGTGTTGCAGTAAATAGAACAAGCAGCAGAATTAAATGTATACGTTTCCCCCACAGTAATGGTACTTGTGTTTGAAATATTGCTGATCAATGTTTACTCTTTTTTTCCCCCTTAAAATGCAAATAAATAAAAATTCTCAGAAGACCTTAGGATCGCAAGAAAGTCCCATTTGTTCCCCAAAAAACGATCAGTAAAAAGTTATAGACTCATAAATAGACACATAGCAGAAATGTGAAAATATAGCCTGGTCCATATGGGGTAACCAGGTGTGAGAGCTGAAATAAATAAACAAAAAAAGACCAAAAATTTTGAAATATAAAAAATATCCAATAAAAATTAAGAAGACCTGTTCCAAAATAAATACACAAAGTGCCAGAATAATTTCAAACAATAAGCCACACAGTCAACAATGCCACAATTTAAACACCACCTTCCAATCTTGGCAGCTGAATCTCTGATTTGTGATATTGTTTTTAATCTATACTTTAAAAACTTTCTAGAATTTTCAATTTTTTTGTAAATAAAAAGTCATACACTCACCTTTGGAGTATAAGTAGAATTTATTTAAACAGAAGAAAAGGTACAAAGAGATATTGATAGATTGGGCTGCATAGAAAACAAAATGAAGGCAGAAAGATGCAGCTCCTGCTCAATATACAAAGTGCCAAGTTTGTGAAGTAAAAGGTTGCAGATAGCAAAGTCAACATTATTAACAATTACAGGAGCTAATATTATTTGTTTATTTCGTTTTTTTTGCGAAGCCTGTGACAATTCTAAAACTATCCTAATTCCTGCTATAGATAATGTTACCTCCTCCAACTAAGTTACAAAATCTTAGCTTTGCATACTACAAAGAACACTAAAGAACGAATATATACACACATAGAATGTATGATATTAAAACGCCCCTTCTAATAATAACAATTATCTGTATTTTATCTTTAAAAACCCTATTTGAAATATCAGCTATTTGTGGAAGCATACCAAGTGCATATTGGGCAAAAGGGTGCAACCATAAAAAGGTGCTGATAGAATTAAACAAACCTAAAGCATTGAATATCTACCTAATCAAGTTTTCAGAACATAGACACCTCCAGGGACCTGCAACATCAGGTTGTTTCTTATTGTAAGCACTCCTAGTGCCCGAATTCTGAATGCTCCTACAGGTTTTCTAAGGCTTCTTTGTGGCCTGTTAATGCGGTAGGTAGTGTAGGCAAGTTTATGTGGTGAAAAGGAGTGAGGCCAGGTTACAGACCTATCCAACCAGGAAGTGTACATCATAGCGCTTGAGCATTATGGTCACAAGAAAGGGCCTATACTGAGAAATGACAATGCACAGGCTCCTCAAGGAGTATGCCATGTGCTGACAATGCTATATGCAAAACTTCAGCTTTGCTTTAAAGGGAAACTTGGATGTGCAGTCAACACTCAACCACCCTTAGGCAATGCGGTCATCTTGATCTTCCATAAACACTTGGCCAAGTGTTTTTATTTTTGCAGTTTATGCAATGGAGGGGGGGGGGGTGGAGAAATGTGGTTTCACACATGCGGGTGCCAATATGTGAGGGTGCTATTAAGAACAGAAGGTTCCAGTGGGCAACGAAGAAGAGCAACATCTCACAAAAGGAGTGAGATAGCCAGTGTGTTAGGAAGAGAACATAAAAGGCCAATCCAATACCTTCAGGGTACTAAGGGCTAGGTGTTTGGAAAATCCACACAGAGGTTGCAGAATGAGGAACAGGAATAGGTTTCAAGATGGAGTTCCCGAGCATCACACTACATGAGAACTACCTCACGTGATTGCAGAGTACGGAGAATCAATTATCATGCCTCAAGGAAAGCGAAGAACCAAACCTAGGAGGTTGGAATGTGCCTGACTGGTGAACATTAGTGAGTTAGAGATGCTGGAAGATCTCTGAGCAAAAGTCTGTAGAACAGTAATATAACTAAAGAACTCTGGTGAGAGTGGCAGGGAATAGCCAGGGCACCTACAATGGAGAGGGAAAAAAAAAACAGACGGGCAGCACTGAGAACAGGGCAAAGTGACCTTTTCCAGTAATAATGGAAGCCAATGGAAATCGACTTGTACAAAAGGCCAGGTTTGAAATGGTGAGTGCAGAGTGGCTTCTCAGCAAATGATTCATAAAATTAGGCTCAAGAGCCTTGTAGTAAAAGGTCTCCAAGGAAACTCAAAAGAATGGACCTGCGGTAGATCATGATACCTGGAGGGGGAGAACAGATCGTACATGTAAGGTAGAAGAGGACAAATCAATAGAGAAGTGTGATTTTGGGAAACCCCCTTCCTTCCAAAACCACCACAATATATTCCTCAAGGGATTTTCCAAAAGAGGAGTGAATGTTAAATGGGCACGCACAAAAGCAAATATGCACAGAAAATAAGAACATTCTGGAGATCTGAAAAACAACAATTCTCCATGGCCACTATGCTGCCGGATTGGACTTTTAAACCGTTTCCAAAATGCCTATCAATGGAATCCAAAAAAGGATGGAATGCCCTCAACAGAAACAGTAGTTGGATTGTTTAGTGCAACAATGGCTGGATCCACAGTGGAAACAGTCCATATTTTTTTATTCCTTTTCAATAGGATACAATGCAGCAAACATGTCAGGAGTGATTGACCACTTGGAGTTAGGCCAATCATTATACAAAGCCGAATCGGTTTGATCAAAAATAGGGAACTCTTTCTAGATGTTGCCTTCTTTCTTGTGCTCAATTAAATATGTTTAAGTATATCTAGCCAGAGACTAGTATGCACGGCCTCATTCAATGAGTCCTTATGGTGAGAAGCCAAAAAGTATTAACTTAAAAAATTTGGTGATGAAAACCAGGGACTGCAGCAGAATTCTTGCGGTTTGTCCTATATGCTCCTACTCCCAAACACCTGCAAGGATCTTTCCCTTGAGCTACTCACGGAATGGATGTAGACTGATGGGGCTCAGTGTTTCCAGTATGAAAGAATTGCAAAAACCCAGGTGCTAACTGGGATCTTGTAGCTGCGGTATTACACATCAGGTGAGAAATCAGATGGTCAGCCTGAGTTGTCAGTGGAAAAGTAAGCAAGCAGTTAGGCCAGAAGTACACAGTTAGGAGTCTAATGCCACACGACCAGTTTTCCTGACATGCCAAAAACCAAAGTTTTTCCCGACGTGATTCCTCTCAAGCCTGCCTTGCATATACACGTTCATGCAAAAAAACGCTCGACCAAAGCACAGTGACGTGCAACACGTACGATGGCACTATAAAGGGGGAGTTCCATTCAAATGGCGCCACCCTTTGGGCTGCTTTTGCTGATCTCGTGTTTTCGCGTGTTAGTAAAAGTTTGGCGAGAGACGATTCGCGCTTTTCAATCCGTTACAGCGTGACGAATGTGATATCTCCATTACAAACGCTAGTTTTACCTGAACGAGCGATCCCGTCTCATACTTGATTCTGAGCATGCGTGTTTTTTTTCCCCTCGGAAAAGCATACACACGAGCGGTTTTCGCTACGAGAAAAAGAGCGACTGGAAACACGACAGGAGAAAATAGAGCAGGTTCTAATTTTTTTGCGGGCAGTTTTCTCGTTGGGAAAACTGCTATGGAGCATACACACGACCGGTTTTCCCAACCAATCTAAAAAATGGCAGTTTTCTCACCTGGAAAACCGGTCATGTGTACGAGGCATAAGAACCACTACATAACTATCCAAGGAGGAACTCCCAGTAATGAGGTTAAAAAAAACTGCCAAATTTAAAAAAGGTACACCTTAACCTCTTGATAGCCGGGCCATATACAAATGACGGCCTCAAGGTGGATCTAGAAATCCGGGAGGCCGTCATTATACGGCCTCGGCTATTCCGGCCACTGGGGGGGGGGGCGCATCACTGAGATGCCGATGCGCGTGCCTGGCGGCCGCGATGTCCGCGATCGGCGTGTACACAGACAAGGATGTGGATCTCTGTGTGTAAACACAGAGATCCACGTCCCGTCAGGGAGAGGGGACCGATGCTGTGTCCCTTGTACATAGGGACACAGCTCGGTCACCTCCCCCAGTCAGTCCCCTCCCCCCACAAAGTAGTAATCACTCTTAGGTTACACATTTAACCCCTTCCTCGCCCCCTAGTGTTAACCCTTTCACTGCCAGTGTCATTTTTACAGTAACCAGTGCATTTTTATAGCACTGGTCGCTGTAAAAATGACAATGGTCCCAAAATGGTGTCAAAAGTGTCCGATGTGTCCGCCATAATGTCGCAGTCACAATAAAAATTGCTGATCACCGCCATTACTAGTAAAAAAAAAATATTAATAAAAATGCAATAAAACTATGCCCTATTTTGTAGATGCTAAAACTTTTGCGCAAACCGATCAATAAACGCTTATTGCGATTTTTTTACCAAAAATATGTAGAAAAATACGTATCAGACTAAACTGAGGAAAAAATTATTATTTTTCTTTTAAAATTGGGATATTATTATAGCAAAAAATAAAAAAGATTTTTTCAAAATCGTCGCTCTTTTTTTGTTTATAGCGCAAAAAATAAAAACCGCAGAGGTGATCAAATACCATCAAAAGAAAGCTCTATTTGTGGGAAAAAAAGGACGTCAATTTTTTTTGGGAGCCATGTCGCACGACCGCGCAATTGTCATTCAAATCGTGACAGCGCTGAAAGCTGAAAATTGGCCTGGGCAGGAAGGGGGTTTAAGTGCCCAGTAAGCAAGTAGTTAATAACATTAGGCTGAATAAAGCAATGCAATAATAACTTAGGAAAAACACAGTGTAGATTACCCCATAACCTGTGCCATCATAATGGCTTTTGCAATTAGTACTGCGGTGTGTCTTACAGATACAAGCAATGATACAAGACATGTATAACCAGGAACCGGTATGTAAGGGTACATGGAATCCCTGTCTCACCTTGTCCATTTTGCTGGTCCTGTCCAGGGCCTAGGCTTCTCTCGTCACAGTGGACATATCCCTGAATGGGTTTCAGGGTCTTGGTGTCATAGGAATAGACTACGGCCCTGAACCTGTACAGGGGGTCCCCGACTTACAAACGCCTGACTTACGAACCACTTCTACTTACGAACAGGGCGCTGCGGGGACCCTCTGCCGTTCTGCGTGAACCATCTGCCGTTCTGCGCATGCGCGGCCAGACAGAGCCTCAGAAAATGTCGGAAATGTCCATAATTGGACACGCATGCGCAGAACGGCATTCGCCGGAACATCAGAAATGTCCGTAATTGTCGTTCTGCGCATGCGCGGCCCGACTTACGAACATTTCCGAATTACAAACAGGAGGAAAGTCCCTAACCGGTTCGTAACCCGGGGACTCCCTGTATAGCACCATGCGTCTAGCTACACTCGTTGCACCACATGCCAAGGTGAGTGCCCAAAGCAAACATTACAGACCAGACCAACTGCAGCGGGGACCAGGTATGGTTCCCAAGGTAAACACCAAGGGTATCCAAACCAGAAACTGCTAGTAAGCCATAAGGCAATTAGCAGTCAGATCTAAGAAGATCTACCAGAAGTGGTCCATCACCTAAGGCCAACAGCAAAAAATGAACTCTATAATTCCTTCTTGTTAGGTAGTAAAAACTGTCTGAGGGTAACAGCATCAGAGCCTGCACTAGCAATGACAGCTCCCCTAGTTCTATCCCCAGGTTTAAAAAATGTAAAGACCTAATGCCTGTCAATAAACCCAATTAAATACTTACCTGTCAGTAGTCATAGACCCCCTCCAGCTGCTGAAACTCAAACATGACTGCCAATTAGAGCTCTAATGGGTTTGGCTTGGCTTTAAAAGTGCGCTTCAGCAAAAGCTGACTGAAGTATTACGTTTCCTCTATGCATCCCATCTGTTTTTCATTTTGGCACTGCAGTTGTTCACCAGCCCACTACAGTCCCTTTTGTATGTAAACTGCTGATCTAGGAATTATTGTTTCATGAAATATACTCCTTATGTCACTGTTGCTCTCAGAATTCTACTTGCAGTGAATTACAGGGAACTCAGAATATTAATTAATAGAATAATTTATCAGAAAGTGACAAAGAATAACAGTGTGCATGAAGTCTTCTAGTGAGCAATGAATATCAACTGCCAGGGCAAATAATATATACTTGTGTCGGGACAGGGATCTCAGATTCACAAAACAGTCAGGCCCGAAAGAAGACGCAAGCCCAAAACTCTGCAGCTTGAGACCTAACTCCAGTCCCTACACCCCTTTCGTGTATGTTTTCAGATGCCTTCCTACGATTCAGATGAATATGGTCATCTTCATCTCATCTCCAGAACTTGACAGCCCGGAATGATGCCAAGAGTGTTGCTGACATGATGAAATCAGCGCTACTCTGCTGGTGCACCCCCAAGGGGCAAGTCCAGAATACCTTGCATTTATAGAAAGTGAAAGAAAGTTTAATGTTTTGTTGCCAAGGTCTTCCCTTTAATGATAAACGTTGGACGTTTTCTGACTTCATTACACCTCCAGTGTTTAGAATCTCACCGATTGCTTTTCCTTGTTGCCTTTATACATGTGGAGTGAAAACCTCAGATACACTTACACACATGGGCCGAATGTCGGGTGGTATCGGTGGGTTCAATAGAAATCGGCCGACATTCGGCTCGTATGTACTGCAGCCTGCTGGGTTGAACGAAAAAAAAATATATAGTAGTGTGTACCAGGCTTTAGTCTCTCAGCACAGACAATATGTAAAGCAGGAAAGAAAAACACAGTCTGGTGGTTTTGTTTTTTGCTATATTCACAAAAATAAAAATACAATAAAAAAAATAAAATAGGAAAAACTGTACACTTGGACACAGTATACAAACACAAAATATACACAAATAAATATGAGGGTACTTTGATTTAATTATTAAGCTATATAATTATGCAAGTGTGTTGGGAAAGGCTTACAGTCATATTAGTCTAGGCTTATTTACTAATTTGCAGGCTAACTCTACCTTTTGCACATGTTACATGTTAGGGTGCAAATGATAATCGTGGTGCAAATAACCACACTCACAGTCCACTCACCAACCAACTGAAAGTCTGTACCTCCGTGCAGACACAGAGCTAGAGGAAGAATCTGAAGGAGCCACTGGACCCACAATTCCCTAATCGTGGGTGCAATGCTTTTCAGGCTCCTATGCAAAAAAATATTAATAAATGCACATCTTTTCCCAGCAAATCTATCTCCATTTTTTATTGTTCCGTAAAAGGCAGACTTGGCCTTTAAACTAAAACAGAGTTTTTTTTAAAGAAACCTTTAGTGGTTCAGGAAGGAAATACATGTAAAGCATATAGTTATAACTTATGATATATTATGTATTTCAGTACATAAAAACACAGTTTGCAGCACATATGGTGCATATTCAAAGGTGCGTTGGCTCAGCCTGAAATCGGTTTGATCCAACTTGTGTTTGTTACAGAACAGTTCTTACCATCTCCCATTTACAAATAACTTCTTATGTCCATGTGCACAACCTGCAAGCTCCTCTATAGCATTTTTGAATGCAGCAAATGAGTTCTATTCAACCTATGGTGAAAGGAACTCAGTTCAGCAAGGATTGCAGTGTCAACATCAGATGAAAAGAACTCAGCCTAGCAAGGACTTCACTTTAATGAATAGCACTTAGCTCTGAAAGGACTTTGATACCAACTGGTAATAAATAGAATTTAGCAAGGACTATGGTGTTAAAGCGTATCTAAACCCAAAGGAATTTTTTTTATATTTTTCAGCTTACCAATCATTAGATGTTGTGGCTGCATTCTTTTTATTAGGCTTTTTTGCCTTTATTTTTACTTGGGAATTCAGTAAATCTGTTATATTTCAATTCGCTTTAACAGGCAAAACCGTTCAGCAAAAGTGGCAGCTAGAGGGTTCAGACAAATCATTCAGCACTAACAAAAGGTGCTTAAAATAGTGAGCTTTTATTCATTTATGTACAACCTTTATACCAAAAGGAAAAAACTGTGTTGTAATGACTTAAAAGTGTTAGCTGGAGTTCAACTGTAATTTGCACAGCTGGAAATTCACTGTTATGCCGCGTACACACGATCGATTTTTTCGACGGTGAAAACACCGTTGAGAAAATCGATGTGAAAAACGAGAAACAGCTTGTTCACCCCACACACGGCCGTTTTAAATGAAATTTTTTTTTTTTGGTCGAAAAAAACGACAGTGTGTGGGCTCCCCGGCAGTGTTTCCCTATGGGAAAACTGCCACGGAAAAAACCGACGGGAATCACGACGAGAAAAATTAGAGCATGTTCTAATTTTTCTCGTCATGATTAATGCAGTTTTTCCCATCGAGAAAAACGACAAAAAGCCCACAGACGATCGTTTTTCTCATCCAAAGGAAAAAATTTAATTTTTCTCGACGGGAAAAATGATCGTGTGTACGCAGCATTTGACTTTTTTTTTTTTTTTTCATTCAGCTAGCGGCCTAAATGAGGGGAGGGGGAGGCGGATAGAGTAATCCTTCCCTTATGAAATGTATTCGGACAGTGGCACCCGCAGCTGTCAGGATATACTCATCAGTGGCTGCAGCCACGGAACAAGAAAAAACTTCAATCATGTCCCTTCAACAAAAGTCTATCAAATAATTGACTTCTATCAAGCAGGGACGGCTACACACTGATTGAAATTCATCCAGTCCCTGCAGAAACAGATGCATTTCAGTGTATAACCAGCTTTAGTCAAGTCCATTCAAATTTGTTAGTGCATCCAACATTACCCTCTTCACAGGTTGAAGGTGCTGCTGACCAAGAGTGGCTCAATTGCATAAAGTAGAGCCCAATATAAAGAAAGAAAAAAAAAAACACAACTAATGCAGCCACCACATTTGGATTGGTAAGCGGTTACAAATATATACATTTGTTTTAGATATGATTTATTCTGTGATTAAGGTGCCGTATTTATCGGCGTATAACGGGCACTTTTTCCCCCTGAAAATAGGGGGCAAATCACAGGTGCGTGTACAACGATAGGGTACCTCGGAGGGGAACGATCGCTGCCGGAATTCAGAGCCATCATCTCCTGTTTACTCTGCTCTGACGTCGCACACACAGTCCCGCCTCCGCCACCGGCATTGGAACAGTGTTCTGTCAATCACAGGCGCTGGTCCAATGGCGATGGCGGGACTGTGTATGTGACTGCCGACAGAGCCGAGTAAACAGGAGATGACGGCTCAGTGATTTCCTGCACTGCATGAGAGATGGTGAGGCTGCAGATGGGCATCAGGCTGCATTGATGGGAGATGGGCGCAGATCAGGCTGTGGATGGGCGCAGATCAGTTTGCATTGAGGCTACAGATCAGGCTGCATTGAGGCTGCAGATGGGCACTAATCAGGCTGCATTGAGGCTGCAGATGGGCAGTAATCAGGCTGCATTGATGGGCACTGACCATTATTTTGCTTCAAAGTGGTTAATTAAAAAAAAAAAAAAAATGTCCCTCTTAAATTGAAGGAGCGTGTTATACGGCAATAAATACTGTATATCTCAGCTAAAAAAGACTGAGAAACCAACCTGTCAACAGAGCTCAGATCTCAGACAGGGCACAGGCACGACCAAAATGACCATGTGAGCTTGATCTGCAGGTATTAGCTAGAAGCGGGAAAACTTGAAATTTATTAGGGCCGAAACAACTAATCGATTAATCGACAACTAATCGATTATGAAATTAATTGATTACAATTTTCATAATCGATTAATCGGCCAGTAACATAATGAGGTTAAAAAAAACTAAAATGAACCCTTTATAGTACAAAAATAGCAAATCACTACTGTAAATATTACTTTCACTGTCCCACAGTAAAAAATGAGCCCCTTACAGTAGCGATTATTTGCTCTTTTTGTACTAATTTTAGTTATTTTAACCTCATTATGTTACTAAACATCTCAGGCCTGGGTCACACCTCCGTGTTTTTTGGTGCTTTTTGCAGAAACACACTACAGTTCATTTACATGGTTTCCTATGGGACACGTTCACATCCATGATTTTTTCAGCTGCTGCGTATTTGGAAAGGGCAAGGACTTTTTTTAACGCAAAACGGTGCCATTTTAGTTTTTTGGTTTAATATACTTCAATGGAGTAGCTGTAGAAAAGCATGTAATGTGTTTTTGCGGCAATTTGTGTTTTGTAATCTGCCCAACAACAAATTGGCCCCAAAAAAATTAAAAAATGCGAAAAATTACCTTTTTTTTTACGGTTATCAACCGATTAGTCGATTAATCGAAACAATAATCGGCCAACTAATCGATTATGAAAATAATCGTTAGTTGCAGCCCTAAAATTTATAGTAAAAAATGTATAACAGTCAGGCAGACAGACATCTAAACACCAATAAAAAACATCAAATGGATGTGGGGGAAATAAAGTAGGATTTTTAAAACAGCTTACCTGTAAAATCCTTTTCTTGGAGTACATCACGGGACACAGAGCAGCATAGTCATTACTATGTGGGTTATATAGAATTACCTTCAGGTGCTGGCACTGGCAACTTCCAAAACAGGAAGTACCCTCCCCTATATAAGCCCCTCCCATCCGGGAGTACCTCAGTTTTGTAGCAAAGCAATACGTGTCCCCAAAAGAGGGGTGGGAGCTCTGTGTCCCGTGATGTACTCCAAGAAAAGGATTTTACAGGTAAGCTGTTTTAAAAATCCTACTTTCTTGTTCATACATCACGGGACACAGAGCAGCATAGTCATTACTATGTGGGACGTCCCAAAGCAATGCCACATGAGGGGGGGGATACACCATACATAAGCTGGGCGCCATCAGGCATGAGGATCTTTTGCGGCCTGCAACACACTGCGCCCAAAGGCGACATCCTCCTGACTTCTCACGTCCACCTGGTAGAACCTAGTAAACGTGTGTACTGAAGACCATGTTGCGGCCTTACAAATTTGCGCCAGGGAGGCCTGGTGATGCACTGCCCATGAAGTTCCAACTGCTCTCGTGGAGTGCGCCCTAACTTTGAACGGAGGCGGTCTACTTTTCAAGCCATAGGCTTGTATTATGACCTGTCGAATCCACTTGGCTAAAGTAGATTTTGATGCTGCCTGACCCTTTCTGGGGCCTTCCGGCAGAACAAACAGAGAATCCGTTCTACGAATCTGAGCAGTGGCTTTTAGATAAGCTTTAACTGCTCTTACTACATCCAAAGAATGCAATAACTTTTCCTCTACCGAGCTTGGTTTGGGGAAAAAAGAAGGAAGAACCACATCCTGGTTCAAGTGAAACCTCGATACCACCTTAGGAAGAAAGGCTGGGTGAGGACGTAATACTACTCTGTCCTTATGGATAACCAGATATGGCTCTTTACAGGACATGGCGGCTAATTCCGACACTCTTCTAGCCGAGCATATGGCTACTAAAAATATCAATTTCCTGGTGAGTAGAACCAAGGAAATGTGCCGCAAAGGTTCAAATGGCTGCTTCTGCAGAACCGACAGAACCAAATTTAGATCCCATGGGCATATGGGAGCCTTAATCGGTGGAATAATACGAGTCACACCTTGCATAAAGGATTTGACAAGTGAATGCATAGCCAGGGGCCTTTGAAATAGTATTGACAAGGCCGAAACCTGGCCCTTGATAGTACTTAAGGCAAACTTCCTGTCTACAGCCTACTGCAGGAAGTCCAGAATTCTGCCTATAACGTACTTACGTGGATGCCATTTTCTGGCCTCGCACCAAGTGATGTACGCCTTCCAAACTCTATAGTAGATCTGCCTGGATACAGGCTTCCTGGCATTGATTATAGTTGATACCACAGAGTTAGAGAGACCTCTCTTCTTTAGGATGTGGGACTCAATAGCCAGGCTGTTAAACTTAGAGTTAGTAAGGAAGGGTGGTATATCGGTCCTTGCGAAAGCAGGTCCGGACGACGTGGAAGGGTCCAAGGACTCCCCACAGACATTTTGATGATCTCCGCGTACCAGGCCCTTCGGGGCCACGCTGGAGCCACCAGGATCACCGGCTTCTTCTCCAACCTGACTCTGCGAAGGAGTCGAGGCAACAATTGTAGCGGAGGGAATGCATATATCAGTCTGAACTGATCCCAAGGGAACACCAGAGCATCCGAGCCGCAAGCGAGGGGATCCCTTGTCCGGGAGACAAACCTGTCCACCTTTGCGTTGAATCTGGATGCTAGCAGATCTACATCCGGTGTTCCCCACCGCTGACATATTGCTCGGAAGACCTCGGGATGAAGGGACCATTCCCCTGGGCATAACTGTTGGCGACTCAGAAAGTCCGCCTTCCAATTCTCCACCCCTGGAATGAAGACAGCTGATATACATGGGACATGCTTTTCTGCCCATTCCAGGATGTGACTTACTTTCCTCTGGGCTGCACGACTCCTGGTGCCTCCCTGATGATTGATATATGCCACTGCTGTGGCATTGTCTGATTGAATTCTGACAGGGGACCCTTGGAGTCTGGATGTCCAGGCTACTAGGGCGTACCGGGCTGCTCGTATCTCTAAGAGATTGATGGGCAGGGTTTTTACTACATTTGACCATCTGCCCTGGAGAGACCATTGCTCCAGTACTGCCCCCCAGCCTGTAAGGCTGGCATCTGTAGTGACCACCTTCCAAGATATCGGGCTGAAGGGTTTTCCCTTCTGGAGATTCTGGGGGATCAACCACCAGCAGAGACTCTTCCGAACGGAAGGGGACAAAGCCATCGGGAAGTCTAGAGCCTGAACTTTTCCGTTCCAGGCTGACAATATGGCCCTTTGTAAATTCCTTGAGTGGAATTGGGCGTATGGCACAGCTTCGAATGATGCTACCATCTTTCCTAGCAGCCTCATGCACAGGCGTATGGACGGCTGTCTTTTTGCACAAAGCAGACGGACCAAGCCCCTCAAAGAGGATACCTTGTCTAGAGGTAAGAAAATCTTCCTCTGGTCTGAATCCAGCCGTAGCCCTAGATATACCAGGTTTTTCACTGGCTGTAGGGCTGACTTGTCCAGGTTGATGACCCAACCGTGAGATTCTAGATACTTGATTGTATCGATAATTACCACTTCTAGCTTGGCAACTGAGTGGTCCATCAACAACAGGTCGTCTAGGTATGCCATTATCGTTACCCCCCGTGTTCTTAGATCGGCCAACAGTGGGGCCAGAATTTTTGTGAACACTCGTGGTGCTGTGGCCAGACCGAATGGTAAGGCTCTGAACTGAAAATGGCGCCCTTCTACTGCAAAGCGTAGGAATTTTTGATGACCTGGAAAGATGGGAACATGCAAGTAAGCATCTTTGATGTCGATCGAGGCTAACCATTCCTCCCCTTGTAGGGCAGCGGTGACCGATCGGATCGACTCCATCCGGAAAGACCGGACGTTTAGAAATTTGTTTAGACTCTTTAGGTCCAATATGGGTCTTATGTCCCCGTTTGGCTTCGGGACTGTGAAAAGGTTTGAGTAGAAACCCAACCCCCACTCTTCCATGGGAACCTCCATAATTACTCCTTGGAGCAATAGTTGTTCTAACGCCAATAGGAGAGACCGTCTTTTCAGAGGGTCTCTTGGCATGCCTGACCACATAAAATGGGACGGAGGAGACTCTTTTAACTCCAACTTGTATCCCAGAGTTACTGCGGAGAGCACCCATCTGTCTTTGATCGTCTCCCGCCAGGTCTCTGCGAACAACTGAAGTCTTCCCCCCACCCGTTTGAGTGGGGGCAGCCCTTCATAGGCTTGACTTGGAGGCTGGTTTAGTACCTCTTCGGATCCAGGGCTTTTTATTACCCTGTGGCTGTCCCTGATTTTTACCTCCTGAGTTTGACCGAGGAGGCCGTCGGAACTGCTTAGTAGCAGACGTCGCAGGGATAGGAGAGGTAGTCCTCTTAAAAGATGGACCCCTAGACCTCTTCTTACTCGGTAAGAGAGTACTTTTACCACTGGAAATCTTCTGGATATACTTATCCAGGTCTTCGCCAAAAAGGCGTTCCCCATGAAATGGGAAGCTAACTAAGAGCTTCTTACAGGGAGCTTCAGCAGACCAGTTTTTAAGCCACAGAAGCCTACGCATATGTACCAAAGACAGCGTGAGGCGGGAGGCCTGATGGATAGAATCCTTGATGGCGTCAACCGCAAAGCATAATGCTCTAGGCAGATCAGCCAGAGCCTGGGCCTGTTGGTCTGGCAAATCCCTCAGGACCATTTTCATTTGATCCTTTAAAGCTTGGCAGACCCCAATAGCTGCCACTGCTGGCTGTGTAACAGCCCCTGCTGTGGAAAAAGCAGATTTTAATAAAGATTCCAATTTTTTATCCACTGGATCTTTGAACATTTGAACATTATCTACTGGACATGTCAGTGATTTGTTCACAGAAGAGATGGCTGCATCCACCGTAGGAACATTCCATCTCTGGGTGAACTTTTCCTCCATGGGATAGATCACCGGAAACCTTTTAGGCGGAACAAATAGTTTATCAGGATGTTCCCAGTCCTGGTATATAAGTCCTTCCAATAATGGATGTATTGGAAAGGAGCAATTAACCTGGGGAGCTTTTAGCGACCCCAATGGGGAGACAGCAGTAGTTGATGGTTCAACAAGAGGCATTTTAAATGCAGATCGAACCATGTCAGTTAGGGTCTGGACCCACAATCTTTCAGTCTGTGATGCTGAAAATGGTTCATCTACTGTCGATTCCTCAAAAACAGAGCTAACCTCCTCCTGATCTCCTTCAGGTAGGTCGGTCCCTTCCTGGGACTGTTGCTCTGCCAACAGGCACTCTAATGGAGGTGATGGAGATCTGGCGCGCTTTCTTTCCTGTAGAGAAGAAGCGATCAATGCAGCCAATCTCTGCTCCAATCCCTCCAGAGTTGAGGAAAAAACCTCCTCTGTTATATATGCAGGAGCCGGTGGACTGAGGACAGCCGCAGTACCTGGCACTCCCGGGGGTTCCTTATGGGTATTAACCTCTGATTTCTCAGGGGAGGAGGGTGCAGATGACTGCTCCAGATCCTCAGAGCCCGATGGAGACCCCCTACACTTCCTGAGAGGTATATCTCGGAGTTTTTTAGGCGGCATATTCCTTAGTTCAAAGCTGAGGTATTCCAGCCGCAATACACCCCTTACTGAAATAGTCTAATGCAATTTGCTGCTATGTACATCAGTGGGTGTCTACTAATGCGTCTTTCTGGGGATGCCTGTATCAACCGCCCGCTGTAAGCCCCTATACCATGCTACCAGCTCCTTTTCATGCTCTGTGTCCATAGCAAGCAGCGTGGACTGAGTCCTTTTATCTTGCTGGGACGCCCGCGCATGCGCAGAAGCGCTGGGCGCACAGAGCGCGTCATCCGCCAGGCTCCGCCCCCTTTTTTGAAGCTAAACCTTATAAAAATAAAGCATGTGTGCGCGCGCGTGCACGTGTGCGCTCTTGGCGCCATGTAGGGAGAGGAGCCAGGGTCCCTGTTTTACCAGGACTCGGGGATGGAAGGAAACTACTTGGCAGCATGACAGAGGAATGCAGCTTCCCTGATAGAGAGCTCACTCATCTGCCTGGACTTTCACCATGGAAGGAATAGTCCCAAGAAAAAAAGACGTTCCACAGCGGCCTCTAGTGGACAAACACAGGTACCGCACTTTTGTCTTTTTTTTTTTAAAACCTCCTTTATGAAAAACATTTCCAGGTTTACAGTTTTTTTAAAACTTCCCTTATGAAAAAACATTTCTAGGATTTCTTAGGCATATACAGCTATTAGCGGGAATACCCTTTAGGTAACAGGCAGAAAGACATATTAGGCTTGGGGGTCCCCTCAATAGAACCAAGTTCCTGAGGGGCCCCCACTTACCTTTTCCCCGCCGCAGGACTTTGTTTGGTCCACAGAAGCCCAAACTTCACCTCTCACGGCAGGCATTGTACTAGACCTTCAGGGACCGGGTTCCCAAGGATTCCACTCCCCTGGACCTGTATAGCACCCTGCACAGATAGCCTCTTGGTTTTGGGTATGACCAGAGCTCTGGATCCCAGGGTCCAGCCCTCCTAAGAGAGGCATTACAGGCAAAACCCTGCTCTTCTCTGCAAGGCCCGGGTACCGACCGTTTAGCTATGAAGCTTTTTTGGTCGGATCCAGAATAGCTTGCTAAGGCCCAGAGAACCTGTACACAAGCCCAGATGAATACATGTTAACCTTGGCCAACACCTTAGACACTGGCAAAAAACTGAGGTACTCCCGGATGGGAGGGGCTTATATAGGGGAGGGTACTTCCTGTTTTGGAAGTTGCCAGTGCCAGCACCTGAAGGTAATTCTATATAACCCACATAGTAATGACTATGCTGCTCTGTGTCCCGTGATGTATGAACAAGAAAGTAGATCTGTAAAAACAAAAATAGGTAAGTTGACATTGATGAACTTCTTCTAAAAAAAAAAAAATGAGCACTATAGTGGAATTGCTGCTCACTGCCACCAAAATGTAAGCTTCTGGTTCATAAAACACAATTGGTAGCAATGGGCAACAGCACCACTTTTTCAGTTGTAATGAACCAGCCCTGAGAAATCAGATTAAATGCTATTCATCAATTATTGACAGCTCATTTTAATGTGCAAGAGTTTTTTTTTAGAAAGTCATTAAAAAAATGATATGTATTAATCACAAAAAATAATGATTAACAAGAGAATGTATATACAAAATAATTTACTAACATTCATTTAAATATGTAAAGATTGGTGGATCTTAACAGAATTTTAAATTTTAAAATACAGCTGAATTGTTAAAAAATTAGACCTTTGTTAACTTTTTATTACTGTCCATGTCTCAGTTGTTCAGTTTCCATTCACTTACTGCTCCGATGACCACTATCACTGGAACAGTAAGTGAGAGGAAAACTGACCAACTGGAATGCAGACAGCAATAAAGGTCTCAACAGTGTTTCCAACACTACTCAATTCTATCCAAAACATCATTTTGACTGGAGCTTGACATGGACTTCGTGTCCAGTAATCCTATGAATGAGCATGGCCAAATTTCAATGGCAATATCTTTTTAGGCCAACAAAAACTACTGCCTGTGCAGAATAAAGTCAAATACAACATCAAACATCTTTATATTGGTGCATGAACAAAAATCTTTTGTTTATTCATCTGTGCTTTACTGTGTGAATAAAACAAAAATAAAAAATAAAAATCTACCAGTTTTTGACATAATGCACTAGAAGTACAACCGAGAAGATAAAAGCATTGCACTTTTGGACACAAACAGATTAATAGCAATATTGGCAAAATGTTTGAGATATTAGCCATATCAGGTAGGAACTTATTTGAAGAGCTCTACTCTAGACGACTTGCTACATTATATCTATTAGGAGAGTGAAATGTGAGTAGAACAGCAGCAACTGAAACTTAGATACTGCTTACACAAGACAGTGAGAGCCGGTTCACACAGGGGCAACACGACTTTGTGCGCGACTTTACGAGGCGACTTGGACACGAATTGAGAGTGAACCACAGCGCGACTTGAAGTCACCTCCAGGACAGGGGACTTTTTCAGTGGCCAATCAAAGAGAAATCAGCTCTGTGGGATAGAGGGGTTTGCCTGAGAAAACTATTTTCTCTTCCTGGAAACTTGCTTCAGTTAAGACAGTGATCCGACTTTGGAGGCAACTTCCATTGAAATCAATGGGTACAAGTTGCCTAGAAGTCGCCTTGTAGTACAGGAACCTTTTCTGAAGTCGGAGCGACTTCAGTAGTGTACATTAAGAAGGCTCTCATTCACTTCCATTGATTTTCTCATGTCGTGCGACTTGAAGTCGGATGCCAAGTCGCCCCTGTGTGAACCGGCTCTGAGACACTGCACGACAAATTAATAAAACAAAATATGTTCATTATAAAAACGGTCTTTCTGCAACACATCAGATATCCTACATGGCCTATACACAGCATACCTCCACGGGCCACCTGGCAATTAACATTGCACTGAAATACCAAAGTCAGTTATAATTCGTAATCTTAAACGGACAAGAGAAATTCTTCATAATCCAGTAGAATGATCAGTTACTGTAATAACGAGTCTATCACAACTTCTGGTTTCGAAGAACGCTTTCTAGAGAACAAGAAAAAAAAAACATTATACGGGATGAAACACAACTGAAATCTCTCCTAGTCAGAAAGCAATAGAAAATGTGCAGTAACAATGTATTTTCAATAATGTAATTTCTTTTTACCACTTTCTGCCTATTTAAAAAGGAACAGATTTACTGAATATCGTTACACTTTCCTTTGATTGTATTCAATGGCCTACTAATTTCTCAGGATATTCATAGGACATGAATGATTTCACATACTACTTCTCTGTACTCCCTAAAAACAAAAATAACCATTCTTTTTTTAGGCTTTCTTCCTTTATTTTTACCTGGGAATCCAGCCAGTAAGTCTGTTATATTTTAATTTTCGTTAACAGGCCAAACTTTCCAGCAAAAGTGGCAGTAGGAGGAAGTGGCGGCTGTTTTTTTTTGGGGGGGGGGGGGGAGGCAGTACCCACCTTCCGCTGTTTTCCGGTCGGTCCAGCACTTGCCCCATCGTGGCAGGCAGCAGATTTTTTTTCTTTGTCTGAATTTCTCACTTCCTGTTTCTACTCAGTAAACTTCACACCATCATCCGAGCGGTGTTTAGTCAGCCAGAACAGCTTACTGAACAGCTTACTGAGGAGAAACAGGAAGTGACAAATTCAGACAAAGAAAACAAAGAAAAAAAACATTTAGAAGGGAAATAGAAGGAAAAGGTAAGTGAACCAACAATGCACTAGCTTAACCACTTAAACCCCGGACCATTTGGTAGCTAAAGGACCAGAGGTGAATTCAGAATTTTGCACTGCGCTGCTTTAACTGTAAATTGTGCAGACATGCAATGTTGTACCCAAACGAAATTTGCGTCCTTTTCTTCCCACAAATAGAGCTTTCTTTTAATGGTATTTGATTGCCTCTGCGATTTTTATTTTTTGCGATATAAACGGAAAAAGACCGAAAATTTAGAAAAAAAATGATATTTTCTACTTTTTGTTATAAGAAAAATCAAATAAACTCAATTTTAGTCATACATTTAGGCCAAAATGTATTCAGCCACATGTTTTTAGTAAAAAAATGTCAATAAGCGTATATTTATTGGTTTGCGCAAAAGTTATAGAGTTTACAAACTAGGGTACATTTTCTGAAATTTACACAGCTTTAAAATTTATGACTGCCTATCTCATTTCTTGAGGTGCTAAAATGACAGGGCAGTACAAAACCCCCCCAAATGACCCCATTTTGGAAAGTAGACACCCCAAGGAAATTGCTGAGAGGCATGTTGAGCCCATTGAATTTTTTATTTTTTTGTCTTAAGTGATTGAATAATGACTAAAAAAAAAAAAAAAAAAAATTACAATAAGTTGTCACTAAATGATATATTGCTCACACATGCCATGGTTATATGTGGAATTGCACCCCAAAATACATTTTGCTGCTTCTCCTGAGTACGGGGATACCACATGTGTGGGACTTTTTGGGAGCCTAGCCGCGTACGGGACCCCGGAAACCAAGCACCGCCTTCAGGATTTCTAAGGGTGCAAATTTTTGATTTCACTCCTCACTACCTATCACAGTTTCGAAGGCCATAAAATGCCAAAATAGCACAAAACCCCCCCAAATGACCCCATTTTAGAAAGTAGACACCCCAAGGAAATTGCTGAGAGGCCTGTTGAGCCCATTGAATATATATTTTTTTGTTCCAAGTGATTGAATAATGACAAAAAAAAGAAAATTACAAAAAGTTGTCACTAAATGATATATTGCTCACACATGCCATGGTTATATGTGGAATTACACCCCAAAATAAATTTTTCTGCTTTTCCTGAGTACGGGGATACCACATGTGTGGGACTTTTTGGGAGCCTAGCCGCGTACAGGGCCCCAAAAACCAAGCACCGCCTTCAGGATTTCTAAGGGCGTAAATTTTTGATTTCACTCCTCACTACCTATCACAGTTTCGAAGGCCATAAAATGCCAAAATAGCACAAAACCCCCCCAAATGACCCCATTTTGGAATATAGACACCCCAAGCTATTTGCTGAGAGGCATGGTGAGTATTTTACAGCTCTCATTTGTTTTTGAAAATGAAGAAAGAAAATATATATATATATAATATATATATATATATATATATTTTTTTTTTTCAATTTTCAAAACTTTGTGACAAAAAGCGAGATCTGCAAAATACTCACAATACCTCTCAGCAAATAGCTTGGGGTGTCTACTTTCCAAAATGGGGTAATTTGGGGGGGTTTTGTGCCATCTGGGCATTCCATGGCCTCCGAAACTGTGATAGGCAGTGAGAAGTGAAATCAAAAATTTACACCCTTAGAAAGCCTGCTTGGTGCTTGGTTTTTGGGGTCCCGTACGCAGCTAGGCTCCCAAAAAGTCTCACACGTGGTATCCCCGTACTCAGGAGAAGCAACAGAATGTATTTTGGGGTGTAATTCCACATATGCCCATGGCATGTTTGAGCAATATATCATTTAGTGACAACTTTGTGCAAAAAAAAATAAAAAAATTGTCGTTTTTCCGCAACTTGTGTCAACATATAAAATATTCCATGGACTCGACATGCCTCTCAGTATATAGCTTGGGGTGTCTACTTTCCAAAATGGGGTCATTTGGGGGGGTTTTGAACTGTTCTGGCATTTTATACACAACATTAGGAAGCTTACATCCACTCTTCTAACCACTTGAAGACAAAGCCCTTTTTGACACTTTTTGTTTACATGAAAACAAACATGGGTGTTGCATTTTTTTTTCTACACAGTATTTGCGCAGCGATTTTTCAAACGCATTTTTTGGGTTAAAAAATACACTTTTTTTAATTTTAATGCACTAAAACACACTATATTGCCCAAATGTTTGATGAAATAAAAAAGATGATCTTAGGCCGAGTACATAGATACCAAACACGACATGCTTTAAAATTTCGCACAAACGCGCATTGGCGACAAACTACATACATTTTTAAAGGCCTTTACAGGTTACCCCAGTAGATTTACAGAGGAGGTCTACTGCTAAAATGACTGCCCTCGATCTGACCTTCGCGGTGATACCTCACATGCATGGTGCAATTGCTGTTTACATATGACGCCAGACCGACGCTTGCATTCGCCATTGGGCAAGAGCAGGGCAGGACAGGGGTGCTTTTTTTTTTTTTTTTTTTTTATTATTAATTTTGCTTTTTTATTTTATTTTAAAATTGTTCCTTCCAAGTATTTTTTTTTTTTTTATCATTTTTATTGTTATCTCAGGGAATGTAAATATCCCCTATGATAGCAATAGGTAGTGACAGGTACTCTTTTTTTGAAAAAACTGGGGTCTTCTAGACCCTAGATTTTTCCTCTGCCCTCAAAGCATCTGACCACACCAAGATCGGTGTGATAAAATGCTTTCCCAATTTCCCAATGGCGCTTTTTATATCCGGGGGGGGGGCATTCCCTCCCACTGCTTGTAAAAGCAGTCCAGAGGCTAATTAGCCACTAGGATTGCTTTTACATGAAAGCCGGCCGCTGGCTGAAAAGAATGATACCAAGAAGATACCTAAACCCGCAGGCATCATTCTGGTATAAACATTCAAAGTCCAGCAACATACCAGTACGTTGCTGGTCCTTGTTGGACATGTATTGTAATCTTTTTTTTTTCATGCAGCCAGTTGGCTGAACGAAAAAAGAGATTGATCGGTGGGTATGCCCGCCATTAGAATACCGCCCTTCATCCACCCACTTCCAATGATGGGCATACACGCACCATTTATATATGCCGAAGCATGGGGGCATCCTCCCGCAAAAAAGTTATGCCGCACACACATGGTCGGACTTTTCCACGGGCAAGCCTCCGTCGGAATTTCGACCGTATGTATGCGGCATTAGGAGCAAAATCGCTCCTCCGCTCCTGCTGCCCCAATGCTTCGGCATATTTCCTTTTTTTTTTTTAACTGTGGTGGTGAAATCACCTCCTACAGCACTGGAGTCGCAGGGATCAGGCCTGTCTCTGCGAACGCTGCAGTTATGTGTGTTTTTGTTTTGTAAGTGACAGTGATCGATCGATACTGCACTTGGGTGGCCTGGGCTAGACGGAGGGGCAAAACGCAGGTGCCAGCAGGTATCTGGGCTGATCCCGCTAACACTGCGTTTTTGGGAACCCTAAACTGCTGGGGACACTAGTATAGATCTGATCAGATCAGATATTGATCTGTTCAGATACTATACCACTAAGGGGGGTGTATGCTTCACGCGTGGGTGTTAGCGTTACTGGCACTAACCTGACGCTGCCTGGGGTGTGACGCAGACCCTCTCTGACGCTAAAACCTAATTGATATCACCCGCCGGGCGATCAGGGGGTTAAACCTTTATTGGGTTATATACGGCGGGTGCCCTGACACTATAAAAAGCAAACTAACTAACCAGCGTCACCCGTAACACTTATATGGTGATCACTGGTGAAAGGGTTAACTAGGGGCAATCAGGGGGTTAAAACCTTTATTAGATAATATATGGGGGTACCTGACGCTATAAAAACCTGCGGCGAACCTAAAAAAAATTACTGGCTACCGATCTGCATCACCGACACTAAGACAGCGATCAGAAAAACGATCGCTTAGCGACAGGGGTGAAAGGGTTACCTGGGGGGTGATCAAGGGGGTTAAACCTTTACTAGATAATATATTAGGGTACCTGACGCTATAAAAACCTGCGGCGAACCTAAAAAAATAGGATTTTTATAACAGCTTACCTGTAAAATCCTTTTCTTGGAGTACATCACGGGACACAGAGCGACATAGTCATTACTATGTGGGTTATATAGATTACCTTCAGGTGCTGGCACTGGCAACTTCCAAGACCGGAAGTACCCTCCCCTATATAAGCCCCTCCCATCCGGGAGTACCTCAGTTTTGTAGCAAAGCAATACGTGTCCCCAAAAAGAGGGGTGGGAGCTCTGTGTCCCGTGATGTACTCCAAGAAAAGGATTTTACAGGTAAGCTGTTATAAAAATCCTATTTTCTTTCTCGTACATCACGGGACACAGAGCGACATAGTCATTACTATGTGGGACGTCTCAAAGCAATGCCAAATGAGGGGGGGGATACACCATACATAAGCTGGGCGCCATCAGACATGAGGATCTTTTGCGGCCTGCAACACACTGCGCCCAAAGGCGATATCCTCCTGACTTCTAACGTCCACCTGGTAGAACCTAGTAAACGTGTGTACTGAAGACCATGTTGCGGCCTTACAGATTTGAGCCAGGGAGGCCTGGTGATGCACTGCCCATGAAGTTCCAACTGCTCTCGTGGAGTGCGCCCTAACTTTGAACGGAGGCGGTCTCCTTTTCAAGCCATAGGCTTGCATTATGACCTGTCGAATCCACTTGGCTAAAGTAGATTTTGACGCTGCCTGACCCTTTCTGGGGCCTTCCGGCAGAATAAACAAAGTATCCGTTCTACGAATCTGAGCAGTGGCTTTTAGATAAGCTTTAACTGCTCTTACTACATCCAAGGAATGTAATAACTTTTCCTCTACCGAGCTCTGTTTGGGGAAAAAAGAAGGAAGAACCACATCTTGGTTCAAATGAAACCTCGATACCACCTTAGGAAGAAAGGCTGGATGAGGACGTAACACTACTCTGTCCTTATAAATGACTAGATATGGCTCTTTACAGGACATGGCGGCTAATTCCGACACTCTTCTAGCCGAACATATGGCTACTAAAAAAATCTATTTCCTGGTGAGTAGAACCAAGGAAATGTGCCGCAAAGGTTCAAATGGCTGCTTTTGCAGAACCGATAGAACCAAATTTAGATCCCATGGGCATATGGGAGCTTTAACCGGTGGAATAATACGAGTCACCCCTTGTACAAAGGATTTGACAAGTGAATGCATAGCCAGGGGCCTTTGAAATAGTATTGACAAGGCCGAAACCTGACCCTTGATAGTACTTAAGGCAAACTTCCTGTCTACAGCCCACTGCAGGAAGTCCAGAATTCTGCCTATAACGTACTTACGTGGATGCCATTTCCTGGCCTCACACCAAGTGATGTACGCCTTCCAGACTCTATAGTAAATCTGCCTGGATACAGGCTTCCTGGCATTGATTATAGTAGATACCACAGAGTTAGAGACCTCTCTTTTTTAGGATGTGGGATTCAATAGCCAGGCCGTTAAACCTAGAGTTAGTAAGGAAGGGTGGTATATCGGTCCTTGCGAAAGCAGGTCCGAACGACGTGGAAGAGTCCAAGGACTCCCCACAGACATTTTTACAATCTCCGCGTACCAGGCCCTTCGGGGCCACGCTGGAGCCACCAGGATCACCGGCTTCTTTTCCAACCTGACTCTGCAAAGGAGTCGAGGCAACAATTGTAGCGGAGGGAAAGCATATATCAGTTTGAACTGATCCCAAGGGAACACCAGAGCATCCGAGCCGCAAGCGAGGGGATCCCTTGTCCGGGAGACAAATCTGTCCACCTTTGCGTTGAATCTGGATGCTAGCAGATCTACATCCAGTGTTCCCCACCGCTGACATATTGCTCGGAAGACCTCGGGATGAAGGGACCATTCCCCTGGGCATAACTGTTGGCGACTCAGAAAGTCCGCCTTCCGGTTCTCCACCCCTGGAATGAAGACAGCTGATATGCATGGGACATGCTTTTCTGCCCATTCCAGGATGTGACTTACTTCCCTCTGGGCTGCACGACTCCTGGTGCCCCCTTGATGATTGATATATGCTACTGCCGTGGCATTGTCTGATTGAATTCTGACAGGGGACCCTAGGAGTTTGGATGTCCATGCTACTAGGGCATACCGGGCTGCTCGTATCTCTAAGAGATTGATGGGCAGGGTCTTTTCTGTATCTGACCATCTGCCCTGGAGAGACCATTGCTCCAGTACTGCCCCCCAGCCTATAAGGCTGGCATCTGTAGTGACCACCTTCCAGGAAATCGGACTGAAGGATTTTCCCTTCTGGAGATTCTGGGGGACCAACCACCAGCAAAGACTCTTCCGAACGGAAGGGGATAAGGACATCGGGAAGTCTAGAGCCTGAACCTTTCTGTTCCAGGCTGACAGTATGGCCCTCTGCAAATTCCTTGAGTGGAATTGGGCGTATGGCACAGCTTCGAATGATGCTACCATCTTTCCCAGCAGCCTCATGCACAGGCGTATGGACGGCTGTCTTTTTGCACAAAGAAGGCGGAGCAAGTCCCTCAAAGAGGATACTTTGTCTTGAGGTAGGAAAATCTTCCTCTGGTCTGAATCCAGCCGCAGCCCTAAGTACACCAGACTTTTGACTGGCTGTAGGGCTGACTTGTCCAGGTTGATGATCCAACCGTGAGATTCTAGATACCTGATCGTATCGAGAATTACCACCTCTAGTTTGGCAACTGAGTGGTCCATCAACAACAGGTCGTCTAGGTATGCCATTATCGTTACACCTTGTGTTCTTAGATCGGCCAACAGTGGGGCCAGAATTTTTGTGAACACCCGTGGTGCTGTGGCCAGACCGAAGGGTAAGGCTCTGAACTGAAAATGGCGCCCTTCTACCGCAAAGCGTAGAAATCTTTGATGACCTGGAAAGATGGGAACATGCAAGTAAGCATCTTTGATGTCGATCGAGGCTAACCATTCCTCCCCTTGTAGGGCAGCGGCTACCGACCGGATCGACTCCATCCGAAAGGTTTGGATGTTCAGGAATTTCTTTAGACCCTTTAGATCCAATATGGGTCTTATGTCCCCGTTTGGTTTTGGGACTGTGAAAAGGTTTGAGTAGAAACCCAACCCCCACTCTTCCATAGGAACCTCCATAATTACTCCTTGGAGCAATAGTTGTTCTAACGCCAACAGGAGAGACCTCCTTTTTAGGGGGTCTTTTGGCATGCCTGACCACATAAAATGGGAAGGAGGAGACTCTCTTAACTCCAATTTGTATCCCAGAGTTACAGCGGAGAGCACCCATCTGTCTCTGATCGTCTCCCGCCAGGTCTCTGCGAACAACCAAAGTCTTCCCCCCACCCGTTTGAGTGGGGGCAGCCCTTCATAGGCTTGACTTGGAGGCTGGTTTAGTACCTCTTCGGATCCAGGGTTTTTTGTTACCCTGTGATTGTCCCTGATTTTTACCTCCGGAGTTTGACCGAGGAGGCCGTCGGAACTGCTTAGCAGCAGATGTCCCAGGGATTGGAGAGGTAGGCCTCTTAAAAGATGGACCTCTAGACCTCCTTTTAACCGGTAAGAGAGTACTTTTACCACTGGAAATCTTCTGGATATACTTATCCAGGTCTTCGCCAAATAGGCGTTCACCATGAAATGGGAAGCTAACTAGGAGCTTCTTACAGGGAGCTTCAGCAGACCAGTTCTTAAGCCACAGAAGTCTACGCATATGTACCAAAGACAGCGTAAGGCGGGAGGCCTGATGGATGGAATCCTTAAGGGCGTCAACTGCAAAGCATAATGCTCTAGGCAGATCAGCCAGAGCCTGGGCTTGCTGGTCTGGCAAATCCCTTAAGATCAGTTTCATCTGATCCTTCAAAGCTTGGCAAACCCCAATGGCTGCCACTGCTGGCTGTGTAACCGCCCCTGCTGTGGAAAAAGCAGATTTTAACAAGGACTCCAATTTTTTATCTATTGGATCCTTGAACATTTGAACATTATCTACTGGACATGTCAGTGATTTGTTCACAGAATAGATGGCTGCGTCCACCGTAGGAACACTCCATCTTTGGGTGAACTTATCCTCCATGGGATAGATCACCTGAAATCTCTTAGGTGGAACAAATAGTTTATCAGGATGTTCCCAGTCCTGGTATATAAGTCCTTCCAGTAACGGATGAATTGGAAAGGAACAATTAGAGCTTTTAGTGACCCCAATGAGGAGACAGAAGTAGTTGATGGTTCAACAAAAGGCATTTTAAATGCTGATCGAACCATGTCAGTTAGGGTCTGAACCCATAATCTTTCAGCTTGTGATGCTGAGAATGGTTCTTCTACTGTCGATTCCTCAAAGACAGAGTCAACCTCATCCTGATCCCCTTCAGGTTGGTCAATCCCTTCTTGGGACTGTTGCTCTGCCAACAGGTACTCTGACGGAGGTGACGGAGATCTGGCGCGCTTTCTTTCCCGTAGGGAAGAAGCAATCAATGCTGCCAATCTTTCCTCCAATCCTCCCAGAGTTGAGGCAAAAACCTCCTCTGTTATATACACAGGAGCAGGTGGACTGAGGACAGACGCAGTACCTGGCACTCCTGGGGGTTCTCTATGGGTGCTAACCTCTGATTTCTCAGGGGAGGTAGGTGCAGATGCCTGCTCCAGATCCTCAGAGCCCGATGGAGACCCCTTACACTTCCTGAGAGGTAAGTCCCGGAGCTTTTAGGCGGCATATTCCTTAGTCCAAAGCTGAGGTATTCCAGCCGCAGTACACCCTTTACTGAAATAGTCTAATGCAATTTGCTGCTATGTGTATCAGTGGGTGTCTACCAATGCGCCTTTCTAGGGGGATGCCTGTATCAACCGCCTGCTGTAAACCTGCTATGACATGTTACCAGCCCCTTTTTTTTTTGCTCAGTTCTCCACAGCTAGTGCATCGGACTGAGCTCTTTTACCTTGCTGGGACGCTCGCACATGCGCAGAAGCGCCCGGCGCACAGAGCGTGTCATCCGCCCGGCTCCGCCCCTTTTTGCGGCCTGTCTTTATAAAAAGAAATCGTGTGCGCGCGCGCATGCACGTGTGCGCTATCAGCGCTATCCAGGGAGAGGAGCCAGGGTCCCTGTTTCCATCAGGACCCGGGGATGGAAGAGACTTTCTAGGCAACATGACAGAAGGATACAGCTTCCCTTACAGAGAGCTTACCATCTGCCTGGACTTTTACCATGGAAGAAAATAGTTCCAGAAAAAAAGACGTTCCACAGCGGCCTCTAGTGGACAAACACAGGTACCGCACCTTGTCTTTTTTTTTTTTTTTTAAACTTCCTCTATGAAAAACATTTCTAGGATTTAGCAGTTTTTTAGGCATATACAGCTATTAGCGGGACTACCGTTAGGTAACAGGCAGAAAGACATATCAGGATTGAGGGCCCCTCAATAGAACCAAGTTCCTGAGGGGCCCCCACTTACCTTTTCCCCGCGCAGGACTCTGTTTGGTCCACAGGAGCCCAAACTTCACCTCTCACGGCAGGCATTGTACGTAGACCTTCAGGGACCGGGTTCCCAAGGATTCCACTCCCCTGGACCTGTATAGCACCCTGCACAGAAAACATCTTGGTTTTGGGTATGACCAGAGCTCTGGATCCCAGGGTCCAGCCCTCCTAAGAGAGGCGTTACAGGCAAAACCTTGCTCTTCTTTGCAAGGCCCGGGTACCGACCGTTTAGCTATGAAGCCTTTTTGGTCGGATCCGGAATAGCTTGCTAAGGCCCAAAAGAACCTGTACACAAGCCCAGATGAAAACATGTTAACCTTGGCCAACACCTTAGACACTGGCAAAAAACTGAGGTACTCCCGGATGGGAGGGGCTTATATAGGGGAGGGTACTTCCGGTCTTGGAAGTTGCCAGTGCCAGCACCTGAAGGTAATCTATATAACCGACATAGTAATGACTATGTCGCTCTGAGTCCCGTGATGTACGAGAAAGAAAAATTACTGGCTACCGATCTGCATCACCGACACTAAGACAGCGTTTAGAAAAACGATCGCTTAGCGACAGTGGTGATAGGGGGTGAAAGGGTTACCTGGGGGGTGATCAAGGGGGTTAAACCTTTATTAGATAATATATTGGGGTACCTGACACTATAAAAACCTGTGGCGAACCTAAAAAAAATTACCAGCTACCGATCTGCATCACCGACACTAAGACAGCGTTTAGAAAAACGATCGCTTAGCGACAGTGGTGATGGGGGTGAAAGGGTTACCTGGGGGGCGATCAAGGGGGTTAAACCTTTATTAGATAATATATTGGGGTACCTGACGCTATAAAAGCCTGCGGCGAACCTAAAAAAAATTACTGGCTACCGATCTGCATCACCGACACTAAGACAGCGTTTAGAAAAACGATCGCTTAGCGACAGTGGTGATAGGGGGTTAAAGGGTTACCTGGGGGGCGATCAAGGGGGTTAAACCTTTATTAGATAATATATTGGGGTACCTGACGCTATAAAAACATGCGGCGAACCTAAAAAAAATTACTGCCTGCCGATCGGCATCACTGACGCTAAGACAGCGATCAGAAAAATGATCGCTTAGCGACAGTGGTGATAGGGGGTGAAAGGGTTATCTGGGGGTGATCAGGGGGTTAAACCTTTATTAGGGGGGGTTAGGGGGCTACACTGGACCTAAAACTGAATGTACTGACACTTTTACAGTCACAAATGTCACTGATTGCAGTGATCACTAAATAAATGGTCACTGCAATCAGTGACACTGTGACTGGGGGCTGGGGGGGCCTGGGGGGGGGGGCGATTTATGTCCCTATGTGTCCTGGTGTCAGTGTAGTGTTGTGTGCACTGACCCGATGTCTTCTCTTGTACGGCGCTCGGTATATGTGAGCGCCGCACCAGAGATGACATCACTTCCTCCTGCTCCCTCTGTCTGACACAGACAGAGGGGGCATTTCCATTCGCCGGGAGCGATCGCGAGGGGGTGGCCAGAAACGAATGGCTGCCCCCTCATCCCGGAACGCTCCCGGACACTTAGCCACCGCTCACTGTATAGGAGGGGGGTCCGATTGGACCCCCCAACTATACAAAGGCAATCACGTATGCTCTACGTGATTGTGCCTGTCGGTGCCATTCTGCCGACGTATATATACAGTGAGCGGTCGTTAAGTGGTTAAAGGAACCTACTTAGAAAATAAAAAACGAACCTTTACAACCCCTTTAAACTCCTTTTCTCAAAAGAGAATAAATTCAGTTCCTCTAATCTTTCCTCATAGCGGAGCTCCTCCATGCCTCTTTATCAGTATGGTTGCCCTTCTCTGCACTCTCTCTAGTGCTCCAATATCCTTTGTGTACAATGGTGTGAAAAACTGAACTGCATATTCTAGAGGTTTTACTAATGATTTGTACAGGAGCAAAATATCATCAGCTTTCCATTGTTGTTTAATCTACTGCCCCCTTAATCTATAAATCTGGTGTTTGCTAAAACTTTAATAAAACTTTTACTTTAATTATTGGTAATTAGTATATTATATTTGAATTATTAATTATTGTATGACTTTATAGCGATGGGACTCTAAATCGTTTATTATTAATTATGGAGAAAAGGTGGGATTAAATACGTTTGTACTTCTTCTCACTCCTTTTCAGAAATGTAAACTAAATTATTTTTAGTTCTTTTTTTGTCTTCTCTTGCAACTAGTTGTTTTGCGATTGTCAACTACTAAATGATTACTCCTTTTATTTTTTATGTTTTTTTACATGTTGGAAATAAACTAAAACGAACTAACTTTTGTGAAAGAAAGAAATACAGGAGGAGTAGGATAAAGAAAAAAAAAAAAAAGAAAAAGAAAAAAAAAAAAAAAACGATACACACCTACGACCGGTTTTGGGTCTTAATTTTCCTTTTGATGTTCTAGGTCTTTCAAGCTTCATCAGGGACTGCCGCAGACTTTCCTCAGTGTAAGCCAAGTATACATGAGACAGGTCAACTTCAAAAGGCTGCATTTGATAAACAGAAAAGAAATATGTGGTATTTCAGAGAGCCAACAAAACTTTTTGTGCTGTGAGTCAATGTATAAACCAGGTACCCTGAACCTTATTTAGAGGTTAACATCAAACCATTGTTTTGGCACACAAGGACAATGCATGACGCTTTTATACTACATCATTGGGTCTAGAATACCCAGCTCCTGACACATGAAAACTACCTCTGTTATTTAAATAATAGGATTTTTTGTACTCACCGTAAAATCGTTTTCTGTCGTCCATGGACGGACACAGCTCCTTAATTCTTGACAGTTGGGTTATGTTCCTGTTCTATAGGAGAGGACTAGGCAGAACATGTTAGATATTTAAATACATGTTACTTTAACAGAGTTGAACAGCCCCGCTCAGGGGGCGGTCCCTCTGGACATAACCCTCCGCCCTGCAGTCAGCAGCTCAGTTCGTAAAAAGCAGTACAAACCAAAAAAGGAGGGGTGGGTGCTGTGTCCATCCATGGACGACAGAGAAAAGGATTTTTTGTACTCACCGTAAAATCCTATTTTCTGTTTTCGTCCATGGACGGACACAGCTCCTTAATCTTGGCAGTTGGGACGTCCCAAAGCAGTGTCAAAAAACAGAGGGGTGGGAACAGCAATCAAAAATAAAAATAAAAACTATTTCACCCCAAACAAGCAGAGCTCTTCAACGGAGGAGTTGCAACCTCAAACAGCCGCCTGCAAAACTTTGCGGCCGAAGCTAGCATCAGAAGAAGCACTCACATCAACTTTGTAAAATTTTGAGAAAGCGTTAACGGACAACCAGGTCGCCGCCTTACACACTTGCGATACAGACGCTTGATGTCGGAAAGCCCAAGAGGCACCAATAGCCCTGGTCGAATGCGCCGTGACAGGAAAGGAGGCGCCCGCCCCTTGAGGGCATAGGCCTGGATGACGGTCTGCCTGATCCACTGAGAAATGGTGGCCAACGAAGCCGCCAGGCCCTTCTGTGGACCAGACACTGACACAAACAGTGAGTCAGACCTCCGGAATAGAGCCATAGCAGACAGGTACACGCGCAAGGCACATACCACGTCTAAAGAATGCAGCGCAAGCTCCTTGGAATACAATGGCCGAGGACACAAGGATGGAAGTACAATGTCCTCATTCAGGTGAAAGGCCGAAACCACCTTCGGAAGGAAGGAAGGCTGCGGGTGTAGCACCGCTTTATCCTTATGGAGGACCAAATATGGGGACTTGCAAGACAAGGCCGCAAATTCAGAAACCCTCCTGACGGATGTGATGGTTACCAGGAAGGCAACCTTCTGAGAGAGCGTCAAAGGAGGAATTTCCCTGATGTCCTCAAATGGGAGGTTTTTGAAGTACCGAGAGCACCAGATTCAAATCCCACGGAGGTAGTGCTGGTCGGACCGAAGGAGCCACATGTCGGACCCCTTGCACAAAAGTACTCACCAATGAGTGAGCCACCAGGGGTCGCTGAAAGAAAAAAGCCAAGGCTGAAATCTGGCCCTTAATGGTACTTAAGGCAAGTTTCTGATCCACTCCACGCTGTAAAAACAGCAGGATCCTGGAAACCGAATAAGCCCGTGGACGCTACTCCATCTCCTCACACATAGAGATGTAGGCTCTCCACGTGCGATGGTAGATCTTCCTAGAAGAAGACTTCCGTGCCCTCAACATGGTTGAAATGACCGAATCCGACAGGCCTCGGTCCCTTAGTACCTGGCTTTCAATAGCCATGCCGTTAAAGCCAGCGACTGTAAAGCAGGATGAAGAATGGGACCTTGCGAGAGAAGGTTCTCCCGCATCGGTAGTCGCAAAGGTGCATCCGCCACCAGGCACACTAGATAGGCGTACTAGGTACGCCTGGGCCAATTCCGGGGCGCTGAGAATCACTGGAATCCCCTCGGACTCCACTCCGCAGAGCAGACGAGGAAGCAACTTCAGTGGGAGAAAGGCATAAATTAGCCGATACTGACCCCACGGGGCCAACAACGTGTCTGACGCGTCTGCCCAGGGATCTCTGGACCTAGCCACGAACCTCGACACCTTGCGATTGAGTCGAGAAGCCAGGAGATCCACATCTGGTGTGCCCTTTCTCCGGCAAAGGAGTTGAAAAACCTCCGGATGTAATGACCATTCCGTGGTCCAGCATCTGGTGACTCAGATAGTCCGCCTGACAGTTTTCCACGCCTGGAATGTAAACTGCCGATAGAGCCGGCACGCTCCTTTCCGCCCACCGCAGGATGTGAGCGACCTCCAACTCTGCAGCCAAGCTTCTTGTTCCTCCTTGATGGTTGATGTATGCCACTGCCGTGGCGTTGTCTGACTGGATGCCCTCTTAGCCTGTGACCATTTGAAGAGGCACAGCCTGATCGGCAGTTGGGATTCGTCCGGAGTCCAACGGCCCTGGGCCGCCTGAACCCCCCAACCGTTCAGGCTGGCGTCCGTCGTGATCACAGTCCAATGAAAGGGGAGGAACGACTTCCCGGACCGAAGAGCCAGGGATCTCAGCCACTAACTCAGAGAGGCCCTGACTAGATGGCTTAACTGAATCTGACAATCCAGAGACAACAGAGATTTGTTCCATTTGAGGGAATCTCCCTTTGCAAGGCCCGAGTGTGGAATTGGGCAAACGGCACTGCCTCAAAAGAGGCTACTATGAGGCCCAGGACTCGCATACAAAAACGGAGAGATGACCATTTGCGGGAAGTCACCAACCTCACCGCAGTCTGGAGTGTCTGCAACTTTTCCAAAGGAAGAAAGATTCTGGCCTCCGAGGAGTCCAGAATCAACACCAGGTACTCTAGGCGCTGGGCTGGGTCGGTACGAACATCGACTTCTGGAGGTTCGGTACCCAACCAAACTCCCGGAGGGTCTGACTGGCTATAGACACATCCTCCTCTAATTCTGAGCTTGAAGCAGCCCTCAGAAGAAGATCGTCCAAGTAGTCCACCATAGCAATGGCGCGCTGTCTCAGCAAAGCTAAAATCTGGACGAGCACCTCGATGAAAACTCTTAGTGCCGACGCTAGGCCAAAAGGGAAGAGCCACGAATTGATAGTGGTCAGAGCAGGAACCTCTGATGCCTGACGCAGATGGGGACATGCAAGTATGCGTCCCTGACAGGGGACGCCAGGAAGTCCCCCGGATGGAGCGCAGCAACCACTGAACAAATCGATTCTATCCGGAACTTTTGAACCTTTACAATGGCATTGAGGGCTTTGAGGTCCAAGATTGGACGGACTTCTTCCTTCTTTGGGACCACAAACAGATTTGAGTAGAAACCCAGAAACCTGTCCTGCGGTGGTACGGGTAGGATTACCCCGCACCTCAACAAGTCCTGCACTGCCCCCAGCAGGACAGTCCGACGAGCCGGAAGGAGAGGCAGGTTTGAGGGAAAGAATCTGTTTGGTGGAAATAAACTATCTTGTACCCCGAAGTGACCACCTCGCAGACCCACTGGTCGGCGAGAAGGGAGGTCCACCGAGCTGCAAACCCCCGAAGCCGTCCCCCCCACCAAGGAGTCGGGCGGGGGCAAAACTTCATGCGGAAGCAGGCTCGTGTGCTGGCTTGTTGGGCTTGCCCACCCAGGGACGCTTATGTCCCCCAGCTGGACCTTTTTCCACTTGGGAGGGTCTGCCAGCAGGTCCTGACTGACTAAAAAAACCTCTTCTGTGTGGGAAAGGAGGGCCCCGGCTTACGGCGCGGCTCTTTCCCTTTAGTGGACTGAGGGAGAAGTGTGCTTTTACCTCCAGTGATATCTTTAATGATGTCGTCCAGTAAGGCACCAAAAAGCCTCCCACCTTTGAAAGGCAAATCTGCCAGAGTTTTCTTGGAAGCTTGGTCAGTGGACCAGCATTTCAGCCATATCAGGCGGCGCAATACCACCGCAGATGCGGAAGCCCTGGAGATTAAAGGGGCCGCATCCAGGGTTGCATCACAGACGTACACAAGGCCCTGAACCAACTGTTCGGCCAGTGACACGCATTCAGGAGGAAGCTGATGCTCCTCCACTGTCTGGTGCAATATTTTAGCCCATTCATTGAGTGTCTGAGACACCAGGGTTGCAGCCAAAATAGGGCGCAATGCTGACCCCAGCATGGTGAACATGGAGCGGCTCACCGCTTCAGACCTCCTATCAGTAGGGTCCTTAAAGGCAGGGGTCCCCTCTACCGGGATAGTGGTTACTTTATTTAACCGAGAGACCGGGGGATAAACGACCGGAGGAGAAGCCCACTTCTTCAAAAGGCTTTCCTCACATGGGTAACGGACCGCCATGCGCTGAGGGATTGCAAAGGACCTCTGCGGTCGTTCCCACTCCTTATCTATGAACTTGTCAAAGAAATCAACAGAAGAAAAAACCTTAACAGAGCGGGTCGGTTTGTGCGACCCAAAAGGGACAGACCCTGCTGTGGAGGTCCCAGCTGTATCTTCCAGCTTGAGAGTGTCCCTCACAGCATGGATAAGCGCACTCACAAGTGCCCTATCTTGAGCTGACCCGGACGAGGGGTCCTCCTCACTGGGAAGGTCCTGGTCCGCATCTTCTGACCCATCAGCACCGGGGTCCTGAGCCGCAGCCAGGCCCGAGTCTGAACATTCCCCAGGAGATGGCGGGGGAGGGGGCGCTTAGTACCCCCATTGTGCCCGCCTGCAGCTTCCACCCTGGCAACAAATGACTCCAGGACTGCCGACTAAGCGTCAATGGTAACCGTAGGTGCAGGGGCACCGGTTGCTGCCTCTGGAATGTTTGGGGAAAAAACGCCAGCTTCTGACTCCATATTGCCCACTGACAGCCCTTAGGGACTTAGTCAAGACACCTGACAAAAATGTCCACCCTCCTTGCTGCACTGACCGGGGGGGGTTACCCAGGGAACTCACCGCCCAGCAAGAGACTGTTCAGTGCTGCTGCCCGCTCTCCATCCACACACAGCGTGTGTCTGAGGAACTCTGAGGTGAATAGCGCTGTTGAGGAAGCCATCCAACACTAGAGGCCAAAACCCATTCCAAAATGGCCGCCGAGCACCTCAGAGAAAGAGCGCAGACCACAAGAAAATGGCCGCCTGGAATGCAGACCTGCATCACAGAGCGGCCACTGCAAAATGGCCGCCAATGGGATTTTCAATACTAATCACAGGCACCTGAAAAATCACACCGGCGCTTCAAAAATGGCGGCCAAACAACGAGGTGGACGAGAAGGCCGCAGCGGAGGCTTCTGTAAGAAAACTACCCCCCCCCACAGAGAGCGGACCTGGACACCCCCACAGCCACCATCCGGGACCTGGAGCCCCCTCTACAGGTATACCCTCGGTCGCAGCAAGCCCCGCAAGGGGAGGAGGAAAAAGGGGTGACAGAGGGAGAGAGGGGAGGGCAGGAGAACACCCTAACTACCCCCTTAGGAATGCCCAGCTGTTCCATTCTACCGAGGCAGGAGGAACTGTACTTACCCATCCTTGCGAGGACCTGCTGGTGCGTTCCTGACAGACCTACAACCGAGCAGTACAGAGTAGCTGTCGGCCCGGTCCACTGTGACTGAGACAGCAAGCAGCCTGGTCATATGTGAACCCTGGAGTAAAGCTCACCGGCCACCCCTGGAGCCAAGGGGTATGTCGTGGCCGACCCAGCGCGTAGCCAAGGCCTGCTCATGCTCGATGGCTGGACTGGGGGGACTACAAGGATCTATATTATCCAGCCGGTCACCCAGCCAGCAGTTGATAGAAGATGTCTTAAAATAAAATAAAAAAATAATAAATAAAAAAATTAAATTTCTTCCGGACCCTGGGCCCAAAAGGGAGCCAGGACCTTCTCCTCTACTAGGCAGAAAAAAACTGAGCTGCTGACTGCAGGGCGGAGGGTTATGTCTGGAGGGACCGCCCCCTGGGCGGGGCTGTTCAACTCTGTTAAAGTAACATGTATTTAAATATCTAACATGTTCTGCCTAGTCCTCTCCTATAGAACAGGAACATAACCCAACTGTCAAGATTAAGGAGCGGTGTCCGTCCATGGATGAAAAGAAATATGAGTTTGCAGTAAACATCTGCAATGTTTCAATGGAACATTGCAGCTTAAAATAAAAACATTAATACAACATAAGGAAATGCGCAAACCAGTTCCTGATCAGATATGAAAAAATGTCTACATGACAAAAGGTGAACTGTGCAGTGTTAGGTTTTGGTAAACACTTATCGCATCAGTTTTATCTGACCAAAGCTACAGTACTTCTTGGCTTGACAGTCATTCTGATACTGTTGCGGTCTCTCCACACAAGTACACAGTTTTTTTTGTCATTAATAGGTCTCAAATAATTAATATAGATTTAAGCTAAACACTTTATGGTGCATTCATTTGAAATTGATTATTTTACTGCTTTAGCTCCAAGAGGTAACCCCCCCTTCATGACCAGGACATTTTTGTATTATGGCACTGCGCTACTTTAATGGACAATTGCACGGTCATCCAAATTAAATTGATGTCCTTTTTTCCCACGAATAGAGCTTTGTTTTGCTGGTATTTAATCACCTCTGCGGTTTTTATTTTTTGTGCTATAAACAAAAAAAGAATGACAATTTTGAAAAAGAAAAAACAATATTTTTTTACTTTCTGCTATAAAACACATCCAATAAAAAAAAAAAAAAAAAAAACTGTAAAACAGAAAAAAAAAAAAAATCGAAATTTCTTCATCAATTTAGGTCAATATGTATTCTGCTACAGGTTTTTGGTAAAAAAAATCCCAAAAAGCATACATTGATTGGTTTGTGCAAAAAGGTTATAGCGTCTACAAACGATGGTATATTTGTATGGAGTTTTTATTGATTTATTTTTTACCAGTAATGGCAGCAACCAGCGACTTATAGTGGGACTGCGACATTGCAGAAGACAAATTGGACACTAAGTGACACTTTTTTGGGGACCAGTGACACCAATACAGTGATCAGCGTTAAAAAAAATAGGATTTTTTACTCACCGTAAAATCATTTTCTCTGAGTCCATGGACCGACACAGCTTCTGTATTGACAAAGTGGGTATTATCCGTTAATTAGGAGTGACTAGGCAGAAAAACTTGTAAAAAGTGTTGCATCACACCTTCTACAGTACCGCCCAGGGGGCGGACCCCTCTGGTATAACCTCTCAGTCTGCATCTCGCAGATCAGTTCGTCAAAAAGCACTACAAACTTAAAAGGAGGGGTGGGTGCTGTGTCGGTCCATGGACTCAGAGAAAAGGATTTTATGGTGAGTAAAAAATCCTGTTTACTCTTTCGTCCATGGACCGACACAGCTTCTCTATTGACAAAGTGGGACGTCCCAAAGCAGTGTCAGAGAAAAAACGAGGGGTGGTAACAGCATAAAAATAAACTTCACCCCAAAACAAAAAACAGCACTCCTCCAACAGAGGAGCTGCAACTCTAAACAGCCGCTTGCAAAACCTTGCGGCCGAAAGAGGCATCCGAAGATGCACCTACATCAACTTTGTAGAATTTTGTGAAAGTGTGAGTGGACGACCAAGTCGCCGCTTTACATAATTGGGAAACAGACGCTTGATGTCGGAAAGCCCAAGAGGCACCTATTGCCCTGGTCAAATGCGCCGTGACAGAAAAGGGGGGCGCTTGACCCTTTAAGGCGTAAGCCTGGATTACTATCTGTCGGATCCACCTAGAGATGGTGGCCGACGAGACTGCTTGGTGCTTCTTGGGACCAGCCACCGAAACAAACAGTGAGTCTGACTTCCGGAACAGGGAAGTAGCAGATAAGTATACTCTCAAAGCTTGGACAACGTCCAAGGAATGCAACGCCGACTCCTTAGGATTCGACGGATGAGGACACAAGGATAGAAGTACAATGTCTTTGTTGAGATGAAAAGCCGAAACCACCTTCGGAAGAAAGGAAGGCTGCGGCCGCAGCACCACCTTATCCTTGTGGAAAACCAAATAGGGAGCCTTGCAGGACAAGGCTGCCAGCTCAGGGACTTGTCTAACTGACGTAACAGCCACCAAAAAGACCACTTTCTGAGAAAGTGTCAACAGGGAATATCTCTAATATTCTCAAACGGTGCTTTCTGAAGCACCGAGAGGACCAGGTTCAAGTCCCACGGAGGTAGCGGGGGGCGGACCGGAGGGGCCACATGTCGAACCCCCTGCACAAAAGTACTCACGAGAGAGTGAGCCGCCAGGGGTCGCTGAAAAAAGACAGCCAGGGCAGATATCTGTCCCTTAATCGTACTTAGGGCAAGCCTTTGGTCCACCCCATGCTGTAAAAACAGCAGGATTCTGGAAACCAAATAGGTATGTGGATGCCATTTAATTTCCTCACACATGGAGATGTAGGCCTTCCAATTGCGGTGATAAACCTTCCTAGAGGACGGTTTTCGAGCACTTCTCATCGTAGAGATTACTGAGTCTGACAGGCCCCGGTCTCTCAGTACCTGGTTCTCAACAGCCATGCCGTTAAAGCCAATGACTGTAAAGTAGGATGGAGTATGGGACCTTGCGATAGCAGGTCCTTCCGTAGTGGTAGGCGCAAGGGGATGTCTGCTACCAGACGTACTAGATCGGCGTACCAAGGACGCTGAGGCCAATCTGGAGCGATTAGGATCATTAGAATTCCCTCTGCCTCCACTCTGCGGAGCAGAAGAGGAAGAAGCCTTAAGGGAGGGAAGGCATAGATTAGCCGATACTGACCCCACGATGCTACCAACGCGTCCGTTGCGTCTGCCCATGGGTCTCTTGACCGGGCCACAAACCTCAATACCTTCAGATTGAGTCGGGAAGCCAGAAGATCTACGTCTGGTGTGCCCCATCTTTGGCAGAGGAGTTGGAACACCTCCGGATGTAAGGACCATTCTCCCTGGTCCAGCATCTGGCGGCTCAGGTAGTCCGCCTGCCAGTTCTCCACACCCGGGAAGGAACACAGCCGACAGTGCCGGTACGCTCTTCTCTGCCCACTTCAGGATGCGAGCAACCTCCGATGCTGCAGCTGAGCTTCTTGTTCCTCCTTGATGATTGACATATGCCACCGCTGTGGCGTTGTCTGACTGGATCCTGACTGGACACCCTTGCAGCCTCTGAGACCATTTGAAGAGGCACAGCCTGATCGCCCGGATTTCCAGGACCAGGGTTCATACACATTTTTACCAATGAAATTCCATTACTTTTCCATGACTTTTCCATGACTTCACGTATAAATATTCATGACCTTATGTTTCATGAAATGTCTATGTATACATGTTAAATAAGAAGAAAATCTATGTCACACCCAGCATATTTTTACTAATATAAATTAGGGCTGTTACTGATTAAAATGTATATGTTCGATTAATCGTTTTTTCTTTTAAATCGATTAAACGACTAATTTTGATTAATTAATTATAACGCACGCACAGATCCAACTACTTTAGCTGATCTCCTTGCATTGCAACTCTGCATTAGTCAGTGGTAAATGTGGTATACACTATATACAATCACCCGACACTAGTTAGTTTCCACAATCCATGACTTAACTTCACAGTTCACACAAATAAATTCAAACTGTAGTACTGACGTCAGTACAGTACAGACACCCCCAGTGCAGACCTCCCAGTACAGACACCCCCAGTAGTACAGCCACCCCCAGTGCAGACCTCTCAGTACAGACACCCCCAGTGCAGACCTCCCAGTACAGACACCCCCAGTGCAGACCTCCCAGTGCAGACACCCCCAGTAGTACAGACACCCCCAGTAGTACAGACACCCCCAGTGCAGACCTCCCAGTGCAGACACCCCCAGTGCAGACCTCCCAGTACAGACCTCCCAGTACAGACACCCCCAGTGCAGACCTCCCAGTACAGACACCCCCAGTAGTACAGCCACCCCCAGTGCAGACACCCCCAGTGCAGACCTCTCAGTACAGACCTCCCAGTACAGACACCCCCAGTGCAGACCTCCCAGTACAGACACCCCCAGTAGTACAGCCACCCCCAGTACAGACCTCCCAGTACAGACCTCCCAGTGCAGACACCCCCAGTGCAGACCTCCCAGTACAGACACCCCCAGTAGTACAGCCACCCCCAGTGCAGACACCCCCAGTGCAGACCTCCCAGTACAGACACCCCCAGTAGTACAGCCACCCCCAGTACAGACCTCCCAGTACAGACCTCCCAGTACAGACACCCCCAGTGCAGACACCCCCAGTACAGACCTCCCAGTGCAGACACCCCCAGCGCAGACACCCCCAGTAGTACAGCCACCCCCAGTGCAGACCTCCCAGTGCAGACACCCCCAGTACAGACCTCCCAGTAGTACAGACACCCCCAGTAGTACAGCCACCCCCAGTGCAGACCTTGCAGTACAGACCTCCAAGTACAGACACCCCCCAGTAATGCAGGCACCCCCCCACCCCTTACAGACCTCAGAACAGCAATACACGGCGCAGTGTGTGTCCCTCCAGTTCCTGCTGACGTCAGCGTGCCGCTAAGCCAATAGGCTGCCGCCGGGTGTACCAAGATGGCCGCGGCTCCGGAGATAGGCCGAAGCCGCGGCCTTTCCTAATGGCCGAGGCCCCGGAGCGCTCCGGGGATCGCGCCGTGTGCCGATCCGAACAGGATGACCTGTTCGGATCACGGATCGCTTACGATCCGTTGCACGACTAGTAGTGACTAAAATATTCCATGACTTTTCCAAAACTTAGTGGATTCAGTCATTTTCCAAAACTTCTCCAGGCCTGGAAAGTGCCATGTCAAAATCCCATGACTTTTCCAGGAATTTAATGACCGTACGAACCCTGCAGGACATTAATCGGCAGGAGGGCTTCCTCTGGGGTCCAGCGACCTTGCACCGACTGAACACCCCAGACTCCCCCCCAACCTGTAAGGCTGGCGTCCGTCGTGATCACTATCCAGTAAACCGGAAGAAACGACTTCCCGGCCATTAGAGCCGGTGCTGTCAGCCACCATACCAGGGATCTCCTGACTAGGTGGCTCACTCGGATTTGATAATCCAGAGATGAAGGGCATCTGTTCCATCTGGACAGAACTTCCTTCTGTAACACTCGAGTGTGGTATTGAGCATATGGGACCACCTCGAAGGAGGCTACCATGAGGCCCAACACTCGCATGCAAAAACCGAGTGACGACCAATTCCTGGAAGTCAGCTGCCGTACTGCAGCCCCGAAGGGTCTGCAACTTCTCCACAGGGAGGAATACCTTTGCCTCTGAGGAATCCAGAATCAACCCCAGGTACACTAGGCGTTGAGTGGGCACCATACTGACCTTTGCGTGTTTAGTATCCAACCACAGTCTCGAAGAGTCTGACAGGTAATGGACACGCTTGAAATTAGGTTAACTCATGCATTCCCACATATGGTTGCCATCATCCCAGGTAAATATGGTGAAAAAAACCCTCTGTTTGGGGATTTTTAAGGCAACAAAAAAAGAAAAAAAAGGAAAATTATATATGTAAAAAAATATATTTATTCACAAACATTACAAAATCGTTTTTATATAGATACAAAAATATGTTTATGACTATATCCATCATGGTAATGGACACGCTTACCTCTAAATTCTGAGCTTAAAGGCGCCTTCAGTAGAAGGTCGTCCAAGTAGCCCATGATAGCGATACCCCGCTGTCTTAGAAGTGCCAAAATCGGAGCGAGCACCTTGGTGAACGTCCTGGGTGCTGAGGCAAGGCCAAACGGGAGGGCCACAAACTGGTAGTGGTCCTTCCCGATAGCAAATCGCAGAAAACCTCTGGTGTCTGGAGTATATGGGGACATGCAGGTATGCGTCCTTGATGTCCAAGGAGGCCAGAAAGTCCCCCGGATGGAGAGCCGTGACTACAGTTTGAACCGACTCCATCCGAAATCTTTGTACTTTCACAAAGCAATTGAGGGCTCTGAGATCCAAGATTGGACGAACCCCCTCCTTCTTCGGCACAATAAACAGATTTGAGTAAAAACCCTGACCCCGTTCCTGTTCTGGAACTGGAATAACTACCCCGCGTTCCAGTAGACCCTGGACCGCCCCATACAGGGCCTCCCGATGGGTCGGTAGTAGCTGGAGATTGGAGGTGATGAATCTGTCCGGTGGACAAGAGAGAAACTCTATCTTGTAGCCTGAGGAGATTACTTCGCAAACCCACCTGTCAGAGACTAGAGCTGTCCACTGAGTCGCAAATTTGCGAAGACGTCCCCCCACCCGAGAGCTGGGTGGGGGCGGACCTTCATGCGGACGCAGATTTGTCCGCAGGCTTGTTGGGTATGCGGAACCAAGGACGCCTTTGTCCTTGGGCAGGCGCTTTATCGGCCTGGGGTCTTTTCCCTGTCGCCCTAGGGGGACGAAAAAAACGCTTGCGTGCAGTAAAGGAGGGCCCTTGCCCTTGGCGTGGCCCCTTACCCTTGCTAATTTGGGGAAGCAAAGTGCTTTTACCTCCTGTGGCATCCTTGATGATGTCATCCAGAGAAGCCCCAAAAAGTCTGTCGCCCTTAAAAGGCAGATCCAACAGGGCTTTCTTGGAAGTCTGGTCCGCAGACCAGCCTTTTAGCCAGATCAGGCAGCGTATTGCTACTGCATAAACCGAAGCTTTAGACAGCAGGGGAATAGTATCCATGTCTGACTCGCAGACAAACCTAAGGCCCTGGACCAACTGGTCGGCCAATGTTATCTCATCAGGAGGAGCATCTCGCTCCTTAACCCCTGGAGTAGCAATCTTGCCCATTCAGTAAGTGTCTGAGACACTAGGGCCCCTGCCAAATGCCGGGCGTACTGCCGAGCCTACCACTGAGTATAGCAAGCGAGTGCTTCAGCCTTCTTATCCACAGGGTCCTTGAAAACAGGAGCCCCTTCTACAGGAATTGTGGTGGCTCTATTAAGTCTGGACACCGGAGGGTCCACTATAGGGGGGAGAGGTCCATTTCTTCAGAAAACTCTCCCCAAAGGGGTACCGTACAGCAAACCTCTTTGGGGCTGTAAAGACCCTCAGTGGGTTCTCCCATTCCTTGTATAAGAGTTTATCAAAAGACACACAAGGGAACACCTTAGCAGTGCGGGTAGGTCTATGAAACCCAAGTGGACCGGAGTCTGCTGCTTCTGCAGTATTTTCCAACTTTAGCGTATCCCGCACTGCAGTAATAAGGTCAGATACCAATGCCGTCTCGCGTACTGAACTGGACTTGGAGTGCTCCTCACTGTCCGGTCACGGTCTGCAGTCTCTGATGCGTCAGAATCTGGGCCCTGAGCCGTAGCTGGACCTGGTTCTGCATCAGAATTATCCCCAGAAGCTTGCAGGGGACGGGGCGTTTACTACCCCCTGTATTCCCGTGTGCTGCTTCCACCCTGGCAGCAAACGCCTCTAGGATTGCCGTCATAGCGTTCATAGACACCTCAGGGGCACCAGTTGCTAAATCTGGTGTTTCAGGGGAGAAGACATCTGGCTCAGATGCCATGCTGACCACACGCTGACACCCACAGGGCTCCAGGCAAGATATCAATAGGCCACCCTCCTGCGCTGCAGAGATGCTGGGTTACCCAGAAGACTGACCACCCTGGACCGGTACTGCTATGCTGCCGTGTGCTGCGCCTGTGGTACTGTCCCACTGCTGCTGTGTCAGTCTGCTTCTTTTATCAGCACTTCCTGTGTGAATTTTCGCGCCAGTGTAATGCACCCAAGAGGCCGGAGGCTCTCGCAAAATGGTTGCCAAAAACGTCTGTATGGAAGATAATGTGGGCTCTAAGAAAATGGCCGCCGAGCCGAAGATAGAGGTCAAGCAGCTGTAGCCCACAAAAAGATGGCCGCCGAACGGCAATGTATACATACAGGGTGGACAAACATGGCCGCCGATCAGCTGATAGGGGCCAGTGGATGTGGCCGAACCACAGGAAGATGGCCGCCGGGCAGTCACAAGAGGCCGAACTCGGCATGGACCACCCCAAAATGGCCACCGACAGCATGGAGGAGGAAGCACATACAGGTAAGCAGAAATGACATTTCTTTTAAATGTTAGTTACAGCCAGCCCCGCTCCAGTGGAACCCCTTAGGTGACCCCCAGCACCCAGCAACCTTTAGCTAGAAGCCCAGGGAGGAGGGAAAGGCAGGGAGAGAGGGAAGAAAGGGGCCACAACCACTTACTTGGTCTCTCCAGGAATGTCCAGCTAAATCACCCAGCCGAGGCAGGGGAGTTTTACTTACCTATCCTGCATGTATTATGCTGGAAGACATTCCAAACAGATCATCGTCCGCGCACGGAAGGAGACTGTTGGCCAGGCATGCTGTGATTGGACCCAAAAGAGACGATCATATGTATGCCCTGGAGCATGATGCTCACCGGACAGGCTGCTGCGACTCAGCCGTAAGGTCAGCCGAAGATGAGCGATCCGATGCAAGCCTTGAAGCGTAAGCTCCCCGGCCAGGCTGCTGCGACTCGGCCGTAAGGTCAGCCGAAGCTGAGCGGTCCGATGCAGGCCCTGGAGCGTAGGCTCACCGGCCACCTGTGAAGCGATGGGCATGTCGTGGAAAACCCAGTGCGTAGCTAGGGTCGGCACATGCTCGATGGCCGAAACTGGGGAGACTACAAGGATCGAGGATCCAGCCTGTCATCCAGTCGGCAGCTGATCGAAGATTGCAGGAAACAACAAATGTAGCAAAAAAATATATCTTTTTTCCCCCGGACCAATGGGCCCCGAAGGGAGCCATGTCCTACTCCTTGCTAGACAGAAAAAAAACTGATCTGCGAGATGCAGACTGAGAGGTTATACCAGAGGGTCCGCCCCCTGGACGGTACTGTAGAAGATGTGATGCAACACTTTTTACAAGTTTTTCTGCCTAGTCACTCCTAATTAACGGATAATACCCACTTTGTCAATAGAGAAGCTGTGTCAGTCCATGGACGAAAGAGTAATATGCACGGTCACTGTACAAAATGACACTGGCAGGGAAGGGGTTAACATTAGGGGCGATCAAAGTGTTAATGCACTCCCTAGGAACACATTTAACTGTGGGAAGACAGAGATCAGTGCTCCTGCATAGCAGAAACACAGAATCTCTGTCTTCCCTACTAACAGAATGGCGATCTGCCTTGTTTACATAGGAAGACGTCTGCCTGATTGGTTCCCGCTGTGTCCAATCACATCGGGAGCAGGTCGCCGGCGGAACGCATGCGTGCCACAGACCCGGAAGTGCAAAGTCACATACCTTAATGTGAGTTTGCGCAGAGGAGCCTCTGTCCCTTAGTAAGTGCACGTGGGGCGGTTGACAAGGGGTTAAAGGGACACTAAAGGTACATGTTTTTTCACCTTAATGCATCCTGTGCATTAAGGTGAAAAAACATCCGACAATACCGGCCCCTCCAGCCCCCCCATTTTACTTACCTGAGCCTGTTCCCCTGTTGTGCTCGCCCCCGATGTCCTCTTCGCCGCTCAGCCTGGTCGTTGATTGGCTAGAGTGGATGGATTGAAAGCAGCTCGCACTGCTGTCAATCACATCCAATGACGTGCCGGGGGGCGGGGCCGAGTGATACAGTGAGCGGCTATAGCCGCCGGCTGTATCATGGGAGCGCGCCCGCAAGAACTTACCACCATGCAAGCTCGCTCGCATGAAGGTGTTCAGTTCTTGCAGGCAGGAGCCGAGACAGCCGCCGAGGGACTCCAGAAGACCAGGTTCGGGGCCACTCTGTGCAAAACGAGCTGCACAGTGGAGGTAAGTATAACATGTTTGTTATTTAAAAAAAAAAAAAAATCTCCTTACGACCCCTTTAAGGAACAAAAGTAACTGACTTAAAATTGTTTTTGGTTTTTTTAGGGGAGACTGGAGCTCCTCTTTACCCACTTGCCGAATGACGGCAGTGTGGCCGACTAGTTCTGGGAGATCGTCATAGGACGGCCTCTCTGTGATCACAGTGTCGTCCGGACAATGCTGATCATAGATTGAGGTAAAGAGCCAATCAGTGACTCTTTACCACGTGATTAGCTGTGTCCCATCACAGCTGATCACGAATGTAAACAGAAGCTGGTTATCAGCACTCCTTTCCTTATGCTGACAACATGAGGAGAGGGGAAGTGAGCCAATAACCGGCTTGTGTAAAAAGGGACATGTACACTGATTATCAGTGTCCTGATTATCAGTGCAGTCCCAACAGTGCTGCCAATCATTGCCCATCCGTGCTGTCAATTAGTGCCTCCTCATCAGTGTCGCCTACCAGTGCCCATCAGTGCTGCCTATCAGTGCCCCCATCAGTGCCACCACTCCAGTGCCACCACTCCAGTGCCCATTAGTGACACCCCTTTAGTGCCCATCAGTTCAGCCTATCAGTGACCATAAATGCAGCCTCATCAGTGCAAATTAGCGAAGGAGATAAATGACTTGCTTGAAAATTTTATAACTATGAAAAAGTTGCTTTTTTTTAAAACAGGTTTTATTCAGTTCTTTAGCAACAAAGAAGAAACCCAGTGGTGACTAAATGCCACCAAAAGAAAGCTCTATTTGTGTGAAAATAAATGGCCTGGGTCATTTGGCCTGGGCAGGAAGGGGGTAAAAGTAGACTGAAGATCCTTTTTAAATTTAGGTAATGACATCACATATGTTTTAAGTGACTAAAACTAATGTAGTTCTGCTAGTGTGGCTGTCAGATTTAGATATGTGTTTAAAGAATCTAGCCAGGAAGAAAGAACAGCTTCCCTTACATTTTGTGATAAGGCGAGTATGATCAATGCTTCAGTGGGCTATCTTCACAATATATATTGTAGAGTACAGAAGTACATCGCTGAGCATTTTAAAGCCACCTAATAAATTGTATTTAACAATGGTGAAAGCCGAAGATGCAACATGATCATTCCTGGCAATTCTTCAATCATGTATAGGTGGTGACAGTTGCCATAATGAATCCACACCACCTACAGCAGCCATGGTCTCCTTCACCGGTTAAAAGTGGTGGCAAGTCTTCACCAAGTACATGACAAATAGCATTTTCTGCTACAGTTGGCATTTTATTTGGATGTTCTGGTCATAACAGCATGTAACCTTATCAGTTTTGTAGGATCAGTATATATCTTAATGAATTTTGGTTAATCACAACAATATTAAAAGTAATTAGCTATGCATTGTCTTGCTGGTTTTATAGCAAACACACTTTCTACTGCTACCCTGCTGTAGCACATATAACACACACACACACACACACACACACACACACACACACACACACACACACACATATATATATATATATATATATATATATATATATATATATATATATATATATATCATATTATATAGGTGTCGAAGATAAAAATCATCTTACATCCTTCTCTTTCTTGTCTGGTATGGGGGTTTGCTTTCTCATATTGTTTCCAGTGTATGCAACACATTTCTTAAAAATGAAAGGGAGAAAAGAAGGTTATTAAAAAAAAAAAAGTATATATTATATACACATACATGCATACATACACACACATAAATAAACATGGCATATTTCAGAAGAAATAAATATTATATTATACATATTTATACAATGCCAACAGTTTAAACACACACAAATTATATATAAAAACTCATACCAATTGCCATTCACCAATATCTTCATTCCAGTGTACATAATTTTCAATCATTTCCTAAAGAAGAAGCAAAAAATTAGAAAATTACCTTTGCTATGAAAAAGAAAAAAGAAAACCTTTACATCATGTCTGGTTCTTTTCCTTTTATGGCCCAATTTCCTGTTCTAGTTATAAAAACAAATGTGTTTTGCTTCTGGTTCGTAAGCAAGGCCATGATAAACAATTTGTATACAGTATTTCACAGGGAAAAGGCTGCAGGCTGCATTTTTACAGCAGCCCACAAAAAACACAGAAAATATTCCATTGAATACAATTATACACGTTTCCACTAATTTCTGTGTGGCTTGGTTTCTTACAAGATGCTGTGTAATGAACCCTGGAAAGTTTCTACTTTTTTTTTAGTAATTAATCATGATCATATTATTTAAAATTTCATGGCAATTTTTTGAGTCATCATTGGAGTCCTTACCAACAGAGGTGGCCCTATTAAAAGTTATGTAAATAAATTGCAGTGCCAACTGGTGCTGCAATTTATTTACATACCGTATTTTTCGCTCCATAAGACGCACCTGACCATAAGACGCACCTAGGTTTTAGAGGAGGAAAACAAGAAAAAAAATATTCTGAACCAAACGGTGTACTAAAATATTTTATATTATACTATTACTATAGGTGGGTGGTGGACACACAGCAATACCAGCCCCCCTATCAAATCAGCTCCAGCTACACTATATCTGGTGGTGGACACAGCAACCTCCCCCCCCCCCCCCTTCCCAGATCAGCTCAGGGTGGTAGCGCAGACACAAACACCCCTTAAGCCAATTCTATCACAACAGCTCAGGTGACTGGGCTGTGGATACCATGCCAGCTTACACCTCCCACCCCCTTATCAACAGCTCACCTCAGGCAGCGAAGAACACTGCCATTACAATCCACAACCCCCTCTTGTGCTGGCTGGCTGGCTCTTAGCCTCAGATGTAACCAGGAAGCAGCTAGAAATGAGGACTGGGGACATCGTTTACAGCAGCAGATGCTGAGGGAAGGAGCAGGAAGTCAGACTGGACCAGACCACGGCGCCGGGGGGGGGGGTTCCGGCTGCAAAAAAAAACAGCAAGGGCTCTCACTGCTTTTGGGATGGTGTCACCTCTGGCGGATGACACCCGACCTGGGTGCGGAACACACCCCCATAGCAATGCTACTGACAACCTCTATGTTTTGACACCCGGGGCAAAATGCCTCCCCCCGCTCCCCCTTGGTATGCCCCTGCCAGGATGCGCCTCACATCCTGTCCTCTCTCCTTCACAGAGAAGCCGAGTGCTGGGATTCTGACGCGGCGGCGACGGGGGGGGGGGGGGGGGGGGGGGCAGTGCCTGGTCAGTATTCACTCCATAAGACGCAGGGACATTTCCCCCTATTTTTTGGGGGGGAAAAAATGTGTCTTATGGTGCGAAAAATACGGTACTTATCAGAATTGGCATATATTAATTCCTTTGCACACTGCCTTACCTCTACACAGAGCACAGTTTTGTTTTTAGTTTTTTTAATTAATAGATATACTACTGTTGATAGGGCACTCATTACATCAAAGCAGGGAAATTTTCCTTGCTAAAGGAAACCTATAACATCAGAAGTGAAGAGATGATAGATGGTAGGACTGTGTTACCTGATAGTCTTGGGGAATAAAATTATCAATAATGATCATCTGAAGACGAAGCTCTCGACTTAGCTGCCTGATGTTCTCCAATAGCCCCTCTATTTCTCTTTGGTGTTCTTGCTGCAGATCGGCCATCTAGCATTGTGGCAAACAATAAATAAGTAGTAAATGTAAAAGAACACAATATACTTTAAGAACACAAGGGCATGACCTGAAACTAGCAGAAGGAAAAAGGTCAAGACTAACTTTAGGCCCCTTTCAAGTGGAAGAAAAATGTATGACCATTAAATCCTATGGAGCTCTTCACGCCAGTCAGTTGCGGGTCAGTTGTGTTTTCAAAAGTCCTACATGCTGTATTTCTGGTGCATGTTTGGTGCGGTTTAAAAAAAAAAAAAGCACCTCCCCATTGAAATGAAAGTTTTTGGAGTCACATTGCCATTTTTCCCCCCCCCCCAACTGCAAAACGCACTGGAAATGCGTCAAAAACGCATATGAGTTTTTACAACAAAGGAGTGTGAAAGCAACCTTTTTAGCTATTGTTTTACTGTATAGGTAGTGAATGTTTGAAATAGGCTTCCAGGAGAATCAGTGGTTCAAACAGTAAGTAACTATAAAGATTGGTCTATACAGTATTCAGACAAAAAAAAATCCCGGAAAGAAGACTCAATCGACCAGTCAAACCAGATAGTCTTTTTTCCGCAGTCAGTTTCTATATTATATTTCAGAGATATATATAAAGATTACTAGACAAATACTTCTGTAATGTAATTAAATACAATGTATGCACTAACAATGAATATTTTGATATCATTAGCTCAGTTATTTATGTGGTTCCATCCACTGGCTGCCACTACTTGGAAGGGACCATCTGCTGGATACCACTAAATCATGATAGCACATTTGTGAATGATATAATCATTTGTGCTGTGCAAGAGGACAAGACATTGTATTTAAAGTGTGTTGTAATGTTTTAAATTTTGTGCATTCTCTCATAATTCTGTTTGTGTTCTAAAATACTAAGTGCATCTGATCACAGAAAATGCAGAAGCAACCGTAAATAAGAGTGGGCAGCAAGCAAACACAAAGGAGGGTAATAAAATGTCAAAGTGGGGATGGGATTCCCCAGTTGCATCACCAAATGATTGCAGAGGAAGTGTTGGTTCATTACAAACTATGTGGAGATTTAATGTAGGAAATTTTAATTTCCTATTGCTGTGCAAACCTACTGACATTGTATAATATGAGGGAATGAACATTCTAAACAGTCTAAACATTGTACAACGTACAAAGCCAAATCCAGGTCAACATGATGAAAAAGAATGTAATATTATTAGCTGTCCACCAAGATTTTTAAAATACTATCCAATAATATGTATTCCATTGGCTGGAAGGATTACACTAATGTCCCAAAAAGGTTAAAAGGATAAGTTCACCTTTAAAAAATAAAATAAAATGCACATTTTTTTTCCAGGTAAAAAAATGTGCATTTACTATTTATTTTTTTCTTAGGAGCCTGTAAAGCATTACACCAGCAATCAGCAGATTGCGGGTGCAATTATAAGGCTCCTGCAGACTGTCAGTGTAGCGATCGGCCTGAACTTCCGATACACGGGCAAGCAGTTACTTCAGTCCAGGACGATTCAATGAACTATGAGGATGCTCCCCAGTGCCATTGAGAACTACAAGCCATCAGAGGCTTACTGTACTTGTAGTCTATTCATTCACAGAACTCAGTGAATGAATGACGCAGCCACGTGAGCAGAGCCCTGCACAGCCGCGCTCTTTTCAAATTGTGACAGCAGGTGTGGAGAGAATATCCCTGGCCCGCTGTCACATGGCGAGGGGGTCAGACGAGAGCTGCAGGAGCTGGAACATGTTACATGTTACATGTTCCACCCTAAAAACAGGTAGAACATGTAACATATTCCCGAAGGTGAACTTATCCTTTAATGCACAACACCTGTAAATAGTTCCAAAATTAAACTATATTAAAATAGTTTATCCTTTTTTTCAAAAGCTTGTAAGCACATACATTGGTCAGCTTTTTTACTTTAGACAGGCCATTTACCGTGAACCTGTGTTGGCCTAAAAAAATGCCTAAAGTAACAAAAAGTGAACAAAAGGTAGACATTTCATAGTGCCTGCAAACACCTGTGTTAGTTTATAAATCGTTCAACTGTTGCTTTGGTGCTTGGTCCCAGACCTAGATGGTAGCCTGAGCTCTGCCACAGAGAGACAGTTAAAGACTTATATTTTGCTAGCATCATAGGATGCCTGTAATCCATAACAGTTTTGGCCTTCAACACTTTTTTAGGTCAGGTATATTTTAGGAACTCTTACCTGTCAGCTTCATTTTCATTAATGAAAAAGCAGTGTAGCAAAGAATTACTATTTAGTAATAAATAACTGCAAAATAATGGCATCATAATAATTAATGAAAGATGTCTGAGGACATTAGCTTGCACAAACAAGAGTAAGAAAAAGATAGGCATAGCAGAACAAACCTCAGACTTGGCTGCCATTAGCATGGTCCACACTTTTTTCAACTTTTTGGTTTTACCCTGCGCCTCCTCCTGTAAGCTTGTGTACTTTTCTTCAATATCCAACCGTTCTTGCTGCATGACATAAAACATTCAAGATTACCAAGAAATAACAAGCATAGTATGGACTTATAACCTAAATATTTATTTGTATATGAATTCACTATGTCCAATAAGAAATGTTCACACTTTACTTGTAGCCTAGGGGCAACTATAGGCATAGCCGTCTACTGCTATATACCAAATGTTCATCTAAAGGCAATAACCCTACATGAAAACGTAGTTGCATTTGTCGAAAATTAAATCTGGTAATACCCAAAATTAGTACATTTTACTTTTGCCACAACAGATAATTCAACAGTTTGTTAGTGTAACAGAAGGAGGGTAATAGGGAATTGTACATTGTCATATTTCCAATTCCAGCATGACTATTTAGTCGTTTAAGTTGATGTTCTCCAGATCACTATAAATTTCACCAAAAAGGAATTTGAACACTAATTCTACCTAAAAGATATTTATGCTGTTCAGGACACCAAAATGGTGCTAACAGCTTTGCTTCTTTCTAGGGCACCAGTTACATTCTCTGGCAACCATATAATTCTCTAAAGACATAAGGTGTAAAGCCAGGCAGGAGATAAAATTTATTTTAGACCCAGATGGGATTGGACCTGGGATTGTTCATACTGAGTATAGAAAACAAACCTCCTTCTCCTCTAGTTCCCTGCGAAGCTTCTCCGCTCTCCTTCTACGTTCTTCAAGTTCAGTATTTGATTCCTCTAAAAGCCGTTCTTGTTCCTCTGCTTTAGCCAGTAAATCCACCCCACCAACAATGACCTTCTTCTCCAAGGCAGAAAGTTTCTCTAGAAGGGACTGGTGTTCTTGTCTTAAAAGATAAAAACAATATTTAATTTCTCAAATACATTTCAAACAAACATTCTGCTCCTCAATTAGCCAAAGACATGACAGCTTGCAAATCCAACATGTTCACGTGATAAAATAGAAGTAGTGGATTACCATTAGCTGGTACAGATTCCCTCACAACATACCCCCAGGAAACCAAAGTCTAAGAAAGTCTTGACTGACAAATTTAACTATAACAAATTACAATTGATTTTCAATGCAAAACGAGGCTCACATTTTCTCTTATGCAAGTTTGTATTCAGATGTGTATGATTACATAAAAAAGTTTTAGTGGAAAGTTTGCATTGCCCTATACCCGTGGACAGATCTCCTTTCTCTGGATGTGAGGAGGACACCGTAAACGAGGGCTGGAGTGGATAAACGTGGATTTCTACTAAACGCTTTTTACCCCTGCAGGGATGAAGCGCTCTGGTGAGTGCGAGCAAATAAGGGGAGCACGGAATAGTCACTACAAGCAATTTTTGTCACCAATCATCTCTGCATAGTCTGTCACGATCTGGTTAAAGCACATGTCACTTTGGGACTATTTGTGGACAGTTACATAATTGATTTATTTATATTTTTATACATTTATTCACCTACTGGAAGCATACCATTGAGCTGAAGGATTCAAATCACACCAATGCTTTCTCTAGCAGTTTATTAGCACCAGTTTTTGCTGATACATATATAGCAAATATATGATTCATGGTTATGAGTTTATATGATAGCACTTGACACTTTAATTTTGTCACTTTACACACTACAGTTGGGTTGATTTAGCACTTTATTCATTTATTATATTGCACACAGGGCTCCTCCCCCTTGCAGTGTGTTTTCTCCATAGAACAGCGCCACCTTCCCTTTCCTTTCTTTGATCCAATTATTTGGATTTCACCTAGGTGAAATCTTCATATAGGGAGGCAGCAGTTCAATTATCCTAAGCGCGGATTTTTATATTATATATATATATATATATATATATATATACATACACATACATACTGTGAGGGGGTTAGCTCGGCAGCGGGTGTGTGTGACCCCCGGGATGGGCTCCCCACACAAAACAGGCCCAGCAAACGGAGGTTGTGGTTTTCAAAATCAAAAAAGGTGCGGTTTATTTTCTATTTACAGTGACAAAACACAGCAAAGCAAAAGAAACATAACCAAAATAAATCCTGGTCAAGTTGACCTCTGACTAAACATACAGGTTTCCTAACTAACAACTGGGATCAGCCTAGTGCTGTCCTAGTCCCTAAGTCCCTGGTTTTAAATGTCCAAGCAAATAGCCACACAGGCTTTTTCTCACCGCACAGGGGTTCACTCTCCCTAGACAGTCCACACAGGTCTGGTTCCAGGCATGAGCTAACATCTAATGAAGCTGGGAGTTCTTATAGAGGCCCAAATGAGCTGACAAGCCTCAGCTGGCCCCACCAACTCCCTGTCCGCACGACGCCCAGCCCTCTCCCTAGAGGTATGAGTCATCCATGAGCCCACTAGCCTTATACAACTCTCCACCAAGTTGTATAAGTCGGCGTAAAGCCTGAATCTGGGCGAAATATATCTACCCCCCTGGATGCAACCAGGTGACTTTACCTTCCTGCTGTCACATACCCCCCCCCCTCTTGTTTTAACCTCGGGGTTGGAACACCAGCAATCAGGCATTCATGTACTCGAGACAAAGCATCCACATTCCCCATTTGAACGCCAGGGCGATGCTTTACTGTGAAGTTGAATTCCTGGAGGGCCAGGAACCACCTATTCACTCTTCTATTTGTTTCCTTGTTTTGAGCCATCCACTTTAACGGAGCGTGATCCGTAACCATGTCAAAGTGCCTACCTAGCAGGTAGTACCGAAGGGAATCTAGAGCCCACTTCACCGCTAAACACTCCTTTTCAACGGTGGCGTAATTTACCTCATGGGACTTCAACTTCCTGCTGAGGTAAATGACTGGGTGCTCTTCCCCGTTCCAGACCTGGGACAATACTGCTCCTAACCCCACATCTGACGCATCACTTTGTACGACAAAGTCTTTAGAGAAGTCGGGTGAGTACAACACTGGCTGGCTACATAAGGCTTGTTTCAAGAATTGGAATGCTGCCTCAGCCTCGGGGGTCCATTTAATCATGACCGACCCTTTCCCCTTCGTCAGGTTGGTTAGGGGCACAGCCTTAGAAGCAAAGTGGGGAATGAATCGCCGATAATACCCAGCGATTCCCAGAAAGGCTCGTACCTGCTTCTTGCTGTTGGGACGTGGCCAACTCTGGATGGCCTCGACTTTGTTGAGTTGGGGTTTTATTACTCCCCTCCCAATGGTGTACCCAAGATATTTGGCCTCCTCCTGCCCAATGGTACACTTCTTGGGGTTAGCCGTAAACCCCGCTTCCCGAACAGAGTCCAGGACTGCTTGCACTTTTGGCAGATGTGAGGCCCAATCTGTGCTATGGACAATTACGTCATCCAGGTAAGCCGCAGCATACTTCCGATGGGGCCTCAGCATCTGGTCCATTTTCCGCTGGAATGTGGCCGGCGCATTCTGTAACCCGAACGGCATTCTTTTATATTGGAACGCCCCGTCTGGGGTTACAAATGCGGTTTTCTCTTTGGCCGACTTGGCCAGGGGGATTTGCCAATACCCTTTTGTGAGGTCAAGAGTCGTCATGTATCGGGCTGTTCCCAGCCGGTCGATCAACTCATCTATACGTGGCATGGGGTAGGTGTCAAATTTTGTAACTTTGTTCAACTGACGAAAATCGTTACAAAATCGCCAGCTCCCATCCGGTTTAGGCACCAACACGATGGGACTAGACCAATCACTTTGGGACTCCTCTATCACCCCTAAGTTCAGCATTTTCTGTACTTCCTCCCGTATTGCCTCCCGTCGAGCCTCTGGGATCCGATAGGGTTTTAACTTCACCCTTTCACCGGGCGGGGTAATGATGTCATGCTCTACCCCAGATGTTTGTCCCGGCAGCTCAGAGAATACCTCCTTGTTGCGAAGCACAAACTCCTTAACCTCCTGTTGTTGGGGTTGTGACAAGGTGGCTGCTATTCCAACCTCAGGAATCACGCAACCAGTTTGAGCTGGTGACCAAGTGTCTGCGACTAGGGACTCTCTATCCCTCCAGGCTTTCAACAGATTAACGTGATAGATCTGTTCGGGCTTTCGCCTTCCTGGTTGTCTGACCTTGTAATTCACTTCACTCACTTTTTCCATTATCTCGTAGGGGCCTTGCCATTTGGCAAGGAATTTACTTTCAACCGTAGGGACAAGTACCAATATCCTATCCCCCGGGGAAAAGGTACGGGTCTTGGCTCCACGGTTGTACACTCTCTGCTGTGCCAACTGCGCTTGGGCCAAATGTTCCTTCACGATGGGCATTACCTGTGCAATTCGATCTTGCATCAGGGCGACATGCTCAATCACACTCCTGTGGGGAGAACTCTCACTTTCCCAAGTTTCCTTGGCAATATCCAACAGCCCTCTTGGGTGTCTCCCATACAGTAACTCAAAGGGGGAGAATCCCGTAGAGGATTGGGGCACCTCCCTAATAGCAAACATCAAATAAGGAAGTAAACAGTCCCAATCCTTTCCATCTCTATCCACCACTTTCTTCAACATTTGTTTTAGGGTTTTGTTGAATCTTTCAACCAGCCCATCGGTTTGGGGGTGATACACAGACGTACGCAATTGCGTCACTTTGAACAATTTACACAGCTCTTTCATAACCCGGGACATAAAGGGTGTACCTTGGTCCGTAAGCAGTTCTTTACAAATACCCACCCGGCTAAAAACAAGAGATAGCTCTTTGGCTATGGTTTTGGCCGAGGTATTTCGGAGAGGGATCGCTTCTGGATAACGGGTGGCATAGTCCATTATAACTAATATGTACTGGTGCCCCCTAGCGGACTTGATTATAGGACCTACCAAATCCATGGCGATCCTCTCAAACGGGACCTCAATGATGGGTAGAGGGACCAGCGGGCTACGGAAATGTGGCATCGGGGCCAACCTCTGACACACAGGGCAGGAGGAACAATAATTTTCTACGTCCTTCATCACCCCCGGCCAATAGAATCTCTGTAATACCCTCTCTCGGGTTTTCTCTGTCCCCAGATGACCTCCAAGAATGTGCCCATGGGCCAACTCCAACACCAACTTCCTGTAAGGTTTGGGCACCACAAGCTGCTCAACGGTTTCTTCTGCCCTTTTTGCCACCCGATACAGTAGGTCCTTCTCTACGCTGAAGTATGGGTAAGTGCAGGTATTATCTGGGTTCACTAACTCGCCATCTATTTTCACTACGTTTTCCCGTGCCTTTATTAGGGCGGGGTCTTTCAACTGTTCTGTGGCAAAGTTTTCCCTGTGAACCTCAAGATCAGAAAACTCCACAGACGGTAGGTTTTCGTCTGAGGAGGTGGGCTCCTCTCCAGTTTCTTGAGTCTCCCCTGCCAATACTGATAAGGGAAATTCCGGAGAGTCCTCACCACTCTCGGGGGAGTTCTGGCTATCACATTCCTGGTACATAGGGGCACCAGTGAGGGGCTCAGGATCATCCCACAGTTCCCAGAACTTCGGAAAATCCCTTCCCACAATGGCGTCATGCGGTAACTGAGATACTAAGCCCACTGGATGAGAGAGGGTACCTTTGGGGGTCTCGAAACACACTGTAGTCACTGGATACTCTCGGGTGTCCCCATGCACACAAATAACAGCTACCTTGCTATTCCCAGAGACCTCTGTTTTAACTAACTCAGCCTTTATCAGGGTCACAAGGCTACCTGAATCCAGCAATACCACAACATTTCTACCATTAACACACATTTTGCATAAATGTTTCTCAGTTCCTCGAATGGCAGTGCATGCGACTGTCGCACACAGCGACTGACGTCTGCCCGTCAGAAAGTCACACTGCATGGGTTCCTCCACAACCGGGCAATTGGCTGCAATATGTCCCGCTTGCCGGCAGCGGTAGCAAACGATCCTTCTTGCCGCCTCTTGAGCCGCTGATTTCCCAGGCTGTTCTCGCCAAACTTGGGGTAGAGCTCCCACCCTCTCACTCTCTCCACCCTCACCCCTTGGAATCCTCTTATCCGCCCCTGGGGATGGTCTGGTCTTAGGGTGGAAAGTCCGAGTGTCTCTGGAAGAGGCCGTCAGGTTCTCTGTAGCCAAGTATTTCTCCACACGATCCACAAGACCATCGGCCGTCTCTGGGTCTCCATGGCTTACCCACTTTTGGATGGCAGTAGGAAGAGCTCTCAAAAACCGATCCATTACAACACGTTCCACAATCTTTGGTGCGGACAAAGTCTCTGGCTGTAGCCACTTTCTGCTCAGGTGAATGAGATCATACATTTGAGACCTGGGGGGTTTTCCAAGCTGGAAAGTCCAGTTATGCACACGCTGAGCCCGGACAGCCTGGGTGACACCCAGCCTTGCCAATATTTCAGCTTTTAGCATCACATAGTCTTTTGCTTGATTAGGCTCTAGGTCATAGTAAGCTTTCTGCGATTCACCAGTTAACAGAGGAGCCACCAGTCCAGCCCACTGCTCCTCAGGCCACTTTTCTCTTTCAGCGGTCCTTTCAAATGTGGTCAAAAATACCTCTGGATCATCCTCTCCAGTCATTTTTGTCAATAAACGACTCACCCCAAAGGACGCGGTATTAGTGGGACGGCTTTCCTCACTGGTCTGCGGACGTTGCTGCATTACTGCTTCCATCTGTTGTTGTAGTCTCTGCTCTTGCTTCTGCAACAGGTCTATGAAGCGGGCCTCAGATTGCTGCTGGGCTCGTTGCTGAGCCTCCAGACTCTGTTGCAAAGTTGCGTTTGTCTGCTGCTGGGCTGCAAGGCTCCTTTGCAAACCTGCATTTGTCTGCTGTTGATTGGCATTTGCTAGAGCCAGCTGCTTCAGTATCTCCTCCATGCTGGCTTAAAAAAAACTGCCACTGGTTCTCCACCAACTGTGAGGGGGTTAGCTCGGCAGCGGGTGTGTGTGACCCCCGGGATGGGCTCCCCACACAAAACAGGCCCAGCAAACGGAGGTTGTGGTTTTCAAAATCAAAAAAGGTGCGGTTTATTTTCTATTTACAGTGACAAAACACAGCAAAGCAAAAGAAACATAACCAAAATAAATCCTGGTCAAGTTGACCTCTGACTAAACATACAGGTTTCCTAACTAACAACTGGGATCAGCCTAGTGCTGTCCTAGTCCCTAAGTCCCTGGTTTTAAATGTCCAAGCAAATAGCCACACAGGCTTTTTCTCACCGCACAGGGGTTCACTCTCCCTAGACAGTCCACACAGGTCTGGTTCCAGGCATGAGCTAACATCTAATGAAGCTGGGAGTTCTTATAGAGGCCCAAATGAGCTGACAAGCCTCAGCTGGCCCCACCAACTCCCTGTCCGCACGACGCCCAGCCCTCTCCCTAGAGGTATGAGTCATCCATGAGCCCACTAGCCTTATACAACTCTCCACCTAGTTGTATAAGTCGGCGTAAAGCCTGAATCTGGGCGAAATATATCTACCCCCCTGGATGCAACCAGGTGACTTTACCTTCCTGCTGTCACAATACACACACACACACACAGTGGGTATGGAAAGTATTCAGACCCCCTTAAATTTTTCACTCTGTTATATTGCAGCCATTTGCTAAAATCATTTAAGTTAATTTTTTTCCTCAATGTACACACAGCACCCCATATTGACAGAAAAACACAGAATTGTTGTCATTTTTGCAGATTTATTAAAAAAGAAAAACTGAAATATCACATGGTCCTAAGTATTCAGACCCTTTGCTGTGACACTCATATTTAACTCAGGTGCTGTCCATTTCTTCTGATCATCCTTGAGATGGTTCTACACCTTCATTTGAGTCCAGCTGTGTTTGATTATACTGATTGGACTTGATTAGGAAAGCCAGACACCTGTCTATATAAGACCTTACAGCTCACAGTGCATGTCAGAGCAAATGAGAATCATGAGGTCAAAGGAACTGCCTGAAGAGCTCAGAGACAGAATTGTGGCAAGGCACAGATCTGGCCAAGGTTACAAAAAAAAATTCTGCTGCACTTAAGGTTCCTAAGAGCACAGTGGCCTCCATAATCCTTAAATGGAAGACGTTTGGGATGACCAGAACCCTTCCTAGAGCTGGCCGTCCGGGCAAACTGAGCTATCGTGGAAGAAGAGCCTTGGGTGAGAGAGGTAAAGAAGAACCCAAAGATCACTGTAGCTGAGCTCCAGAGATGCAGTCGGGAGATGGGAGAAAGTTGTAGAAAGTCAACCATCGCTGCAGCCCTTCACCAGTCGGGTTTTATGGCAGAGTGGCCCGACGGAAGCCTCTCCTCAGTGCAAGACACATGAAAGCCCGCATGGAGTTTGCTAAAAAAACACCTGAGGGACTCCAAGATGGTGAGAAATAAGATTCTCTGGTCTGATGAGACCAAGATAGAACTTTTTGGCCTTAATTCTATGCGGTATGTGTGGAGAAAACCAGGCACTGCTCATCACCTGTCCAATACAGTCCCTTAAGTGAAGCATGGTGGTGGCAGCATCATGCTGTGGGGGGGGGTTTCAGCTGCAGGGACAGGACGACTGGTTGCAATCAAGGAAAAAAGTGCTCAGGACCTCAGACTGGGCCGAAGGTTTACCTTCCAACAAAACAATGACCCTAAGCAAACAGCTAAAATAACGAAGGAGTGGCTTCACAACAACTCTGTGACTGTTCTTGAATGGCCCAGCCAGAGCCCTGACTTAAACCCAATTGAGCATCTCTGGAGAGACCTAAAAATGGCTGTCCACCAACGTTTATCATCCAACCTGACAGAACTGGAGAGGATCTGCAAGGAGGAATGGCAGAGGATCCCCAAATCCAGGTGTGAAAAACTTGTTGCATCTTTCCCAAAAAGACTCATGGCTGTATTAGATCAAAAGGGTGCAAATACTAAATACTGAGCAAAGGGTCTGAATACTTGAGACCATGTGATATTTCAGTTTTTCTTTTTTAATAAAGCTGCAAAAATTTCAACAATTCTGTGTTTTTCTGACAATATGGGGCGCTGTGTGTACATTAATGAGGAAAAAATGAACTTAAAATGATTTTAGCAAATGGCTGCAATATAACAAAGAGTGAAAAATTTAAGTGGGTCTGAATACTTTCCGTACCCACTGTGTGTGTGTAATATATATATATATATATATATATTAGTGGTGCGACGGATCGGTGATCATCCGTGATCCGAACGGGTCACCCTGTTCGGATCGGATCACCACGCGATCCGCAGAGCGCTCCGGAGCCTCGGCCGCAGCTTCGGCCTAGCTCCGGAGCGGCGGCCATCTTGGTACACCCGGCGGCGGCCGCTGTAGTGACGTTTCTTGCTCCACCCCACACTCCTGCACAGTAATGATAGAGAAGGGGCCAAGCGGACATCTTGTTACACCCAACGGAGTTTTCGATTTCAGTTCATTTCAACACAAAACGGAGCTTATCAGCTTTAATACATTATTTGGAAATCCATCGGACTGTTTACATATTAAATTTAAAAGTAGCAGCAAACCTTACATGCTTGCTAATGTGACGGAACACCTCTGATTTTCACATTTAACATTTAGTTAAATGTGAAAATCAGAGGTGTTCTGTCACATTAGCAAGCATGTAAGGTTTGCTGCTGCTTTTAAAATTTAACATGTAAAGAGTCCGTCGGATTTACAAATAATGTATTGAAGCAATTAAGCTCAGTTTTGTGTTGAAAATAACTGAAATCTAAAACTCCGGTGTGTGTAACAAGATTGACTTTTTTTTTTTTTTTTTTGCTGATCCGAAAAATGATCCGATCCGTGACTCTGATCCGAGGATCAGTCCGATTCGTGAGTTATTTTGATCCGTTGCACCCCTAATTTATATTTATATATATATATATATATATATATAGTTATAGTATAAGCTTACGAGCCCAAAGAGGGTCACCCTTTGAAGAGGCCAGGGGCTTATTCTATGCACTACAAGCCAGACAAGTCCAGAAAAAAAAAACAGGCTGTACAACATTAAACCTTTAAGTACTGACAACTTTATTGATCTGAGCAAAGGTACAAGGATTCCCAGTCTTGGACTTCCTACTCTAGTTGTCAGTGCTCAAATTTTTCCTGCTTTTCATTTTCCTGAACTTGTTCAGCTTCTTCTGAATGCCTGGGTACTGAATAGGGAATATGAATATGGATTTAGTTTTTTTAGAGCACTTTCACACAAGTGTTCAGTCTAGATCTGCCTTTCAGTTTTTTCTTTCTGCACATACATAAATCCAAGTCGGTTTATGTCTGTAGAATTTAAGCGATCCGAGTGGAAGTTCTCCTTTCCCCCTATGTCCCTGCAATTTCTGGGACATGTCACAGGTCCCAGAAGACTGCGGAGCCATTCACAAAGCACTGCGCGGCTCGCACATGCGCAGTGGGAAGCTGGCTGTGAAGCCGCAAGCTGTCACAGCCAGCTGACCAGAGTTAAGATGCTGGCGCTAGGAACCTGAAGCCTATTAAAAGAACTAGCCCGGGTGAGCATAGTGCTTTTACAAATGGACAGGCAAGATATTGGATTTGTAGCTGCTGACTTTAAATTTTTTTGTTATACAGTGGAGAACCGCTTAAAAAGGTAGTAAAATGTTTTCACAAACAATGAGAGTTTTAAACAATCCAAAGCTAGCCATGCATTGGAATGACCGTTTATACAAAAAAACTTTGGCAGACGCTTGTACAAAAGCATGTCAAAATATTGTTGTTTGTTCTTAACATTTGATTTTGGCATGAATTAAATTTCACAAAAACGAAAACCACATACACTGTTAGAAATTTGTTTGTCGAGACAAAATTTTCCATCCTGCTCCTTCTAATTTTCTAATCCGTACAGTCTAAAATGAACATCGATACGACACCACTCATTCCTTCAGGTTTTTTGGATGAGACCTACAACTGTGAATGAGGAAATACTTCACCAGTTTTACTTACTGTGCTTTTAGCAGGTCTTTCTCTCTCTTCTCCAGTTCTGCTCTCGCTTTATTCCTTTCTTCTTCCTCCATATCAAGTTTTGCTTCAAGAGCCTTCCTTTCTTCATCGATCCGTGCTTGCATCTCTGCCATTTTATCAGGGGATACCTTTTTCTTGCCTATAAATATATGGCCAATTAATATGACAAATGCAGCAAAGCCATGCTGCTGAACTAAACCACCATCCAGAATTCCAAACACGTAAAACACAAAGCTTGTATTTGAATGGTTTCCCATTCAATACAAAAAGTTATACAACCCCTATACATATACATATTAATAGCTTTTTTTGCACAGTATATTAACCAAAAGGAATACTAATCTGATTATCTCAGTCCTTTGCTAGAAGGATGTGTACAATCCAATTCCAATATGTGTTGTATGAATTGTAAAGTGTAATAAAAGAAAATGTAAATATGATGATGATGACTTGATGGAATAGGTCCGATTTGTAAAGTTAAAAAACAACTATGCTGCCCATATTATTCAGAGATTTAACACAGGGTAAACATTTGTTACCTAGGGCAAGACAGCCCCTTTGCTTCCAATAGGCTTTAGAAATCTGTACAAATATGAAATGTACAGTACATTACAAGGGGAGGAATTAGCCACGGCTGTGAGCAGGAAAATAAAAATTGTTCTTATATGCAACTGCAGTTACATTTGCTGCAAGCTTTCAAGAATGTCTTTTGTCAGGCAGGTTAATAATAAATAGTTTGACAATTTTTGATAACTTGACACAAATTTGGTTAGTTGAAATTCAGTTACGTGTTAGCATGCCAGCATTCATTTAATAATATATAGTACTGTTGATAAGAAAACTATGAATCCAACATTTATTATGCAGATAGTCACAGCAACCTAAAAACACACTTTGGAGAAGCACTTGCATTAAAAGGCCTAAATCAATGTGAACTAGGCAGATCAGTACCTGCAACAGACCACCATATCACTTATTGGAAAGGCTGAGCTCAAACCCATCACACCAACCTGTTGGTTCTTGCGTTATCAAGCAGTAGCAATTAAATCACAGGTGAGCAGCAGTGAAGAGAGAAAAAAACATGGAAGTTATATTACTCTTACAAAAACTTAAACCTGCTCACTGGCGGATTTTGATGAATTAGGCTTATTAGGAGATTTTGGAAAACTGAAGAAGCAAGGCAATATATTAAATGAAAGGAGTGTATTTATTTAAAAAAAAAAAAAAAACAAGCAAATTTTCCCAGTAATCGTGCAGATGGGGCAAAAAAAAAGTTTTAGGCTATTTCCTGTGCTGGTTTAAGGATATGATACTTAGTGACAGCTAGTGGCCAAATGCAGTATATTCTATTTTAAAGTAGAACTGTAGGCAAAACTTTTTTTTTTACATTTTGAATAGAGAAAGGTAGGGTTGTAACCCCTGCCCAGTTTTTATTTTTTCTTTGCCATCTGTGTACCATTGCGGAGATTTCCCTTCACTTCCTGTCCCATAGCCAAACAGGAAGTGAGAGGAAATCCCTGCAAATTAAGAGAATTCCTTGGGGACCCCCAGGTCACCAGAACTAGTGTCCCCATTGGATGATTTCCCTTCTCCATTATGTTTCTGGGGACAGCCCAAAATTTGGGATTTTCTTTTCACTTTCAATGATAATGATAAACAGGACAAATAGAGGGTGACTCGCCCTTACGGCGGTTCTAATCTGTCTCTCCTCTATCCAAAACAAACAAAAAAAATATATAGGTTTTGCCTTTAGTTTACTTTAACATTAGTTTTTGCCCCATTCACACAAATGTAAATGCCTTTCCCTGGGCAAATTGCTATGCATTTTTTTTTTAAATACATCCCTTAATGTTTAAAATCCCATTCATTTTTGGAATCATGTAAATTACACATAAGCAACATGCAGCCTTAACAGGAGCTGTACTAAAGTAGTGCTAATTCTTAAGAGCAGTTTTACTGTGGTAATAACCAATTATTGGTACACATTGAATTATAATTCGATACAATGAGTTACTGAGATAAAGAACAAGAACGCTTTGTGGTGATAATACCAACTGGGCACCCCAAAAACAGAGTGAGAACATAGGTATGACATCTTTTGAATAAAAATCAGGGCAGCTGTGAGCCCCTTCCCCAACTTGAGAAAACAGTTTGCCAAGGCAGGTTCAAAATTTTTTCATGCAATGGCGGGTTGTAGGAAAGACGTTTGCACTATTCCCACATCAACAGAGGACAGGGGAATCCCTCATGCCAAGCCATTGTCTGCTCCCAGCAGGGGGAAGGTGTCCCCTGCTAGGAGAAGACAGTGATTATTGCTAGCGGCTGTAACAGCCGCTAGCGATAATCGCAATTGATTTCCGGCAGGCTGGTTGTACCCAGTACATTCAGCCTGCCCACACAGTTTGAATCTTGGCCGGTTCCTGCTGAACGGGCAGAGATTCGAACTGTCTATGGCCGGCCTATGAGTCTGGACACTTCAAAAGAACTTCGGAGTAGCAGAAACCATTTTGCTGGCCATTACTTAGCAGATAACTAACAAACAAGGATTTGCTAAAGCTGTAAATAACTAACTGAATGTTTTATCAGGAAGTCTGCAACAGAACACTGCAGTATGTCAGAGCTCGCTTATCATTCTCAATGTCTGTTAACAATAAACATCTGCCAAGATTATGAGCACTTCCCACTAAGGGAATTAGCCCATCATAAAACTGTAAACCATTTTAGTTTTGCCACACTCTGAACCTCAAGCCTCGTACACACGGCCGAGAATCTCGTCGTTAAAAACATGTCGTTTTTACGACGAGATCCTTGGACAAGAAACTTGTCCCGGCCGAGTGTACACACGCTCATTTCAAAGAACCCGCGGTTCTTTGAATGGAGCGTACGCGGTGACGTCATCGAATACGACGAGCATGCGCTCGTCACATTCAATGCCGTCGCCGCCATCTTGGTTCACCCTACCTATGCCTAGGAAGCTAACGCGCATGCGTCGAAGTCATTTCGAGCATGCGCGGGCTTACTGGCGAACAGGTAAGTGTACACACACTCAATTTTCTCGTCGAGAAACAGGCTGACGAGAATCTCGACGAGAAAATAGAGAGCAGGTTCTCTATTTTCTCGTTGAGATTCTTGTCGCTTTTCTTGACGAGAAACCATACACACGAACAAATTTCTCGGCAAGAAATCTCTGCCAGCAAGTTTCTTGCTGGTTCTTGCCGAGAAACTCGGTCGTGTGTACGAGGCTTCAGGGTATTTAAGTCCTGAAGTCCAGCAGAGTTACTTGCAACATTTTTAACAATATTTTTTCTTTTGATCAGCCAGACACACACTTTAAAGCGGAGTTCCAGTCATTTGTTTGTTTATTAACCACTTAAAGACCGCCGACTGCATATATACTGCGGCAGGGCGGCTCTATTGCGTGAAACAACGTACCTGTACGTCATTTCGTGCAATAGATACACCCGCGATCGCTCCACAGAGAGGCAGAACGGGGATCTGCTTGTGTAAACAAGGCAGATCCCCATTCTGACAGGGAAGTACACAGAGATAGTCTGTTGCTTGTAAGCAGGAACATCGATCTCTGTCTTCTTCCTGTCAGTCCATCCCCCACACAGTAAAGCCTCGTACACATGATCGGATTTTCATCGGACAAAGCATAGGACTTTTGTTCAAAGGGCATTGGGCAGGAACTTGTATTGCATACAAACGGCAAAGAAATGTCGGCCAACAAACACTTACGTGGTTTTTCAGCTCTTTAGCGCCACCCTTTGGGCAACTTCTGCCAATGTTGTGTTATGGTGAGCATTGCTTCTGAGCATGCGTGTTTGTACTTTGGAGTTTTGTCCGACAAACTTGTGTACACACGATCGGATAATCTGGCAACACACATTTGTTGGCGGACAATTTTAAAGCATGCTATCCCACATTTGTCCGTGGAAAATCCGTCAACAATTGTCCGATGGAGCATACAAACGGTCGGATTTTCCGACAACAGCCTGTCATTACACAATTCCTGTTGGATAATCCGATGGTATTTACGAGGCTTTAGAAAACACTCCCAGGGAACACACTTAACCCTTTGATCGCCCTGATGTTAATCCCTTCCCTGCCAGTGTCATTTATACAGTAACAGTGCATTTTTTTTAGCACTGATCACTGTATTTGTGTCATTGGTCCCCAAAAGTGTCAGATTTGTCCGCCGCAATGTCACAGACCCGCTAAAAAATCGCTGATCGCCGCCATTACCAGTAAAAACTATAAAAAAACTAAAAGTCCATGAATCTATGCCAAAGTTTGTAGACACGATAACTTTGCGCAAACCAATCAGTATACACTTTTTGGGATATTTTTAACAAAAATATGTAGCAGAATACATGTTACATTGATGAAGAAATTCATTTTTTTTTTTATTATTATTGAAAATGTATTATAGCAGAAAGTAAAATATATATATATATTTTTTTCAAAATTGTCGGCCTTTTTTGTTTATAGTGCAAAAAGTAAAAAAAAAAAAAAAACGCTGAAAGGTGATTAAATACCACCAAAAGAAAGCTATATTTGTGGGGAAAAAAGGACATACATTTTATTTAGGTACAGCGTCGCACAGTTGTCAGTTGAAGTAACGCAGGGCCATAGCGCAAAAAAATGGCCTGGTCATTAAGGGGGTAAAACCGTCCAGGGCTGAAGTGGTTAAAAGTCAGTAGCTACAAAAAGTGTAGCTGCTGACTTTTTATGAACAGCAACTCACCTGTCCCACGGTTCAGTGGTGTACTCACCGCAGCTGTGTTTTCCTTGTATCCTTCCTCGGCGGTGCCGGAATCTCTACTTTAGGCACCCTTGCAACTTCACAGCAAGGTGCCCACTGCGCATGCACGAGTGGCGCTGCGGTCTGTGACTGACCCCGAAGTCTTCTAGGACCTTCAGAAAGGGAGAGCTTCTGCTTCCGGTCGCCTAGGCGGAGGTGGAAGCAGGTACTTGTCAAATTCAGGTACCTGCTCCCCCCCCCCCCTCCTCCCCAAAAGCTCCATTTCACTGGAGGCGGGGAGAAGGCCCTAAAGCGGAAGTTCCACTTTTGGGTGGAACTCCACTTTAAAGCTGAACTCCAGACATATAACACTATTTATTACATTTGTGTAATCCTTAAAACGTGCTTAACCTACTGCCTCCCATGTAACGCATATGTGTTGTGACAAAATGGGTGAGCTTTAACAACCACACAGGCTTCTACGTAATTACCAGGTTGTTTGCATTGCAATTCTATTATTAGAATTGGAGGCCGATACATGACCATAGCAGCAATAAAGGCAAGCAAATCTTTCTACATACATACAATCTAATTCAAAATGCAAACACTTTTAAAATTCTCCGCAAACACATGTGAGCCAAAATAAAGAATTAATAAACAAATAAAAAGAAAAAATAGCACAAGCACCCATGTAAGCAAACCCTATAAATACACAAGACTAACAGGAAGATGAATTTTGCATTTACATCCCAAAATCCTTTATTGATGGCGTGTTTTATATTGTATAATACACCAAAATTGACCTAGCTACACACAGTAAAATTTTGTTTAAAGCGGAGCTCCGCCGGAAAAAAAAATATTAAAAGCCAGCAGCTACAGCTACAGCAGCTGCTGGCTTTTAATATTTGGACACTTACCTGTCCTGGAGTCCAGCGACGTCCGCAGCAGAGGACGAGCGATCACTCGTCACTCTGCTGCTCCCTCCGCCATCCTCGCTGAGGGAACCAGGAAGTGAAGCCCTGCGGCTTCATGCCCGTTTCCCTACGGCGCATGCGCAAGTCGCGCTGCGCCGTTCTGATTGGTGCTCCTGTGTTCTGGGAGCCGAGTGTCTCCCAGAACACTACGGGAAGTCTGCGGGAAGTGACGTCACTCCCGCAGATTCCCGGAGAGAGGACTCCCGGATGTGGGTGAAAATACCTGTCTTATACAGGTATCTTCACCCCCCTCCCCCCTGAAAGGTGTCAATTGTGACACCGGAGGGGGGGAGGGTTCCAAATAGCAAAAGTTGCTATTTAGGGTGGAGCTCCACTTTAAAGGGGTTGTAAAGGTTTGTTTTTTATTTTCTAAATAGGTTCCTTTAAGCTAGTGCATTGTTGGTTCATTTACCTTTTCCTTCGATTTCACTTCTAAATATTTTTTTTCTTTGTTTTCTTTGTCTGAATTTCTCACTTCCTGTTCCTCCTCAGTAAGCTGTTCAGTAAGCTGTTCTGGCTGACTAAACACGGCTCGGATGATGGTGTGAAGTTTAGTGAGGAGAAACAGGAAGTGAGAAATTCAGACAAAGAAAAAAAACATTTAGAAGGGAAATCAAAGGAAAAGGTAAATGAACCAACAATGCACTAGCTTAAAGGAACCTATTTAGAAAATAAAAAACTAACCTTTACAACCCCTTTAACCACTTAACGACCGCCCACTGTAAATATACGTCAGCAGAATGGCACCGACAGGCACAATCACGTATATATACGTGATTGCCTTTGTATAGTTGGGGGGTCCGATCGGACCCCCCTTCTTTACAGTGAGCGGTCGTTTTACCTTCGGGAGCGATCCGGCATGAGGGGACGGCCGTTCGATTCCGGCCACCCCCTCTCGATCGCTCCCGGCGAATGAGAGAGCTTCCCCTGCCTGCCAGGAAGGAGGAAGTGATGTTATCTCTCCTGGGGCGCTCACATATACCGAGCGCCGTACAGGAGAAGATGCCAGGTTAGTACACACAACACTACACTGACACCAGGACACATAGGCACATAAATCGCCCCCCCAGACCACCCCCCAGCCCCCCCCCCAGCCCCCAGTCACAGTGTCACTGATTGCAGTGACCATTTATTTAGTGATTACTGCAATCAATCAGTGACATTTGTGACTGTAAAAGTGTCACTACATTTAGTTTTAGGTCCAGTGTAGCCCCCTAACCCCCCCTAATAAAGGTTTAACCCCCTGATCATCCCCCAGATAACCCTTTCACCCCCTATCACCACTGTCACTAAGCAATCATTTTTCTGATCGATGTCTTAGCGTCGGTGATGCTGATCGGTAGCCAGTAATTTTTTTTAGGTTCGCCGCAGGTTTTTATAGCGTCGGGTACCCCCATATATTACCTAATAAAGGTTTAACCCCCTTGATCACCCCCCAGGTAACCCTTTCACCCCCTAGCACCGCCGTGGCTATGCGATCATTTTTCTGATCGATGTCTTAGCGTCGGTGATGCTGATCGGTAGCCAGTAATTTTTTTTAGGTTCGCCGCAGGTTTTTATAGCGTCGGGTACCCCCATATATTACCTAATAAAGGTTTAACCCCCTTGATCGCCCCCCCAGGTAACCCTTTCACCCCCTATCACCACTGTCGCTAAGCGATAATTTTTCTGATCGATGTCTTAGCGTCGGCGATGCTGATCAGTAGCCAGTAATTTTTTTTAGGTTCGCTGCAGGTTTTTATAGCGTCGGGTACCCCCATATATTACCTAATAAAGGTGTAACCCCCTTGATCACCCCCCAGGTAACCCTTTCACCCCCTAGCACCGCCGTCACTATGCGATCATTTTTCTGATCGATGTCTTAGCGTCGGTGATGCTGATCGGTAGCCAGTAATTTTTTTTAGGTTCGCCGCAGGTTTTTATAGCGTCAGGTACCCCCATATATTATCTAATAAAGGTTTAACCCCCTGATCGCCCCCCAGGTAACCCTTTCACCCCCTATCACCACTGTCGCTAAGCAATCGTTTTTATGATCGTTGTCTTAGTGTCGGTGATGCCGATAGGTAGCCAGTAATTTTTTTTTAAGTTCGCCGTCAGGTTTTTATATAGCGTCAGGTACCCCCATATATTACCTAATAAAGGTTTTAACCCCCTAATTGCCCCTAGTTAACCCTTTCACCAGTGATCATCATATAAGTGTTACGGGTGACGCTGGTTAGTTAGTTTGCTTTTTATAGTGTCAGGGCACCCGCCGTATATAACCCAATAAAGGTTTAACCCCCTGATCGCCCGGCGGGTGATATCAGTTAGGTTTTAGCGTCAGAGAGGGTCTGCGTCACACCCCAGGCAGCGTCAGGTTAGTGCCAGTAGCGCTAACACCCACGCGTGAAGCATACACCCCCCTTAGTGGTATAGTATCTGATCAGCTCAATATCTGATTTGATCAGATCTATACTAGCGTCCCCAGCAGTTTAGGGTTCCCAAAAACGCAGTGTTAGCGGGATCAGCCCAGATACCTGCTAGCACCTGCGTTTTGCCCCTCCGTCCAGCCCAGGCCACCCAAGTTCAGTATCGATCGATCACTGTCACTTACAAAACACAACACACATAACTGCAGCGTTCGCAGAGACAGGCCTGATCCCTGCGACTCCAGTGCTGTAGGAGGTAATTTCACCACCACAGTTAAAAAAAAAAAAAGCATATATGCCGAAGCATTGGGGCAGCAGGAGCGGAGGAGCGATTTTGCTCCTAATGCCGCGTACATACGGTCGAAATTCCGACGGAGGCTTGCCCGTGGAAAAGTCTGACCATGTGTACGCGGCATAACTTTTGCGAGAAGATGCCCCCATGCTTCGGCATATATAAATGGTGCATGTATGCCCATCATTAGAAGTGGGTGGATGAAGGGCGGTATTCTAATGGTGGGCATACCCACCGATCAATCTTTTTTTTTCGTTCAGCCAACAGGCTGCATGAAAAAAAAGATTACAATACATGTCCAACAAGGACCAGCAACGTACTGGTATGTTGCTGGACTTTGAATGTTTATACCAGAATGATGCCTGCGGGTTTAGGTATCATCTTGGTATCATTCTTTTCAGCCAGTGGCCGGCTTTCATGTAAAAGCAATCCTAGTGGCTAATTAGCCTCTGGACTGCTTTTACAAGCAGTGGGAGGGAATGTCCCCCCCCGGATATAAAAAGCGCCATTGGGAAATTGGGAAAACATTTTATCACACCGATCTTGGTGTGGTCAGATGCTTTGAGGGCAGAGGAAAGATCTAGGGTCCAATAGACCCCAGTTTTTTCAAAAAAGAGTACCTGTCATTACCTATTGCTGTCATAGGGGATATTTACATTCCCTGAGATAACAATAAAAGTGATAAAAATAAATAAATATGGAAGCAACAGTTTAAAAATAAAATAAAAAAGCAAAATTAATAATAAAAAAAAAAAAAAAAAGCACCCCTGTCCTGCCCTGCTCTTGCCCAATGGCGAACGCAAGCGTCGGTCTGGCGTCATATGTAAACAGCAATTTCACCATGCATGTGAGGTATCACCGCGAAGGTCAGATCGAGGGCAGTAATTTTAGCAGTAGACCTCCTCTGTAAATCTAACGGGGTAACCTGTAAATGCTTTTAAAGGCTTTTAAAAATGTATGTAGTTTGTCGCCAATGCGCGTTTGTGCGAAATTTTAAAGCATGTCGTGTTTGGTATCTATGTACTCGGCCTAAGATCATCTTTTTTATTTCATCAAACATTTGGGCAATATAGTGTGTTTTAGTGCATTAAAATTAAAAAAAGTGTATTTTTTCCCCAAAAAATGCGTTTGAAAAATCGCTGCGCAAATACTGTGTAGAAAAAAAAATGCAACACCCACCATTTTATTCTGTAGGGCCTTTGCTTTAAAAATATATATAATGTTTGGGGGTTCAACATAATTTTCTTGCAAAAAAAAAAAATGTTTTCATGTAAACAAAAAGTGTCAAAAAGGGCTTTGTCTTCAAGTGGTTAGAAGAGTGGATGTAAGCTTCCTAATGTTGTGTATAAAATGCCAGAACAGTTCAAAACCCCCCCAAATGACCCCATTTTGGAAAGTAGACACCCCAAGCTATATACTGAGAGGCATGTCGAGTCCATGGAATATTTTGTATGTTGACACAAGTTGCGGAAAAAATACTTTTTTTTTTTTTTTTTTTTTGCACAAAGTTGTCACTAAATGATATATTGCTCAAACATGCCATGGGCATATGTGGAATTACACCCCAAAATACATTCTGTTGCTTCTCCTGAGTACGGGGATACCACATGTGTGAGACTTTTTGGGAGCCTAGCCGCGTACGGGACCCCAAAAACCAAGCACCGCCTTCAGGCTTTCTAAGCGTGTCAATTTTTGATTTCACTTCTCACTGCCTATCACAGTTTCGGAGGCCATGGAATGCCCAGATGGCACAAAACCCCCCCCAAATGACCCCATTTTGGAAAGTAGACACCCCAAGCTATTTGCTGAGAGGTATTGTGAGTATTTTGCAGATCTCGCTTTTTGTCACAAAGTTTTGAAAATTGAAAAAAAAAAGAAAAAAAAAAAAAAAAAATGTTCTTTCTTCATTTTCAAAAACAAATGAGAGCTGTAAAATACTCACCATGCCTCTCAGCAAACAGCTTGGGGTGTCTACTTTCCAAAATATAACCATGGCATGTGTGAGCAATATATCATTTAGTGACAACTTTTTGTAATTTTTTTTTTTTTTTTTTTTTTGTCATTATTCAATCACTTGGGACAAAAAAAAAATATTCAATGGGCTCAACAGGCCTCTCAGCAATTTCCTTGGGGTGTCTACTTTCTAAAATGGGGTCATTTGGGGGGGTTTTGTGCTATTTTGGCATTTTATGGCCTTCAAAACTGTGATAGGTAGTGAGGAGTGAAATCAAAAATTTGCGCCCTTAGAAATCCTGAAGGCGGTGCTTGGTTTCCGGGGTCCCGTACGTGGCTAGGCTCCTAAAAAGTCCCACACATGTGGTATCCCCGTACTCAGGAGAAGCAGCAGAATGTATTTTGGGGTGCAATTCCACATATAACCATGGCATGTGTGAGCAATATATCATTTAGTGACAACTTTTTGTAATTTTTTTTTTTTTTGTCATTATTCAATCACTTGGGACAAAAAAAAAAAAATATATTCAATGGGCTCAACATGCCTCTCAGCAATTTCCTTGGGGTGTCTACTTTCTAAAATGGGGTCATTTGGGGGGGTTTTGTACTGCCCTGTCATTTTAGCACCTCAAGAAATGAGATAGGCAGTCATAAATTAAAAGCTGTGTAAATTCCAGAAAATGTACCCTAGTTTGTAAACGCTATAACTTTTGCGCAAACCGATAAATATACGCTTATTGACATTTTTTTTACTAAAGACATGTGGCTGAATACATTTTGGCCTAAATGTATGACTAAAATTGAGTTTATTCGATTTTTCTTATAACAAAAAGTAGAAAATATCATTTTTTTTCAAAATTTTCGGTCTTTTTCCGTTTATATCGCAAAAAATAAAAATCGCAGAGGCAATCAAATACCATTAAAAGAAAGCTCTATTTGTGGGAAGAAAAGGACGCAAATTTCGTTTGGGTACAACATTGCATGTCCGCACAATTTACAGTTAAAGCAGCGCAGTGCAAAATTCTGAATTCACCTCTGGTCCTTTAGCTACCAAATGGTCCGGGGCTTAAGTGGTTAAGGTTTAGTTTGTCAGGTCAACAAACTCTACAGTTGTGTAGTGTAAGAGCCCATTCACACAGGGGCAATTTTGGATCCGACTTCAAATCGCCCCAGGTCGCCCCTAGTCGCGCTGGCTGAGGAAATCAATGTAAGTTAATGGAGCCGTCTTAATGCACACTACTGCAGTCGCTCCGACCTTAAAAAAAGGTCCCTGTACTACTTCAATCCGACTTCTAGGCGACCTGTACCCATTGATTTCAATGGGAGTTGCCTCTGAAGTCGGATCACTGTCTTAACAGAAGCAACTTTACAGGAAGATAACATACATTTCTCAGGCAAACCCCTCCCTCCCACAGAGCGAATTCTTGTTTTATTGGCCACTGGAATGTCTCCTGTCCTGCAGGCAACTTGAAGTTGCCTTGTAAGTAGCTCCAGGTCGCGCTGTGATTCATACTCAAGTCGTGTCCAAGTTGCCTGCCAAAGTCGCGCTGGAAGTCGTGTTGCCCCTGTGTGAATGGAGTCTAATGGTCTTGCTAGATATAATTGTAATGCTTTGTTTAGGTAAGCATTCACACTGCGTAGTTGATGAAATATCAAATCTGAAACAAAATGTCTGCGTGGCAAGCTTTAGACACTGACTGTATCCACTTTCACACTAACTCACAAAATACTATGCGCTTTATAAACTGTGTAACTGAGGCTCTTAGTCATTGTTGTGTCACGTGAGAATGTCAGTGTTCAGACTATAGGTATGTTTAAAGCTGAACTCCAGCAATTATTTACATTGCACATCCATGTTGGAGCTCAACACAATGCAAGTATACTTCTAAGGGGATAGAAAACATTGAAGTAGTTGGTGTTACTGCAGCGTTGGCCACAATACTCTGGGTCCTGCTCACCTTCCCCACTGCATACTGACCACAGGGAGTCATCCGCTTGGCAACACCATCATCCATTGAACTCTTTGTATTTTTTATTTTTTTTATGAATACAGGGTGTTCTCTGGTTGGACAAGGTGAAGATCATGATATTACCACCCCTCTTTTTCACCACCTCGCCCAATCAGTGAATGGTGACAGTGCCACATGAGTGAACCTCTGTGCTCAGTGTGCAATGGGGCAGCTATTTGCACAGAACCTAGAAGATCATTGATATCAATGTAGTAGTGCCTACTAATAGTGATCTTTTAGCTCCCCCAGCAATCCACCAGGTATGAGAAATGCATACTTGCATTGTGCCAAGCTGGACCAATGTAAATACACAATGCAAATAATTCCTGGGAGTTCAAATTTAAGGTCTCTTGTAGAGGTCGACCGATATATCGGCTATTTGGCCATTTTTGATAAATCGGCATCGGGCCGATTATTATCAAAATTAGGCCGATATTTTACACTGGCCGTCCCTCCTGTCCTTTCTTCTCCACACTCAGCAGCTCTGGCAGCATCAAGTGCCGCGCTGAGTGTCTGAACAGAGAGGAGGGAGAGAGAAGCTGTCAGCTTGATGTCGGGAGTAGGGGGAGGGGGCGGGGCAGTGTAGCAGATCACTTCACTTCCTTGTTACTTTATGGTCAGTCCAGGCAGCTCCTCCCGTCTGCACTTATCTCTCTGCCTTGCTGCATGATCACACAGTAAGTCAGCACCAATCCCTGCTCCCATGCCTAGTTAATTTTTCCCTATCTTATCTGCTGTCCTCTCCATAAATCTTCACTGCACATATCATGCTGCCTCCTGTCCTGTCTCAGCGTTCCACACACAGATCTTACACCCTTTCCATCCCAGTTTGCTTTTAGCTTTCATAGTTGTCCTGTCCCCACCATGCAGCCTAGCACATTCCCTGCATTCTGTCACTAATAAAGACATTAGCACTTACATTTACCACCCCAACCTCCTCACCATTCTCTCTTTTATAATATCTTAACCTCCCCCCCCTCCCCCTTCACATTGTAGCAATTTGACAAGTCACATCCTATTGCCGGCAAGGCACTGTTCAAATCAATGCGACACTGACTTTGAGTTGCCGCATAAATTTGAAAAAGTAGTACATGCACTACTTTTGCGATTTAGGCTGTGACTTCAATAGCCACACAGATGTCTTCAAAGTCACAACCCAAAGTCGCACTGAGATGCAGCTCTGAAATTGTGCGATTTCAGGTTAAGTCGCACAATTTCAAAGCCACAGTCAATGTGAACGGGGGCTAATAGTAGGTTCACACTGGTGTGCTGTGGTCTGGCCACAGTGCGATTTGTATATTCAGTTTACCCAGAGTTTTAGGTGCGCTCCCATTCAATTCTATTAGACTGTCTGTTTTCACGAAAGCAAATTACAGTCTTGCGTGCTGCATCTTTGATGCGCAATCAGAAAACACAGTCCACTAGAATTCATCAGGAGCACACCTACAACTGCAAGTAAATCACACATACAATGGCACTGTGGTCAAACCAAAGCGCACCAGTGTGAAACCCGAGGGGGCGCACTTTGCCCTGGGCACTGGATGACCTTGTCCCAGCACTGGTTACAGTTACACTCGGCTTAGTGTGAAACCTGCCAGTGTCACCGCCAATCAGTGCCATCTCTCAGTGCCACCCACCACTGCCACCCGCCCCTGCCAGCCAGTGCCACCCGCCCCTGCCAGCCAGTGCCACCCGCCCCTGCCAGCCAGTGCCAATTGCCAGTGCCATCTGTCCCAAACTAGTGCCATCTGTCAGTTCCAAACCAGTGCCACCTGCTAGTGCCAATGCCATCTGACAGTTCCAAACCAGTGCCACCTGCCAGTGCCAATAGTGCCATCTGTCAGTTCCAAACCAGTGCCACCTGCCAATGCCAACCAGTGCCATCTGTCAGTTCCAAACCAGTGCCATCTGACAGTTCCAAACCAGTGCCACCTGCCAGTGCCATCTGTCAGTTCCAAACCAGTGCCACCTGCCAGGTCCAACTAGTGCCATCTGTACTGAGGACATCAAGGGTGTGCTAGAGTGACAGGAGTAAGCAAGGAGTTGAGTGGGTGAGTTTTTTTTTTTTTTTTTTTTTTAAATCGGCCTAAAATATCGGCCACAAAAATCGGCCATCGGCCGCCCCAATTTCTAAATATCGGCATCGGCCAGAGAAAAACCCATATCGGTCGACCTCTAGTCTCTTGTTCACAGTTATAGAAGAGGCATGCTGCAAGGGATAAGATGACCTCCTAAAAGGTCATAAAAGACCGAAAAAAGAATATGGGGTAGTTTTATATTTATATATTATATATTCATCCACTTAGTGATCCGAGAAATACTGCAGTCCTTAAAGTTGAACTTTACATGTTCTAACATTGAAATTAAAACTGGACCAAACAAATACCATGCAGATTTCCAAATCTTTCAATTTCCCCTCCAAAACTCACTGCTTTATAACCCAAACTTACCCAATATTCCTTCTCGTCTTCCTCCAAACCCAAGTTACTTTCTCATTGCTTTTTATAAGACCTCTTCCAAAACTCAGCCACTCTATCATCCTGTTCACACACCCCATGTATGGCGTTCCCCAAACCCAAGTCATACGTCGGTCACTATTCTCACTCCTTTAGACTAGCCATACCTTATACAATATTCCTTTAAATTTACCAAACCATATAATATGAGGTCATACCTAAACCCTTTAAATTTGTATACAATAAGGCAGGCCCCTTGCACTACATAATTGAAGGTAAATCTAAAGGAAATTGAACAAGAAAATCGTTTAATGTATGGTTAGCTTTAAGCCGGTCATAGATGGTTCGAATCCTGCTAAACCTACCTGAGAGTCTAAACATGTTTGGGCAGGCTGAATGTACCCAAGGTGATCGAACGAAACAGTCCCCAGTGGGAGAACACAGTGATTTTTGGTAGCTGGGAGAACACAATGGCTCTGCGGGAGGGATTCCCCTGTCAAAACTGTCTGTGTGGATGGGGGAATCAAGAAAATGTCACTGTATTCATGGCCCGCCATATTCCTTAGTCATTTATCATTCAACCTCTGTATTCTTTTCATCCAATCATCCTTTGCAGAAGTTGAGTTGCAGCCTGTTCGATAAATGACCGATTAAATAATGTTAGAATAATATGTTGATCTTATGTTAAAGCGGAGCTCCACCCTAAAGTGGAACTTCCGCTTATCGGATTCCTCCCCCTCCGGTGCCACAATTGGCACCTTTCGGGGGGGGGAGGGGGGACAGGATACCTGTCAAAGACAGGTATTCTTACCCACTTACTGGAGTCCGGCGGCGGCGGTGAAGTCGCGCGAGGCTCCCTCCTCCTCCTCCCCTGGCCGCTGGGCTAATAGGAGAGAGGAGCGGGCCTCGCGCATGCGCAGTAGGGTTCCCGGCGTGAAGCCGAAAGTCTTCACTGCCGGGTTCCCTTACCCGCAATGGCGACGGAAGCACCGACAGCTGATGTGAAACATCAGCTGCGGTGCCGACATCGAGGGACACCAGGACAGGTAAGTCTCCATTTATTAAAAGCCAGCAGCTGCAGTATGTGTAGCTGCTGGCTTTTAAAATTTTTTTTTTTTTGCACGGGGTTGCCTGGAACACCCCTTTAATGTAGGGTTTACTTGCATATAAGCTGAGGTGCAAGGAGGAAATGTGCAGATACCTATATATTTATTTACCAAGTTTATGAAGACGGAAAGAAGAGATTACATAAGAAGGGCAACTGACTGTGTTCAGAGGAGGGATAACAGAAGTTTGGAGAGGGGAGGGCATATTACGAGACAAGGGTTTAGACGAGCAGTACACCTGATAACCAGAAAATTTGTAAGAGGAATCCTGGATCGATGGATAATGAGAAGTTTTAAAGAAGAATGATAAAAGGTTCTGAGAAAAACAGTAATACATACATTTATAGGAGCTAATACCTAGACCAGCTTGTATTTAAGATTAGTATGTTTCATCATGCTTCTACATAGCCAGTGAAGTAAATCAATTAAAAGGTATATATTTGTTCAGCTGTATCCGCCTATTCTATAGGCTGGTTCTCTGGGCATGTCCGATATACTTGAGGGTCTTTTCCATAGAATTTTCTTGGGGATTGTTTTACGAGGTAGTTACCAGGTCTTTTCTCAAATCCCACCAATTGTTCAAGCTTAGGAACAACATGCAGAATATGATAACACGTGTGCATAACCAATTTGTACACACATGCTGGAGCCAATTTAGACGGGTGCCAATTACATTGTACCTATCAGCATGTCTTTGGAGTATGGGAGGAAACCAGAGTACCCGGAGGTAACTCGCGCAAACACATGAAGAACATGCAAACTCCAGGCAGACCGTGTCCTGGCCAAAATTCAGACCAAGGACCCCACTGCTGGAAGGCATAAGTTCTACCCATGGAGCCACTGTGATGCAAACCAATACATTCTGTTTCACTAAATATTTTACTGTAAATATAGAGCAGCAAGACCACAAAGACACAAAAATGGCAAGTAAAAATTTGCTTCTTCAAACAAAAGTTATTTAGGGCAGGGCATATGATCTGAGCGCAAAATATTCCACAGCAGAGCATTTGCAAAGTGTCAGGATATGAAAAAAACTAAAAAACGCAGCAAAGATGAAAGCATGCATTGAGGTTTCATCATCCATATTGCTTCAATAGCAGGTAGCAGTGCAGCAACTGAATGGGGAACACAGAGCATGTTCAAGCATTATCTCAGGAGCTGCCACTCACTAGGTAACTTCTTATCCACTGGTCTCTCTATCACTGTGGAGTCTGAGTTGCTACTGCTGCTACTGCCTGGAAAGAAAAAAAAGATGGCCCCAAAAGACATAATGGAACAAAATTCATGGTAAAACAAATGTCAAAGACAGCAAATGTACACTGAAAACCTGATCCTCTGCATGCATTTTACCAAAATGCACAAGCTGGAACTAAACAAAGATCCTCATCCTCTTTTTACTCATGCAAAACCTTTATTCCAAAAAGAAGAAAAAACTGACAATGTGTGAACAAGAGTTTGGCTTTTGGTAGTACATTTAACACTCCCCTCCCCCCAGACTGACAATGCTGCTGTCTGCTGTGTCCCCTGTGCGCCTTCATCCAGAGTGGGGACAATCTAATACAGCAGGAATGTTACTAAGCAGATCACCAGGTGAAAACAGAGGGGAGAAAAGCCAAGAAAAGAAAACTGATGATCTAATCATCTAATGATTGGTAAGCTACAATATAATACATTTTTTGTTTTAGGTTTAATACCGCTTTAACAATATCCCCAGTGTCACTTGCATTTTAAGAGCACCTCAAATCAAATAAATAAAAACAAACAATTTGACAAAAACTGTTAGGACCCTTTCACACATGCGGACCATTTCATTAGTTCAGTAATGTTTTTTCAAAGAAAAAACAGATGAAGTTTACATCAGTTTTTCATCATCTGCTCATCAGTTTCTACATCAGTTTTTTTTACATCCACTACTAATGCAAAAACGGATGAAAAAAACAGACTACAGTTGTGGATGTAAACTGATGGATGACATTAGTTTTTCCATAAAAATGCACTGATGTCCATTTTTCATCTGTCAAAAAATGAAAGAAAAACAGACAATACAGAGAATACACTGATCGGCAGCTGCACCCAATTGGCTGCAAGCAGCGGTTTGATTAAACTTTTCCAACAGTCATGTTTGACAGAAGTCGATCTGTCATGCAGGAACGGCCATAGATGGATTGAAGTTTGTCCGGTCTGAATTTGAATCCATTTATGGGCAGCTTATGCCCCTTTCACACAAAATATCATACAAAAAAAATAGGATTTTTGTACTCACCGTAAAATCCATTTCTCTGACGTCCATGGACTGACACAGCTGGATACTGTAAACGTGTGGGTATATGTCCCTGCTCGCAGGAGAAGATCTAGGCAGAATGTTAGATGTTAAAACATTCTAGAACAAACCAGAGCTGAACAGCCCCGCCCAGGGGGGCGGTCCCTCCGGACATTACCCTCCCATCTGCAGCTAGCAGACCTCAGTTCGTAACAAAGCAGTACAAACCATAAAAGGAAGGGTGGATGCTGTGTCAGTCCATGGACGTCAGAGAAATGGATTTTACGGTGAGTACAAAAATCCTATTTTCTCTTATCGTCCATGGACTGACACAGCTGGATACTGTAAACGTGTGGGACGTCCCAAAGCAGTATCAGAAGTGTGGGAGCAGTAGTAAAGGAACAACCAAAACTTCACTCCAAACAAGCAGAGCTCCTCAACGGAGGAGTTGCGACATTAAACAGCGGCCTGCAATGCTTTGCGGCCGAAGGGAGCATCCGAAGATGCAGCCACATCAACCTTATAAAATCTTGAAAAGGTATGAACGGACGACCAGGTCGTCGCCTTGCACACTTGTGCAACCGACGCTTTATGTCGGAAGGCCCGGGAAGCACCAATTGCCTTGGTGGAATGCGCCGCAACCGGAAAGGAAGGCGCCCGCCCCTTAAGGGCATAGGCCTGTATGACGGTCTGCCTGATTCACCTAAAGACCGTGGCAGACGACACCGCTCGGCCCTGTTTTGGACCAGACACAGATTTCCGAATGGAAACAGAAGCAGACAGGTACACTCGTAAGGCTTGTACCCATCTTAATGTATGAAGCGCAAACTCTCAGGGATGCGATGGGTGAGGACACAAGGACGGAAGAACAATGTCCTTCTTAAGGTGAAAGGCCAAGACCATCCTTAGAAAAGAAGGATGGTCGTGGGCGCAACACCAACATATCCTTATGGAGGACCAAGTAAGGCGACTTGCCGGACAAGGCCAGCAACTCAGACACCCGTCTAACCAAAGCAATGGCCACTAAGGCCAACTTCCGGGATAAGGTCAAGAGAGGAATCTCTCTGATATTCTGAAAGGGATGTTCTTGGATAACCGAGATGCATCAAAATCAGATCCCAAGTAGGGAGAGGAGGCTTGACAGGGGGGATCACATGGCGAACCCCCTGCACAAAAAGGTGCTAATCAAGGAATGGCCCGGTAGCGGTCGTTGAAAAAGACAGCCCGGGCCGAAATCCGACCCTCAAAAAAGGTATGCAAGGCCAGCTTTTGGGTCACACCACGCTGTAAGAACAGCAAAATCCTGGGAACGGAATACATCCGAGGATGCCACTCAAGTTCCTCGCACATAGCGATGTAAGCCTTCCAGGTACGGTGAGATATCTTTCTGGAGGAAGATTCCCGTGTCAACAACATAGAAGAGATGACCGAATACGAGAGAACTCGGTCCTTCAGCACCTGGCTTTAACAGCCATGCCATTAAAGCCAAGGACTGTAAAGCAGGATGAAGTATGGGATCATGAGACAGAAGGTCCACCCCAATAGGCCGTCGCCAGGAATGTCTGCGACTAGCTGAAGTAGATCGGCGTGCCAATGTCGCCGTTTCGGAGCACTGGAATGGCCTCAGCCCCTACTCTGCGAAGCCGGCGAGGCAACAACAGTAGCGGAGGGTAAGCATATATCAGGTGATACTGCCCCCACGGGCTTCTGACGCGTCCGCCCAGGGGTCCCTGGACCTGACCACGATCTTGCCACCTTGCGAGTGAGTCGAGAGGCCACAAGGTCCACTTCCGGTGCTCCACCTCCGGTAAAGAAGGTGGAAACACCTCCGGATGCAAGGACCCTTTGCCTGCAATGCACACGGCCGTCAGGATCGTCTTGCAGCGAGATGTATGAAAATCCCAAAGAGACTCCGCAATGTATCGGAGAAGGGAGGCCCCAGTGTACAGGGTGCCTCAAATGTTGGCCAATAAAGGCAACTTGACGGAACTTCCCTAGAAACTCGGTCAGAGGACTAGTACCTCAGCCTCCACAGGTGGCGCAAACCCACCCCGGGCACAGAGACCCTAAAGGCTAAAGCAGTTGTAGTGCACCTGCTAGACGACTGATGGATGAAGCAGAGGCTTTTGCCCAGTCATTGAGCTATAAAAAATGCCAGAGACACAGCCACTAACGGGCGTAACGCTAACCCCAACCTGGCGAACACAGTCCAAGCCAGCGCTTCTGATCGCCACTGAAAGCAGGTGGAAAGTGATACCCCTGAAACCAGGGATCCTTGTGACAATGCTCCATCCAGCAGCTACCCATGGATAGGTGTCGATTGTGCAAACACATAGTTTATACTATGTATTGCGTCAAACGCACAAATGGAGAGTGTGGGAGGAAACCCACCCAGCCACAAAGAGCATAATACCACCACATACAGCGTATGTAGTTTAGTATTTGTGGATAAACCTATTAAAACACGTATATACTGTGCCAGCGACGAAGGCGCGCACATCATCGGGGCCTGGACGTAAACCAGCCACGCAGATTGCGTACACAACCGTGTAGGTATGTTAGCCTGCGAATAAACAAATTGCACATGTTTATACTGTGCATAGCGCTGAGAATACGCAAACCATTGGAACGCAGGGGAGAAACCTGAGCACCCGGATGAAACCCATGCAGACTGCATGCGCATACCGTGTATGGTATTATAGTATGTGTGCTAAACATTTTGCACAAGCCCATGTGTGCATAGCACCGAAGGCGCGCACACTGTTGGCGCGTTGGAGGAACCAAAGTACCCCACGCATACTCAGAGAATGTAATACCTACAGCTACTGTAAATGTATTTAGTGTAGTGTATTAGACATAATGTGTATGTTTACACCGTGTATTGGACCAAAGGCATGCATATCATGTAGCGTGGGCGGAAACACACGCAGACTGCATAAGCATACCGTGTAGGTATTAAACCGGAGTACCCGAAGGAAAACCACACAGACTGCCTACACATACCGTGTAGGTATTATAGCATGCGTGATAAACATTGAACATGTTTAACTGTGCAGAAGGCCAAAGGCGCACATACCGTCAGCGCGTGGGAGGAAACCGGAACACTCGGAAGAACTCCACGCAGACAGCACACAGATACCGTGTAGGAATGATAGCATGTGAATCAACATATTGCACATGTTTATACTGTGCATTTCCATTGGAGCGTGGGGGGGGAACCGGAGTACCCGGAGGAACCCTACGCAAACAGTATACCCATACTGTAAACATGTATAATATGTGCAATAAACATATTGAACACGTCTATACTGTGCAGAGAGCTGAAGCGCACATACCATGAGAGTGCGGGAGGACACCGGAGCCCCCGCCAACCCAGAGAGTATAATACATACATATACTGTGAATGTATTTGGAGTCGTGCATAAGCATATTTTGTACGTTTATATCATGTATGGCACTGAAACACAGCATTAGAACGTGGGGACAGCCACGCAGACACAGAGACCAATAACACATACATACACTGTGAATGTATGCAGTGTAGAGGTATAGGATGAGTTAAATTATGGCGCAGAGGCGCATAATCTTCTCTGTATCATTCCAACCTGCTTGACTGTGCTGCTGAAGCAGCATGCAGGTAACAGGTAACCTCTGATCCTCAGACCGTGTGTCTGTCAGAGCTCAAATCATTCCCCAGGAAATGGCGGGAAATGTTACCTCAGGTATCACACACAAGGCTGACAGGGACTAGATACATAAATGAATAATGTCCTCCCTCATCCATGCTGCTCTTGAGGCAGTGTGAGGAAAACAGTGAGGAAACTGTGTAAAAGAAAAGCTTGTCACAGCAATTCCAGCCTGAGAGTGTTTCTCACATCAATGAGATCACTTACAAGCGCCCTGTCATTCACTGACACAGAACTGGAGTCTTCCTCACAAGGGAATGTCCTGTTCATAAACATTAAATATTCAGAGGTCGGGTCCTGAGCATAGTAGCTAGGCCCATATCTGACTCAGAGCACCCCTTCAGTAAAGATTTTTGTGGGGGGAGGGGGCTTATAGCTCCTTTTGCTCGCACACCGCTTCCATTCTGACAGGAATTATTCCAGGACTGCTGACAACTGGTCCATAAGGACCGCAGGTGCAGGAAACATATGAACATGTTTAACTGTGCAGCACTGCCAGTTGCCCCAGGCAATGTGGAGAGCAGGTGTATCAGACTCCATAACGCCACCCTCTGAGACCTTATACACTATACAGTCCACCCACTGGCTACGCTGAGGAGGGGATACCCGGGAGGACCCACCAACCCTTAAGGACCGCTCAGTCTGTGAGGAGATTGTGAGGGGATTCGCGCGCCGCCAGAAATAAATGCGCGGCGGCCACAAGAAAATGGCCGCCGGCCGCAGCTATAACTGCGCCACTGAACGCCAAGATGGCCACCGAGCGTGAAATTCAAAGCTCTAATGCGCGCCAATGGCGCACGCAATAATCACCACACCAGAAAAAACTGCAGACATGAGCGCCCAGCCAGGCCAGAGTGACCCCCAAGCACCCCACAGCACAGCACCAGTACAGGGTGCAGAGAGCAGCATAACAGGGGGGAGACAGGGAGAAACCCCCACACACAGAAACACAGCCAGCATGTACTCACCTGCAGTAGGAGAGACTACTTACCCGTCCCTTTCAGGGACCCACTGGCTTGTTTCAGACAGACCTATCACAGAGTCGTACTGCGTAGCTGTCGGCCCGGTCCACCGCGAGAGATACAGTCAGTCAAGTACTGTTCAATCTTGAGAGGACCGTGGGAGCATGAAGTCAACCCGGCCACCCCTGGAGTCATGGGGTATGTCGTGAACTGAGTCTCACGCACACAAGGCGAGGATCAGCACGCTCGATGGTCGGACAGGGAAGACTACGAGGATACCAGTGTACCCAAACTGTTGCCCAGCCGACAGTCGATTGAAGGTCTCAAAAATAAAATAATAAAATTCCCAAAGGAATAAAATTTAAAAGTAAAATCTTCCAGGAGACTGGCTCCTGAGAGAGCCACGTCTTCTCCTTCTGCTAGGCAGAAAAAAACTGAGGTCTGCTAGCTGCAGGTGTGAGGGTAATGTCCGGAGGGACCGCCCCCCTGGGCGGGGCTGTTCAGCTCTGGTTTGTTCTAGAATGTTTTAACATCTAACATTCTGCCTAGATCTTCTCCTGCGAGCAGGGACATATATCCACACGTTTACAGTATCCAGCTGTGTCAGTCCATGGACGATAAGAGAAATACAGCTTATTAAGCGATCGTAGGATAATCTGATCGTTAGTACACAGTTGTCATCCGAAAGGGACAAACAATTTTTTTTAATAGATATCAGATCGTACGATTTTGATTTACTCAGTACAGCTTTCATCCGAAAATACAATACAAATACACTACAACACATTACATCACTTCCGAATTTTTATTCTGTCGTACGAGAATCTTCATACTTTAGTAACCTATTAGTTTTCGATATAGAGATTAGCATCCAAAAAGAATCTCATTTTGTGTACTAGGTTTAAGGCTATTCGATCTACCCTGTATAAAAAAACATGTCTATTCTTTTCTATTCTGAAGCAGTCCTGGTACTGCTACTACAGAGGGACAGCCGACAAGGACTGCCCCATAGTAATCCTATGGGTGACATCACCACCCAGGCTCTACAGGCATTGTCGCTGTCTCTCCTCTGCAATAAAGCCAATGCATGTGACTGAACTGGAGTGGTTTCAGAATAGGTAAGTATAGATATCTTTTCTTTTTCAGTGTATATAGAATTGGCTTAGAAAGAGGATGCAAGTAGATTTAGGCTTAGTTGAATTTGACTGGAATTCCACTTTAAAACTGTAAATACACTCTGATCAACCTGTTGTGAGATTTCAGCTGGTGCATAAGGAATAGTGGCAAATAATAATTGAATGAGTATTCCATCTGTTCCAATTTAATCTAGATTAGTTTTTTTAATATCAGCTATAATTTGAAAACAATCCAAAAAGTTCATTTACTTTTTAAACTAATCATCATGTAATTTGGTCCTCCAACACTTGTTTGGAACCACCAGGACTGTTCCTAGAGCGGGCCGCTCGGCCAAACTGAGCGATCGGGAGAGAAGGGCCTTAGTCAGGAAGGTGACCAAGAACTCGATGATCACTCTGACAAAGCTCCAGTGTTTCTCTGTGGAGAGAAGAACAACCACCCCTGCAGCACTCCACCAATCAGGCCTGTATCAGACACTCCTCAGTAAAATGCACATGACAGCCCGCCTGGAGTTTGCCAAAAAGGCACCTGAAGGACTCACAGACCATGAGAAACAAAATTCTCTAGTCTGATGAAACAAAGATTGGACTCTTTGGACTGAATGGCAAGCGTCATGTCTGGAGGAAACCAGGCACCGCTCATCACCTGGCCAATACCATCCCTACAGTGAAGCATGGTGGTGGCAGCATCATGCTGTGGGGATGTTTTTCAGTGGCAAGAACTTGAAGACTAGTCAGAATCGAGGGAACGATAAATGCAGCAATGTGCAGAGACATCCTTAATGAAAAACTGCTCCAGAGTGCTCTGGACCTCAAACAGGGGCGAAGGTTCATCTTCCAAAATGGGACAATGACCCTAAACACACAGCCAAGATAACAAGGAGTGGCTATGGGAGAACTCTGTGAATGTCCTTGAGTGGCCCAGCCAGAGCCCAGACTTGAACCCAATTGAACATCTCTGGAGAGATCTGAAAATGGCTGTGCACTGACGCTCCCCATCTAACCTGACGCAGCTTGAGGGGTCCTGCAAAGAAGAATGGGAGAAACGGACCAAAAATTGGTGTGCCAAGCTTGTAGGCATCATACTCAAAAAGACTTGAGGCTGTAATTGGTGCCAAAGGTGCTTCAACAAAAGTATTGAGCAAAGGCTGTGAATACTTATGTACATGGGATTTTTTTTATTTATTTTTTATAAATTTGCAAAGATTTCAAACAAACTTCTTTCACATTGTCATTATGGGGTATTGCTTGTAAAATTTTGAGAAAAAATAGGATTTTTGTACTCACCGTAAAATCCGTTTCTCTGACGTCCATGGACCGACGCAGCTCTCATACTGATTACATGTGGGTATATGTCCCTGCTCGCAGGAGAAGACCTAGGCAGAATGTTAGAGGTTAAAACATTCTAGAACAAGCCAGAGCTGAACAGCCCCGCCCAGGGGGGCGGTCCCTCCGGACATTACCCTTCCACCTGCAGCTAATCAGCCTCAGTTCGTAACAAAGCAGTACAAACTTAAAAGGAAGGGTGGGTGCTGCGTCGGTCCATGGACGTCAGAGAAACGGATTTTACGGAGAGTACAAAAATCCTATTTTCTCTTATCGTCCATGGACCGACGCAGCTCTCATACTGATTACATGTGGGACGTCCCAAAGCAGTATAAGAAAAGGGTGGGAGCAAAAAAAGTAAGGAACAACCAAAACTTCACTCCAAACCAGCAGAGCCCCTCAACGGAGGAGTTGCAACATTAGACAGCGGCCTGCAACACTTTGCGGCCGAAGGAAGCATCCGAAGATGCAGCCACATCAACCTTGTAGAACTTTGAAAAGGTATGAACGGACGACCAGGTCGTCACCTTGCACACTTGCGCAACCGACGCTTGATGTCGGAAGGCCCGGGAAGCACCAATTGCCTTGGTGGAATGCGCCGCAACCGGAAAGGGAGGCGCCCGCCCCTTAAGGGCATAGGCCTGTATGACTGTCTGCCTGATCCACCTAAAGACGGTGGCAGACGACCCCGCTCGGCCCTGTTTTGGACCAGACACAGATTTCCGAATGGAAACAGTAGCAGACAGGTACACTCGTAAGGCTTGTACCCCTCTTAATGCAGGAAGCGCAAACTCTCAGGGAAGCGATGGGTGAGGACACAAGGACGGAAGAACAATGTCCTTCTTAAGGAGAACAATGTCCTTCTTAAGGTGAAAGGCCAAGACCATCCTTAGAAAAGAAGGATGGTCGTGGGCGCAACACCAACATATCCTTATGGAGGACCAAGTAAGGCGACTTGCCGGACAAGGCCAGCAACTCAGACACCCGTCTAACCGAAGCAATGGCCACTAAGGCCAACTTCCGGGACAAGGTCAAGAGAGGAATCTCTCTGACATTCTCAAAGGGATGTTCTTGGAGAACCGAGATGCATCAAAATCAGATCCCAAGTAGGGAGAGGAGGCTTGACAGGGGGGACCACATGGCGAACCCCCTGCCCAAAAGGTGCTAATCAAGGAATGGCCCGGCAGCGGTCGTTGAAAAAGACAGTCCGGGCCGAAATCTGACCCTCAAAAAAAGGTATGCAAGGCCAGCTTTTGGGTCACACCACGCTGTAAGAACAGCAAAATCCTGTGAACGGAAAACATCCGAGGATGCCACTCAAGTTCCTCGCACATAGCGATGTAAGCCTTCCAGGTACGGTGAGATATCTTTCTAGAGGAAGATTCCCGTGTCAACAACATAGAAGAGATGACCGAATACGAGAGAACTCGGTCCTTTAGCACCTGGCTTTAAACAGCCATGCCATTAAAGCCAAGGACTGTAAAGCAGGATGAAGTATGCTCTGTGAAGCCGGCGAGGCAACAACAGTAGCAGAGGGTAAGCATATATCAGGCGATACTGCCCCCACGGGCTTCCAACATGTCTAATGCATCCGCCCAGGGGTCCCTGGACCTGACCACGATCTTGCCACCTTGCGAGTGAGTCGAGAGGCCACAAGGTCCACTTCCGGTGCCCCACCTCCGGTAAAGAAGGTGGAAACACCTCCGGATGCAAGGACCCTTCGCCTGCAATGCACACGGCCGCCAGGACCGTCTTGCAGCGAGACGTATGAAAATCCCAAAGAGACTCCGCAATGTATCGGAGAAGGGAGGCCCCAGTGTACAGGGTGCCTCAAATGTTGGCCAATAAAGGCAACTTGACGGAACTTCCCTAGAAACTCGGTCAGAGGACTAGTACCTCAGCCTCCACAGGTGGCGCAAACCCACCCCGGGCACAGAGACCCTAAAGGCTAAAGCAGTTGTAGTGCACCTGCTAGACGACTGATGGATGAAGCAGAGGCTTTTGCCCAGTCATTGAGCTACAAAAAATGCCAGAGACGCAGCCACTAACGGGCGCAACGCCAACCCCAGCCTGGCGAACACAGTCCAAGCCAGCGCTTCTGATCACCACTGAAAGCAGGTGGAAAGTGATACCCCTGAAACCAGGGATCCTTGTGACAATGCTCCATCCAGCAGCTACCCATGGATAGGTGCTGATTGTGCAAACACATAGTTTATACTATGTATTGCGTCAAACGCACAAATGGAGAGTGTGGGAGGAAACCCACCCAGCCACAAAGAGCATAATACCACCACATACGGCGTATGTAGTTTAGTATTTGTGCATAAACCTATTAAACGCGTATATACTGTGCCAGCGACGAAGGCGTGCACATCATCGGGGCCTGGACGTAAACCAGCCACACAGATTGCGTACACAACCGTGTAGGTATGTTAGCCTGCGAATAAACAAATTGCACATGTTTATACTGTGCATAGCGCTGAGAATGCGCACACCATTGGAACTCAGGGGAGAAACCTGAGCACCCGGATGAAACCCATGCAGACTGCATACGCATACCGTGTATGGTATTATAGTATGTGTGCTAAACATTTTGCACAAGCCCATGTGTGCATAGCACCGAAGGCGCGCACACTGTTGGCGCGTGGGAGGAACCGAAGTACCCCACTCATACTCAGAGAATGCAATACCTACAGCTACTGTAAATGTATTTAGTGTAGTGTATAGACATAATGTGTATGTTTACACCATGTATTGCACCAAAGGCATGCATGTCATGTAGCATGGGCAGAAACCCACGCAGACTGCATACGCATACCGTGTAGGTATTATAGTGTGTGTGTGCTAAACCTTTTGAACAAGCTCATGTGTGCAAAGCACCGAAGGCGTGCACACCATTGGCGCGTGTGAGGAACCGAAGTACCCCACGCATACTCAGAGAATGCAATACCTACAACTACTGTAAATGTATTTAGTGTAGTGTATAAACATAATGTGTATGTTTACATCGTGTATTGCACCAAAGGCATGCATGTCATGTAGCATGGGCGGAAACCCACGCAGACTGCAAAGACATACCGGGTAGGTCCAATCGCACAAATTTAGACTGTGCATAGCGCCGAAGCGCCCACTCGGAAGAACTCCACGCAGACAGCACACAGATACCGTGTAGGAATGATAGCATGTGAACCAACATTATATTGCACATGTTTATGCTGTGCATTTCCATTGGAGCGTGGGGGGAAACCGGAGTACCCGGAGGAACCCCACGCAAACAGTATACCCATACTGTAAACATGTACAATATGTGCAATAAACATATTGAACATGTCTATACTGTGCAGAGAGCCGAAGCGCACATACCATGAGAGTGCGGGAGGACACCGGAGCCCCCGCCAGCCCAGAGAGTATGATACATACATATACTGTGAATGTATCTGGAGTCGTGCATAAACATATTTTGTACGTTTATATCATGTATGGCACTGAAACACAGCATTGGAACGTGGGGACAGCCACGCAGACACAGAGACCAATAACACATACATACACTGTGAATGTATGCAGTGTAGAGGTATAGGATGAGTTTAAATTATGGCGCAGAGGCGCATAATCTTCTCTGTATCATTCCAACCTGCTTGACAGTGCTGCTGAAGCAGCATGCAGGTAACAGGTAACCTCTGATCCTCAGACCGTGTGTCTGTCAGAGCTCAAATCATTCCCCAGGAAATGGCGGGAAATATTACCTCAGGTATCACACACAAGGCTCACAGGGATTAGAGACATAAATGAATAAAGTCCTCCCTCATCCATGCTGCTCTTGAGGCAGCATGTGAGGAAAACTGTGAGGAAAACTGTGTAAAAGAAAAGCTTGCCACAGCAATTTCAGCCTGAGTGTGATTCTCACATCATCAATGAGATCACTTACAAGCGCCCTGTCATTCACTGACACAGAACTGTAGTCTTCCTCACAAGGGAATGTCCTGTTCATAAACATTAATTATTCAGAGGTAGGGTCCTGAGCCCAATAGCTAGGCCCATATCTGACTCAGAGCACTCCTTCACTAAAGATTTTTGTGGGGGGGAGGGGGCTTATAGCTCCTTTTGCTCGCACACCGCTTCCATTCTGACAGGAATGATTCCAGGACTGCTGACAACTGGTCCATAAGGACCGCAGGTGCAGGAAACATATGGCACTGCCAGTTGCCCCAGGCAATGTGGAGAGCAGGTGTATCAGACTCCATAAACGCCACCCTCTGAGACCTTATACACTATACAGTGAATATACAGTCCACCCACTGGCTACACTGAGGAGGGGACACCCGGGAGGACCCACCAACCCTTAAGGACAGCTCAGTCTGTGAGGAGATTGTGAGGGGATTCGCGCCGCCGCCAGAAATAAATGCGCGGCGGCCACAAGAAAATGGCTGCCGTCCGCAGCTATAACCGTGCCACTAAACGCCAAGATGGCCGCCGAGCGCAAAATTCAAAGCGCTAATGCGCGCCAATGGCGCACGCAATAACCACCTCAAACAGCGCCAATGGCGCACGCAATAATCACCTCACACACCAGAAAAAACTGCAGACATGAGCGCCCAACCAGGCCAGAGTGACCCCCAAGCACCCCACAGCACAGCACCAGTACAAGGTGCAGAGAGCAGCATAACAGGGGGGGGGGACAGGGAGAAACCCCCACACACAGAAACACAGCCAGCATGTACTCACCTGCAGTAGGAGAGACTACTTACCCGTCCCTTTCAGGGACCCACTGGCTTGTTTCAGACAGACCTATCACAGAGTCGTACTGCGTAGCTGTCGGCCCGGTCCGCCGCGAGAGATACAGTCAGTCAAGTACTGTTCTATCTTGAGAGGACCGCGGGAGCATGAAAGCAACCCGGCCACCCCTGGAGCCATGGGGTATGTCGTGAACTGAGTCTCACGCACGCAAGGCGAGGATCAGCACGCTCGATGGTCGGACAGGGAAGACTACGAGGATACTAGTGTACCCAACCTGTTGCCCAGCCGACAGTTGACTGAAGGTCTCAAAAATAAAATAATAAACTTCCCAAAGGAATAAAAATCAAAAGTAAAATCTTCCAGGAGACTGGCTCCTGAGAGCCACGTCTTCTCCTTCTGCTAGGCAGAAAAAAACTGAGGCTGATTAGCTGCAGGTGGAAGGATAATGTCCGGAGGGACCGCCCCCCTGGGCGGGGCTGTTCAGCTCTGGCTTGTTCTAGAATGTTTTAACCTCTAACATTCTGCCTAGGTCTTCACCTGCGAGCAGGGACATATACCCACATGTAATCAGTATGAGAGCTGCGTCGGTCCATGGACGATAAGAGAAATAATGAATTTAATCAGTTTTAGAATAAGGCTGTAACAACAAAACGACGAAAAAAGTAAAGTGCTGTGAATACTTTCCGAATGCACTGTAGTGTATACTTTAAGGCTGAGTTCACACCAAAAATGTGTTAATGTGCGTTAGTCTGAGGTAAGGATTTCACATCAAATGACTGAACTGCAAACTGTAGAACAATACACCTAAAATGCACTACATGACTTTTCACTATGTATTGCAACCCAATGCACGGTTATGAATTAGTCCTTCAAGAAAAAACATGCATTTGCCTTCATGTGTCCAAGTATATTGCCATGTTTGAAAATGCATAATGCATCTTGAGAATTCTGGCTTTACAATATCTCTGCACAGCTTATATACAAGCTCAGGGATATGACTAGCACTACTCTCCTCCTAGTTAAACTGTCAAACATGGACAATAACCTGCCACACCCATATTTTATACATTCTCTGCAACTAAACTACAAAATCCAATCAGATAATAAAGATTAGCATAATTCAGAATAACTACCTACTAACCCCTGGGAATCCGCACAATGATTAGAAGTAGTAAAGAAGTCATTGTACACATTACACATTGATGACCTCAATTAAAAAAAAAAAGTATTCCTTAGTACTACATGAAATAAATAAAATGGGGATCACAATTCATTAAAAATGCTAAAGATAGACAATTAGAAACAGCCCGCGGCTTGGTGATTATTGCAGTGCTGGGCTCCTGGCTTTAATTCTCAGCATGAACACATTGTCCATGCAGTTTCTAGGTTCTCCAGGTGCTCATAAACCAAAACTGTACTAACAGGTAAAATGGTTTGTGTGTGTATATGGTGGCAGGCACATTAGACCAACATAAATAAATAGTTGTTGCACTAATTATATACCAATTATATACCAAACTGCAACCTTCATAAACACTATAAACATCGGATATAACAATAAACGTGATGAAAATGCCTTTGTGACAATATACAATGATCAGTGCTTCAAAGTGATAAGCAATGAAAATAAATAAAAAAAACTTTCAGTCCATTTCATTAAAAAGGCTTTCATAAATCCTGTGCTCTTAAGCCCCGTACACACGGTCGGACTTTTGCCCAACAAACTTAGTTTTAAGCAAGTTGGACCAACAATCCGACCGTGTGTACGCTCCATCGGACAAACTTTTTTGAGTTTGGTTTTGTTTTCATCGGACAAAAGTTGGGTCTGCGAACGGACAAACTTTTGCCCAACAAAAGTCCTATGGAGCAAAGTCCTGCCATGTGTACAGAAAACCATAGGACTTTTGTCCGATGGACAAAACAACCAATGTTAAAATCAACCAACAATAGCAGAAGTTGACCAAAGGGTGGCAGTAAAGATCAGAAAAGAGCAGAAAAAACAAGTGATGTTGTAAGAAGTTTTAAGAAAGTTTGCAGAAAAGTCCGAGTGTGTGTATGCTATGGGTGTTCCCGACCAACTCAGTTCGGACAAAAATCCACGGAAAAGTCAGATGGAAGTCCGACCGTGTGTACGAGGCTTTAAAATAGTGCTTTTCCATCCCAAAAAATGTGCACTGTGAAATACAGAACACCTCCTCCACAACGTGGACCCACCCAAAGTTCACACTCACCAGAAACTCTGTGACCCCATCATTTAATAAGTGTTACAGAACAGCTTTGTAGAATTCTATTTTTTCAGGTCGGTCCTGGTCTCCAACCTAAGCTCCTGAAAAACCTGAAAACTGTAAACATTCTTTATTCAAACAACTTAAAATCATTCAAAAATGCGCGCTTACATTAAAAAAAAAAAAAAAAAAGAATTTTGCCATCTTCAAATATGGGTCTCATACCAGCACAACTAAAGGTGGCCACACATGCCCTTTTCCCTGTATTTTCCAGTGTGCGTTCCACGTGCCAGAAGTGATAGGACGTCACGGCCATTTGCCCCATCCAACTCATTTCGTTTTTTTTTTTAAAAGCCCATAAACTCCACTCTATGTTATCCTATGTGTCCATGCAGTCCTGGAAACGCCAGACACCGGTAAAAGGTGTTAAACGAGGGTTAACGCTGTAAAAACAGCGTTAAGCCTCGTTAGGCGTTTCTCTGCCTCTATTCAAAATTAATGGTTTCCTTTGGGAGCCCACTGATTTGAATAGAAGTCACACCGCAAGTCGGATCATCATGATCCGACTTGTGTGCTGAGGATAAATGGGAACCCCGCCAAAATGAAAAGAATTGGCGTGGGGTTCCCCCTCGGAAGATACGAGACCCTTCGGTCTGGTATGGATTTTAAGGGGAACCCCCTTTGCCGAAACGACGTGGGGTCCCTCCAAAATCCATACCAGACCCTTATCTGAGCACGCAGCCCGGTAGGTCAGGAAAGGGGGTGGGGACGAGCGAGCTCCCCCCCTCCTGAACCGTACCAGGCCGCATACCCTCAACATGGGGGGGTAGGTGCTTCAAGGCAGGGGAAGCCCTGCGCCCCCCCACCCCAAGGCACCTTGTCCCCATGTTGAGGAGGACAAGGGCCTCTTCCCGACAACCCTGGCCGTTGGTTGTCTGGGTCTGGCTGCGGGGGGGCTTATCGGAATCTGGGAGCCCCCTTTAATAAGGGGGCCCCCAGATCCTGGCCCTCCACCCTATGTGAATGAGTATGGGGTACATCGTACCCCTACCCATTCACCTGGAAAAAAAAGTGTCAAAAATATAACACACTACACAGGTTTTTAAAGTAATTTATTAGGCGGCTCCGGGGTCTCTTCTGACTTCGGGGGTCTCTTTCTTCTTCTCCGCGCTCTCCGGTTCTTCTCCCGTTGGCTTCTGCCTGGCTCCTCCGCTATCTTCTGCTGTTTTGCTAACGAAGGGTCTGGTATTGTGCGAGGGGGAGAACCCCAAGCCAATTTTTTTTTATTTTGGCGGGGATCCCCTTCATTCTCAGCACACAAGTCGCACCGCAAGACGGATCATGATGATCCGACTTCTGGTGCGACTTCTATTCAAATCAATGGGCTCCCATAATTTGTTTTACATTTTTTCAGTTAAATGATGTCATACATTCCAGAAGTCTTCTGGAGGGGAGGAAGGGTTTTCTCAGTTAAGCATGCCCTCCTGCTTGTATGCCTGAACTAAGGGCAGATGGATTCCAGGAAATCAATGCTACATGAATCATCTGCCCTTACTCAAGATGGCCACAGCCAGAAACGCTAAGTGGTGTTTTTCAAAGTGATTTCTTAGCAACATAAAGCATGGAGACATGGAGACATGGAGACATGGATAAATGGAGGGTTTGTGATTTGAAAATGTAAAATGAACTAAATAGCGCTTTTGCTTTGTGGTGCTCAGATGCAGTGTAGTTCCACTTTAAATTAACTCCTATGCCCCCTACTGTCAACTTCCTTTATTGCACTAAACTAAAACTGTACAAACTGCATGGAACATTTTAAACTATATAATCACTTTTTCTACACAATGCAAAGCACAAAAAAGAGATGGGCTGTATCATTTAAAAAGGGACCTTTAAAAGGAGATATTTCAAATAATTTTAAACAAGAAATATTTTGATACTTAAAATTATATATATTACAAAATAAAAATTAAATTAATTGAGAACCTCTTTAAAACAAAATTATTATTAAAAATTTGCGATAAAACAATGTAAACAATATCACAGTTCAAACTATCAGACACCGAAGTATTAAATTCATTTATTATCCTCATAATAATTATAAGCAGATGTCCAGAGTACACCCCCTTCCATCAGATGTCAACAGCCCCCCCCCCCCACCACCCAAAGTGAAGAGTCCCCCACATCACAGTTCACCCTTTTACCTTGTGCTGCTGCTGGGAAGAACCTAGGGACTGAGCTGGGAAGCAGAAAGTGCAGGGTCTGGAGGAGAACCAGAGGACGACTGGAGTCAGATGCCAGAGTCTTATGAATGCTGGGATCAGGGGAGGTGGAAACAAGGGGGTGCTGCGGCTGCACAGGATCTGTAGGAGTTGTTCTGTCTTCTCTGCTGCTGAGATGGGGGGAGGTGGGGGTAGGGAGCAGAGAAAAGCCTCTCTGCAGCTGCATGGAGAAGTGCAGGATCTGGCGGAGGAGTTCTGTCCTCTTCTCTGCTGCCAACTACTGAGGCAAGGTGGGGGTGGAAACGAGGGGGGTGCGGCATCTGCAGGAGAGGTGCGAGGGCCACGTGAAATGGCCTGGAGGGCCAGATTCGGTTTGCAGGCCTTGTGTTTGACACATATGCCATAGATGGTCACTCCTTTCGGGTCGCAATTGTGGAAATCATGGAAATGTCTTGAGACGCTGTGCTTACTGAATCCTTTTTTTTATATTGTTAATATTCAATAAGCACAGTGCCTCAAGACTTTTTCTGTGATTTCCCCATTACGACCAAAAGGGACCGATCTTTTATGTGATAGATAAAATTACCAGTAATTGGAGGGGATCCAATCTCAAAAAGCAATATCACAAAATGAAACCTGGTAGATAAAAAGGAACTTAATATATTAGTGCCTGATGGTTTGAACACTGATATTGATTTAAATAGGTTTAATCATAAAATTTTAGTGATTATAATAAAAAAAAATTTTGACAGAGGTTCTCATTTAATATATAGTATATATAATTTTTGTATCAAAATATTTATTATATTTAGTTTTTTTACAGGCAGTCCCCAGGTTACAAACAAGGTTCTGTAGGTTTGTTCTTAACCAGTTCCCGACCGGTTCACGTACTGTTACTGCGGCACAATGGCATTCCTGGGCGAAACCTAGTATGGGCATGTCCTTCCCTTTCATCGCCGCCGGCCACGCGCTATCGCGTGCACGAGAGCCAGCACAGGGATCTGTTCTGTCAGGGGAGAGGAGACATATTGTTTGTTCCTACTAAGTAGGAACAACGATACGTCTCCTCCCCCAGTCAGCCCCATCTCCATACAGTTAGAAAACATCTAGGGAACACACATTTAACCCCTTGATCGCCCCCTAGTGTTAACCCCTTCACTACCAGTGACATTTACACAGTAATCAGTGCATATTTCTAGCACTGATCACTGTATAAATGTCAATGGTCCCAAAAATGTATCAAAAGTGTCCGATCTGTCTGTCGCAGTACCGGTAAAAATCACAGATCCCCGCCTTTACTAGTAAAAAAAAAAAAAAAAATGCCATAAATCTTTCCCATAGTTTGTAGACGCTATAACTTTTGCGCAAACCAATCAATATACGCTTATTGCAAATTTTTATTCCAAAAATATGTATAAGAATACAAATTGGCTAAAACTGATAAAGAAATGTGTTTAAAAAAATTAATAAAATTGGGGATATTTAGTATAGCAAAAAGTCTAAAATTTTGTTATTTTTTTCAAAATTTTCACTCTTTTTTTGTTTATAGCGCAAAAAATAAAAACCGCAGAGGTGATCAAATACCACCAAAAAAAGCTCTATTTGTGGAAGAAAAAAAAGAGGATGCAAATTTTGTTTGGGTACAGCATTGCATGACCGCGCAATTGTCAGTTAAAGCGAAGAACGCAGTGCCAAATTGTAAAAAGTGCTCTGGTCAGGAAGGGGGTAAAATCTTCTGAGGGCTGAAGTGGTTAAAGTGGATGTAAACCCGATTCATGAAATTTTACCTAAGCACATATATCTGTAGTGTTTTCTTATCTCTCTCCAAAGCCCTAAGCCCAGTGTCTTTCTGCTGCTCCAGTCTTCTAGTATCAGCATGATAACTTCTGACAAACTCTGGACACAGGAGAAAAAATCTGCCTGAAATTTGTGTCGGATGGGTGCTATAAATAGAAAAGCAGAGAGCTGGTCTATTCACAGGTCTGCCCATTCCTTCCTTTGCCTATGTGGCGTGGGGGTGTGCCTTTCCTCCAATCAGCTCTCACACAGTGTATGCCAAGAATCCCCTCCCAATGCTGAACAAGAAGAAAAAAAATCTCTAACTCAATGTGCACTTTCTAAAGAATACAGCAGATATACATGTAAAACTTATGTAGAGAGATTTTTTTCATCTCTATGTATCATCTGAGGCTGTTAACTGTACTGGGTATATGTGAGTTGAATTTGTATGCAAGTCAGAACAGGTACATTTTTTAAGTGTAGCTCCAGCCAAAAAAATAATTTTTACGTTTTCGTAGATAGCATAGGAACGGGTTAACATCCCTGTAACATTGGTTTTGCTGTCTGTGTACCTGTTCAGAAGATTTTAACCTCCCTTTCTGTCCCTATGACAATTGGATGTTGAAAATTTTTGGTTGTTGTGAAAACAGGGATTAGAGACACCTTTTTCCCCTGATAACTTACATGAGTAAATGTCCCTTCCTAGGGGTGAGATTTCCTCTCACTTCCTGTTGTCTCCTTCCATTTTTAAGTAGGAGTCGGATGTTTGTAACTGGATTGCCTGTATAGTTTTAAATTATTTGAAATATCCCCATTAAAAGGGTCTCCTTTTAAATTATACTGCCCATCTTATTTTTGTACTTTGCCTTGCCTAAGATCACTCGTTTCTATACAATGCAATTTTTTTATTTTTTTTATGTAAGTGCACATGTTTGAATGTTTTAAGTTGTTTGAATAAAGAATATTGCACAAAAGGTCTTCTCCCTTTGCTGCTCATTTTTGGCATGCTCAGCATGGTTCTGGAGGAGTAGGTGAATCGGTTTGCAGCAATCTAATTGGGGTAGTGAGAAGGACCAACCTGGAAGGTTACCTGAAAGAATTGTACAAATATGTTCTGGACACACATAATAAATTAGGAGTGACAGAGTTTCTGGTGAGTGTGAACTTTGGGTGGGAGCACGTTGTGGAGTCATGGAAGAGGTGTTCTGTAGTTTACAGTACACATTTATTTGAATGGAAAAAACACTATTTTAAGAGCACAGGATTTATGAAAGACTTTTTAATTAAATGGACACTGTTTGAAGAAAGTTTATATTTATTGCTTTTAGTTTAATACTAAAGCGCTGATCATTTTAGATGGTCACGAAAGCATATTCATCACGTTTTTGGTCATCTCCATTGTTTATAGTGTCTAAGAGGGTTGCACTTTAACATTAAAAATATAAAAGCACAGTTTGGGTGAGTAGCTTTTTAAATAATTTAAAAAAAAATCCCCTTGGAAAGCACAGGATATTATTGCTATACATTAGACCAAAAGCTCATCTAGGAGCAGCAAATGATGGAAATTGTTAGATATTATTAAGATCACACCAATTTGTTTAGACATATCAAATTTTCTCAGATCTATCGATTTACACTGAAAAACTAAATGATTTAATCAGCAGACCAATATGGTTTTATTAAAACTGAAACTTCTGTTTCATGATAAAATTAAGATGAGATAAAGTAAGAAGACAAAGTAATTGTGCAGAAAATTCACACCAAGCGGCACCTAGTCCGCACACAAATACTTTAGAACATTATATGAAAAATAAGTTTTCTGCAAACAAATGATATCTACATTTGGTATCTGTTACATAATTAAACATAGAATCAATGTTTGTAATATAATTTTTCTGTAAGTAAAGCGGTCATACAACAGACAGTTCTGATACATTAGTGGTGGAAGAAGAGTGTAACATTGCAACGTGATTCCCCAGAGAGTAACACTGAACTAATAATCAGATTATCAGTAAAACTATAAAAAGGGGCTTTCCACAGCTAAAATAAAAAAAGAAAGCATTACTGGCCATGTAAATAGTAATAAAAAGATACTGCCATCTAGGGGAACTTTTAGCTATATATTTAGACAGTTTTCAATTTTACTGGATGAGATACAACCTTCTTCTAAACAAGGCATGTCCAAAGTCCGGCCCACGTTCCGGTTTGATGTGGCCCCCACTTGGGATTTACATATACATTCTAATGTGGCCCCCCAAATATATCCGCGTGTTATTTATTTTTATTTTTTTGGATTCATCTTCAGCATGACAAATCCAGAGCACCGCTCTCATTGTTAGGATGAGCGGGGCGTGTAGCTGGGCGTGTTCACAAGTCTATTTGCCAGAGCCGCTATGAAGCTGACAGCACGCAGAATCCAAAAAATGTAAAAATAACACGCGCATGTACTTGGGGGGGGCTCACATTAGAATGTATACGTAAATACACGCCCCGCTCATTCTAACAATGAGAGCGGTGCTCGGCATGCAGAGGCAGAGATTTTGGAAAATGTCACAGTGCCTGTGATTGGCGGTGGCGCTGTGCTGTCATCTCCCTTGCGGGCTCGGGCACATCTTCTTGTGAACACGCCCGACCTTCCTTTCAGTCAGTGAGAGGGCTGAATGGCTGAAGGAGACTTTACTACAAAAAAGTAAATGAAACACCCAAGCTCATCTTTAGTGAGAGGCGCTGGCTGCAGAAGGAAAGAATATTATTTTTAAAAAAGTACATAAAACACCCAAGCTCATAATTTGCATTTCATTTAAGGCCCCTTTCACACTGGGGCGGGAGGTGCGCTGACGGTATAGCGCCGCCATTTTTAGCGGCGGTTTACCGTCGAAATAGCGGCGTTATTCGGCCACTAGCGGTGCAGTTTTAACCCCCTGCTAGCGTCCGAAAAAGGGTTAATACCGCCGGCAATGCGCCTCTGCAGAGGCGCATTGCCGGCGGTATAGCTGCGGTTTCCCATTGTTTTCAATGGGAAGGAGCGGTGGAGGAGCGGTATACACACCACTCCAAAGATGCGGCTAGCAGGACTAGCAGCCGCTGTTTAGGGTCGGTTTGCATGCGTTATAGCGCGTTTAGCGCCTGCAAATCGCCCCAGTGTGAAAGGGGTCCTAATAGTTCAAAGAAAGTCGGGTAAAATGGTCGGCCCTCACGCATGTTCACTTCATGAAATCTGGCCCTCTTTTAAATAAGTTTGGACACCCCGGTTCTAAACCTATACCTGGCAACTTAAAGTGATTGTAAAGTTACTTTTTATTTTTTAAACAAAATAACAAACATGTTATACTTACCTGCTCTAAGCAGCTGGTTTTACACAGAGCAGCCTGGATCCTCCTCTTCTTGGGTTCCTCTTCGCTGCTCCTGGCCCCTCCTTCCTGTCAAGTGCCCCCCCCCAGCAAGAAACGAGGGAGAGATCTTGAGTTCCTACTAGCTGGAAACCACGACCTGTCATCTTCTATAGTGAGATCGCACAGAACACACAATAGGGGAACACAGTTAACCTCTTGATCACCCCCTAGTGTTAACCCCTTCCCTGCCAAGGACATTTACACAGTAATCATTGAATTTTTATAGCAATGATCGCTGTATAATTGTCAATGGTCCCAAAACTGTGTAAAAAAAAAAAAAAAAAGTGTCCGATCTGTCCGCCATAATGTCGCAGTCCTGATAAAAATCGCAGAACACTGCCATTACTAGAACAAAAAATAAATAAAATAAAAAAATGCTAAAAATCTATCCCCTATTTTGTAGACGCTATAACTTTTGCGCAAACCAATCAATAAACACTTATTGCGATTTTTATTACCAAAAATATGTAGAAGAATACATATGGGCCTAAACTGAGGAAAAAATTGGGGATATTTACTATAGAAAAAAGTACAAAATATTGTTTTTTTTCAAAATTGTCACTCTTTTTTGTTTATAGCGCAGAAAATAAAAACTGCAGAGATGATCAAATAGCACCAAAAGAAAGCTCTATGTGTGGGGAAAAAAGGACATCAATCTTGTTTGGGTACAGCGACGCACGACCGCGCAATTGTCAGTTAAAGCGACGCAGTGCCGAATTGCAAAAAATGGCCTGGTCAGTCAATTGTGTTCCAAGTCCATAGAATAGTGTCCAGGTATTAATTGCACAAAACAATCTCAGTGAAAAAAAGTCCCACACTGTGCTGCATACAATTGTGCACAATTTACTGTTCTTCCTTTTCCTTCTACAGTGTTCCACCACTTGTGATAAACAATTGCATTTACTACAACTATATGACCCCTTAGGTATAAGAAGGTCATGTTATGCTTAATCCAATGTTTATATGTTCTCAGCTGGTCTGGTTCACAGGTAAAGTGATCTGTTCCTCAATATCCAATGCCAGCCCTCTCTCAGGAAACAATTATTAGGCACCAAAAAATAAATATATTCATAGCATAGTATTTATTTACCAAAGTATGCTTAATGTGAAATCACAATGAGAAAATCAAATTTTCTGGTGCCCAGTACCTTTGCACCAATACACACTGCTCAGTTCTTTATTTGCCGTCGTTCTGCTCTCTGGAACTGGCATGCCTTCTAAAAGCCCGAAACCAGAAGTTTTGTCACTATGCTACCAGAAGTAGCAGATGTGGTACTCCTCCGACATGTTTCCTTGTGTTTATGGAGGAATCAAGCAATTTTCTTTCCTGCAAACCAAGGTCTATGGCCGGCCTTAGAATGAATGAGTGTGCGAAATGCAGTGGCAACGCTGCAAAAAGTACATAGGCTGCCAGATCATTTCCAGCACACAGGAGGAAAAGGGGATCAGTGGCAGAATCGACAATTGGAAGTATGAAAAAAAAATTAAAAAGGGAGGCATGTTAGTGAAATGTATTGTGAATGCTTTAATGTGATTTTTTTTTGTGGGGGGGGGGGGTTTACTGACATTTTAAAGTGATTACGAATTTGCCGTGCTAGTAAAAAAAAATAGGATTTTTATAACAGCTTACCTGTAAAATCCTTTTCTTGGAGTACATCACGGGACACAGAGCGACATAGTCATTACTAATGGGTTATATAGATACCGTCAGGTGCTGGCACTGGCAACTTCCAAAACCGGAAGTACCCTCCCCTATATAAGCCCCTCCCATCCGGGAGCACCTCAGTTTTGTAGCAAAGCAATAAGTGTCCCTAAAGAGGGGCGGGAGCTCTGTGTCCCGTGATGTACTCCAAGAAAAGGATTTTACAGGTAAGCTGTTATAAAAATCCTATTTTCTTTCTCGTACATCACGGGACACAGAGCGACATAGTCATTACTAATGGGATGTCCTAAAGCAATGCCAAATGAGGGGGGGGATACACCATATATAAGCTGAGCGCTATCAGACATGAGGATCTTTTGCGGCCTGCAACACACTGCGCCCAAAGGCGACATCCTCCTGACTTCTAACGTCCACCTGGTAGGACCTAGTAAACGTGTGTACCGAAGACCATGTTGCGGCCTTACAGATTTGAGCCAGGGAGGCCTGGTGATGCACTGCCCATGAAGTTCCAACTGCTCTCGTGGAGTGCGCTCTAACTTTGAACGGAGGTGGTCTCCTTCTCAAGCCATAAGCTTGCATAATGACCTGTCGAATCCACTTGGCTAAAGTAGACTTTGACGCTGCCTGACCCTTTCTGGGGCCTTCCGGCAGAATAAACAAAGTATCCGTTCTGCGAATCTGAGCAGTGGCTTTTAGATAAGCTTTAACTGCTCTTACTACATCCAAAGAATGCAATAACTTTTCCTCTACCGAAGTAGGTTTGGGGAAAAAAGAAGGAAGAACCACATCTTGGTTCAAATGAAACCTCGATACCACCTTAGGAAGAAAGGCTGGATGAGGACGTAACACTACTCTGTCCTTATGGATAACCAGATATGGCTCCTTACAGGACATAGCTGCTAATTCCGATACTCTTTTAGCCGAACAAATGGCTACTAGAAAAATCAATTTCCTGGTGAGAAGCACCAAGGAAATATGCTGTAATGGTTCAAATGGTTGTTTCTGTAGAACCGACAGAACCAAGTTTAGATCCCATGGACATATGGGAATATTAACCGGAGGACTAATACGCATCACTCCTTGTATAAAGGCTTTGACTAGTGAATGCGAAGCCAAGGGCCTTTGAAAAAATATTGACAAGGCCGAAATCTGACCCTTGATAGTACTCAAGGCAAGCTTCCTATCTACAGCCCACTGTAGGAAGTCCAGAATCCTACCTATTACGTACTTATGTGGATGCCATTTCTTGGCCTCACACCACGCGATGTACGCCTTCCAGATTCTATAGTAGATCTGCCTGGATACCGGCTTCCTGGCATTGATCATGGTAGATACCACAGCATTAGAGAGCCCTCTCTTTTTTAGAATGTGGGCTTCAATAGCCAGGCCGTCAAACCTAGGGCTGGTAAGGAAGGGTGGTATATCGGTCCTTGCGAAAGCCGGACGACGTGGGAGAGTCCAAGGACTCCCCACTGAAATTTTACAATCTCCGCGTACCACGCTCTTCGGGGCCACGCTGGAGCCACCGGAATCACTGGTTTCTTTTCTACCCTGATTCTGCGGAGTAATCGAGGTAACCATTGGCGGTGTGAATGCATATATCAGCTTGAACTGATCCCAAGGGAACACTAGGGCATCCGAGCCGCAAGCTAGGGGATCCCTTGTCCGAGAGACAAACCTGTCCCCCTTTGCGTTGAATCTGGATGCTAGAAGATCTACATCCGATGTTCCCCACCGCTGACATATTGTCCAGAAAACCTCGGGGTGAAGGGACCCTTCCTCTGGGCCTAATTGCTGGCGACTTAGAAAGTCCGCCTTCCAATTCTCCACTCCTGGAATGAATACCGCAGATATGGCTGGGACATATTTTTCTGCCCATTTCAGGATGTAATTTACTTCCCTCTGGGCTGCACGACTCCTGGTGCCCCCCTGATGATTGATATATGCCACTGCTGTGGCATTGTCTGATTGAATTCTGACAGGGGACCCTTGGAGTTTGGATGTCCATGCTACTAGGGCATACCGGGCTGCTCGTATCTCTAAGAGATTGATGGGCAGGGCCTTTTCTGCATCCGACCATCTGCCCTGGAGAGACTATTGCTCCAGTACTGCTCCCCAGCCTATAAGGCTGGCATCTGTAGTGACCACCTTCCAAGAAATCGGACTGAAGGATTTCCTTTTTTCCAGATTCTGGGGAACCAACCACCAACGGAGGCTCTTGCGAACGGAAGGGGACAAGGACATTGTAAGTCTAGGGCCTGAACTTTTTTGTTCCAGGCTGACAGTATGGCCCCTTGCAAATTCCTTGAATGGAATTGACCGTAGGGTACTGCTTCGAATGATGCCACCATTTTTCCCAGCAGCCTCATATACAGGCGTATGGACGGGTGTCTTTTTTGTACCCACTAAGTGGATCAAATCTTTCAAAGACAACACCTTTCCTCGAGGCAAGAATATTTTTCTCTGGCCTGAATCCAACCTTAGCCCCAAGTATTCCAGACTTTTGACTGGTTTTTAGGGCTGACTTGTCTCGGTTGATAATCCAACCGTGAGATTCCAGATACTTGATCGTCTTGTGAACGACCACGTCTAGTTTTTTCACTGAGTGGTCTATCAGCAACAAGTCATCCAGATATGCCATTATCATTACACCTTGTGTTCTTAGATTGGCCAATAAAGGGCCAGAATTTTTGTAAACACTCGTGGTGCTGTGGCCAAACCGAAGGGTAAGGCTCTGAACTGAAAATGGCGCCCTTCTACTGCAAAGCGTAGAAATTTTTGGTGGACTGGAAAGATGGGAATGTGCAAATAAGCATCTTTGATGTCGATCGTGGCTAACCAATCCTCCCCTTGTAGGGCAGTGGCCACCGATCGGATCGACTCCAACGGAAAGTCCTGATATACAGGAATTTGTATAGCCCTTTTAGAATTAATATGGGCCTCCCGTCCGCGTTTGCTTCGGGACTGTAAAGAGGTTTGAGTAAAACCCGAACCCTCATTCTTCCAGGGGAACCTCCATAATTACTCCTTGGAGCAATAGTTGTTCTAGTGCCAACAGGAGGGACTCTCTCTTCCGGGGATCCCTTGGCACGTTTGACCTCAAAAATGGGAAGGAGGAGAGTCTTTTAACTCCAAACTGTATCCCAAACCTACTGCGGAGAGCACCTATCTGTCTTGATCGTGTCCCGCCAGGTCTCTTGCGAACAACTGGAGTCCTCCCCCCACCCGACTGAGTGGGGGCTTCAATGAATTTAACTTTGGGGGAGGTTTTGTACCTCCCCTGACCCAGGGTTTCTCATTACCCTGCTACTGTCCCTGTTTTTTACCCCCGGGATTTGACCGAGGAGGCCGTCGGAACTGTTACACAGCCGATGCCCCAGGGACTGGAGAAGCAGGCCTCTTAAAGAGGGACCTCTAACTCTGCTTTTAACCGGCAAGAGCGTATTTTTACCGCTGGAAATTTTCTGGATATATTTGTCCAGGTTTTCCCTGAATAAGCGTTCACCATGAAATGGGACGCTAACCAGCCATTCTTTACAGGGAGCTTCAGCAGACCAGTTTTTGAGCCATAGGAGCCTACGCATATGTACTATAGACAGCGTAAGGCGGGAGGCCTGATGGACTGAATCCTCTATGGCGTCAACCGCAAAGCCTAAGGCTCTAGGTAGATCAGCTAGGGCAAAGCCTGCTGATCTGTCAAGTCCCTCAAGACCTGTTTCAACTGATCCTTCACTGCTTAGCAGACCCCAATAGCTGCTACTGCTGGTTGTATCACCAAGCAGATTTTCATAAGGACTCCAATCTTTTATCTATTGGGTTCTTGAACATTTGGACATTATCCACTGGACATGTCAGTGATTTATACATACAAGAGATGGCTGCGTCCACTGTAGGGACCTTCCATTTTTTTTTTTTTTTTTTTTTTGATGAACTTATCCTCCATGGGATAGACCACCGGAAATCTCTTGGGGGAATAAATATTTTCTCAGGACGTTCCCAATCCTGGTAAATGAGCCCTTTCAGTAAAGGGTGAAGTGGAAAAGAACAAACAGTCTGGGGGCTTCTAGCGACCCCAACGAGGATACAGTAGTGGTTGATGGTTCCGCAAGGTGCATTTTTAAATGCTGATCGGACCATGTTAGTCAGAGACTGAACCCATAATCTTTCAGCTTAAGATGCTGAGAAAAGGTTCCCCCACTGTTGATTCCTCTATAACAGAATCAACCTCATCCTGATCCCCTTCAGGCAGGTCGATCCCTGTATGGGACTGTTGCTCTGCTAACAGGCACTCTGAAGGAGGAGACGGAGATCGGGCGTGCTTTCCCTGACAGGGAGGCAGCGATAAATGTTGACAATCTCTCTCTAATCCTCCCAGAGCTGAGGAAAAAACCTCCTCTGTTACATACACAGGAGCAGGTGAACTGAGGACAGCCACAGTACCAAGTACCCTGCGGGGTCTCTACGGTCACTTACCTCTGAACTTCAGGGGAGACTGGTGCAGCAGAAGTATGCCCAAGATCCTCCGAGCCCGATGAGACCCCCTTCGCTTCCTGGAAGATTCAGTTCCGGAGCTTCTGGACGGCATATTCCTAAGCCTAAAGCTGAGGTATTCCAGCCATAATACACCACTTTTACTGAGAATAGTCTAGCACAATTGCTGCTATATCACAGTTGGTGTCTACTAATGTGCCTTTCTAGGGGATGCCTGTATCAACCGCTTGCTGTATGCCTTTAAATGTTGCCAGCTCTGTCTCTGTACTTCATAGCCAGCTCACTACAATATTGTGGTTTTTTTAAACTGCTGGGACGCCCGCACATGCGCAGAAGCGCTGCGGCGCGCACAGAGCGTCATCCCCCAGGCTCCGCCCCCTTTCCCGGCTCACCTCTATATATAGAGGCGCGTGCACGGGCACGTGCGCCTTCGGCGCTAATTTCAAATATGGTAACAAGGGACAGGAGCCAGGGCCCCTCTTTGCCGCAGGCCGGGGGATGGACGAGCACTGCAACATGGCAGAGGAAGCAGTTTCCTATAAGAGAACTCACCATCTGCCTGGACTTTGCTCTGCTGAGAAGAAGCTAGTCCACATGACAAGAAAACATTCCACAGCGGCCTCTAGTGGACAAACACAGGTACCGCAGTCTAATATATTAAATATATATAAAAAAAAAATTTTTTTTTTTTTTTCTTGACCACCATTAAAAATTATTACATTTTTTTAGTAGTTACAGGCATGCACAGAATTTTGCGGGAATACCATTAGGTAACAGACAGAAAGACAAATTAGGCTTGGGGGTCCCCCAATAGAACCAAGTTCCTGGGGGCCCCCACTTACCTGTTCCCCGCCGCAGGACTTTGTTTGGTCCACAAAAGCCCAAACTTCACCTATCACGACAGGCATTGTAATCAAACCTTCAGGGACCGGGTTCCCAAGGATTCCACTCCCCTGGACCTGTATAGCACCCTGCACAGAAAACATCTTGGTCGTGGGTATGACCAGAGCTCTGGATCCCAGGGTCCAGCTCTCCTAAGAGAAGCATTACAGGCAAAACCTTGCTCTTCTCTGCAAGGCCCGGGTACCGACCGTTTAGCTATGAAGCTTTTTTGGTCGGATCCGGAATAGCTTACTGAGGCCCAAAAGAACCTGTACGCAAGCTCAGTGAAAAACACATGTTTCTTCTTGGCCAACACCTTAGACACTGGCAAAAAACTGAGGTGCTCCCGGATGGGAGGGGCTTATATAGGGGAGGGTACTTCCGGTTTTGGAAGTTGCCAGTGCCAGCACCTGACGGTATCTATATAACCCATTAGTAATGACTATGTCGCTCTGTGTCCCGTGATGTACGAGAAAGAAATTGCCATAACATGTTCCTCATATTAATGCTGAGAGAAGTCAAAAATGAAAACATTAAGCCCTGGTTCACACCAGTGCAGTTTTGAAGTCACGCTACTTCAGAGTTGCTTCATGTGCAGCTTGCGGATATCAGTGTAACTTCATGTAACAGATATCAATACAAGTCGCATTGAAGTCACACAGAAATAGTGCAGCAACTTGAGTCGCAGCAATTTGTACGGTTCCATTGCCACAGATGGGGTGTGACTTGTCATGCGACTTTCAGCTGTCAAGTCGCATAAGAAGTTGCACTGGTGTGAACCAGGGCTTAGAGGTCTACTTTACTCAAGATTCACACAACTGGTGCGGAGAATTTAAGTGTAAATAATTTACTCATTCGTCATTCCAGCAGGCTCCCTCTAGTGCTGCGGCTTCTCCCCCACAGGTGCACTGTAAATTGCAATTCAGCTTTGGTTGCATTCCAGCCTTCTAAGCATACAATACAGGTTTTAATATCCTTGTATTGTACATGATGACGCTGAGGCTCCACCCACTCTTCTGTTTTACCTAGACATAACGAGCAGCTAAGCCTTGCAGTGTGGGTGGTCCACTGCAAGGGTGGATTTTTTTTACATTTCTTGAGTTGGACTTTAAAGAATACAATGTATGTTGTGCTTTGCAGGAACGTATTTTTTACCTCAAAGCTCAGATCATGTGTTATTAATGGAAAAACCTTAAGTACCCACATTGTGGAACATATGTATCTCTGTATTCATTTACTGTATGTGCCAAATGTATCTCATACTACTCTGTCATCATTTATCTGCGTGACCATTTTTACAAACCAAAAGGGAAATCTCCATCAGATAACCATTATGCAAAATGATTAGCAGATTAGTGTGACTGGGTAAATCTCACAACCCTGCCATGACGCCACCCAAGTAGAATGAGTAGGAAATGCAGCAACATTTCTGATAACAGATGATGTGATAAGCTTTGCTCTAGCAAGGCGTTCTATGATCTCAGCAGAACCACTTTTGGAATTTCTCAGCCTGGGAGTAACGAGGACTTTAGTATTTGAGGTCACAAACTGGACAGTGTACAAGTCTAAGATCTGATAAACGTTTAGAATGTAGGTTAGAATGTGTCATTTTGCTTTTTATTTACTTTAATATTGTAATGTGTTTAAACCTTTTAGAAGTTGTACAGTGTCAAAAAAAACTGTTGGTGTTTTACAAATACTGGAGTAATAATAATAGTTAAATAAATTTGACAAAGTTCATGCCATTTCATTATGAAAGCTGAAACCATAACAAAAAAAAACATTATTCCATAAAGGAGAAGTTACAAACATTAATTTATGACTTCCTAAGGACCCCTCACAGACAGATAGATGTCATAGGTCACTGTAACCACACTTGACTTTCATAGGAGGCTTTTTGGTATCAGTCAAATCCAACAAAACCCCACACTCAAATTCTTTATATCTCAAACTTGCTGAAAGCAAAGTTTGTATAAGTCAACATCTTAAAATATTGCCTAGTTTGAACACCCTCTCAGCTACATAATTAGGAGTTTGACAAAAAAAATAAAAAAATCTAAAAACCCACTTAATTTTAAGTTCAAAATACTGAACAAATATTCATTGGCCATAATGTGACAGGAACTAAAAAAAAAAAAAAAAAAAAAAAAAAAAAGCTATAGTAATACAATGCAGTTAAATTTTAAGTGAGGAGAACTAACCTCTTCGTCTTTTTTTCTTTTCTCCATCCTCTCCGATTTCTCCATCTTCATCATCATCCTCATCTGATCCACTATCTTCAGAACCAGAAATTTCCTCTCCTAACAAATAAAAAAAAAGCATTTGATGAAATAGTGGGCCTCAACAAAAAAGCAGCTATAAAATACCTTATGCAAGTGCTTTACCATTCACTTGCTTTGTTTAGCACCATCTGAAGGACAACACTGCTTGAGTCCAGGTCCGCTTTGTCTTTGTAGGTTTACATTAATCTCATTTAGTTCTATTTACCCTGCCTGATTTGGAGTCTTCAGCTTAAAGTAAACCCTCACCTTGTGAAACTCACTCAGTTTAAAATAGAAATGAAAAGCAAACACTTGTGCACGGATAAAATCTCTCTCTCTCTCTCAATCTCTCTCTCTCTCAATCTCTCTCTCTCTCAATCTCTCTCTCTCTCAATCTCTCTCTCTCTCAATCTCTCTCTCTCTCAATCTCTCTCTCGTTTTTTTTACAAGTGATCACATTCCCTTGGTTCTTGGCTACATAAAAGAGCTGGGGGAGGAGAAACAGCAGCACACTGATCTTCCCAGTGAAAGGCGGTGCAGGGTGGGGGGGGGCATATCAGGACAAGTTTGATCATTAAATACCTGAGGACAAACCTGTCCAGCTTATTGTTGAATCTAGATGCAAGAAGATACATGTCTGGCATCCCCCACTAGTAAGCTGGAGAGCCCATTACCCTTGTTCCAAAAGCTGACAGCTGAAAAAGTCCACCTGACAATTTTCCATACCTGGGATGAGAAAGACAGACAGGGCCGGAACAAGCAGTTCTGCCAAAGACAGAATCAAATAATTAAATATACTTTTCTTTCCTACTTCTGGTGCCTCCTTGATGATTAATGTAGGCCAATGATGCAGGAGGCCCAGGCCTGCGAAGGGAGAGACTGAAGTTAGTCCAGGGGCCAAAGATCCTGGACAGAAATAAGTTTAAAAGTAAAAACTGTCCGCTGAACATTGACTGACAAGGATATGGAGAACTGGTCATTAAACAGGAGATCATCCAGGTTTCCCATGACATGAATACCTGGAGCAGAGCTATGACCAGGGCAAGCCCACAGCAAAATGTTGATGGTGCTGGTGAGGAAAAGTGGAGACAACAACCAAGCTAGCCATGACCTATGTCATGTGAAACTTTTGAACGCACAGAAACAAGTCAAGTGGGCCAATCTGGATCAATTTGCTTTGGAAACTGCAACCAGGTTTGAATAAAAACCCCTAAAGACCTTCCTTTGTTAGGAACTAGGGTAAAGACCCCCTAAGAAATGAACTGATGAATAGCAGCAAGAATATCTCTCCATCTTTGTGTGAGAATGAGGCAAATTCAAACACATGAGGCAAGTAGGAATCTGAAACTCTAGTTTGTAGCCCTTGGAAATAACACTCGGGACCCAAACATTTGAAAAGCCCAAACAAGTGGGGGCAACTCTTCATTGGAAAAAGGGCTTGAGACCAGACATCCCAGAAGGCTGCGTGGGGGGGGCAAACTTCTGCTTGGATCGCTGTGGTGATCAGACTGGAAGTGGGAGCAGGTACCTGATGAAACAGGTACCCGCTCCCCACCAAATAAAAATAATTTGTGCCAAATGTGTCTGAGGAGGCGGGAAGGGAGAGCACGAACGGAACTTCCTCTTTAAGCTTTGATGAGACCTTAGTCAAAAATGTCGCATTCTGATCCAACTCCTCCAGAGAGATCATTCTAGTCTACCTCCACTCAAGGCATTAGACACAAGAGCAAAATCAGAGACTGACACAGGAGGGAAAACCGGAGTCCTGACAATGAGAATGTGCCAAAGGAAGCAATATGGCACGTTCATGCACAGTGAAGTGACCAAAATCACATCCATGCAACAGAGGCCAGAAAAATACTATCTCCCATTTTAAAAAGTCAGTGATTCAGCTTCATGGCTGCAACACAATGTTTAAAGTCTTGCAGCTTCAGATACAGCCATATGCCCCCTAAGTGGCAGCACCTTGGGTCAGAAAGGGTGCAAGCCCTGTAACCTAGTTGTTTTCTTCTAGGTCTGGGAAGGTTTAATAGGTAACAGCCCTATCCTGGCCTTACACTCCAAGATGGGCAAATCACCAAGGAGTCTTCAGGGACAGGGCTCCATCAGCAGATCACGGTTCTGGACTTGTATATCAGCCTGCAGATATCTCAAAATAATGCACCATGCGCCGAGGTGAGCTACCACATAAGATCCAGTGCACAAAAAGATCCAGTGCACAAAGCAATATTACAGCCCAGCCCCACATCTTCTCCAGGCAGGGTCCATTTATGGTTCTTAAAGGTTCAGCTGAGGGATCAACTGATCCAGGAGCTTCAGAAGGAAGCCACAGTGGCTATGTTGCAGTTAAAAAGTTTGATCGAAGAATCTTAAAAGGGATGATAAAGTTTGCTTTTTTTATTAAAATCCCAAATATGTTATATTTACCTGCTCTGTGCAATGATTTTGCACAGGGCAGCCCTATAACTCATCTTCTGGGGTCCTCCACCAGCGCTCTGGGCTTCAACCCTCCCTTGAGTGCCCCCATTGCAAGCTGCTTGCTATGGTGGCACTCGCGCATGCTCACTTCCGAGCCCTGCTCTGTGTGTCCATAAGACACCCAGAACGGTGCAGTAAGGGAAAAAACCTTCTGCCATTAAACCACTTTAAAGGGGAACGTTGACATTAAAGAGATAAGCTTCTCTCAGAAGAGAGATGATGTCCATCACCTAATGACACTAGCAAAAAAAAAAAAGGCTTGTTGGGAGTGGGAAGGGTTATATAGAGGTTGTCCCTGCAGCTTTCGTTTTGCCAATAACTGATCACCTGAAGGGTGCTGCAGATAACATATAACCCATGGTTATAATTAAGAAATTCAGATTCCTAAATATTTTCAGTTGTGTTATTCTCTTTAAAAGGCACCATATAGCACAAAGAAGTCTGGGAGCACATCATAGAAAAGGGACATTTCTGAAAACTGCCCATCCCCAATCTCCTTAAACATTCGTATCAGTCAAACATTACCTTGATCAAGTTTCTTTTTGAGTTCTTCAATTTCCTTCTGAAACTGGCGCAAAAGGGCATCCTTAGGATCTTCATTGATTCTGGCCTTATTTTTGATATTTTTTGCTCGGTTTGCATAGCGGAGGGTGCTGATTGTCTCATCATAGTTGTAATCTGCAGGACCGATGTTTGCGCACTGTAAAGTACATAAATGGATTGCAAATCATTACTAAAAATAAAAAATAAACAAAAAAGGTGTAGTCTTTTCTGACTGGCTTGTTTTCTTTATAAAACATCACAGTAATTTACCAATACTCCTCAGATGCTGACAAGTCTGTAAAGAATAAACGATCAGGTATATACACTGTGAAACAATGTCGCCTAAATACTAGGTACCTGTGATTTTATTTATTTTTTTCAAATATGTCTTAAGTGTTCATGGCAACAATTTACCAATTACTTCAAACTCCGGAATTCGGAACCATGAAGTTAATGACACCCCCAGTTTTGTTCACATATCGCAGTGCGAGCTGTGAACTCGCACAGGAATCAGATCGCATAGGTGAGAACACCCATGCGATCCGATTCTAGTGAGGGGAAAAACAAGTCCCTGCACTATTTTCTGTGCAAATCTAATGCGAGTTCAGCCATACAACTGTATGGCTGAACTCGCATTGCTCAGAGATTGCATGTGATCGGCACCTGCAGTGCAGCAGTGTGAACCCGGGCTTAAGATCACAGAGAAAACAGGTATCTTTGTTCAGAGTCCATCTTGCATCAAAATAACAGAAAAGTACTGTCGCTAACATTTTTAGAAAGAATTCAGCGTGGCATCCTTCATAACTATCCCAATATAGGTTAGCTTAAATGGCTTAAAATCTGCTACCTTGAGAGTGCTTTATATTTAAAAGCAGCAGTCCCAAATTGCAGGCAGGATGCAGCCTTTGCATGCACTTATTATAGCCATTGGGGAACAATTTCTCCCACTGACACCAACAGTGGGGCACAATTCCTCCCACAGAGACCAACAACGGGGCAAATTTTTTCCCAATGACACCAACAATGGGGAAAAAATTCTCCCAGTGATACCTTTGATGGGGCACTATTCCTCCAATGACAACAACAATGGGGAGGGTGTATTCCTTCCACTGATACCATATATGTTCCACTAATCTTTCTGCTGATGCCAACTATAGGGCATTATTCCTATCCGGACTGACCACAGGTGCAAGGTAATTTTTTACTCTAATCCCACCGACCACAGTCTGATCTCCTTAAAGTCTTCAGGACAGTGAACTGGCTCTTTGCTTAGAAAGTTTGAGGAACCCTATTCAAGAGTATAATTGGAACACAAAATAAACCTAAGTATCTGCAGCCTTTCGTGGGACTATTCAATGTATTGGCAATAGTATGCTCATCTAATTGCTTTGAGGCATTAAGTGTTATTGCGAAAAGGTCACCATCCAGTAAAATGACTCACTACAATTAGAGAAACCTCAGCCTGCCGGAAAAGAAAGCATACAAGAGTTCATCCAATGTCATCTACAAAAAAAAAAAAGTAAAAAAAAAGTAAAAAACTAGAGTTAGACTTACCGGTAACTCTATTTCTAGGAGTCGTCCAGGACAGCACTAGAGAGATAGGCTCCACCTCCGGAGGCAGGAAACACATCATACCGATCTTTAAAGGGCGGCTTCCGTCCCTCGTCCTCAGTCTTTTAACCGAGAACTTCCCCGGAACGGCTTCTGAAACAACAAAAAAACACTCGTCCACCATTATAACAGCATATAGGGAGGGAATCCCTGCTGTCCTGGACGACTCCTAGAAATAGAGTTACCGGTAAGTCTAACTCTAGTTTTCTCTAGTCGTCTGTCCAGGACAGCACTAGAGAGGATCAGCGAGAACTTACCAGATTAGGGGGGGGGACTACCGCTTGGAGGACTTTCCTCCCAAACGCTTGGTCTTGCGCTGAGAGAAGGTCCAATCTATAATGCTTCATGAACGTCGAGTAATTTGACCATGTTGCTGCTCGACAAATTTGTTCTGGTGTTGCTCCAGCTCGCTCTGCCCAAGAGGCCGATAGTGCCCGTGTGGAGTGAGCCATGGGGGAAAAAGGGCATTCTTTTCCTAAGATTTTGTAAGCTTCCACAATAGCCTGCTTAATCCATCTTGCGATTGTGCCTTTTGAAGCTTGAAACCCCAATTTTTTTCCCGAATGCAAAATAAATAGAGCATTGGATTTCCTAATGTTTTTGGACAACTCCAGATATTGTAAGACACAGGCTCTCACATCCAGATTGTGGAATTCTGTCTCCCTTAGATTGGTTGGGGACCCAAAAAAGGAAGGCAAAACAATTTCTTGAGCCCTATGGAACTTTGACACCACTTTGGGCAAAAAACCTGGGTCTGTCCGTAATACCAGCCTGTCTTCAAAAACTTGTAGAAAAGGCTCCTTAATGGAAAGTGCCTGCAGCTCACTAATGCGTCTCGCAGTGATTATGGCCACTAGAAAGACAGATTTGAGCGTGACCCATTTTAGGGACAGCTCTTTCTCTTGTGACCATTTAGCCCAACCCTGCAACACTGTCGTCAGGTCCCATTTTGGCAGGACTTTAAATGGAATGGGTCTAATTCTGGCTAACCCCTTGAAGAACCTGCTCACTAGCGGGTCTATAGCCAGGGGTCGCTCTAAAAAAACTGACAAGGCCGATACCTGTACTTTTAGTGTACTAATGGCCAGTCCTTTATCCGCACCATCTTGTAAAAACTCCAAGATGGCTGGGATACTTGCAGACACCTTTTTGGTATCCAACCATGAACAAAATTTTTTCCAAACTTTAACATAAATCGCTTGGGTAACCTTCTTTCTACTAGAAAGAATGGTGTTTACTACCCTATCCGAGAGCCCCTTCGACTTCAGGAGACTCTCTTCAGACACCAGGCTGACAGCTTCAGGGTCTGAACCTGGGATAATAGGACTGGGCCCTGGGATAGCAGATCCTTCCTTACGGGCAACATGAGGGGGGGTTCCGCTGTCAGGCGTAACAGTATGGAAAACCAAGGCCTCTTTGGCCAATACGGGACCACTAGGATCATTGTGGTGCGTTCCTGCACAAATTTCCTCAGGACAAGAGGAATAAGTTTGAACGGGGGAAAGGCGTAACATAGGTGAAACGGCCACTTCTGGGCTAGGGCATCTATCCCTTTGGCCCCTATTTCTCTTTCTATCGAAAAGTAAGCTGGCACTTTGGCATTCGACCTGTTGGCAAACAAGTCCACTTCGGGAATGCCCCACTTCTCTATTAGTTGGAAGACCTCCCTGTTTAGCGACCACTCTGATTCGCACACTTGGTGTCGGCTCAGAAAGTCCGCCAGGCAATTGTCCACTCCCTTCAGATGGACCGCGGATATGGACTTCAGATTTTTTTCTGCCCAGGCCAAGATAGCGCTCGCTATCTTGATTAAGGATGGACACCTTGTTCCTCCTTGCTTGTTTAAATATGAGACTGCTACCACACTGTCTGAGAGGACCTGTACGTGGTGATTTTTCAGCTCCGCGACAAATGCCCATAGGGCTTCCCAGATTGCTTGCAACTCCCTCCAATTGGCTGACCTTTGGGACTGCACTTTTTCCCAGCGCCCTTGGGCCACCTTTGATCCCCAATGGGCCCCCCAGCCCCAGGCACTGGCGTCCGTGGTTATTCGGACTGACACCGGAAGAGACCAAAACAGACCCTGCACTAGGTTCTCTTCGTCCCTCCACCACCAAAGAGACCTTTTGGTCTTTGGGGATAGGTGGAAGGTCGCGTCCAACGATTCCTGCGTTCCGTCCCAGTTGTTCAGAATATCTGCCTGAAGACACCTGAAATGGGCTCTTGCCCATGGTACCGCAGGGATTGTTGCCGTCAGGACACCCAAACCCGACATGGCTGAGCGGATAGAAATTGCCAGATTGTTTTGAAGGAAGGCTGCCGTAGCCTTTACCTTTTTTACTTTCTCCGCTGCGAGATAAATTTTCTGCGTCCCTGAGTTTACTAGGAGGCCCAAGTACTGCAGGACCTGTGTCGGGGTTAGGTTTGATTTCTCCCAATTTATTAACCACCCCAGTTTTTCCAAAAAGGATATGGCCACCCGTAGATCCTCTTGCAGTTGGAGCGCGGAGGGTGCAAAAAATAAAAGGTCGTCCAGGTAAGGGATGACTGATATCCCTTCCAGTCTCAGAGGGGCCAGTGCCTCCGCCAAAATTTTTGTAAATATTCTGGGGGATGAAGACAGGCCGAATGGCAGGGCCCTGAACTGAAAATGTCGGACCTGCTTTCCCCATCTGATTGCTACCCTTAAAAACGTTTGAGATTCCGGATGGATAGGGACGTGTAAGTAGGCATCCCTCAAATCGAGGGAGGCCAAGAAACAATCCGGGGGAAGAATTGACTTCACTGAAAGGATTGTCTCCATCCGAAATTTTTTGTAAGCCACCCATTTGTTTAGTGATTTCAGATTTAATATTAGGAGGCAATTGCCCGACGGTTTTCTCACTATGAAAACATGCAAGTAGAAACCTAGGTTTATCTCCTGCTGTGGCACTGGGATAAGAACCCCCTGGTCTACCAAGTCGCCCATTTGTGACAACAAGGCTGTCCTTTTCTGAAAATCCCTGGGCGGAGAGGTTACGAACGTTCTTGTGGGCGGAGTGCCCCTGAACTGAATTCGATAGCCTTCCCTGATTATCCTCCGAATAAATGTATTTGGGGTAGTCTTTTCCCACTGTGGGAGGAACTGCCCCAATCTCCCTCCCACTGGAACTAAGTCACTGGGATTTGGTGGTCTTTTTAGGAGAGGAAAACTGGACACCTTTCTGCTTACCCTTTCCCCACTGCTTCCCAGAGGTCGACCCCCTTAGGGGCCTGCCCCTGAATCGGCCTTTGTCCTTGGGGACGAAAAAAACGTTTCCCATGAACCCTTTTATTTTTGACCGGGAAGGCCTTTTTCTTGTCGGCAGTACGGTCTAGCACTTTCTCTAGATCTTGCCCGAACAAAAAGGTCTCCTTCAAATGGGATGCCACATAGTCTGATTTTTGATGCCGGGTCTCCCGACCAGGACTTTAGCCATAAAGCCCTGCGTGAGGAATTGATTAAGGCAGCAGTCTTTGCCGATAGCTTGACCGACTCCGCGGATGCGTCCGCCATATAGCCCGCCGCCTTGTGTAGCATAGGCAGGGAATCAAGAATCTCCTTCCTGGAGGTCCCACTTTCCAGATGGTTTTGTAGCTGGTCCAGCCAGACCTCCAAGTTACGAGCCACTATAGTTGTAGCCATTGCTGGCTTTAAACTTGTCATGGCTACTTCCCATGACCTTTTCAGCAGTACCTCCATCCTTTTGTCCATAGGTTCCTTAAGGACACCTATGTCCTCAAAGGCGAGGTCTGTTGACTTGGAACACTGGGAAAAAGCTGCATCCACTTTGGGCACTTTGTTCCAGATACAGGAGGAATCCTCACTGAAGGGAAATCTCCTCTTCAGACTTTTGGGAAAAAACAATTTTTTCTCTGGTTCCCGCCATTCCTTTTTAATAGAATCTGCCAGTGTACTATGTACCGGAAATACCCTGTTCTGACCCTCTTTCAGGGTTTGGTACATCTGGTCATGCAAGGACAAGGAAGCCTGCTCTTCTTTGATATCGAGAGTCTCATATATCACCCCTAATAAGGCATCCACCTCCTCGAGTGAGAGCCTGTATCTGGGCGAACTTGTCCCCTGGTTCGGAATATCTCTGGATGAAGCCGCCTCACTTAGCTCGTCCAAGGAATCCGGTTCCCCTCCGTCTGATGCGTCACCCACCTCTGGGGCCGAATCAGGGGGGGCTGCAGCTGGTAGTTTTGGGGTTTCAAGGCTTGCCAGCATTGATTTAATGGTCTTCATTTCTTTCTGAACCCCAGCAATTAGTTCTTTACATGCCCCTGTTGCCTCCTTGTAAACCAATTTGTCAATACAGGGTTTACAAATGGGCTTGCTCCATCCCTCCTTTAGTTTGTTCGTACATGACGGACACCTCTTCTTCCCCCCTGACCTCTCCGGGTCTTTAGGCTGAGCCTGGGAAAGAGAAGGAGAGAAGAAATCAGGGCAAGTAGTCAGAAACCCTTTAGACAATCGGGGATTGTACCTTCACCACACCGATGTGCACCCCACCCAGCTGCTGACAGGATTCGCATGGCTCTTTAGCCCGGATCCTGTCGCTGAAGGAGGAGGGGGGGTATTACCTTTCCCCCCCCTTCCCCAGCCCTGTAGGTCCAGGGCACCCCAGTGTCTGCCTACCTGGGCTGGGCCGGCACCACTGCCACCTGGTTCCATTGTCTCCATGCTGTCTCCTACCTCTGTAGTCAGCTGCTGGATCATCTTCAAGGAACCGTCTATCTTGTGGCCGGCGTTTTTTTAAAATTCCCGCCATGGCCCCAGCGTCCACGCTCGCCACGCGACCCGGAACCGGAAGTGTTGCGCCGGAAGTCCCCGCCCTCCTCCTGCGTTCCACAGGCCGGAACTCGAGGCCTACGCCCGCCCCCCACTGGACACACACGCCAGAGACCACAGTAACTGGCCGGCAGATGCCAGGATGTCCTGCGGGGAACGTCAGCCCTCCTCGGGCTATACCGGAGGATTGCGCCGGTACCAGCTTCACTGCAGCCTGACCGGGGGACCCAACAAAGCCTGCCACCTCTCAGGTATCGCAGACCTCCTTCCCCCTTCCTCTAGCAGTCTGCCTCGGCTTAGGGGAAGGAGAGCTCCATCCAGCCTCCTCCTCCGGTGGAGGAAACACAAAGACCGAGGACAAGGGACGGAAGCCGCCCTTTAAAGATCGGTATGATGTGTTTCCTGCCTCCGGAGGTGGAGCCTATCTCTCTAGTGCTGTCCTGGACAGACGACTAGAGAAGAAATAGGTTTGAAGTACTGAGTAGAGGGCAGCACTCACCAATTTAGTAGGTGTTGAGCTCTGCAGCTGGTTGCGGATGCGAACATCTGATCACCACAACCTTGCTTTTGTCATATGGAAATACATAAAGGAGTAACAGATTATCAGGTGTTCTCAACCAGCTGCAGAGCTAACCGCCTTCTTGACAAGTGTCAGACCCTAGTTGCAACCCACCATTTCCTGCTCTGCAGGATATTGTCCATCTATCGCATGATTTTTCCTCTCTTCCCCCCATCCCCATAATGAGTTTCATTCAAATAACTTCACAGATACAACAAAGATATAAATGGACATATTCAGAGCATATATTCAACAACAATACAGTCAAAAGATCACAATTATCAACAATGTAAAAAGAAGCAAAATATTTGGGTTCTGAAAAGGGGTTACTACCATCCCTGAAAGATCGACCAGACCCACGAAAAAGCTTGCATAGACTCCCATTTTTCTCCTCAGCAATCCAAGAGTCTAACAGAATCCTTGGGTGCCCTCAAGGGGGACCATAATTGGCCCCTTTGAGGAGGGGCCCGGGGGTGTTACGTTGTCTCAACCATAAAAGGACTATTAGTGAATAATTTGTAAAGGGAGGAAGGGAGGACAGGGGTAGTGGCAAGGACTCTAAAACAAAATTGTCCCCATTAGGAATGGGGGGTCTCGGGGAGCTGTATCCAGATTGTTTCAAAAAGTAGGGGAATCTGAAATAGGCACATCCTGATGGTCTAGGGACAAAGAAGAAGGGAGATAGAAAGAGAACGAGAAAACTGTCATGTTAGAGGTCACTTACAGATATTAGCAATTGAGGGTTAGACAACTCTCTGTACCATGGGAATACTGTCCCAAAGATAGGACCATGCATGTCTCCAATGAACAGGGAAGCATCAGTTACTAGGGTCCTTCAGGTTTTGATATGAGGGCGTCTCCACAAAGTGCATCCAACAGGCCCAGGCGCATTTAAATTTAGTCATCTTGTGTATTTTTCTTGTCTTTAGCTAAACACGGATTATGAATTAAAAAACACACCTTATGATGAAAGCTAGGCTTAGTATTGTCAGACCTAGTAACCTTCAAACACTGCAGCTACAGAATACTACCGAGTTACCGCCTAGGCCCAAACAAAACATTAACAAAAATACATTACTTGATGGGAAAGTGATCACTGATGGCCAATTTTAAATTCCCAATACAGTGATGATAGGCCTGTAACATGTATAATGGCATTTACCATCATTGTCTTGGAATTTCCTCCCAGTGAATCCTGCAACAGTCGCGTAAGTTTGGAGTTCCTATATGGCACATGAGTGCTCTTCCCATCAACCAGGGCAGAGATGACGTTTCCCAGGGTGGAAAGTGACAAATTAATTTTTGTGGCTTCTTTCAGTCTTTGTCCGGTTGCTCCTGTCTTTGTTTGTCTTTCAGAACCCTGAGTTGAAAAAAACAGTTATTGTTAGCATTATGTAATGCACCTTTTCCAATTCAGTCCTTTGTTTTTCTTAGCATATCTCTGAGAACATGAAGCATAAATATGCAGGCACATAATTCTATTCATAAATAAATAAAATATTTTGTATTATTTCATTGCTACTGTGTTTGCTAGTATTGTTTCATTGATGGCATCCTCAAATATGTGGTGGTGACAGCAAGTCCATTGATTTATGTCATTAAAAACCCAAAATGATCTGCTATCAGGTTTGGAATTCAATGTCACACAAAGTGAACAGATGGTTTTTCGAAACACAAGTATTTCTGTTCATGGAGAAGCATTATTTATAATAAAAAATTGACTGACCATAATCAACTGTAATGCCGCGTACACACGACCGTTTTTCATGACGAGAAAAATGCAATTTTTAAAAATGGTTGTGAAAAACGGTCGTGTGTATGCTCCAGAGCATTTTTCGCGACGAGAAAAATGCCCGAAAAAAAATTAGAACCTGCTCTATTTTTTCTCGTCGTTCTTTTTAACATCGTAAAAAACGGTTGTGTGTATGCTTTTACGAGGGGAAAAAAAAAAAACGCGCATGCTCAGAATCAAGTATGAGACGGAAGCGCTCGTTCTGGTAAAACTAGCGTTTGGAGATAGCACATTCGTCACGCTGTAACGGACTGAAAAGCACGAAGACTGAAAAGCGCGAATCGTCTCTCACCAAACTTTATTAACACGAGGATCAGCAAAAGCGTTCCAAAGGGTGGCGCCATTTGAATGGAAATTCCCCTTTATAGTGCCATCGTACGTGTTGTACGTCACCACGCTCTGCTTGAGCGTTTTTTTTCATGAACGTGTGTATGCAAGGCAGGCTTGAGAGGAAACACGAAAAATCACGTCGAGAAAAAAGTTTTTTTCCCCATGACATGAATAACGGTCGTGTGTACGTGGCATTACACTTTACAAGTTTTCATTTGCCTAGTATTTTTAAGTCACTACCTAGAAGCCAGTTTGCTCATGTCAAGAGGATAGTTTCTAATGCTGCTTTATTGGAAACTAGCATGGACAAGATTGGAAATAAATTGAAATCCAGTGGATATCCCTTAATGTACTTAAAAGGGAACAACTAGATCTCTCTAATGCTTGGTACACAGTCATTTCTTTTTTTTTTGCTCAACTCAGCGGAGTTTGCATTAGTACAACGATCTCCCCGCTGTGCTATTGTGTTCTGACAGGGGACCACCACACCTCCTCCCTGTATGTAGTTGAGGCTACATACAGCACTGTGTTCCGGGTGCGAGCCAAGACTTTCATGTCTCAAGCCTCATACACACAGCCGAGAATCTCGTCGTAAAAAACACGTCGTTTTTTTCGACGAGATCCTTGGACAAGAAACTTGTCCCGGCCGAGTGTACACACGCTCATTTCAAAGAACCCGCGGTTCTTTGAAGGGAGCGAACGCGGTGACGTAATTGAATACGACGAGCATGCGCTCGTCACATTCGATGCCGTCGCCGCCATCTTTGTACACCCTATCCTATGCCTAGGAAGCTACCGCGCATGCGTCGAAGTCATTTCGAGCATGCGCGGGCTTCCCGGAGGACAGGTAAGTGTACACACACACAATTTTCTCGTCGAGAAACAGGCTGACGAGAATCTCGACGAGAAAATAGAGAACAGGATCTCTATTTTCTCGTCGAGATTCTAGTCGGTTTTCTTGACGAGAAACCATACACACGAACGAATTTCTCGGCAAGAAATCTCTGCCAGCAAGTTTCTTGCTGGTTCGTGCCGAGAAACTCGGTCGTGTGTACGAGGCTTCATACTTGGAATACAGTACAGTTTATCTGATCGGCGCTCAGCCATTCATAGAAAGCAACGTATTCTAGCAATGAATAGAGTCAGAGGTTGTGACATCATCAGCCCACCTCTCTGACTCAGCCAACCAGGGGAAGCTTTGTATTCAATGCTATGAATGGCTGTGTGCCGCTCTGACACTCCATTATGTTCCGGGTATGAGACAGGAAGGTCTCGGCTCGCACCTGGAACACAGCGCTGTATGTAGCCTCAACAACATACAGTTTATACCGCATATATATATTAGGGCAGCTTGGCCTAAACAAACTATGTAAAGTGTAACAAAAGCTGAGAGTTCAGCTTTAAAAAACAGCCAAATGTAAAACTGTGCAGGCTAAGCTTTTGCAAAAAAAGTCTGTATGTTCAGATCTCAAGCAGTTTATACAGAAGGTAATCTCTTCCTATGTATTTCTCCAACATATGCTCTATTTTTATTAATATTATACAGGATTTATATAGTGCCACCAGTTTGCGCAGCGCTTAACAAAATGAAGGCAGACATTACAGTTACATACAAATTTGGTATTTTAATTGCACAGGAGGGCTTTAGTACTGCACACCTGTGACCCATAATCAGCTGACTGTGGGATAAAGTTTTCTGTCAGCTGACATTACTCAGCCAGTCCAGACTCTGGAGGGACCCCGACTTTAATTGTCAGAATCTACCCAGGTGGCTAACTGGCAGCTGGCTTAGCTTCACAGCACATTGCTCATAGCCTGAACCAGTCGCTCCCATCCCCCCTACAGCCCAGAGCTGCAGTGAGAGCCGGAGGGGCAGAGCAGAGAGACAGCGACTGACAGTATCCAGCTCTCTGCTCACTGGAAACCGAGAACTGAGCAATCAGCTGTGTTTGATCATTCAGGTCTCGATCTTAGAGACAGCAGGGGACTTAGGCAAGTGTTTTTTTTTTTTTTTTAAATCCCACACTTGTCATTTAAAGAAAAAATGAAAAGGGTAGTTAGGCAGTGTACAGATAATCTAGAGAACACAAGGAACAAAAGATGCAACGGATAAAAATGATTTCATCACAAAATAGCTTCATGAAGAACTAAAAGGCAAAACTTTTTTTTCCATTTTGGAAAGAGTAAGGGAGAATTATAACCCCTGTGAGTTATTGCCATCTGTCTCCCATATGTCTCCTTCCCTTCCTGTCCCATAGCCACAACAGGAAGTGAGAGGAAACCCCTTCAAAGTGAAGGAATCCTTGGTTATCACCAGATTTCCCCTCAGTTTCTCTTCTGGGGACAACCCGATAGTTTGGATTTTATTTCACCTTCACTTTTGGTGATAAAAGGTAAACAAATAGAGAGGTTAAATCTCCCCAGCAGGGACACCTGAACGATGTTCTAAACACTCGCCACTCTAACACAAAAAAAAAGTTTTGCCATTGGTTATACTTTAAATGCCTTCAATAGAAAAGTAGAACTGCATTTTACATAACTATTATCAATAATAGGCACTAAACCATTAACAGAATTACCCAATGAATGAAGACTACAGGAGAACCAGTTCCAAAACCCTCAGTGGCAACTTAAAGTGTTACTAAAGTCATTAAAATAACCAACATGTTATACTCACCTGCTCTGTACAGTGGTATTGCACAGAGTGGCCCCCGACCCTCCTCTTCATGGGTCCCCGGCGGCGATCTTGGCTCCTCCTTTTCTCTTTTCTGATTCTGTCCCCATAGCAAGCTGCTTCCTATGGGGACACGCTGAGTGTGCTTGCTCCCGAACCTGTGTGTCTATGAAACCGCGCTCCATAGACTTACACAGAACTCTTCACTGCATTTGATTGACAGCAGCAAGAGCCAATGGCTCCTGCTGCTGCTCGAATGCTGTGTGAAGAGGAAGGGGAGAATATATGCAGCCGTGCACAACGCTGATCTCTTTTCCCCTCTCTTCCTCTTCAAACAGGGGAAGGGGGGCAAAGGGAAAATGAAAATGTTTTTTTACCTTGATGCAAACAATGCATTAAGTTAAAAAACGTTTTTAGGTTTAGTAACACTTTAACTTACCCCCGTAGGAAAGACTTGTGTGATGTAATGGCTATCACAATACAAAATCAAGATGATTGTCATCTAGATATTCATCTAATAAACAGAAGCAACCTCCACATTTTCATGAGGGAAGACACTGCAGAGAATAATAGGATTTTTATAACAGCTTACCTGTAAAATCCTTTTCTTGGAGTACATCACGGGACACAGAGCGACATAGTCATTACTAATGGGTTATATAGATACCTTCAGGTGCTGGCACTGGCAACTTCCAAAACCGGAAGTACCCTCCCCTATATAAGCCCCTCCCATCCGGGAGCACCTCAGTTTTGTAGCAAAGCAATAAGTGTCCCCAAAGAGGGGTGGGAGCTCTGTGTCCCGTGATGTACTCCAAGAAAAGGATTTTACAGGTAAGCTGTTATAAAAATCCTATTTTCTTTCTCGTACATCACGGGACACAGAGCGACATAGTCATTACTAATGGGATGTCCTAAAGCAATGCCCAATGAGGGGGGGGATACACCATATATAAGCTGAGCGCTATGAGACATGAGGATCTTTTGCGGCCTGCAACACACTGCGCCCAAAGGCGACATCCTCCTGACTTCTAACGTCCACCTGGTAGAACCTAGTAAACGTGTGTACTGAAGACCATGTTGCGGCCTTACAGATTTGAGCCAGGGAGGCCTGGTGATGCACTGCCCATGAAGTTCCAACTGCTCTCGTGGAGTGCGCTCTAACTTTGAACGGAGGCGGTCTCCTTCTCAAGCCATAGGCTTGTATAATGACCTGTCGAATCCACTTGGCTAAAGTAGATTTTGACGCTGCCTGACCCTTTCTGGGGCCTTCCGGCAGAATAAACAAAGTATCCGTTCTGCGAATCTGAGCAGTGGCTTTTAGATAAGCTTTAACTGCTCTTACTACATCCAAAGAATGCAATAACTTTTCCTCTACCGAAGTAGGTTTGGGGAAAAAAGAAGGAAGAACCACATCCTGGTTCAAATGAAACCTCGATACCACCTTAGGAAGAAAGGCTGGATGAGGACGTAACACTACTCTGTCCTTATGGATAACCAGATATGGCTCCCTACAGGACATAGCGGCTAATTCCGACACTCTTTTAGCCGAACAAATGGCTACTAGAAAAATCAATTTCCTGGTGAGAAGAACCAGGGAAATATGCTGTAATGGTTCAAATGGTTGTTTCTGTAGAACCGACAGAACCAAGTTTAGATCCCATGGACATATGGGAATACTAACCGGAGGGCTAATACGCATCACTCCTTGTATAAAGGCTTTGACTAGTGAATGCGAAGCCAAGGGCCTTTGAAAAAATATTGACAAGGCCGAAATCTGACCCTTGATAGTACTCAAGGCAAGCTTCCTATCTACAGCCCATTGTAGGAAGTCCAGAATCCTACCTATTACGTATTTACGTGGATGCCATTTCTTGGCCTCACACCACGTAATGTACGCCTTCCAGATTCTATAGTAGATCTGCCTGGAAACCGGCTTCCTGGCATTGATCATGGTAGATACCACAGCATTAGAGAGCCCTCTCTTTTTTAGAATGTGGGCTTCAATAGCCAGGCCGTCAAACCTAGGGCTGGTAAGGAAGGGTGGTATATCGGTCCTTGCGAAAGCAGGTCCGGACGATGTGGGAGGGTCCAAGGACTCCCCACAGACATCTTTACAATCTCCGCGTACCATGCTCTTCGGGGCCACGCTGGAGCCACCAGAATCACTGGTTTCTTTTCTACCCTGATTCTGCGGAGTAATCGAGGTAACAATTGTGGCGGTGGGAATGCATATATCAGCTTGAACTGATCCCAAGGGAACACTAGGGCATCCGAGCCGCAAGCTAGGGGATCCCTTGTCCAAGAGACAAACCTGTCCACTTTTGCGTTGAATCTGGATGCTAGCAGATCTACATCCGGTGTTCCCCACCGCTGACATATTGTCCGGAAAACCTCGGGATGAAGGGACCATTCCCCTGGGCATAATTGTTGGCGACTTAGAAAGTCCGCCTTCCAATTCTCCACTCCTGGAATGAATACCGCAGATATGGCTGGGACATATCTTTCTGCCCATCTCAGGATGTAATTTACTTCCCTCTGGGCTGCACGACTCCTGGTGCCCCCCTGATGATTGATATATGCCACTGCTGTGGCATTGTCTGATTGAATTCTGACAGGGGACCCTTGGAGTTTGGATGTCCATGCTACTAGGGCATACCGGGCTGCTCGTATCTCTAAGAGATTGATGGGCAGGGCCTTTTCCGCATCCGACCATCTGCCCTGGAGAGACCATTGCTCCAGTACTGCTCCCCAGCCTATAAGGCTGGCATCTGTTGTGACCACCTTCCAAGAAATCGGACTGAAGGATTTCCCTCTTTCCAGATTCTGGGGAACCAACCACCAGCGGAGGCTCTTGCGAACGGAAGGGGACAAGGACATTGTAAGTCTAGGGCCTGAACTTTTTTGTTCCAGGCTGACAGTATGGCCCTTTGCAAATTCCTTGAATGGAATTGACCGTAGGGTACTGCTTCGAATGATGCCACCATTTTTCCCAGCAGCCTCATGCACAGGCGTATGGATGGCTGTCTTTTTGAACCCACTAAGTGGATCAAATCTCTCAAAGACGACACCTTTTCTTGAGGCAAGAAAATTTTTCTCTGGTCTGAATCCAGCCTTAGCCCCAAGTATTCCAGACTTTTGACTGGTTTTAGGGCTGACTTGTCTCGGTTGATAATCCAACCGTGATATTCCAGATACTTGATTGTCTCGTGAACAACCACTTCTAGTTTTTCCACTGAGTGGTCTATCAGCAACAAGTCGTCTAGATATGCCATTATCGTTACACCTCGTGTTCTTAGATTGGCCAATAATGGGGCCAGAATTTTTGTGAACACTCGTGGTGCTGTGGCCAGACCAAAGGGTAAGGCTCTGAACTGAAAATGGCGCCCTTCTACCGCAAAGCGTAGAAATTTTTGGTGGGCTGGAAAGATGGGAATGTGCAAATAAGCATCTTTGATGTCGATCGAGGCCAACCATTCCTCCCCTTGTAGGGCAGTGGCCACCGACCGGATCGACTCCATCCGGAAAGTCCTGATATGTAGGAATTTGTTTAGCCCTTTTAGATTTAATATGGGCCTCACGTCCCCGTTTGGCTTCGGGACTGTAAAGAGGTTTGAGTAAAACCCGAACCCCCATTCTTCCAGGGGAACCTCTATAATTACTGCTTGGAGCAATAATTGTTCTAGTGCCAACAGGAGGGATCCTCTCTTCTGGGGATCCCTTGGCACGTTTGACCTTATAAAGTGGGAAGGAGGGGAGTCTTTTAACTCCAATTTGTATCCCAGATTTACTGCGGAGAGCACCCATCTGTCTCTGATCGTGTCCCGCCAGGTCTCTGCGAACAGCTGAAGTCTTCCCCCCACCCGATTGAGTGGGGGCAACCCTTCATGCATTTGACTTTGGGGGAGGTTTTGTACCTCTCCTGCTCCAGGGCTTCTTGTTACCCTGCAATTGTCCCTGATTTTTACCTCCGGGATTTGACCGAGGAGGCCGTCGGAACTGTTTCACAGCCGATGTCCTAGGGACTGGAGAAGCAGGCCTCTTAAAAGAGGGACCTCTAACTCTGTTTTTAACCGGCAAAAGTGTACTTTTACCGCTGGAAATTCTCTGGATATATTTGTCCAGGTCTTCCCCGAAAAAGCGTTCACCATGAAATGGGAAGCTGACCAGCAATTTTTTACAGGGAGCTTCAGCAGACCAGTTTTTGAGCCATAAAAGCCTGCGCATATGTACTATAGACAGCGTAAGGCGGGAGGCCTGGTGGATTGAATCCTTTATAGCGTCCACCGCAAAGCATAAGGCTCTAGGTAGATCAGCTAGGGCATGAGCCTGCTGATCTGGCAAGTCCCTTAAGACCTGTTTCAACTGATCCTTCACTGCTTGGCAGACCCCAATAGCTGCCACTGCTGGTTGTGTCACCAATCCTGCTGTAGAAAAAGCAGATTTTAATAAGGACTCTAATTTTTTATCTATTGGGTCCTTGAACATTTGGACATTATCCACTGGACATGTCAGTGATTTATTCACACAAGAGATGGCTGCGTCCACTGTAGGGACCCTCCATTTTTTGATGAACTTATCCTCCATGGGATAGACCACTTGAAATCTCTTGGGAGGAGTAAATATTTTATCAGGATGCTCCCAATCCTGGTAAATGAGCCCTTCCAGTAAAGGATGGATCGGAAAGGAACAAACAGTCTGGGGAGCTTTTAGCGACCCCAACGAGGAGACAGAAGTGGATGATGGCTCCGCAAGGGGCATTTTAAATGCTGATCGGACCATATTAGTCAGGGACTGAACCCATAACCTTTCAGCATGTGATGCTGAGAATGGCTCTTCCACTGTTGATTCCTCTACAACAGAATCGACCTCATCCTGATCCCCTTCAGGTAGGTCGATCCCTGTATGGGACTGTTGCTCTGCTAACAGGCACTCTGAGGGAGGAGACGGAGATCGAGCGCTTTTTTCCTGTGACAGGGAAGCAGCGATCAATGCTGACAATCTCTCTTCCAGCCCTCCCAGAGCTGAGGAAAAAACCTCCTCTGTTACATACACAGGAGCAGGTGAACTGAGGACAGCCACAGTACCGGGTACTCCTGAGGGTGCTCTACGGTCACTAACCTCTGATTCTTCAGGGGAGACTGGTGCAGCCGAAGCATGCCCAAGATCCTCAGAGCCCGATGGAGACCCCCTATGCTTCCTGGAATTTTTAGTCCCGGAGTTTTTTGACGGCATTATTCCTAAGCCCAAAGCTGAGGTATTCCAGCCGAAATACACCACTTACTGACAATAGTCTAGCACAAATGCTGCTATAAAACCAGTTGGTGTCTACTAATGTGCCTTTCTATGGGGATGCCTGCATCAACCGCTTGCTGTATGCCTTTTTTAAATGTTGCCAGCTCTGTCTCTGCACTCCATAGCCAGCTCACAACACATAATTGTGGTTTTTAACATGCTGGGACGCCCGCACATGCGCTGCGGCGCGCACAGAGCGTCATCCCCCAAGCTCCGCCCCCTTTCCCGGCTCACCTCTATATATAGAGGCGCGTGCACGCGCACGGCCACGTGCGCCTTCGGCGCTAATTTTGAAAAGGAAACCAGGGACAAGAGCCAGGGCCCCTTTTTGCCGCAGGCCGGGGGATGGACGAGCATTGCAACATGGCAGAGGAAGCAGTTTCCCACAAGAGAACTCACCCTCTGCCTGGACTTGCTCTGATAAAAAGAAACTAGTCCACATGACAAGAAACGTTCCACAGCGGCCTCTAGTGGATTAACACAGGTACCGCAGTCTAATATATTAAATATATATATATATATATATTTTTATTTTTTTTTCTTGACCACTATTAAAATTATTACTACATTTTTTAGTAGTTACAGGCATGCACAGATATTAGCGGGAATACCGTTAGGTAACAGACAGAAAGACAAATTAGGCTTGGGGGTCCCCCAATAGAACCAAGTTCCTGGGGGCCCCCACTTACCTGTTCCCCGCCGCAGGACTTTGTTTGGTCCACAGAAGCCCAAACTTCACCTATCATGGCAGGCATTGTAATTAAACCTTCAGGGACCGGGTTCCCAAGGATTCCACTCCCCTGGACCTGTATAGCACCCTGCACAGAAAACATCTTGGTCATGGGTATGACCAGAGCTCTGGATCCCAGGGTCCAGCTCTCCTAAGAGAAGCATTACAGGCAAAACCTTGCTCTTCTCTGCAAGGCCCGGGTACCGACCGTTTAGCTATGAAGCTTTTTTGGTCGGATCCGGAATAGCTTACTGAGGCCCAAAAGAACCTGTACGCAAGCTCAGTGAAAAACACATGTTACTTCTTGGCCAACACCTTAGACACTGGCAAAAAACTGAGGTGCTCCCGGATGGGAGGGGCTTATATAGGGGAGGGTACTTCCGGTTTTGGAAGTTGCCAGTGCCAGCACCTGAAGGTATCTATATAACCCATTAGTAATGACTATGTCGCTCTGTGTCCCGTGATGTACGAGAAAGAAAAATTCCTAACAACACTGGTGAGAAAGACACTTTTGAAACAAAATTTATGGTGATGTAAGAGGAGAAACAACACTATCTAGTTTCAAATTCAAATGATCCAAAAAGACTTTACAATTCTCAAAAAATAATTACTGCTTTCTGTTTAAAGTATAGAGTGCCTGCATATATTTTCTTCATTTAATATGTTAAAGGCTAACCAAAAGTATGTGTTTTTCAATTATGATTGTTTTTTTTTTTGTTAGGCACAGTTAAAGCAGACCTTCTGATTCAAAAGACAAGGTTTACTTATACAAAGGTGCCCCTCCTCAAAATACGGCATAAAAGTAACCGTAGAAAGGACAGCTGGATAATTATTTTTCCTGGTAGCACACAAGGGTGATGTCATCCTTCAGCCAGCAAGATCCTTAGAAATTGTGAGAAGCCCAAATTAATCAAAAAGACAGTGCAGCGCAATGCAAGGTCATCATCTTCCCCCATTCTGGCTTCTCGACATTCCCAGAGATCTGTCTGAATGCAGGATATTACCCTTGCCTAGGTGCTGGGGCAGGAAGTGGGGGAAAGGGAAGTACTGTATATTATCTTTTTCTGCAGCATTTTAAGGGGGGGAGGGGGTGGCTGGGGTATGCTTTAAATGTTGCATACAATAGGGACATTTCATATTAACATTTACAGCCAACAGGTGGAGCACTCGACACCTTTACACATGCATACTAAATTGTCAGGCTTCAGGTAACCCATGGGGGGCGATTTACTGAAAATGGGTTTTAGTAAATCTGGAACAGCGTGTTTAGATAAGCTTTGACAATTAAGCCTCGTACACACGACCGGTTTTCTCGGCAAGAAAACTGCTGAGAGAGCTTTTTGCTGAGAAAACCGTTCGTGTGTATGGTTTCTCGTCGGGAAAACTGCCGGGAATCTCAACAAGAAAAATAGAGAACCAGCTCGCTCTATTTTCTCGCCGGGATTCTCGTCGGCCTGTTTCCCGACGAGAAAACCGTGCGTGTGTACGAGGCTACATGCTTACCTGTCCCCAGGTAAGCCTGAGCATGCTCGATAAGACTTTGACGCAAGCGCGGTAGCTTACAAGGGTAGTGTAGGGTGAAGCAAGATGGCGGCGACGGCATCGAATGTGACGAGCGCATGCTCGTCATAGTCGATGACGTCACCGCGCTCTTGCCATTCAAAAGAACGGCAGTTCTTTTGAATGTGCGTGTGTACACAGGGCTTGGCAAGAAAAGCTTGCCAGGAATTCCGTCGAGAAAACCGAAGTTTTTTTCGACGGGATTCTCGCCCGTGTGTACAGGGCTTTTGCCCTGGTTCACTACTTCAGCGTGATTTAAAAGCTGCAGAACAGTGCAATTTGCACCTTTAATTTCATTGGTGCTTGCAACTTTAACAGCAGTCCATGCAAGCCGCAATGAAATTGGAAAAACGTTCAGGAATTTTTTTCAGAGTAGCAGCAATTTGAACGGTTCCATTGCCGGCAATGGGGTGCGACTTGTCATGCGGTTTGGAACTGTCAAATCGCATGACAAATATCACCGGTGTGAACGAGGGCCAACACCTAGAAACTGACTGGTTACTATGCACAGCGGCACCAGATTCTGTGTGCACCGGTTTTAGCAAGTCTCCCTGATGGTGTGTTTTCACTCTTTTGAAAACCTAAACTTCTGTGTCATAAGGCTTTCACTTAAGTAACTAGAAAAATACTGTATACAAAGCAGATGTTTGAAAATTTTTAAACAAACAAAATTTAACAAAACAAACCTAAATACCTTGCCTTTAAAATGTATTTCCACTTCTGCAGCCCACAGTGGGATAACACCCAGTTTGGGTTTGTCAAATTATCCCATTCACATAGTACAACTTAAAAAAATAGAATTTCTTGCTCAATTTAAAGTGGTTATAAAGACAGAAGTTTTTTTTTTATCTTAATGCATTCTATGCATTAAGATAAACACTAACTAAGCCGCCGTCTGCCTACCTGATCAGCGTGTCATGCAGACAGACGGTGGCCATTGCAGTGTTCAAAAGCCGCGCCTCCCGAGTCCTCGTCGTCAGTGATAGGCGGAACACTCAATTTCACAGCAGGCAGTGTTCAGCCTATCACAGACATCCTCTCATCCTCGTCTGTGTTATGAGGATGAGCGGATGTCCATGATAGGCGGAACACTGAATGCTGGGAAATTGAGTGTTTCGCCTATCACAGACGAGGAGGAGGCGCGGCTTTTGAATACTGGAATGGCCGCCGGTGTAGCAGTAAAATCCGTATCCCATGAAAATCTGCATCAGGTACGGACACAGTGATTGAAGCATGGGCACAGTGAAGCACGGGCACAGAGAGGCATTGGGCACAGTGAGGCATGGACACAGTGAGACACGGGCACAGTGAGGCACGGGCACAGTTCAATTCAACTAAGAGTAACCTCAAGATTTTTTGTTGTTTTATTAGCTAAATCCAAATACAGTATTAATAATTTGGATGTTTAACAATCATTGTTGCACACTGACTTTGCAGTTAGAGAAAGGGTTTGCCTTTGCAATTTTGTTTGTTGATGCACTTCAATTAATATAATAAAAAAAAAATCGAATCGAACACACACACACACACACACACACACACACACACACACACACACACACACACACTGAAAGTCGGCCGGTTTCTGCTCCATATTTTTCAGATGAGGAATAGTGATGTAGTGGGTTAAAAAAAGTGGGTATTTCCAGAAAACTAGACAACTTCTTCCTTCTCATTCTTACAACCAGTAAGACAAACAGTACCTTCCCTTCTGTGTTTTACTGTGACCAAAAGCTAAAATTACAGATTTTTTCAGCAGATGGCACAGCCAAAGCAACAAAAAAATTAAATGGATCTATATAATGCTGTATTTGACTGGCCATGTTTCAGTCCTCTGCTTCATTGGTTGTATATATAGAAATCCAGGTTCAATAGGAATTCCCTTTAAGACATTTTTACAAAGAATAAAAGAAAAAGGCTTACCGCAAGATCTACAAGATGCAGTTTTCCCATTCGTACATGCATATTGCCATCAGCTCCCTTCTCACTGCACTCTATGGTGATAGTGAAGATTGCATGGGAACGAGAACTGTGCTCATTCATGTTTGTGGCCCCAACAGACCCTGAAGATAAAAGTAAAATATATCAAATCTGACATATAATTAATTAGGATAGGATAATCCTCTGTACTGCAAAAACCTTGTTTTTTGTACCAAACTGAGTGAACCTTTCAGTAAGGGCTTGCTCACTCCATGGTAATGCACTGTCTTTGTGCATTGCAGTGTTCTGCGTTTTGAAAAACATACAGGATACACTTTTTTCATATACTTGGGTGCATTCACACAGCTCATTCAAAATGAAAAGGGCTGTATAACGAAGCCAGCCTGAATCATGCTTTGACGTGCACCAGGTTATAGTGGGAACAGATCCCAACGTTATAGGTCTCCACCATGACATGTCACAATATAAAGCAACAGTATAAAGTCGAAAAAATAAAAAAAGGGTAATAAAAAAAAGAAGGTTGTTTGACATAGTCTAAGCTAAAATAAAGTCATCAGTTTGCTACACACAGAAGGAAGCATTAGCAGCTGCAATTTGGGGATTCTGCCATTGGTGAGGTGTTGCTAGCAACAGAACTGCCAGTGCAATAAAGCCCGTAAACCTCAGTAGAAGAAATACTTGCCTGGCTTAAAAAAGTACTAACTTTAAAAGAAAAAAAAAAAGAAGAGGTAGGCAAGGAGCGAAATGTGTCTAGAAAATCATGCAATGAAAAATGCTCATGAGTAATACATCACGGTCTCACTATGGTGCTCAATAAGTAATAAGTATCTGGCATCTAAGGAAACAGGTATTTTGTCACGCTGAGAGCAATGCAACAAAAACTGCCACTGTATGACCAAGATTATCCACGACAAATGTAGTAGTTAAAGGGTTTTTAACTTTCAGTAATGAATGGCAAACCCTTAAGCCTCGTACACAGAGGCGGGAATCCCGTCAGGAAAAAAACGTTGGTTTCCTGATGGGATTCCTGGCAAGCTTTCCTTGCCAAGCCGTGCATACAGACGGCCATTCAAAAGAACCGCCGTTCTTTTGAATGGCAAGAACGCGGTGACGTCATCGACTACGATGAGCCTGCGCATTCGATGCCGTCATCTTGCTACACCCTACACTACCCTTGTATGCTACCGCGCATGCGTCAAAGTCTTTTTGAGCATGCGCGGGTTTACCTGGGGACAGGTAAGCATACACACTCACGGTTTTCTCAGCAGGAAACACTCTGCCGAGAATCCCGACGAGAAAATAGAGAGCAGGTTCTCTATTTTTCTCGTCGGGATTCCCGGCAGTTTTCTCGCCGAGAAAGCCTACACACGCTCTTCCAGCAGCTTTCTTGCCGAGAAAACCGTGCCTGTGTACTAGGCTTTACTGTCATGATATGACAGTCAGCAATCAGCTATTTTCACACAGACAGTCAGCAATCAGCTATTCCTGAAAAAGTAGCTCCAAAGCTGCTGGAGTGGTCAGATCTGCTGAGCCTCAAAAAAATTATTCAAAGAAGAAGCCCGAGTTACAGCACAATGAACAAAATGACTGTAAAAGGATCCAACTGGGGTAAATGCCACCAAGCCTGGTACACTAAAAGGTGGGCCTGCTACTTAACTGACAAAATGAACATTAAAATACAAAAAATCGTTACTTCATATTGCTAGAAGATTTAATAGAGTTCTGAACTTTTGTTAAGAAAAATAGGATTTTTATAACAGCTTACCTGTAAAATCCTTTTCTTGGAGTACATCACGGGACACAGAGCGGCATAGTCATTACTATGTGGGGTTATATAGATACCTTCAGGTGCTGGCACTGGCAACTTCCAAAACCGGAAGTACCCTCCCCTATATAAGCCCCTCCCATCCGGGAGTACCTCAGTTTTGTAGCAAAGCAATAAGTGTCCCCAAAAGAGGGGTGGGAGCTCTGTGTCCCGTGATGTACTCCAAGAAAAGGATTTTACAGGTAAGCTGTTATAAAAATCCTATTTTCTTTCTCGTACATCACGGGACACAGAGCGGCATAGTCATTACTATGTGGGATGTCCTAAAGCAATGCCCAATGAGGGGGGGGATACACCATACATAAGCTGAGCGCTATCAGGCATGAGGATCTTTTGCGGCCTGCAACACACTGCGCCCAAAGGCGACATCCTCCTGATTTCTAACGTCCACCTGGTAGAACCTAGTAAACGTGTGTACTGAAGACCATGTTGCGGCCTTACAGATTTGAGCCAGGGAGGCCTGGTGATGCACTGCCCATGAAGTTCCAACTGCTCTCGTGGAGTGCGCCCTAACTTTTAACGGAGGCGGTCTCCTTCTCAAGCCATAGGCTTGCATTATGACCTGTCGAATCCACTTGGCTAAAGTAGATTTTGACGCTGCCTGACCCTTTCTGGGGCCTTCCGGCAGAATAAACAAAGTATCCGTTCTGCGAATCTGAGCAGTGGCTTTTAGATAAGCTTTAACTGCTCTTACTACATCCAAAGAATGCAATAACTTTTCCTCTACCGAACTAGGTTTGGGGAAAAAAGGAAGAACCACATCTTGGCTCAAATGAAACCTCGATACCACCTTAGGAAGAAAGGCTGGATGAGGACGTAACACTACTCTGTCCTTATGGATAACCAGATATGGCTCTTTACAGGACATGTAAGTACAGCTGCTAATTCCGACACTCTTTTAGCCGAACAAATGGCTACTAGAAAAATCAATTTCCTGGTGAGAAGAACCAAGGAAATATGCTGTAATGGTTCAAATGGTTGTTTCTGTAGAACCGACAGAACCAGGTTTAGATCCCATGGACATATGGGAATATTAACCGGAGGACTAATACGCATCACTCCTTGTATAAAGGCTTTGACTAGTGAATGCGAAGCCAAGGGCCTTTGAAAAAATATTGACAAGGCCGAAATCTGACCCTTGATAGTACTCAAGGCAAGCTTCCTATCTACAGCCCACTGTAGGAAGTCCAGAATCCTACCTATTACGTACTTACGTGGATGCCATTTCTTGGCCTCACACCACGCGATGTACGCCTTCCAGATTCTATAGTAGATCTGCCTGGATACCGGCTTCCTGGCATTGATCATGGTAGATACCACAGGATTAGAGAGCCCTCTCTTTTTTAGAATGTGGGCTTCAATAGCCAGGCCGTCAAACCTAGGGCTGGTAAGGAAGGGTGGTATATCGGTCCTTGCGAAAGCAGGTCCGGACGATGTGGGAGAGTCCAAGGACTCCCCACTGACATTTTTACAATCTCCGCGTACCATGCTCTTCGGGGCCACGCTGGAGCCACCAGAATCACTGGTTTCTTTTCTACCCTGATTCTGCGGAGTAATCGAGGTAACAATTGTGGCGGTGGGAATGCATATATCAGCTTGAACTGATCCCAAGGGAACACTAGGGCATCCGAGCCGCAAGCTAGGGGATCCCTTGTCCAAGAGACAAACCTGTCCACCTTTGCGTTGAATCTGGATGCTAGCAGATCTACATCCGGTGTTCCCCACCGCTGACATATTGTCCGAAAAACCTCGGGGTGAAGGGACCATTCCCCTGGGCATAATTGTTGGCGACTTAGAAAGTCCGCCTTCCAATTCTCCACTCCTGGAATGAATACCGCGGATATGGCTGGGACATATCTTTCTGCCCATTTCAGGATGCAATTTACTTCCCTCTGGGCTGCACGACCCCTGGTGCCACCCTGATGATTGATATATGCCACTGCCGTGGCATTGTCTGATTGAAATCTGACAGGGGACCCTTGGAGTTTGGATGTCCATGCTACTAGGGCATACCGGGCTGCTCGTATCTCTAAGAGATTGATGGGCAGGGCCTTTTCCGCATCCGACCATCTGCCCTGGAGAGACCATTGCTCCAGTACTGCTCCCCAGCCTATAAGGCTGGCATCTGTAGTGACCACCTTCCAAGAAATCGGACTGAAGGATTTCCCTTTTTCCAGATTCTGGGGAACCAACCACCAACGGAGGCTCTTGCGAACGGAAGGGGACAAGGACATTGGTAAGTCTAGGGCCTGAACTTTCTTGTTCCAGGCTGACAGTATGGCCCTTTGCAAATTCCTTGAATGGAATTGACCGTAGGGTACTGCTTCGAATGATGCCACCATTTTTCCCAGCAGCCTCATGCACAGGCGTATGGACGGCTGTCTTTTTGTACCCACTAAGTGGATCAAATCTCTCAAAGACAACACCTTTTTTCGAGGCAAGAATATTTTCCTCTGGCCTGAATCTAGCCTTAGCCCCAAGTATTCCAGACTTTTGACTGGTTTTAGGGCCGACTTGTCTCGGTTGATAATCCAACCGTGAGATTCCAGATACTTGATTGTCTTGTGAACGACCACTTCTAGTTTTTTCACTGAGTGGTCTATCAGCAACAAGTCGTCTAGATATGCCATTATCGTTACACCTTGCGTTCTTAGATTGGCCAATAATGGGGCCAGAATTTTTGTGAACACTCGTGGTGCTGTGGCCAGACCGAAGGGTAAGGCTCTGAACTGAAAATGGCGCCCTTCTACTGCAAAGCGTAGAAATTTTTGGTGGACTGGAAAGATGGGAATGTGCAAATAAGCATCTTTGATGTCGATCGAGGCTAACCATTCCTCCCCTTGTAGGGCAGTGGCCACCGATCGGATCGACTCCATCCGGAAAGTCCTGATATGCAGGAATTTGTTTAGCCCTTTTAGATTTAATATGGGCCTCACGTCCCCGTTTGGCTTCGGGACTGTAAAGAGGTTTGAGTAAAACCCGAACCCCCATTCTTCCAGGGGAACCTCCATAATTACTCCTTGGAGCAATAGTTGTTCTAGTGCCAACAGGAGGGACTCTCTCTTCCGGGGATCCCTTGGCACGTTTGACCTCATAAAATGGGAAGGAGGAGAGTCTTTTAACTCCAATCTGTATCCCAGACTTACTGCGGAGAGCACCCATCTGTCTCTGATCGTGTCCCGCCAGGTCTCTGCGAACAACTGGAGTCTTCCCCCCACCCGATTGAGTGGGGGCAACCCTTCATGCATTTGACTTTGGGGGAGGTTTTGTACCTCTCCTGACCCAGGGTTTTTTATTACCCTGCGATTGTCCCTGATTTTTACCCCCGGGATTTGACCGAGGAGGCCGTCGGAACTGTTTCACAGCCGATGCCCCAGGGACTGGAGAAGCAGGCCTCTTAAAAGAGGGACCTCTAACTCTGTTTTTAACCGGCAAGAGTGTACTTTTACCGTTGGAAATTTTCTGGATATATTTGTCCAGGTCTTCCCCGAATAAGCGTTCACCATGAAATGGGAAGCTAACCAGCAATTTTTTACAGGGAGCTTCAGCAGACCAGTTTTTGAGCCATAGAAGCCTGCGCATATGTACTACAGACAGCGTAAGGCGGGAGGCCTGATGGATTGAATCCTTTATGGCGTCAACCGCAAAGCATAAGGCTCTAGGTAGATCAGCTAGGGCAAGGGCCTGCTGATCTGGTAAGTCCCTTAAGACCTGTTTCAACTGATCCTTCACTGCTTGGCAGACCCCAATAGCTGCCACTGCTGGTTGTGTCACCAAGCCTGCTGTAGAAAAAGCAGATTTTAATAAGGACTCCAATTTTTTATCTATTGGGTCCTTGAACATTTGGACATTATCCACTGGACATGTCAGTGATTTATTCACACAAGAGATGGCTGCGTCCACTGTAGGGACCCTCCATTTTTTGATGAACTTATCCTCCATGGGATAGACCACCGGAAATCTCTTGGGGGGAGTAAATATTTTATCAGGATGTTCCCAATCCTGGTACATGAGCCCTTCCAATAAAGGGTGAAGTGGAAAGGAACAGACAGTCTGGGGAGCTTTTAGCGACCCCAGCGAGGAGACAGTAGTGGTTGATGGTTCCGCAAGGTGCATTTTAAATGCTGATCGGACCATGTTAGTCAAAGACTGAACCCATAAGCTTTCAGCTTGAGATGCTGAGAAAGGTTCCTCCACAGTTGATTCCTCTATAACAGAATCAACCTCCTCCTGATCCCCTTCAGGCAGGTCGATCCCTGTATGGGACTGTTGCTCCGCTAACAGGTACTCTGAAGGAGACGGAGATCGGGCGTGCTTTCCCTGTGACAGGGAGGCAGCGATTAATGTTGACAATCTCTCTTCTAATCCTCCCAGAGCTGAGGAAAAAACCTCATCTGTTACATACACAGGAGCAGGTGAACTGAGGACAGCCACAGTACCAGGTACTCCTGCGGAGTCTCTATGGTCACTAACCTCTGAATTTTCAGGGGAGACTGGTGCAGCAGAAGCATGCCCAAGATCCCCAGAGCCCGATGGAGACCCCTTTCGCTTCCTGGAAGATTTAGTTCCGGAGCTTCTGGACGGCATATTCCTAAGCCCAAAGCTGAGGTATTCCAGCCGTAATACACCCCTTTTACTGAGAATAGTCTAGCACAATTGCTGCTATATATCAGTTGGTGTCTACTAAAGTGCCTTTCTAGGGGATGCCTGCATCAACCGCCTCTGTGTGCCTTTTTACTGTTGCTAGCTCTGTCTGTGCACTTCAATAGCCAGCTGTGATTGCCTTTAAACATGCTGGACGCCCGCACATGCGCAGTAGCGCCGCGGCGCACACCGAGCGTCATCCACCCGCTCCGCCCCTTTTTCCAGATCGCCTCTATATAGAGAGGCGCGTGCTCGCGCACGGGCACGTGCGCCTTCTTTGAAAAAATAAGGAGCTAGATGGGAGCCAGGGTCCCTGCCGCAGGGCCCGGGGATGAATGAGCGCAGCAACAGGGCAGAGGAGACAGCTTCCCAAAGAGAACTTACCAACTGCCTGGATTTGACTTCGGAAGAAAAAAATCCACATTACAAGAAAAAGAACCATAGCGGCCTCTAGTGTTTAACACAGGTACCGCGGTCTTACATTTTTTTTTTTTTCTTGCCTACTATTAAAATTTTTACATTTTCTCAGTAGTAACAGGCATGCACAGAATATTAGCGGGAATACCTTAGGTAACAGGCAGAAAGACAAAATAGGTTTGGGGGTCCCCCAATAGAACCAAGTTCCTGAGGGCCCCCACTTACCTTTTCCTCGCCGCAGGACTCTGTTTGGTCCACAGAAGCCCAAACTTCACCTATCACGGCAGGCATTGTAATTAAACCTTCAGGGACCGGGTTCCCAAGGATTCCACTCCCCTGGACCTGTATAGCACCCTGCACAGAAAACATCTTGGTCGTGGGTATGACCAGAGCTCTGGATCCCAGGGTCCAGCCCTCCTAAGAGAGGCATTACAGGCAAAACCTTGCTCTTCTCTTTTGCAAGGCCCGGGTACCGACCGTTTAGCTATGAAGCTTTTTTGGTCGGATCCGGAATAGCTTACTGAGGCCCAAAAGAACCTGTACGCAAGCTCAGTGAAAAACACATGTTACTTCTTGGCCAACACCTTAGACACTGGCAAAAAACTGAGGTACTCCCGGATGGGAGGGGCTTATATAGGGGAGGGTACTTCCGGTTTTGGAAGTTGCCAGTGCCAGCACCTGAAGGTATCTATATAACCCCACATAGTAATGACTATGCCGCTCTGTGTCCCGTGATGTACGAGAAAGAAATGGAGAATACTTTTAAATAGCAGAAAGTGGCAAGCAGCAGATAACAATTCCCTCCTGTAAGAAAGGTGACAAAAAAGTAGCTTCTTTATATACTCAATAAAATCAATGCTCTAAACACCCAGGCTGCCTACACCTGAATGGTGAGAGAACATTGGTTTCTGGACACAGCCCACCAACAACTGCAGACACTTTCCTATTTCAAGATAAAAAGTAGAAAAGTTAGCAGTAAACACCTGCTGAAAAAAAAAAAAACTTACGATTTTTATGACCCAAAGTCATAATCCGGTCCATATCATCTGCATTGTTTACTACATAACCCGATAAGTCCTTGATGTAAACTCCCACATCTGGTCTTTCTTTAACCTACAATATTAAAAAATTTATTTTACATCAGGGATACTCACTGGCAGGCACCCAGTTCAGTGCTGCCTACATAACATTCGCCAACAGCCATTCCTGATTTCAAAGATTAAAGCGGAGTTCCACCTATTTAAAAGTCAGTAGCTACAAAAAGAGTAGCTGCTAACTTTTAATAATCAGACACTCACCTGTCCCACAGAGCTGCGTGCTATGAATGGCCAGGCAATCTTCTGGGACCTGTGATGTGTCCCAGAAGATTGCAGGGAGGGAGGGGGAGAGGTGAACTTCCTTCCGGCCCCGCAGAGCCAGAGGAGGAAGTGGGAGCTGGGTGCCCTTAAAAACTGGGTTACCCGCTCCCCCCCCAAAAAAATTACATGCCCAATGTGGCATGTCAGGGGGTCACCATCACCTAAAGCAGAAGTTCCATTTTTGGGTGGAACTCAGCTTTAACGGGCCATTACACTGGCCCATTAAAGCAGTATTAAACCAAAAAGAAAGCATTTTCTATATTGCAGCTTACTAATTCTTAGATGTGCTGGCTGTATTCGTTTTCGTTTGTAGGCCCTCACTCCTTTATTTTCATCTGGTGACTTGGCCAGTAAGTATGTTGCTTTTCAACAGAACAAGCTCTCCTGTAGATTTATTTATAGATAAACCTTTTTCCTAAACGGAAAAAGAAAAAAAACAGTTTGCTGTAACTGCCCGTTACATTAGTATGTTGAAACCAAATTCCAGGTATCTAAATCTGCTATTACATCTAACCTCCTCCAGATTAACAATGCTGCTGTCCAAAGGTGTCCCTATGCTGCTTCATTCAGGGTGGAGGCACTCTAATACAGGTTGTGTGTTACTGGCCAGATCACCAGATGAAAATAGAGGGGAAAAAAAATAAAAACGAAAACTAATGCAATCACCACATCTGAGGATTGGCAAGTTGCAATAGATTACATTTTTGGTTTTGGATTTAATACCGCTTCAACCTTTAAACTAATTAGGTCATACTTTGGCTGGCTTATTTTCACATTTATCCTATGTTCACAAGCACATATTTTACTTTACATTTTATATAGCAGGGCTCAGTTTGCTAATCATAACAGTGAACTGTACCTTTAAATTTATTAGTTGGCTAAAATAAAGACTACTGATTGCTATTTAAAGTTCTGAACATATGCCTGGGTTCTGTGTATAAAGCAACATAAATCATTAGCTTGTATAACTATCAAATTCTTTAGCTTCAAAAAATATGTGAACCTTGAATGAAAATATTAGTGCAATAGTGCCACCTAGTCTCCAAATTCAGTTATTATTATTATAATACAGGATTTATACAGCGCCAACAGCTTGCTCAGTGCTTTACAAAATGAAGGAAGACAGTAAAGTTACAATACAATTTGGTAAGACAGGAATCAGAGCTTACAAATTAAAAAGGGAGGCTCAAGTGATACAAAAAAGGTAATAACTGTAGGGGATGAGCTGATGGAGAAAGTAAAATCACAGTCTATTAGTTAGAAGCAGGATAGACTTTATTAAAGAGAAGGGTTTTCAGGGATCGTCTAAAAATGGATAGAGTAGGAGACAGTCTGACAGATTGGGGTAAGGAATTCCAAAGGATGGGAGAAACTTGGGAGAAGTCCTGGAGGCGAGCATGGAAGGAGGTGAAAAGGGTGCTAGAGGAGCAGAAGGTCTTGGAGGACCAAACAGAGCAGTTTGGTTGATATTTTGAGACTAGGTTAGTGATATAGCTGGGGGCAGGGTTATGGATTGCTTTGAAGGTTTTTATTAGTACACTTTGACTTTTATTCATTGGGTGAGCGGAAGCTAGTGGAGGGATTGGCAGAGAGGGGTAGCAGAAACTGAACGGGTGGCAAGGTGGCCGAGTCTGGCAGAAGCATTTATGACAGACTTAAGGGAGGATAGCCTATGTAAAGGTAAACCAATAAGGAGGTAGTTGCAGTAGTCGAGGCGGGAGATAACCAGGGAGTAAATTAAAAGCTTAGCGTTGTCAATGGTTAAGAAAGGGGTGTATTCTGGAGATGTTGTGGGAGGTTGAGGCAGCATGATTTGGACAGGGATTGGATGGGAGCCTGAAAGGACAGTTTAGAGTCCAGGGTTACCCCTAGCACCCTGGTATGTGGGGACAGACTGATAGCTGTGCCACTAATCTTGACAGAGAAGTCAGGGGAAAGGGTACTTGGGGGAGGAAATATTATGAGCTTGGTTTTGGATAGATTGAGTTTGAAGAAGTGGTGTGACATCCAGTCAGATCTGTCTGTTGGTAAATCAGTGATACATGAGGAAACAGATGGGGTGAGCCGAGGGGTAGAGATAGATTTGGGTGTCATCAGCATACAAATAGTATTGGAAGCCATGTGAGGCTATCAGCTGACCCATGGAGGAGGTGTAGATCAAGAATAGGAGAGGTCCAAGGACAAAACCTTGGGGGACTCCAACGGTACGAGAGTAGGAAGAGTTGTGACACTGAAGGTGCAGTGGGATAGGTACAATTCGAACCAACGGAGAGCACAGTCACAGAGACCAATAGAGTTTTTTTGAGGAGGAGGGGGTAGTCAATTGTATCAAAGGCAGCGGAGAGGTCCAAAAGTAGGAGTATGGAATAGTGACCTTTGATTTTAGCTGTTAGTATGTCGTTTGTGAGTTTTAGGAGAGCAGTTTTTGTGGAGTTTTGGAGGGCATAATACAGACAGAAGGGGATCAAGGAGGTTATTCTCAAAGAGGTGGCAGCTCAGTCAGTTGTAGACTAGATTTTCAAGGAGTTTGGAGGCAAAAGGAACTAAAGGAGATTGATCTTAGGTTGTTAGGATTGGTGGGGTCCAGTGAGGCCTTTTTAGGTATGGGGGTGACTAGAGCATGTTTTAGAGGTTTGGGGAAAATGCCAGCAGAGATGGAGAGATTGAAGATGTGCATTAAAGAGCGTAGGACAGAGCCAGAGGGTGACCGTAGTATTTGTGAGGGATCAGGTGGTTAGGTGGGCGTTAGAAAAAAAGTTTAGTGACTTCCTCTATAGTAGATGGGTTAAACTAGGGAAGCGTTGATTGTGCAGGTGGACAAGGAGTGTAAGGTGAGGGAGATATCTGTACAGTGGAGATCTCATCGCAAATTGTATCAATCTAATTTTTGAAGTGATTAGCAATCTCCTAGGCAGTGAGTAAGGTGGGTGGAGGTATTGAAGGACGAAGTAGAGAGTTAAAAGGTAGTAAAGAGTTGACTGGGACTGCGTGGGAGCGTGTTAATGAGAGTGATAAAGCAGGTCTGTTTGGCAGTGTGGAGGCAAGAACTGTATTTTTGAAGGGCAGATTTATATTGGTTAAAATCTTACTGGGACTTAGTCTTACGCAACAGACGCTCAAGAGCGTGGCTATGTTTTTTAAGGCTTATGGTATTGTCCGTTTGCCAGGGTTGTAGCGGTCAGTGTCTGATTCTGTGTGTTTTGAGGGAGGCCAATGTGTCCAGGCTGGATGACATTGAACTGTTGAAGACATAAGTTGCCAGGTTGGGGCAGGACAGGGCTAAGATTTTGTCAAAGACACGATCTGTAGGAGAAAAAAAAAAGAAGGGGATGGCAAAGGTTTCTACAGATAACTGTTAGGTAGTTGGAAGGCAAGGTGGAGGAAGACAAGGAATGAGTGACGCTAATAAGGGGATCAGAGAGAAAGAGAAATGTTGGAGATGTTGCAAGGAGTGCAAAGGTAGGAGAATACAAGGTCAAGGCAGTTGCCATCAGAGTGAGTAGAAGCCTGTGTCCATTGTTTTAGGTCAAAAGAGGAGGTTAGGTTTAGAAGTAGCAGGAGCATTGAGATTAACAGGGATGTTTGAGTCACTGAGAAGGATTGTGGCAATTTCAGGAGAGTAGGGTAGCCAGGCAGAGAAGTCATCAAGAAAGCTTGATACTGGTCCAAGGGGCCGATGGATCCACAGCAATTCTCAAAAAAACTAGACGAGAATAGACGAATACAGTGAGCTTCAAATGAGAAGAGGGACAGAGAGGGAGGTGGGTGAAGGACTTGAAAAGTGCTTTTAGGGGATAGGAGGATTCCAACGCCACCTCCCTTCAATTATGCAACTCTGCCACAGAACCTGGTAGGGGAAGCATAGAAGGGTACAGCAAATAATTATAGTTTTACAGATATAGGCCACAGGTATGCGTGTGCATCAGAAATGGAAGGTCTGCTTTAAATCACCAAAAAACAGCTTTGTTTTACAAACTGCACCATAATATGAATGGTAATAGCTGACTAATTTCTAAAGGCAACCTGAGCATTTATCAAATACTTCCATAAAATAGGACCTAGTTGTAATCAGGTAGCAACTGACTCTGTACTGTCTTTAATATGGCAAATGACAGTTTATAAATGTAAAAACTTTATCATCCCCACCTCTAGTCTCTGTGTCTGGTCTTTACCGAGCAAGTCCCGTACTTCCTCATTATAAATCTCCAAATAAGACACTCTGACCAAAAACCTGTAACATACAAAAGATAAGAGAATGTAATTCATAAACATATATGAAGTGGACAAATTATACAACCAAACAAATTAAGTGATAAAAAAAAAAAAAAATGCACTGCAAATATTAAACACAAAATGGACCAGGTTAGTAATGAACATCTTGAAGTAATAACGTTTGTTACAGAACAGCAAGAATAAAAGGCTCTACAGTTAATGAGAGTGGCCCATCAATGTTGTATGATTTTGGGCCGTGAAATGGAAAGCATACCTTGTATCTCCCTCTGCCTTAGCAATATGACCAAATACGTGAGCAAATGAATTAGGGATGATTCCTCGGAGCTCCGGAACAGCTCGAACACCTTCCATGGTAAATGTTTTACCAGTGCCGGTTTGTCCATATGCAAATATAGTACCTTGGAGCACAAAAAAAAAAAAAGTTTTATTAGTCACCACATGATGTTATTGAACCTAAGGGCCCCACAACAACTAAATGAACAAAACTACCACATTTGGGCAAAATAAAAGAATAAAAATGATGAACATTATATCACCTGAGGGCTCTTGCACATGGGCACAATTACCCATACAGCATAAACACACTGCATATTTTGGAGCCTGGGATGTGTCACTGCTGCATACAGCCACCCATAGACAAGAATGGGTGAAGGCGGCTGTACACTACTTGTGCCAAGTGACACACGTGCGCAGACATAGGGGCTGGTTTACTAAAACTAGAGTGCAAAATCTGGTACAGCTCTGCATGGAAACCAATAAGCTTCCAGGTTTTGTCAAAGCTTGAACAAGCTGAAGTTAGAAGCCGATTGGCTACCATGCACAGCTGCACCTGATTTAGCACTCTCCAGCGCAAGTAGTGAGTACTTGGGACATTACATCTGTGTGCTCGCCCAACTTTAAGCTAGCCTTTACCCATTCAGGTCTATGGGAGGCTGTACACAGGACCAAGACATCCCGGGCACCAAAATACACCAGTGTGGTTTCTCTGTATGGGCCAATGCGCCCATGTGCATGAGCCCTAAAAAATATATGCCCAGAACTGGTGTCATAGCTTCTTTAAATGACCCTCTCATAAAAACTGTATTACTACAAAATAAGGCTGTTAACCACTTAAGGACCGACGCACGATGATCTTCGTCGACAGAATGGCACGGCTGGGCACAAGGGCGTACAGGTATGTCCCCTTTAAGATCCCAGCCATGGGTTGCGCGACCCGGTCCTGAGCTCCGTGACCGCCGGACCCGATCGGGTCACAGAACTGGGGAGCGGTGAGTGTAAACAAACCTTTCCCCGTTCTTCCTAGTGGCAGTGTCAGTGATCGTCTGTTCCCTGTCATAGGGAACGACGATCAGTGACGTCACACGCCAAGCCACGCCCCCCTTCAGTTAGAATCACACATTAGGTCACACTTAACCCCTACATGTTAACCCCTTCACTGCCAGTGTCATTTTCACAGTAATCAGTGCATTTTTATAGCACTGATCGCTGTAAAAATGACAATGGTCCCAAAATAGTGTCAAAAGTGTCCGCCATGTCGCAGTCACGATAAAAAAAAAAAAACCGCTGATCGCCGCCATTACTAGTAAAAAAAAAAAAATTATTAATAAAAATGCCATAAAACTATCCCCTATTTTGTAGATGCTATAACTTTTGTGAAAACCAATCAATAAAAACGCTTATTGCGATTTTTTTTACCAAAAACACATATCGGCCTAAACTGAGGAAAAAAACGTTTTTTTTATATATTTTTGGGGGATATTTATTATAGCAAAAAGTTAAAAATATTGCATTTTTTTAAAAATTGACGCTCTATTTTTGTTTATCGCGCAAAAAATAAAAACCGCAGAGGTGATCAAATGCCACCAAAAGAAAGCTCTATTTGTGGGAAAAAAAGGACGCCAATTTTGTTTGGGAGCCATGTGGCACGACCGCGCAATTGTCAGTTGAAGCGACGCAGTGCCGAATCGCAAAAACTGGCCTGGTCCTTTAGTTACAAAATGGTCCGGGGCTTAAGTGGTTAATGAGATACCATCCCTGGATTGTATCAAACCTAAAATAAATGTGATTGGACTTTAGTGGTACAAAGAGGACAAACACAGGCTTCTCTCCCTGACACCAGTATTGCAACTGTGGGCACCTGGGTGTGACAGCTTGCTGGGTGCCCACTGTGCATGTGCAAGTCGTGCCGCGCATTGTGAATGGTCCTGCAGTCTTCTGGGACCACTGATGTGTCCCAGAAGACTGCACTGGCCATTTGTTGAAAAGGAGGGGGGTGGAGACCTTAAAGCGGAACCTCCCCTTTTGGGTGGAGCTCCACCTTAAGCCCCTTGTTCACACGTTCAGGGCATTCTTATAAAAAAAAAAATGTGGGCAGGTAGCTTATTAGGCTCTGTTAACTCCATGCAGATGTGACAGAGCACGCGCACGTTTTTTACGTGGAAAAATTAGGGCAGCCCATTCTTTTCAATGGGCTGCCCTACATGAAAAGAAACATGCAACGGTGGCCCTAAACCCTTTTGAAAATTTTATTTTTCGTTGGCAAGATGCATGGAGGTGTCATTAAGAAATAATGGCATCACCACACATCTGCTAACGGGCGTTTTTTGTTCATTGTGGAAAAGCATATGATTTTGCACGCAGACTTGTAATGAACAATTGTGAACAAAGCCTTATTCCAGCAGAACAACAGACAATTTCTGGCACTCGGGCAGGACTTCTACTTTAAAATTAAAAATGCCCAACTGATTCACTTTGAGCAAAAAAATTATATATTTTGATTTCACAGCGCATTGGGTGCTGATATTTTTGGTTTTTTTTATTCGATGTAGCCTTTAAGTATGGTGGGTTTTCTGTAAAACACATTCTGCATTATCCCCTGGCCTGTTCAGAGTTTTCAGAATACATTTTAGATAAGTGAAGTGAGGCCAAGAGCAGCTGCAGGGAAGCAGCACAAAGCGGAGTTGGTAACATTTTTCTGAAATGAAATCCTGGCTCACCAGGCCCGACATGATGCTCATTCTGTGTAGTTCACATCTGGAACAAAGTTTGCTTAGAACATTTGTTCACCATATGATACAGTTAAAATTTTTATACATTGCCTGTTTTTTCAGGGCTAATGAGGATAATAATAGCCAGTACTGAAATCTCTCCACTAAAATGCCCTTCCCTTCCATGGCGTCTCACTGTTCCTACTGAGTACTGGATTCTCAATCCTCACAATGTAGAATAAGTGACATAACATTTAGAATACGACCCTTTGTAATGTCTTGGCACATGGGTAAACTTTGGCATATGTGTGTGTGTGTGTGTGTGTGTGTGTGTGTGTGTGTGTGTGTGTGTGTGTGTGTGTGTATATATATATATATATATATATATATATATATATATATAAAAAAATTTTTTTATATATAATTGTATTCGACTTTTTAATTAATATCAAGAATTTAAATGAATATGAATTTAAATATAAAATATGAAAAAAAAAAACACATTCACGCAGCTAAAGTGCATGTTCATACATAAGCATATTAGGTATACCCCCACATACGTCACTGATCGAAGAATACACTTTAGATATGATTTTTTTTTTTTAAAGTAGAACTATAGACAAAACGTATAACCCCTATCAGATTTTTTTTCGCCTTCTGTGTTCCTTTTTGGAGATTACCCTTTACTTCCTGTCCCATAGCCAAAACAGGAAGTCAGAGGAAATCCCTGAAAATTGGGGAAATCTCTTGGGGGACATCCATAGGAAGATTTTTATTACTTTTCTGGGCACAACCCAAAGTTTGGGATTTTCTTTCATTTCACTTTCAATGATAATGGTAAACAGGACAGAGGGCGAGCAATAAAAACTAACAACTCTCTCTCTCTCTCTCTCTCTCTCTCAAAAATCCTGACTCGATTTGCGAGTATTGTCTCGCAACATGAGCAGGATTCAAGCCACAGCGGTGTGCAGTACCGCGTTTGGCATGAGGTGGGGGGGGCGCCGGAGCTGCTCGGAAATACTCCATTCCCGAGCCTTTCCGATGTTTTCCCGAGTTCAGCCGAGCTGTCATTGGACCTTTCCAAGGATTTATATAGCGACAACAGTTTGCGCAGCGCTTTAAAACATGAGGGCAGTAATACAGCACAAATAATGCGGAACATAAAGCACATGATGGTAACAGAGCTGGGTGGTATGAATATACCCTAACTGACCCTCTCTTAACAGGATAGCTTGTAAACACAGCCCATCGGCCTGGGTCTTCAAACTCCATTGCTTTTCCGAGCCCTGGTCTCTGCAGGTATTCCAAATGTCTGTGAAAACCTACTTCTCCCACCACATGCGCTATTCCCTTTTACCAGCTTTTTCATCGATACAGGTTAATAGGATTTAACACCTCCAACGACCAGGGAGCAGCAAAGTGCTGAAGCTTGAAGACTACTTCACTGATGAGGCTGCACTAATATGCAGCACTGATGGGCACTGATAGGTGGAACTGATGAGCAGGCTCTGAAAGACAGCACTGACTGGCATCACTAATTGGCATTGCTGCTGGTAATGGTTGGGGCTGCACCGATAACACAGATCTCCCCCTGTGAGGAAATGCCCCTGATCAGCTCTCCTCACACATTGTCAGTGTGAAGAGAGGAAAGTCAAAAACCTGCATTTCCTAGTTTACATGTGATAAGCTGTGATTGGAAAATTGAGCAATAGTTAGTAGCCAATGATGTAGAAAAATCTTGTCCAAGAATAGGTTAAAAAATAATGCAATGCTGTCCAATATTGAAGAATAAAAACAGTCTTTAATAGTTACAAAAGTGTGTAACAATATATAAAACAACCGCCATATGGTAGTATAGGCTCATGGGTATATCAATACTTTATCACCGGACCCGTGGTAATATCTCCTCGTGGGATGTGTTTGTAGATTGTCCGCTTGATGGTCACACAGTAAGCACTCGGGTAGCACTAGTAATCGACCCGCAGGGTTCTCCAATCGAAGCCGCTGTTGTATGCGAACGTTGTCCGCAAGGTAACCGACAGGTAACCAACAGTATGGCCGCTCTCTAGGGCTGCGAAGTCTGCGACCGGGAGTGAGGTTACCACTTAGCCAGATGTAACGTCCACGGTACCACGGTGTAGATGGTGGCTAAGAAGACCCAAAAAAAGCCAACCTGATGGAGAACGTGTTTCAAAGCAAAAGCTTCTATATCAAAATACAATAACCAAAAGGAAGTCTATTATATAGACAACACTGGGGGTGAAAGGCCTGGGAGGTAAATATTCTCCACATCACACCAGCATTCTCACCTTAACTTGAGCTTTCTTGCATCCCACTCGCTTTGACCAGCCTTTACTGGCATGCTTTGACATGAAGTTTATTGCCAGTAACTGTATTTTCCTTAGCCCTTGCTGTATTTCTTAGAAAGTTTAATCGCTTGATAGCATGTCGATTTCAGACAGAGAAGCCTGTAAAACCCGGGAAGGAATTCACCAGCTGACCTCATTAGCACACACCTGTGCCATAATTTTTTAGAGCCAATGGTCGGCTCTCTTGTAAAAGCAATCCTAGCGGCTAACCAGCCGCTGGATTGCTTTTATAAGAAACGGAAGGGGATTTCCCCCCTCCCGTGGTTTTAAACGGGATCTCCCATCAGGAATCCCAATCGACCAGCCACCGTAACAAAAAATGCAAAACCCACCATTTTATTCTCTATGGCTTCTGCTTTCAAAAAATATATAATGTTTAGGGGTTCTAACTAATTTTCTAACAGAAAATTGCTAGAAAAGGCCTGGACTTCAAGTGGTTAAGCTTTGACAATAAAACCTGGAAGCCGATTGGTTTCTCTGCAGAGCTGCACCAGATTTTGCACTCTCCAAAATGTCAACAAGCAGAGTAGAACCCTGTTGTCACGAACAAACTTGAAAACACAAGCACAGAGACCTTGCTATCAGAGTCCATGAGAGATAGACACCACAGAACTAAAATATCAGCTGGGTGGACTGACTCTCTTATAAATAGAACTCTATTGATATTCAGAGCACATGGAATTCACAACACTAGACAAACAATATTCTATTCAGTAACATACTTCATTTTCACATGCCAGGATCACAGTTGTGAAAAGGAGAATTGTGCTGCTAGCTCCTTCCCCTGAAATGGCCCAGATCAGCTCAAGGGAATGTGTGTCACACTGACAATATGATTCTGCCACTTACACATGGCACACAGAATGTAGAACTTAATTAACAAATAGTTATAATGAGCACACTGACTTGCAGACACTTTCTAGTTGTGTTGAATGAACACTGATGAATATGAAAGCTTGTATAATCAGGATACAAGCAATAACACATTATAAAAACAGTCAATACATTTGAATAAAAGATGCATTATATAATTAGTTATCCATTGATGGTATGGACAAACCAATATAAAAATAGTGAGTCAACAGAAGGAAAGATTTATACATTTCCACACAGCGCAATATGGAAACACTGGCCATGTAGTGGATTGACACCTACTCTTTTAGGCAATCAACACTTCAGATTCTGGAAAGTCAGTTCAGATCTTTATTAGCTATATTATGGGCATCATGTTACTAAGACAGTGTGTACCTCTGAATAATCTACTCTTCACCCTGAAAGTAAACAGTCATGATTGGGCTAATGCAGTAATCAGAACAAGAAAACCTACACAATATTTATAATTATTCACCTAATTTTGCTCCGGTTGAGTTATTGCCTGAACTCATGCTGATAGCATACACTCCAACACCTAAGCAACTAAAACACTATAAAAACAGCCTCTTAGCGCCTTTATAATACAGGGCTCTTTTATGTGATGCCTTTAGGCGCACACACACACACACACACACACACACACCAGGCAAAAAGCTCAGTTCAATAAAGCAGAACCCTAGGCAACAAAAACAAAAGTAAAATGAGAAACCAATAAAAAAAAAAAAATAACCAGCTACTGCTGCAATATTAATTTCAAAGTCCAGAGATTTCCACTATACTGTAGTTTTTTTCTGGTACCAGGTGCCTTTAGTCAGACAGCAAGCATAATTCAATCCATTTCTTCCAAACCCAGGTCATTCTGGACCTAACCCAGCCTGTGACTGGACGGTGAAAGGAGAAGTAGTACAGTGATTAGCTCATCTCTGGCACTCTGCTTTCTCCTCCTATCAACATAAACTGACTGGCTCCATGTGCTGATTCTTCCTGTACAGGGACTGTAACAGGGTAATACCAGGTCACGTTTAGGTACTTACGAGGGGGGCATCAGAGAGGAGTTTTGGGAAATCCTGCGTTATCCTACCTATTTACACCTGGTATTGGCAACAGATCCATCCTGTCTTCCCACACCATCTTGGCACAGAGGCTGCAGGTGCTGCTGGCAGGGATGGACTTTCACTCTCCCTGCACCGTTGACAGGATCTGACACTGCAGCTTTGTGCAGGCCATTGAACAGAGCAGGACCGCATTGCTGGTGCATAATGACCATCTGGCAGAGGAATGTAATTTAATATGCCATGATATTGACAAGATTCGGGGCAGGCTAAGACAGAGTCCTGCATTTCAGCCACAAAAGATACGACTGCTCAGCATTCTCATCTCCTGCAGTCTCTCCAACAGACAGTATAGGCTCTGGTGGCTAAATCTGATGATGCAGTAAAACGACACCACAATAATGTGCAAATGCTGAGCCTCCTAGAGGGGTTGAAGGTGACCATCCCATGGAGTTTGCATGGGACGGGAGATAGTTATGGAGCCTCTCGCCTCTGCCCTACAACAGTCGGATGCTGTACGTGGCATTCGTGGGACCATAGTAGAGAAACGGGCATTATATGCTGATGATCTAGTCCTATTTTTTAATGATCCAGGACACTCTCTCCGGGAAGCCCTGACCAATCTTTCTCGTTTTGCAGACTTTTCCCGTCTAAGTTAATTGGGATCAGGAGGCCCGCAGGGCAGCCGACCTCTCTCTTCCCCTACCCTGAACTACAGCTCTACATTCTCTCGGCATTACCGTCACTCCTGACGTAACCAAGGATGGTAAACTGAATTTGTATCCCCGTCTTACCACGATCAAAACAGACTAAATCCTTGGGACAATTTACCCCCAACACTCATTGGTAGAATTAATTTGCTCAAAATGAAAATTCTTCCTCTCATACTGTATGTCCCAAGACACTCTCCAATTTGGAGACCAAAAGCCTTCTTTAAAAATTTTCATTCCATGATCTCATCTTTCCTGTGGAAGTCAAGCACACCCAGATTTAGCAAACTGAGTCTTTGTAAGGTTGTGGACAGAAAGGAGATTGGCGTGCCTAAATTTCCAGGCCTACTTTTTAGTGGCCCTTCTAACACACACCCATAATTGGGTTGCTTTTGATGACTCCAACGCCTCTGTAGTTCTGGAGATGGCCTATTTAGGGTCATATGAATTGTTAAGTAATCATTTTTATAGAGGCACCTGAGCACCATTGCCGCTCACGTACTCTATGAGGCCTGTGGTCAGGGCATGGCTGCTTGTAGTATGTAAACACTCCAGGACCTCCGACAGGTGGCCCCCTGATATTCCTTTATGGCTCAACCCGCTATCCCCGGAATTTATGTCTATACCTGACCCAAGGGTGTGGGCCTCTAAAAGGGGTGAAGACACTTGACCATATTTGTGAGAGGGGCACTCTTAAGTCCTTCAATGACTTGAAGCAAAGGTTTTTTATTTATTTTTTACGTTGAACATTTTTTTTTGATCAAAAGGTGCATACATGTTAAGCATACTTTGCATAGAAACTTGGTAACTGAAACAGTAAAGTCATACATTCGGTAGGCAAGGTATCAGGTACATTGTCATTGCCATATGGGCACACTTTATAAGTATACATTGAACACCCAGAGACTACCCAAAAAAACATGTGTCCGAGTGTACATTCCTGACTGGTATAGTTTTGTTATGCACAGGTATCAGACTCTTGAAGCCAGCGATCCCATATCTTATTGTACTTGTTAGGGCAACCTCTGTTGATATATACGCATTTCTTATATGGCAGGGTATTATTCACTTCTATTTTCCATTCTACTAGTTTGGGAGGCGTTTGTCTCATCCATTTTTTTTGCAATAATTTTCCTAGCTGAGAACAGCGTCTCATGAAGAAATATTTTTGTGTATTTATCCATTGTATCCGGTAACATCCCGAGAAGGCATTGTTTGGGGTCTAATGCTAAGGGTGAGGAAACAGAAAGGGAAAAGGGGGGGACGGGAGATTGGGACAACCCAATAGACGGTTATAGGGTGAATCAACCACAATACATTTGGTAATAGAAAAATAGAAAAGACTTTATTGGTCGAATGCCATCTAAATAATCACATTTCAACCTAACAGTATGGATATACACATGTAGGGGAAAGGGTTTCTCCTGAATATATGCACATTAGAATAAAAACATGAAAAAACACACATACACAGTGCACTGTTGGAAAAAGTAAAAATTATGGCCTGGGTGGACATCAGCCGCCCGCTCTACTTCTCCTAAATGTCCTTACTAAGAATGAACTCTGAATGACCGGGTAGATATTGTGTCAATAACCGGAGCTTGCAGCATTAGTTGAATGAAAGGACTATTCAAACCAAACCAATGTGGGGTTTAGGCTGTAGAATGAACGATAACTCAAATCTAAATCCAGACTGGAGTGTTGGAATCAAGCCGTGTTGACAAATATACCTGCTAATGCAATGTTCATGCAGTGCAGCTCCATATATCAATAGATAAACCTGAATTCGCTGGTAAGACTATTGATGCAGTATAATGAGCACTGGATTGCACTCAGCAATATGGCATGGAACTTATTCTGAGTATGATCTGTTGCAGACAGTCCATGGAGGGACACAGGCTTGAGCCCAGTCCTGGCCGAGTATGGTGAGGTGATATTTAAATAGAGGGGAGGAAGGGGGGCACGATAACCATATGGTAATATACTTGCTTACCCATCCATAACCTCCATCCCGTGACACCAGAGTCTCTTTAAGCCATTGCTCGTGGATATATAGTGATGTCCTTGAGCTCTGTAGCTCTCGCTGTGCTGCTGCTCAGAAAAGTGATCCTTCCGGCTTGAAGGAGGCTGCTGCGTAGAGTACATCCTTCCGTGGAGTCGCGTGCAGCTCCTGTGATCAGCTGGCTCTGTTTCAATGCATCAGCACTGACCGTATGACTGGAGCCGTCGCGCCGTAAGATCTAAGGATACACAAGCCTGTGTAATAGCAGGTTTAGGCCTCTGGGGGCAAGATCTGACTGTCCTTGTCTTATCCTCTGTTAGCTGGCAGTGAATTCATTCAATGGTGTTCATTGCGAGGAGAGGAGCGAGTGGGGTTTTGTCAACAACCCAGAATTACAACGTCGGACATGACGCGTTTCGTGACGAATATGTCACTTCATCTTGATGTGTCAGTGGATTATTAGTGCTCCTATTATATAGCCTTGTTTAGCCAATCACAGGTAAAATACCACTGACTGACGAAGTAGCGCCATCTTATGGTCACAACAGGTAATGTTGATATCCATGCAAAAAATAAATATATACATTCACAAGGTTTCAAAAATGAGAAAAATTATTATTACAGTGTTTATAGGAAAAACACCAAACCGGACAGTGAGGCTAGGTATAGATGGATGTTGCAATAATACATACAAACAAAACCCTGTCATCATAGACTGATTATACCTATCTAATTATAGGGTGTAAATACACTGGACATTTGTACGGAGGGGAAAACAGAGGCGGGAAACATATACCGTGCTGATCATAGACATAATTAAATGTCCTATTTAAGGCTCCAGAAAAATCTTTAGGCTCATTTCTGTATTTAAGCCTTTGGGCTGGAGTGTCTGGAGCCTAATGATCCAGGTCTTTTCATGTCGGATCAGGACGGTATCGAAATCCCCTCGTCTTTCTGATAGGTTAAGGGCGTAGAACCCCTTTACTCGCAGGCCTAGTGTTTTTCCCTCATGATATCTTAAAAAATGTTGGGCCACTGGGGTGTCTTCTTTGAGACGAATGCTCTTTAGATGTTCAGCAAAACGTACTCGAAGTTGTCGTTTTGTTTTGCCCACATAGAGTAAATGGCATGGGCATTCCAAAATATAGAGCACACGTGCTGTACCACAATTAATAAAGGATTTAATCTCATAGTGATTCTTAGATTGTGAGTCTCTAAAGCTTTTTGTTCTATCTACATGTTTACATGTGCCACAGTGGCCACATGAAAACATGCCCACTGTACGTGGTATGTCTGTCAGCCAGTTGCTATCAATAGGGCGTATATATTCACTATTGACAAGTGCATCCCTAAGATTTCTGGCCCTTTTAGCTGTTAATTGGGGCCTGTCACCTACTATTTTCTTGAGTTGTTCACAGCCAGTCAAAACGTGCCAGTGCTCTGTGAGGACCGCTCGTACTTGGTGCCACTGGACACCAAAAGGAGTGATGAACCGAGCTGGTCCATCCTGATTGGATTTGAGGTTGGGTTTGGGCTGAAGCAATTCTTCTCGTGGGCGTTGACTAGCAATGCTTCTTGCCCTGCGAAGTGTTCTGTGCCCATATCCCCTATCTCTAAACTGCTGGTAGAGGATCTCGGATTCCCTGCGATACATTGCTTCACTGGAGCAGTTCCTCCTGATTCTGAGGAACTGTCCTACTGGTATTCCGCATTTAAGAGGAGCAGGATGGTAGCTATCTGCCCTTAAAAGGGTATTGGCTGCTGTAGTTTTCCTGTAGGTCTGGGTGGTCAAATACCCCTCATGGATGGTTAATTTTAAATCCAGAAAGGAAATCTCACTGAGGCTGGAAACAGAAGTAAAGCGTAAGTTACGCTTATTCTGATTAAGCTCATCCATGAACTGGCTTAGCTGTGTAGGGGTCCCTGACCAAATCATGAACACGTCATCTATGTACCTCAGCCACGCTCGAGCGTGGCTGAGGTACATCGAGGAGGTGTACACAGTGTCCTCCTCCCACCACCCCAGGTGGAGGCAAGCATATGATGGGGCCCAGGGGGCCCCCATTGAGGTCCCCTGTAGTTGTTGGAAGAATTTAGTAGCGAATTGGAAATAGTTATTTTTCAAAGCCATTTCCAAGAGTTCCAGAATGAACTCATTCTGTACTGCCATACGCGGGAAGCTGCGTTCTAGGAAATGGTAGACCGACAACATACCCCACTCGTGTGGAATAGATGTATATAAGGACTCAACGTCCACACACACAAGGAGGGCTCCGTCCGGGATAGGCATGTCCTTAATATGTCTTAGGACATCCCCAGTGTCACGTACAAATGACGGAAGAAGTTGCACTAAATCCTTAATGAGACTATCCACATATTTCCCTATCCTCTCTAAGAAACCTCTTATGGCAGACACTATTGGTCTGCCTGGTGGGTTGTTCTGATTCTTGTGGATCTTTGGTATTATGTAGAAAATAGGAATATTATAGTCTGCAACTCTCAAATACTCAAATTCCCGTCTAGATAGAAGACCCTCCTCAGTTGCCCACATAAGTGTCATGTAGAAATGTCACAATTTGTTTCCACAGCCCCTGTATCCTAGGGCATGCCCAAATTAGATGAAAAAAGGTACCCGTCTCCTGCCCACACATCAAACATATTGTAGACTGGGTACGCTTGTATCTTGCCACTCTGAGGGGTGTGAGATACGCCCTATGTAGAATATAAAGTTGTGAAAGTCGATCGGATAGTTTGGGGGACACTGCTTTACAGGACTCCAGTGCCTCGTCCCACTCCTCATCCTCTATTGGCCCCACCTCCCTCTCCCATCTAGGTTTCAGACCGTACGCTATTGTAGTAGAAATGGGTATGGAAAGCATATTGTAAAATTCCGAGATCAGCTTGCGGGGATCTGTGCTTTTGATTACTGCCATAATTACATTGGGCCAGGGATGAGGGGCAGAGTCAGGAAATTGCAATTGTGTCGTGTGACGGAGTTGCAAAAATCTAAAAAACATTTGGTTTTGAAGTGCAAATTCTTCTCTGAGGGAATCAAAGGTTTTCAATTGTCCGTTTTCTAGGAGGTGGTGGAGATAAAATACCCCCCGTGTGGACCATTGACTTGCATCCTGTATTTTACTGAACTCTGGGAGATTCATATTATGCCATAGCGGTGTGTAGTCGTTGTATTGTGGGATACTAAGTTTGGAAGAGGCCAAGTCCCATATTTTCCTGTAGTGATATAACATGGTGTGCCTATTTGTACCCGGTTCCGCCCCTCCCGAGCCTGATGCTATTGCATATATCGAGTCTTTGGTGAGCTGTGCCCATTTTGGACATAAGAAGGTGAGGAATCTCTCTCTGCCTGTCTTATCTAAGTGAAACAGCTGTGACAGTTGTGATACAATGTAATATAAATTGAAGTCAGGGAGAGCCGCGCCGCCAAGATCAGTCGGGTTCTTGAGAGTTTGCCATGCTAATTTGTGTCTATTGGCTCCCTACACAAAGGGTTTGAGAAGGGCCTCCATAGATTTGAAATGTTTCAAGGGTAGATAAACTGGGGTATGCCACAAAACATACAGTATCTTAGGGAGTAGGACCATTTTAATTAAATTTATGCGGCCCCAGATTCCAAGTGGAAGTCGGGACCAGATCCTCACTTTGGTTTTAATGAGGGAGATACGGGGTTCTATATTGAGGGGAATGTAGTCTGCTGGGGACCTAGATATATGAACCCCTAGGTATTTAATGACATTGACTCTACACAGTGATAAACTGGTATGGGATTCCGGGGGTGGGAAGTGGTCTATGGGAAGAATTTTGGACTTGTCCCAATTGATTTTCAATCCTGAAAATATTCCAAAGTGTTCAATCGTGCGGAGTGCAGTATGTAGAGATGGGCCTGAATCTGCTAAATATAGTAACGTATCATCGGCATACATACTGATTTTTTCAGTTAGGGATCCCAGTCTCAGCCCCCTAATCTCTGGGTTTGCTCGGCCAGACATCGCAAGGGGTTCTGCGGCAAGAGCATATAGCAGCGGGGATAGGGGGCAGCCCTGTCTCGTGCCTCTACGGAGGTCAAACATTCGAGACGGCCACCCGTTGGCTATCACCTTGGCTTTGGGTGCCTGATATAGTAATTGAACCCACTTAATGTATTTGGGACCGAAGCCATATCCCTCCAAGCATTTCCAGAGATATTTCCACTCCACCGAGTCTAAAGCTTTTGCTGTGTCCAAAGTCACCACGACTCGGGACCCAACCTCCTCATGCGTGGCTTGTAAAATTTATATATAATTTCCTAAGATTAACCCCTTCCATACCGGGCCATTGGAAAATGACGCCGGCAGGAACCCTCTCTCCCTCCGGGTGGACGTCATATGACGTCCTTTAGCTTTGAGGGGGGATATCTGAAGGATGCCTGCAGCTAGAGGCATCATTCAGATATCCTTTTTTTCAGCCAGCGATCCTGCACACCATAAGAACGATCATAGCGGCGGTTCCGCCGCTTGATCATTCTTATTGGCGGCGGGAGGGGACATCCCCCCCTCCCGCCGCCATCCGGTGCTTCTCCGGGCTCTCCCGTGCCATCGGGGACCCGGAGAGAATCGTCGGCGCCGGTGGTGGGTCACGTGATGAGCATAGAGATGACCAGTCATCTCTATGATCGGAGGCCCAGGCGCGATGTGATGACGTCACGCCCGGGTCCTCAAATGTAAACAAAGCCGCCATTGCGGCTGCAAGTATGAGATCAGTGAAAAATGTTTCACGATCTCATGCTTTCCAGCCTGGAGGAGAGATGTGGGGTCTTATTGACCCCGCATCTCTCCATAAAGAGGACCTGTCACACACATTCCTATTACAAGGGATGTTTACATTCCTTGTAATAGGAATAAAAGTGTAAAATATATATATATATATATATATATATATATATATATATATATATATATATATATATATATTTTAAACGCCCGTCCCCAATAGTTCGCGCTTAGAAGCGAACACACGCGCAAGTCCCGCCTGCATATGTAAACGCCGTTCAAACCACATATGTGAGGTATTGCCGCGTGTGTTAGAGCGCGTGCAACAATTCTAGCACTAGACCTCCTCTGTAACTCTAACCTGGTAACCTGTAAAAAAATTCAAAGCGTCGCCTATGGAGATTTTTAAGTACCGAAGTTTGGCGCCATTCCATGAGTGTGCGCAATTTTAAAGTGTGACATGTTAGGTATCTTTTTACTCGGCGTAACATAAGCTTTCATATTTTATAAAAAAATTGGGCTAACTGTTTTGTTATTTTTTAATTCATGAAACCATTTTTTTCCCCCAAAAAAAAGGCGTTTGAAAAATTATTGCGCAAATACCGTGCAAGATAAAAAGTTGCAACGACCGTCATTTTATTCCCTAGGGTGTCTGCTAAAAAAAAAAAAACATATATAATGTTTGGGGGTTCTGAGTAATTTTCTAGAAAAAGAATGATGATTTGTACATGTAGGAGAGAAGTGCCAGAATAGGCCCGGTATGGAAGTGGTATAAAAAGCCCTGTATGGAAGTGGTTAAACAATGTATTTCGGCCAGGCATGAAACCTGCTTGGTCCGCGTGCATTAGGGACCAGATGACCTGATTGAGCCTGATGGACAGTACTTTGGCTAATATTTTGATGTCAACCTGTAATAGGGATATGGGCGGTACGATTCTGGGTATCCCGGATCCTTTCCAGGTTTGGGAATGAGGACTATTGTAGCCTCTGTCATGCATGGAGGTAGTATACCAGACTCAAAAGATATGGTTGTATAAAGCTAGTAGTTTAGGAGTGAGAATTTTGCCAAATTGGGAATAGAACTCAATGGGGAGACCGTTCCAACCCTGGGGATTTAGACCTGGCAAAGCTGGCGATTGCCGCTGCGATTTCATCTGTGGTGAGGGGTGCCTCCAAAAGTTCCACCTGTTCCCTGGTCAATTGCGGGAAAGCGATCCCCTCTAAAAAAAAGGAAATCGATTCTGTCTCGGTAGGGGCCGTCGTTTTGTACAAGTCGGCAAAGAAGTCTCTAAACATAGAAGTTACTGTAGGAGGATCGGTAATGTGTTGTCCACTAGGGCCATGTAATGTGATAACCACTGGGGGCCTGTCTTCACTGTGTACCAGATATGCTAATAACTTGCCCGCTTTCTCCCCGTGTTCAAACATTTTTTGTTTTGAAAAAAATAGTTTTTGTCTTGCTTTTTGGAACTGAAGCTGGGTGACTACTCTAGTGCGCAGTTTGAGCTGGCTTGCCTTTGCGGCAGTCGGGGCGATGGCAAAATCTCGTTCAGAAGAGGACAGGTCCGCCATCGCCTTATCAAGGGCGCTGGCGGAGTCAGCCTTAATTTTGTTAATTCTAGTAGTCAGCGTGGAACGAGCAAACAACTTAAAAGAGTCCCACACCGCAGAGGGTGATGTCGAGCCGTCATTCTCCGCAAAGTATAATTTCAACTCATTTGCAAGTTCGTCATCCTCCGGTGGGAGCGAAAGCCAAAATGGGTTTAGACGCCAAGATCTAGGTGGTTTGTTAACCGGTATGCTTAGAGTTATCCAGTAGGGACTATGATCTGAAAGTATTCTGGGGCAGAATGCGGCCTCAACTAATCGCGGTGTCAGTCTATGAGCTATGAGTATAAAGTCGATGCGAGACATAGAATTGTGGGTGGATGAAAAACAAGAGTATGATTTCCAAATCGGGAACATGGGTCTCCATGTGTCTATTAAGTGAAAGGAGGAGATGAGCTTATGAAACGTAGTTTCGGTGGGAGCGTTCGGTGCGGAAGGAGTCAGTTGTGCCCTGTCCAAAGTGGGGTTTAGCGCAGTATTAAAGTCACCCAACCAAACTGCAGATATGGTAGGGTGACGGGCCATAAATGACAGTCCCTCCTTGATTATGGTGATGTTGAATGGGGGTGGCACATAAAAGGCCAATATGAGTATGGGTTCACCATATAGTTTAGCTAGGAGAAATACGTATCGCCCCTGTGGGTCCGTGGATATTTCACATAGCTCAAAATGTACAGATTTAGCTATCAAAATTGAAACTCCCCTGGCATGGGAATTGTGGGTAGAATGGAATGTCCATCCAATCCAAGGACGGCGTAATGCCATCTGAATGCTCCCCTCAACATGCGTCTCCACCAAGACTATCACATCAGCATATTGTTTCTTGAGGAATGTGAAGACTGCCGCACGCTTAATTTTATCGCGCATGCCCCTTACATTCCATGTTAGAAATTTTAAAGATGCCATAGTGGGAAGGTGTCAGAAGCAAGTGACCCCGGCCCGTCATGCAATGTTCCCACTATGCAGGAGGCCCTTTGGTTTCCCATAATCAAACATAAATGTAATGGTGCGGTTTCACACAACATATATGAACACTCACATAAACAGAACACTTGTAACGTTACCTGTTCTCGAAGGGGTTTGCATGCACAATCAAGTTCAACAAAACAATAAACAAATTAACCCCCACCCCACTCCCTGCCCTGCACTGTCCCCAACTTGTGTGGGCATATTCTCTTAACTTGTGTGTCCCAACTGGGAAAAGCTCTGCCATCAAGAGTACATAGAGGATGTAATGTGGCTGGTGGGATCTCTGAGATCTGGAGGGGTCAACGAACACCTGCTGTATTAGTATATCAGGATTAGTCAAAATAGTTTGGTCCCCACGTTTTCGGCAGAAGGCACTAACCCTGCGCGGGAAAGATCTCCAGCAAACATGAGAATGATTCCAAGTGGTGTGTGGGGCAAAGTCTCGCTGCACAGTGCACTTTGTTGGCAGGACCCTGTATCCCCAGAGCTCCGTTGGTCAATGTGGTCTGAGATAATACATAAGGTCTCAAGGATATAGCGGGTAGAAGTGCTCGGACTCCTGTATAGCAAATGCCTGGGATTGCGGTGTTGCAATCACGTTGGTGTACGATCAGTCCCATGTCCCATCAAGAAGAGCGTTGTGTGTGGCACAAGACGTTCCCCGTTCCGAAGTGGATAGCTGCAAGGAGAGTTCCATGTGATGTCAGGGAATCACGCAGGCATGTGACTCTGAAGAACAATAACACTGCAAATGATTGTGTGCTCAATTAGTCAAAGTAGCACGCCTAGGACTTGGTTAATCGGCTCTCTCCCAGACCTTGTGGCGTTCCAGCCAGGAAAGTACCTCCTCCGGATCCTCAAAGAAGACAGAATGACCATCATGTTCTAATCTGAGGCGGGCAGGAAAAAGCATAGAATACTTGTAGTGTTTGATCCGCAGCCTGCGTTTGGCCTCCGTGAAGCTTGGTCGGCGGCGCTGCACCTCCGCTGAAAAGTCAGGAAAAATTGCTACTGTAACGTTTCCCATAGGGATGTTTCCTTTCTCCCTCGCCATTCTCAGAGCTGCATCCCGATCCTTGTAGTTGAGGAGTTTGGCTATGAAAGTGCGGGGGGGGCACCCTGTGGGGAGGTCTGGCTGGCATGCGGTGCGCTCGCTCTACTGCAAACATAGGGGAGAAGGCTTCTCTCCCATAGGTGTTGATTAGGAATTGCTCCAGGAACGTGGTGGTGTCCTAACCCTCAGCCCCCTCCGGCATACCTATGAGGCGCAAGTTGCATCTTCGAAGCCTGTTCTCCATATCATCCTGCTTAGTGATGATTTGATGTATTTGCTGTTGCATGCGGTCTGAGGATGTTTGTAGGGGTGGAATGACGTTTTCCACCGTGCTCAGTCTGGCCTCAGTCTCCGTCACCTGGTCCCTAAGCTTTTGAAAGTCTTGCCTGATGAGAGAAATGTCCACCTTTACCTCCTCGATTTGTGCTGTAAGGGAGGTTCTGCATAAGGTAATTGCTTCAAGCAAACGGTCAGTATCGTCTGCTGTTCGTTCTCCCCCCCCCCCGCCTTCTCAGGGGCACCATCTCTCTCCACTTCTTCCCCCTCCTGTCGGCGGTACTTTTCAAGCTTCGCCGCCGCTGCCTTCTGGGTTTTAGACGGTGACATGCTGAGGGCGACTGGGGTAAGTGCTGAGGTACCTGACTTGTGGAACAACCCGGCTGTATAGACAGGCTAGTGTATGGGCTGAGAGACCCAAAAGGGTCAAGATGGCCGCTGATCCTCAGAAATAGGCCCCAACCCCAGTCTTTCCCAGTCCCAGCCGCAAAGGCTGATGGAAGGCTAAAGGCCCGTAGAATAAGAGATTAGGTGTGGCTAAGTGTTCCAAGGGGGTCATCCACGCTAAGCCGCCCAGTGATGGATCCTGAATCTAGCGTTGGCCTGAGGATTGGGTAGAGAAAGATGGCCGCGGACCTCCGTGCGTGTAGGCCCAAGCCGCGGCCTTTCCTGAGTACAGCCGTGCGGGCCGATGGGCGGCTAAAGGCCCTCCCAGGTAAAGGCTAGGTGTAGTGAGGGGACCCAGATAGGCAATCGGCGGTAGGCTGACCTGTTGTAGCTCCGGCCCGGAGGATGGGTGCAGCAAGATGGCCGCGGCTTCCGCGTACAGGCCGAAGCCGCAGACTTTTCCGCGGCACGGAGGGGTCGTTGGTCCGGTCAGGCCGCGGGATGTTTTGGGGTCCGCGAATCTCCGGGAGAGGGTACACCGGGTCTCCAGGAAGGTGTCCAAAGGTGCAGGGTAGGATTTGCGGAGTACAGGATAGTTTATAACAGGAGTATGGGACAGAGCTCAAGGCACACACGTCCTACTCCATGCTGCGTCAGGCCACGCCCCCCCTGAAGCAAAGGTTTAGACTCCCCAATCCCCACTTCTGGTATCTACAGCCCTGCCACGCCTTGTCCTCTCAATTTGGATCCACACGCTTGAGCATTGAGAGGTTTGAGTTAGAATCCCTATTGCGAGAGGATCCCTTGTGTAAGCTCCTGTTCCAAATTTACAAAGCCCTAATGTCTTCGGTCCATGTAGGTCTGGAGGGTCTTTATGCCAAGTGGCGGGTGGATTTTTCAGATATGGACACAGAGGATTGGGAGGGCATATGGGAATACCCCTTTCTCCAGTTGATAGCGGTCAAAGACTGGTTAATCCAGTTCAAATCGCTACACAGAGCCAACTTCACACATCCAACGTTTGAATAAAATGTATCCAGGTGTTTAACCACTGTTGGAAGTATACCCATATCAATGCTTATTTTTCAGCACGTTTTGGCCCTGCCCTAAGGTCCAATGTTTTTGGGGTGTGGTTTTAAAATGTATTTATGCTTTGACTACTATGCCTATACCGCTGACCGTGGAGGTTTGCTTGCTCGGTCTGGTTAGTCAACTGGCTTTCCTTTGAGCAACCAAAACTCTCCTTGGACTGCTCTTGTTTTATGCATGAAAGGCTATAGTGTTGAAATGGAAGTTGCCTGAAGCACCCTCCCTATGCTTTTGGAATTTTTTTGTGAATACCTCTATTCCCTTATACAAAGCCACTTGCGTTCTTCGTGGCTGCCCTGCTAAATTCAGTAAGGTGTGGAATATCTGGACAGTCACCCAATACTAATGCAATGCAATAACCCTACTGTATTTGTCAGGAACCCTAATCTTGTAGTTTCTAGGGTCTCAAGCCCAGTTAATTATTTATTTATTTTTGCATGGAGCCATGTGGGAGTCATTTTTTTTTTATGTCTCCTTCATCCTCCTGTGCATAGGTGAAGTGTTGGGAATAGGATGGTTATGTCCTGTTATTCTCCTATTTGTCAGTGGAACTGAGCAGCTAGTTTTTTTAGGTAGTTTAGGTAGCAGGTAGTTGTAACCTTATGTAACATATGCTTTATGTACTTGCCAAGCCAGAGAATTCCCAGAGGCTCCGTTTAGTATACTCTTACCTTTTACAAATTGAATACAAAGAATAAACAAAAAAAATTAAAAATTTAGGTACGTTAATTACACTACTTTCATTTAAAAATACATTTAGAGATTGATTACAGAGCTGCATTACTTTGTGTTTTTGCCTGCCTAGAGTTCAGATTTAATTTAATGATAACTGACTGCATCATTTATGTATTTATTTTTCCCCATGGTTACACATATCCATTAGCAGTTTCACCCAAATGTCTGTTGTGGCATGTTAGGCAAAAATATCTGAATATCTTAATTAAAACTTTTAAAATACAAATAACAGTTGGAATCTGGAAGTTTAAACTGGTTACCCATGGAAATACAGTTGTGCTCATAAGTTTACATACCCTGTCAGAATTTATGATTTCTGGGCCATTTTTCTGAGAATATGAATAATAACACAAAAACTTTTTTCACTCGTTAGTGTTTGGCTTATTATCAATCAACTGTGTTTACTCTTTTTAAATCATAATGACAACAGAAACTACCCAAATAACCCTGATCAAAAGTTTACATACCCAAGTTCTTAATACCGTGTATTGACCCCTTTAACATCAATGACAGCTTGAAGTGTTTTGTGGTATTTGTGGATGAGGCTCTTTATCTTCTCAGATGGTAAAGCTGCCCGATCCTTTTGGCAAAAAGCCTCCAGTTCCTGTAAATTCTTGGGCTGTCTTGCATGAACTGCACGTTTGAGATCTCCCCAGAGTGTCTCTATGATATTGAGGTCAGGAGACTGAGATGGCCACTCCAGAACCTTCACTTTATTCTGCTGTAGCCAATGACGGGTCGACTTGGCCTTGTGTTTTGGATCAGTCATGTTGGAATGTCCAAGTACGTCCCATGTGCAGCTTCCTGGCTGATGAATGCAAATGTTCCCCCAGTACTTTTTGATAACATACTGCATTCATCTTGCCATCAATTTAGATCAAATTTCCTGTGCCTTTTGTAGCTCACACATCAGCGATCTACCTCCATGTTTCACAGTAGGAATGGTGTATCTTTCATCATAGGCCTTGTTGACTCCTCTCCAAATGTAGTGTTTATGGTTGTGGCCAAAAAGCTAAATTTTGGTCTCATCACTCCAAATGACTTTGTGCCAGAAGGTTTGAGGCTTGTCTCTGATGTTTGGCATATTGTAAGCGGGATACTTTATGGCATTTGCATAGTAATGACTTTCTTCTGGCGTCTCGACCATGCAGCCCATCTTTCTTCAAGTGCCTCCTTATTGTGCATCTTGAAACAGCCACGCCACATTTTTCAAGAGAGACCTGTATTTCACCTGAAGTTATTTGTGGGTTTTTCTTTGCATCCCAAACTATTTTCTGGGCAGTTGTGGCTGAAATTTTTGTTGGTCTACCTGACCGTGGTTTGGTTTCAATAGAAAACCTAATTTTCCACTTAGCGTTTGAACACTGATGATTGGCATTCTCAATTCCTTGGATATCTTTTTATATCCCTTTCCTGTTTTATACAGTTCAACTACCTTTTCCCGCAGATCCTTTGACAATTCTTTTGCTTTCCCCATGACTTAGAATCCAGAAACGTCAGCGCAGCACTGGATGAAAGATGTAAGGGTCTGTCAGGAGTCCAGAAACTCATTGACCTTTTATACACACCAATTACAAGCAAACAGATCACAGGTGAGGATGGTTACCTTTAATAGCCATTCAAACCCTTTGTATCAACTTGTGTGCATGTTATCAGGCCAAAATCACCAGGGTATGTAAACTTTTGATCAGGGTCATTTGGGTAGTTTCTGTTGTCATTATGATTTAAAAAGAGTAAACACAGTTGATTAAAAATAAATGGCTTCAGCCAAACACTACCCATGAGTGAAAGAAATGTTTTAGTGTTATCATTCATATTCTCTGAAAAATGGACAATAAATCATAAATTCTGCCAGGGTATGTAAACTTATGAGCACAACTGTAAATCTGCAACAAACCTAAGCTAAAGCTTTATGGCCAATTATGGAGGGCATAAAAAACAAAAAGAAGGGGAGATTCTGTCTGACAGAATTCAGTCGAGTGGATGGCCTCTATCGAACGGGTATGCTGGAAAACCAGCATCCGATCAGCGCTGGCAGCCAATGGCTGAAAGCACTGATCGGTGTGTTCTGGTGGGAGGACAGTCCCCCTGTCAGAACACAATAGCTCAGCGGGGAGATCGCTGTGCTAACATTGGATAGTTAGTACAGCGAGCTCCTCCCAAGCGTGTGTTCTTTCTTTTCGTTCAGCCCACTGGGTTAAATGAAAAAAAAAAAAACTGATAGTGTGTACCAGAGATAATACTGCAAATCCCTGTAGTAAATTATGGGAGGAGTGGAGTGATTCATTCAGTTCTGGGAGCATGCTTGAGCTAATAAGAAAGACCAGGTCACTAACCTTAAAGATTTCAAGTAATCTATTTTCCTTAAAAAAGAGTAAGTAAACTTCCTCTGCAGACATTTACCTATAGGTAAGCCTATAATAAGGTTTACTTATATGTAGTGAAAATATCTCCTAAACCTGTACAGTTAAGGAGATATTTACATTGCGTGCAGCCAGTGACATCACTAGCGCATGTGCTCTGAAGGAACGGCCCACGGGTGCATACGCTGGAGTGACGTCATTCCAGCTCTGGCCAATCACAGCGCCGGAGCCCGCGAACCCAGAAGTAACTCCAGGTAAAATGCCAGCCGTCTCAGCAGTGTGCAGGGACCGCTGCAACAGCTTAGTTCTAAGGTAAGGATTTCATTATGAGCTAGTATGCAATGCATACTAGCTCATTATGCCTTTGTCTTGCAGGGTTTTTGTTTGTTTTTTATGAGATTTACAACCTCTTTAAAGAATTGTGTATTCAATTGCAATGTGCCTCTGAACTTTCTAGTAAATTTGACTTTTTCCAAGAATAGTCACCACAGCTCCCACTCTCCTTTCACAACATAGCCCTCCCCCCTCTTCTGGAAATGTCAAATTACTGCCTTAGCTGGCCTAGCTACTTCATCCTATCTAACCTTTTATATAGCTGTTGGGGGAGACAGCTGGAAGGTGGTACTCAGCAGCAATTTCATGGTTTGTATGTCTACACAAGGGAGGCTTTTACAGGTAAATAACCTGCATGCAACATGTTAAATGTAGAAATAATCCAAAGGGAAGATTGAAGTTGAAATTAACTTCCATGTAAATAGCATGTTTATCAACAGTGCTGCTAAATACATTGGTAAACATAAAGCTCCACCTTCTGGTAATATGTGCAAGAACGATTTGCAATTTCTATGCAATATTTCATTACCTGACAAAAGTTAAAATACCATAGTTCTAAACAAAATGTATTAAAATAAACTACACATTAAAGTGATTTTAAAGGAATTTTTTAAAACTACTCTATACTTACCCGCTCTGTGAAATGAAATAGCATTGAGCGGCCCTGAACCTCCACTTCTTGGGTCCCCCGTTGGCACTCCTGGCCCCGCCTCCCTGTCCAGGAGCTTCCCATGGGGGCACTTGTGCATGCTCGCTCCAGAGCCCCACTGCAGCATCTATTGACAAAAGACTCTGCCCAGCTCCCTCATTATTGACTTTGATTGACAGCACTGGGAGCCAATGGTTCCTGTGCCCCAGCAAAGCCAGTGAGACACGGAACTGAGTGGTGAGCTGCAGAAGTGCACAGTGCTGGAAATGAGGGCTCAAGTAAGTAAAATGGGGGGCGAGAGGCCAAAACCGATACCCTAAACATTTTTTACCTTAATGCAAGGAATGCATTAAGGTAAAAAATGTTTAGGCTTTAGACCTACTTTAAGTTAAAGCAGCATTTTCCCATTATTTTCCATAATATATTTCTCATTTTGGAGGTCTTACCATTGTAGCCTTCCAGCACAGAGTCAATGATTGGCCTGGCTGTTAAATTGTAAACATCCAGCTGGTTACTGTCTATTCCAAACACTGTGTCAAACGTAAAAGTCTTTGGGGGCTCATTCATAGAGTCTACTTTGTGAACAGCAATAGTTCCCCTTATTTCATCAACATTTACAGCCATCCTGCTGCCCATGGCTTTCTCTCGCTCGTTCAATGGGCGACATCGAACTACAACCTTCACATTATCACAGGATTCAGGTTTGTCTGCTTTGTTGATCTGTAAATACAGACAGAAAAAAAAAACAAACACACACATTAAAAACAGAGTTAAAAAACAAAAAAGAAAGTACATACTAAACTGAGCACAGCACAAATAACAGCAAATGTAGTAATTTTTTCAGGCAATCATTCATGTAAGGACCATTTACTTAAATTTTTTTCAGAAAGCTGCCTAAATTATGTTATTATTATGAATTTAAATAGCACAAACAGTGTATGCAGCGCTTTACAACATGAGGGCAAACAGTACTGTTACAATACTATTCAATGCAGGAAGAATCAGAGAGCCCGTTAAATAGGAAAAAAATATATAAAAAACCTGTAAAAGGCAAAAAAAGGAGGAGAGGATATCATGTTCTCGCTGAACACTACAGAACTGACATGAAGAGAGGGAGGGGGAGAGAGGGAGATGCAGAGATGCACAGGGGAGAGCTGTTATTACAGAGGCACGTAAGCTGACAACGCTGTCATGGCTCAGCAGCCATCATAAATGTGGTCAGCACACAGGGAAAGTCAAGACTAGGCAGAATCAACCAGGAACTTTATAAGATACAAAAGGGACAATTGACTAGGCAAAAGCACTATGCCTATAGCGCCTGCCTTAAAGGGACAGGATTTTTTTTTTTGTGGGGGGGTTACAACCACACTAATCATGATCTAGCACAAGGAGTTACTACAAGGGAGAGTTTTAAAATATGTATGCATCACCATAGACAATAAATGAAGATGCTTTTCTGGGGTAGGTTATAAGAAAAGACAAACCTCTCAGGTGGTTGGGAGAAACACATGCAAGGTTTATTCCCCAATATAACAGAATCTTGAAAAATTCAAGAGGTGCTCTGCAAGGTGCTACAAAAGTATATATTTCATCACTACTTGTTATAACATGGATAGGAAAATGCAGCCAAAACAAAACAATTATCAGGACCAGGTGTTGAAATTCACATTGAAACAGCATGAAGGAAAACATCCTGCAAAAAAAACAAGCTCTTAGAACAATTTGTTACATGTTCACATCAACACGATATATTGTTGCCGGAAGTCTGTTTTGGGTGGGTACATTTAAAGTGGTATTAAAGGTTTAGCATAAATCAATGGACACATAGAGCCATGCTCTCTCCTCATTGGCTCACTGGTTGTGATTGACAGGAGTGGGAGCCAATTGCTCCCGCTGCTGACTCCGCCAACGAGGAGAGGGAGTGTGGGACAGCCAAGGCTCTCGTGCGCATTGCTGGATCAAGAGGGAAGTATTGGGGGGGGGGGGGTGGAGCAGCACACAGAAGGTTTTTTTACCTTCATGCACCTCCAGCCTTTAAAACCACTTCAACTCTGGAAGGATTTACCCCTTTAATAAACAGGCAATTTTTTGCGATATGGCACTGCGTTACTTTGACAATTGTGCGGTCGTGCAACGTTGTACCCAAACAAAATTGACCTCTTTTTTTTTCTCACAAATAGAGCTTTCTTTTGGTGGGATTTAAAGCGGAGCTCCGCCGAAAAAAAAAAATATTAAAAGCCAGCAGCTACAGCTACAGCAGCTGCTGACTTTTAATATTAGGACACTTACCTGTCCCGGAGTCCAGCAACGTCCGCAGCAGAGGACGAGCAATCGCTCATCACTCTGCTGCCCCCACCGCCATCCTCGGTGAGGGAACCAGGAAGTGAAGCCTTGCAGCTTCACTGCCCGGTTCCCTACGGCTCATGCGCAAGTCGCGCTGCGCTGTTCTGACTGGTCGCCCTGTGTTCTGGGAGCCGAGTGTCTCCCAGAACACAACCGGTATTCTGCGGGAAGTGACGTACTTACCGCAGAGAGGACTCCCGAAAGTGGGTGCAAATACCTGTCTTAGACAGGTATCTGCACCCCTCTCCCCCCTGAAAGGTGTCAATTGTGACACCGGAGGGGGGAGGGTTCCGATGAGCAGAAGTTCCACTTTAGGGTGGAGCTCCGCTTTAATCACCTCTGCGGTTTTTCTTTTTTACACTATAAACAAAAGAAATGACCAACAATTTTGAAAAAAATAAACAGAAAAAAAAAAAAAAACATATTTTTTACTTTCTGCTATAATACATATCCAAAGAAATAAAATGTATAAAAAAACTAAAACAAATGTATTCATCAAATTTAGGCCAATATGTATTCTGTACATGTTTTTGGTAAAAAATAAAATAATAAGCGTATATTGGATTGGTTTGCACAAAAGTTATAGCGTCTATAAAATAGGGGATAGATTTTTGGCATTTGTATTATTTATTTATTTTTTAATAGTAATGGATCAGCGATTTTTTGTGGGACTGCGACATTGCAGTGGACAGATCGGACACCTAACTGACATTTGTGACACTTTTTTGGGAACCAGTGACATTAATACATTGATTAGTGCTAAAAATATGCACTGACATTGTACTAATGACACTGGCAGGGAAGAGGTTAACATCAGGGGCGATCAAGGGGTAAAACGTGTTCCCTGTTTGTGATTACTAACTGTATGGGGGACTGTGTGACTGGGGAAATACACAGATCTGTCTTCCTGCTAAGCAGGAAAACAGATCTCAATGTCCTTCCCTGGCAGAATGGAGATCTGCCTTGTTTATTTTGACAGATCCCCATTCTGTCTCTGCAGGGAACGATCGCTGATTGGCTCCACCGCTGGCCAATCAGAGCTCAAATGCTAGTGCAGGAATCACCATACCCGTAAGGCGATTTGTGCAGCCGAGTCACCTTGCTGCAGTGCATCTGCGACGGTGGTCGGCAAGTAGTTAACATAGTCCGTTTAGCCCCTGTGTCTTAGATTCCGGCATTTTCTTTTCAGTAGAAGGTACATGTGCACCAATCAGCTCCTTTGACAGCAGCCTCTAAAAGTCTCTAAGAGGCTGAAAAATGCTGCATTAACGTGTACCTTATATAACTAGCTGAAGCTCTCCAGAATGATTTGTGGTTGTTCATCAGGACAGAATATGTGAAAGGCCCCATGGAGTAGGTAAGAGTTAGCCCAATTCACAAGAGTGAATGAGGCCTATGTGGGAACCCACTGGGGCTCCCACATGAAATCACACACAGCCCCATTTACAAGTGTGAATGGGGCATAACTCTTAAGCCTCGTACACACTAAGAAAATCGGGCCAACATTTTTGTATGAGGAACGGTCGTACGATTTTATGATAGCATGTACACAACGTTCAACAGCCTAGTCCGACCTTCTGAGCAAAAATTTCCAAAGGGACAAGCTCCTAAAATTTTCTCATACAGGAACAGACTGAACAATTTTCGTTTAATGTGAAACGAAAGACTGCACATGATCAGAAACAATAAACAGGGAAAAGCCTTTGTTGTACGAGAATTCTCGTACATTATTTCTGTAACGGGAAGGCCCGGGGGACTCAGAATCGCTTAGGAAGTATGAAATACCCTTGCGCCAGCTTCCCCAATGGCTCTTATGTGTCAATCACCCTGTGTCTCTATTAGGGGCACAGGGTGAATGAAAACCCCAATATGGTCTATGATAGCCATATTCAAGGCTGTATATAGATTGGATGTATACTGTATGTGGGGGTTAAGTATCATTGCTGTGAGGAATTAAGTTGTTTTGCATTTCTATTGTTCAGTATGACTTGGGAAGGTCTGGTGTGAATAGAAGTAATTAACCCTATACTTGTGTGTATTGTAAAGGCAGACTGGGATTTACAATACAAAGGGATTTAAGATGTAAAGGGTTTAGAACCTGTTGTCGCCAGACAGACTGGCTGCCAACCCTTTGTGGGAAGATGTGTATTGGAGATCGTATATTCTATTGTGTTGGGATCTTTTGAAGCCTAGCAGACGTCAGGATGAGGTGTTGAGTTTTAGGATGTGTGGGTGGAGCTGGGCCCTTGTTCATGTTAAATCATGTGCCCTGAATTGTGTATAAAGTTACAATGTTTGGCATTAATAAATTGATTCCTACTACAGAAGAGACAGAGTGCGTCTCGTCTTCTTCCAGAGGGGTCGGCTCCTATAGGAAAGGGTCGTTTAGCTGTGGATATCGGTAGCGAGTGGATGTGTGTCCAGGAGAGGGAACATCGTAAACGGCGTTAATACTCCTTGAGATTGGGGTGCTGTTACATTGGTTGGCAGCAGCGGGATTTTCCCTCCAGTTCCTGGGACACTCCAAGCCACCACAGTGAATGACCAAGCTATGCAGCCTGCAGGAAAGTCACGCTGAAAGACTTACTTGAGAGCCGAGATGAACCAGAGGAATGGTGATGCAGGACCCCGGTCAGTTGAAGATTTGTTTCAGCAACGAGTTCGAGAGCGCTTGGCATTATATGGTGCTAACCCATCAGAGACCGCCATACAGGAAGCCATTAGAGAAATCGAGCGGCAGGATGAGCGACAACATGAGCAGAGAATGGCGGAAATACGGCAATCAGAGACAACACCTAAAAAAGCAGCACCAACTGAAAGGAGAGGAGAGATACAGATACCAGCCGACATGGAAAAGGAATGCAGAAGGAGGTTGCGAGAGATGCAGATACAGCATAGAGGACCAGTATCAGAGGAGGTCCTGCTGGGATGGTCGGATTCGATCCGCTGCGAACTCTGGAAGAAAGTGCTAGCCCTCGAGCAGCAACACCAGGGAAAAGTTCTCCCCTCCATCCATGTAAGGTACTGGTCGCAGTATGAAGTACGAATGCTGTTATTGGGGGAACAACCGAAGCAGGAGTGGACAGCTGAGTTAAGCAGGCTGATCCGGGCAGAGATGCGGTTGGACGAGAGCTACAGAGCCCTCCGGTGGTATGTAGCCCAAGAGTGCCCATGGTCAGCGGATGACAGCCCCACGGAAGGCTTTGACTATAATGGCCTGGGATTGTTGTATTGGAGGCTGTCCGAGGACCCTGACTTTGGGAGTGATCAGGAGTGGCGTTTGGAGGAAATAATGGAGCACAGAGAACAAAGACTGAATGTCTCGGAAGGGCACTGGGCACAGGAAGATTTGGAGTTTCTGGCCGTTCAGGAATGGGAGCTGGAGATTGCCTACAAACAGCTGCTAGACTCTGCTCAGCAGCAGGGTGGGGCTCCCTTTGCCTGGGACTATCAGGAATTACCAGTTGACAACTATGAAATCCTGGCTGAAGAATCAGCAGTGGAAAATCTGAAGATTGCCCTCCCTAAAGCCGAAGTGAATGATACAGAGTTCCAGGGAGCTAGCCTGGCTGAAGAATCAGCAGTGGAAAATCTGAAGATTGCCACCCTTAAAGCCGAAGTGGATGATATGGAGTTCCAGGGAGCTAGGGCAGTTGGCTCATCTCCCCAGCCACAGATTACAGAAGGTATGGACTTAATGGACTGTGCAGAGGATGTTATGAATTATGTATCGCCCGCTCAAGTACTGGCAGCAGGACAAAGTACTGCAGACCCCTGCTCTACACCCGTGGCAGTGTTGGAGGCCCGAGTTGAGAAGGTGATGGTTCCTCTTTCTGAGTGGATTTCAGAGATGCAGGGAGGAGAAGCAGCCATTTTCCCTCCCCAACAGGTAGCCAGAGCAGATGGTGTGGAGTCCCCAGCAGAAGTGCTGGCAACAGGGCAGAGTGATACCCACCTCTGCCCAGCACCGAAAACCACTGTGGAGTTTCAGGGAGCCGGGGCAGTTGGCCCCTCTCCCCAGCAACAAGCTGAGGCAGTAAAGCTGTTACTCCCAGCTGAATCACTGGCAGCAGGGCAGAATGCTACTGGCCGCTGCACACAACTGCCACTTGAGCGGATATCGGTGGATGGGACTGCGGTCTCCACTCACAGCAACCCAGCAGAAGAGCTGGCAACAGAGCCGAGCGCCACGGGCCTCGGCTCCCAACTAACAGAAGAGGGAGTTCCTGTGGTATTGGATGGGACTTCAGTCCTCACTGACACAACCCCAGAAAATGGTGTGACACTGAGACAGGAGGATGTCAGCCTTGCTTTGCAAGCACTGGGAGATTTTTACCTACCACAAGTGGATGGGACTTCAGTCTCCACTTGTATACCACAGGGATGCCGGGCAGTCGACCCAGATCCCCAACAGCATGACGGACTGAGCTCAGTCATCCTGTCTTCTCTCCAGCGGCAGAAAGGACTCCAGGGAGAAGGGCCAGTCCAGGCCTCTCCCCAGCGGCGGGTGTGTTCTCTGAGAGAGGCAGAGGTTGGCTGGGTAAGCGATTCTCTGTTTGGAGAAATTTATTTGGGGTACTGTGTGGATACCGGCATTAGAAGAAGGGACCTATGGACTAACTTCGGAGTCAACCCGTCTGGGGTTCCCCCCTCTGTTAGTCTCCTGCCGAAAGGGGAGAGATGTAACGGGAAGGCCCGGGGGACTCAGAATCGCTTAGGAAGTATGAAATACCCTTGCGCCAGCTTCCCCAATGGCTCTTATGTGTCAATCACCCTGTGTCTCTATTAGGGGCACAGGGTGAATGAAAACCCCAATATGGTCTATGATAGCCATATTCAAGGCTGTATATACATTGTATATAGATTGGATGTATACTGTATGTGGGGGTTAAGTATCATTGCTGTGAGGAATTAAGTTGTTTTGCATTTCTATTGTTCAGTATGACTTGGGAAGGTCTGGTGTGAATAGAAGTAATTAACCCTATACTTGAGTGTATTGTAAAGGCAGACTGGGATTTACAATACAAAGGGATTTAAGATGTAAAGGGTTTAGAACCTGTTGTCGCCAGACAGACTGGCTGCCAACCCTTTGTGGGAAGATGTGTATTGGAGATCGTATATTCTATTGTGTTGGGATCTTTTGAAGCCTAGCAGACGTCAGGATGAGGTGTTGAGTTTTGGGATGTGTGGGTGGAGCTGGGCCCTTGTTCATGTTAAATCATGTGCCCTGAATTGTGTATAAAGTTACAATGTTTGGCATTAATAAATTGATTCCTACTACAGAAGAGACAGAGTGCGTCTCGTCTTCTTCCAGAGGGGTCGGCTCCTATAGGAAAGGGTCGTTTAGCTGTGGATATCGGTAGCGAGTGGATGTGTGTCTAGGAGAGGGAACATCGTAAACGGCGTTAATACTCCTTGAGATTGGGGTGCCGTTACAATTTCCTTCCTCGGTTCCGACTTGCTATGAAACAAGGCAAATCAGACGATCATTCGCCCCGATTTTCTTACAGTGTGTTCCCCACTTTCCCTACGCTATGACCTAAAAGGAGACTGACTCATCTATGTTAACCACTTCCCGCCCGGAGGCTCTTTACCACGTGATCAGCTTTTCCTCACTCGCGTCTGACAGACGATAGCGGCTCTCCTGACCGGGGGGGGGCCTGTGCTGATTGTTCATCAGCGCAGCACCCCCTCAGATGCCCACACTGGACCACCAGGGAAGCCGCCAGGACCACCAGGGAAGCCCCCAACATGTGGATGGCCAGGTACGTACCCCATGGCTATCCACATATACAAAAATAGGCCCAATCTATGCCAATCAGTGCCCACAAATGGGCACTGACTGGCAACATTATGCATTAGATCAGACAAGTGATGCCCAGCAATGCTACCAACAGTATCATCAGTGCCACCCATCAGTGTCCATCAGTGCCACCTCTCAGTGACCATCAGTGCCACCCATAAGTACCCATCAGTGCCACCCATCAGCGCCGCCTCATTGGTGCCAGTCATTGAAGAAGAAAACTTTTTTTTTTTTAATTACAGAAACAAAAGAAAATTTTATTTTATTTTCGAAATTTTCAGTCTTTTTTTATTTGTTGCGCAAAAAAAAAAAAAAAAACGCAGAGGTGATCAAATACCACCAAAAGAAAGCTCTATTTGTGGGAACAAAATGATAAAAAAATATGTTTGGGTACAGTGTAGCATGACCTCACAATTGTCATTCAAATTGCAACAGCGCTGAAAGCTGCAAATTGGCTTGGGCAGGAAGGTGTATAAGTGCCTGGTATTGAAGTGGTTAAAAAATATCAGGGCAAAAAAAAAAATACATATACTGTATATTACTGTGCAAATGTTTTAGGCAGGTGTGAAAAAAATTGCTGTAATTTAAGAATGATTTAAGAAAAATGCAAGTTAGACTTACCGGTAACTTGTTTTCCAATAGGCTTTCAGGACAGCACCCGAGAGATCATGGCTCCTCCTCCTACAGGAAACACCTCATCAATTAATTCTTTAATTGGAGGCCTCCACGTTGCTTCCATCAGTTGTTTGTAGAGAACCTCCAGCCCCAGCTGCAACACATAAGCGACAGTTATTACATAGTATTACAGCCACAGCATAAAAAAAGGGCGGGATCCTGCTGTCCTGAAAGCCTATTGGAAAACAAGTTACCGGTAAGTCTAACTTGCATTTTTCCAAAACGTCTTTCAGGACAGCACCCGAGAGGATAATCGAGACTTACCCCATTTAGGGTGGGACAACAGCCTGTAAGACTTTCCTTCCGAAAGCCTGGTCCCCAGCCGTCATGAGATCTAATCTATAATGACGGGCAAAGGTCGTCAGACTTGTCCATGTAGCTGCCTTACAGATTTGTTCGGGGGTGGCACCAGCTTTTTCTGCCCAACTCACCGCCGAAGCTCTAGTAGAATGAGCCCTGATACTTACTGGACTCTCCTGGCCTGTAAGGGAATAGGCGTCTGAGATAGCCATTCTCAACCATCTGGCAATTGAACTGAGGCAACCTTTGGTAAAAAGTTAGGATCCGTCTTCAGCACAATTCTGTCTGAAAAAATAGAAAAAAATGGTTCCCTGATAGATAAAGCTTGCAGCTCACTGATCCTTCGAGCTGTTGTAATAGCTACTAGAAAAATTGTTTTTAAAGTAATTAGCTTCAGGGAGGTTAAATTGAGAGGTTCGAAAGGTTCCCTGGTCAGGGCCTGTAGAACGACTGATAAGTTCCATGACGGACAGTTTTTGATCACTATCGGTCTAGCCCGAGTGAGGGCTTTAAAGAATCTGTTTACTAGGGGTTCTGATGAAATAGATTTCTCAAAATATACCCCCAGTGCGGCAACCTGAACTTTTAGGGTACTGATCGCTAGGCCCTTGTCTGCTCCTTCTTGCAGAAATTCCAAGATAGAAGAAATCTGCTTTAATGGTCTGCCGGATGTAGTGCACCAAGAGTTAAAGACTTTCCAGACTTTGTGATATATTGCTCTGGTAACATTCTTTCTGCTAGATAGGAGGGTAGCCACCAACCTATCCGAGAATCCTTTTCTCCTTAAGAGCTGCTCCTCAGAAGCCAGGCTGTGAGTTTTAGCTTTTCTACTTCTTGGTGAAACAGCGGACCTTGTAACAGAAGGTCTTGCCTCAAGGGAAGATGCCAGTATGGTTTGATCTGCATCTGTAGAAGAGCCGAAAACCAAGGCCTCTTGGGCCAGAAGGGAGTGATGAGGATTACTGTCGTATCCTCTTTCTGGATTTTTGTTATGACCTGCGGAATCAGCTGAAAAGGAGGGAAGGCGTAGCTGAGGTGAAAATTCCAACTGTGCGCCAGAGCATCTACCCCAAGAGATGACTCGTTCCTGTTCAGGGAAAAAAAGAGAGATATTTGTGTATTTTCCTGAGTCGCAAAGAGATCCACTCTTGGCTGTCCCCATTTCTTCACTATTAGATTGAAGACATCTGGATTCAATTGCCACTCCGCTTCGTACACCTGGTTCCTGCTGAGGAAATCCGCTATCCTGTTTAGGGTCCCTTTTAGATGGACCGCGGACAAGGATTGAGTATGGAGCTCTGCCCAATTTAGAATGCTCTCTACTAGGCCTTGAAGTATTCTGCTTCTGGTGCCCCCTTGTCGGTTTATGTAAGCCACCGCCGTGGCGTTGTCCGACAGAATTTGTGTATGTCGCCCTTGGACTTCTTCTGCAAAGAACAATAAGGCCATTTCTATCGCCTTTAGTTCCCTCCAGTTTGAAGATCTCAGTGCTTCCCTTGTGGACCAAGATCTCTGAGCCCAACGACCGCTCATGTGAGCCCCCCAACCCCAGGAGCTGGCATCGGTTGTTAGCCTTACCTGGGTTGGAAAGGACCATAACAGGCCTGCTGAGAGTCTTGCCTGGTTCTTCCACCACCAGAGACTCCTCTTTACTTTGGTGGGGATCTTCACCAGTGAATCTAGTGAATTCTGCTGGCGATCCCAGATTTTTAACAGAAACTTTTGCAGTGGCCTGAAATGGAGCTTTGCCCATTGTACTGCCGGTATGGAAGAGGTCAGGGTTCCTAATGCTGACATGACCCTCCTGATGGACAGAAGCTGACTGGTTTGTAAGAGTGACACAACCTTTAACAGCTTTTCCCGTTTTTCTTCTGGGAGAAAAATCTTTTGCTCCACAGAGTTGATACGGAAACCCAGGAATAACACCTCCTGAGAGGGAATCAGATTGGACTTTTGGAGGTTTAGTATCCATCCGATGGATTCTAGGTGAGCACGTGCTCTATCCAAGTTTCTCTGAAGTCCATCTCTTGTTTGAGCAAACAGTAGCAGGTCGTCTAGATAAGGAATCACTGAAATTCCCTCTAGACGCAAGGGTGCTAGAGCTTCGGCCATTACCTTCGTGAACACCCTTGGAGAAGATGACAGGCCAAATGGAAGAGCTCTGAATTGCAGGTGTACCACCTTCTTCCCTTCTCTCAGTGCTAACCTCAGATATCTCTGAGATCTGGCAGCAATAGGAATGTGGAGGTATGCGTCCTGCAAATCTATTGACGCCATGAAGCATCCTTGACTCAGGAGGCTTCTTACTGAGAAAATGGAATCCATCCGAAATCTTTTGTATTCTACTGACAAATTCAGCATTTTTAGATTTAGGATGAGGCGGTACTTTCCTGAAGGTTTCTGTACAAGGAAAACGTGAGAATAGAACCCCTGGAAGAACTCCTTTGTTGGAACCGGAACAATGACTCTCTGGGATATCAGTTCCTGAATTAGGGACTTCATGGCGAGTGCCTTGACCGGATCCCTCGGGACGTTTGTCACTAGGAATCTCTTTGGGGGTTCTTCCGTGAATTCCACCACATATCCTTGGGAGAGCATGTTTACAATATACTGATTTGTAGTGATGTCTCTCCACTGGGGAATGAACTCCTGGAGTCTTCCCCCTACTTGGGGTGGATTGTCACTGCGGCTTTCCGGGGGTCGCAGGAGGATGGAAGAGCACTCCACTCCTACCTTTTGGTTTCTGGGAAGACCACTGCTTCCTTTTGTTTGCGTTTTCCCTTCCTGTTGTCCTTTTTGGGGACGAAAAAAACGCTTACGGGTCTGTACCTGTTGTTTTTTGACCGGAAACGCCTTCTTTTTGTCAGCCGTACGGTCAAGAATGGACTCCAGCTCAGAACCAAATAGCAAATTCCCTGTAAAGGGAATGCTACACAGTCTATTTTTAGATGCAGCATCTCCTGGCCAAGTTTTAAGCCACAAGGCTCTCCTAGCAGAATTGGTCAAAGCCGCTGACCTGGCTGACATACGAATGGATTCTGCTGAAGCATCCGCAATATATGATACTGCTGCAGAAAGCGTTGTAAATGAGTCCAGAATCTCCTGTTTTGGAGAATCTGCCGTAACATGGGCCTTCGTCTGGTTAATCCAGTGTTCTAAATTCCTAGCGACACAGGTTGTTGCTATTGCTGGTTTTAGATTGTTCATCACAGACTGCCAAGCCCTTTTAAGAAGCAAATCCATTCCTTTGTCCATGGGCTCCTTTAACATGCCCATGTCCTCAAAGGCAAGGTCAGTTGATTTTGAGACCTGTGAAAAAGCAGAGTCCAGTTTTGGAACCTTGTTCCAGATGGAATCCGGGTTGTCCTCAAATGGAAATCTTCTCTTATGAGACCGGGAAAAAAAATGGCTTTTTCTCGGGTTCCAACCACTCTTTTTTAATCATGTCCGAGATTATTGAATGGACTGGAAAAACACGGCTTTTTGGATCACCCAAACCTGCATACATGCGGTCATGTAGGGAGAGCTCCTTCTTTTCCTCTTCAATCCCCAAAGTCGCATGGATTACTTTTAAAAGTCCTGCGACTTCTTCAAGCGACATTTTGTACTTAGAAGCGCTCTCTGCTTCATTTTCTTCCTCCTCAGAGTCTGTTCCATCTGGAGCAAGGGAAGCAGATTCTTGGGAAGCGTCTATCGGACCTCCCAATAATATTTGAGAGCCGTCTTGGGGTTCTGAAGAAGGCTGCGGAGCCCTAGGTTCCCTTGAAGGGCCTGGTTCTTCTCTTAGGTTTGACCTAAAAGCTTGAAAGGTGGCACGGAGTTCCTCCTTAATTGTAGATACTAGATCACCACAAAAGGATGGAGACTCTTCCCTGACTACATTTGCAGTGCAATCTGCACAAAGCGACTTGGTCCAAGCCTCGCTTAACTTTTCCTTGCAGACAGGGCACCTTCTCTTCACTGGTTGAGCAGAACTTTTGGCCTGCACAAACAGAAAAGAAAAAAACCAGGGACCACGCTAAGAAAAAACTGTTACACAGTACAAATCAATACACCCAGGTACACATAGGAAAAAACACTTTCACTTCCTTGTGCCCCGCAAGCCATGCACCACCACCACCTTTTACAAAAAGACCCCTAGTATTATGCAGACATGCTAAATCACCAGCCACTGCACCACCAGGGAGATGGGGGGTGGGGGAGATGGAGGGGGAAGAAGGTGAATACCCCCCCCACAGGAGAAAACGGCCCAGTGTAAAATAGGACACAGTCCCTTACCTTAGCCTTGCTGGTGCCTTGGCTTGCCCCCTTATCCGCTGCATCGCTGTCCATAGCTGTCTGCGGATGCGTGGTGAAGAAAAAAATGCCGGTTCCAGATTCGAAAACGCCGCCGCGCTGACCTGGAACCGGAACTTTAAGGCACCAGGTGACCCTGCCCTCTCCCTCTGCGCTTTGCGGCCGGAAATGACGCGCGCGCCGACCCGGAAGTGCTGCCTCTTCCCATACAGGACGCGGCCGAGGCTCTCCTCGGCCACCAGAACAATGGCGGCCGCTGTAAAGCTCCACGCCGCTATTCGCAATCGGTCGGCGAGAACACAGCAAACCACCGCTCTGAAGACAAAAAGGAGGCAGCACTCCCGGGCTGTACAGGCTCTCCCCGAGCACGGAAGAGGGAGAGGGAGCCCACGGGACCATCCATGCTAGGAGGTAAGTGGGAGGATCACTCTCCTAAGAAAAAAAGACTGACTGAGAACCTTGTCTCCCAGGAAAGCCCTGAGAGATCGTGGCTCTCACCAGAGGTGTTCCTCCGGCTGGAGGAAACACAAAAAACTGATGGAAGCAACGTGGAGGCCTCCAATTAAAGAATTAATTGATGAGGTGTTTCCTGTAGGAGGAGGAGCCATGATCTCTCGGGTGCTGTCCTGAAAGACGTTTTGGAAAAATAATTGTTAATAGTTTATTTTTATCAATTAACAAAATGGAAAGTAAATGAACAGAAGAAAAATCCAAATCAGTTCAATATTTTCCTTCACTCTTTGCCTACAAAACAGCATCAATTCCTCTAGGTACATTTGCACACAGTTTTTGAAGGAACTGTCCGAAAACAAATGTGTGATGTCGGATTATCCGATCGTGTGTACACAAGTCCGTTGGGAAAAAATCCAAAGTACAAACACCCATGCTCAGAAGCAATGCTAACAATAACACAACATTAGCAGAAGTTGCCCAAAGGGTGGCGCTAAAGAGCAGAAAAACCACATAGTTTCGTGAATGTTGGCTGAAAAGTTCTGTTGTCTGTATGCAGAACAAGTTCACGGCCAACGCCCTTCTGACAAAATTCCACGGATTTGTCAGACCGAAATACGATCGTGTGTATGAGGCTTAAAGACAGACTCAATAATGTTGAGATCAGGGCTATGTGGTGGCCAAATCATCACTTTCAGAACTCTTTGTTCTTCTTTACACTGAAGATAGTTCTTAATGGCACTGGCTACAAGTTTGGGGTTGTTGTTCTGTTGCAAAATAAAATTGCATGTCCAGCCCTTCAGTGAACAAACTGCCTCCTGCTACAGCCAAATATTTAACATTTTGACTCATCAGTCCAGAGCACCAGCTGCCATTTTTCTGAACACAAGTTCCTATCTTTTCTTGCATAGTTGAGTCACTTAGCCTTGTTTCTATGTCGGAGGTATGGCTTTTTGGCCGCAATTCTTTCATGAAGACCACTTCTGGCCGGACTTCTCCAGACAGTAGATGGGTGCACCTGGGTCTCACTGGTTCCCACCAGTTCTGTGCTGATAGCACTGCTGGACATCTTCTAATGTTGAAGGGAAGCAAGCATGAAGTGTCTCATCTGCTGCATTATGTTTCCTTGGGGAAACACTGTGTCTATGATCCTCAATGTCCTCAATGCTGAGAAATACAGGCAGATACTTTCCATCATGCCATACCATCAGGGAGGCATGGGATTGGCCCCAAATGTATTCTTTAGTAGGACAACGACTCGAAACATACAGCCAATGTCATTAAGAACTATCTTCAGCATCTTTGCATTTTGTAAATTGCTAAAAATAAACAATTAAAATACATATTTTGAAAGTATTCTTACTTTACAGCATTTCTTCACACCTGCCTAAAACTTTTGCACAGTAATATATATATATATATATATATATATATATATATATATATATACACATATACACACACACATATACATACACACACACACTATATTGCCAAGAGTATTGGGACACCTGCTTTTACACACACATGAACTGTAATCGCATCCCAGTCTTAGTCCGTAGGGTTCAATATTGACTTGGCCCACCCTTTACAGCTTCAACTCTTCTGGGAAGGCTGTCCACAAGGTTTAGGAGTGTGTCTATAGGAATGTTTGACCATTCTTTCAGAAATGCATTTATGAGGTCAGGCACTGATGACCCCTTTCACACTGAGGGCGTATTGCAGGCACTATAGCGTTAAAAATAGCGCCTGCAATCCGCCCTAAAACAGCTGTTACATTCACTCCAGTGTGAAAGCCCGAGGGCTTTCACACTGGAGCGTTGCGCTAGCAGGACGGTAAAAAAGTCCTGCTAGCCGCATCTTTGGAGCGGTGTGTTTTCCGCTCCTCCACCGCTCCTACCTATTGAAATCAATGGGACAGCGCGATTTTAACCCTTTCTTGGCCGCTAGCGGGGCTTAAAAGCGCCCCGCTAGCGGTCGAAATGTGCCGCAAATCCGCCTATAGCGCCAGCGGTAAAGATAGCAGCGTTTTACCGCCGACGCTATGGGCGGCTCAGTGTGAAAGGGGTCTAATTCATCCCAAAGGTGTTCTATCAGGTTGAGGTCAGGACAAGCCAGTCAAGTTCCTCCACCACAAACTCGCTCATCCATGTCTTTATGGACCTTAATTTGTGCACTGGTCCAAATCATTTGGTGGAGGGGGGAATTATGGTGTGAGGTTGTCTTTTCAGGGGTTGGACTTGGCCCCTTAGTTCCAGTGAAGGGAAATCTTAAGGCGCCAACATACCAAAACATTTTTATATTTAATACAGTTTATAAAAAAAAAAAAAAAAAGTGCGGAAACTCTTTGAAGAACACACACACACACACACCTCTCTAATAGATGTACATGTTCCCATGTTTGCCTATGTTCTAGTTAAATCTGGTGCTGTTTCTCCGCCACCCTTGCATGCAGGGACCAGAGTTGTGTCTCCCTACACTGTATGCATCAGTAGAAAAACCCAGGCCCATAACCTGGAATGGCAAGGCTCTCCTCTTCTTCAAGCCAATAGAATGACTGTACTGTCCACTTAATTCTTTTCTGTGATGTCTAGGAATCAGCAGGAGCCAGCAGCACTGAAAGTTGTAAACTATAGTGCCTTGAAAAAGTGTTCATACCCCTTGAAATTTTCCACATTTTGTCATGTTACAACCAAAAAGGTAAATTTTCAGCCCCCTTTACTCCAATACCCTCAACTAAAATCTAATGGAAAAAATTGCACTAATTGCATGGGCTCCAATGAGCTGGAGATCTGCTGAACATGGGCTCCAATGAGCTGGAGATCTGCTGAACATGGGCTCCAATGAGCTGGAGATCTGCTGAACATGGGCTCCAATGAGCTGGAGATCTGCTGAACATGGGCTCCAATGAGCTGGAGATCTGCTAAACATGGGCTCCAATGAGCTGGAGATCTGCTAAACATGGGCTCCAATGAGCTGGAGATCTGCTAAACATGGGCTCCAATGAGCTGGAGATCTGCTAAACATGGGCTCCAATGAGCTGGAGATCTGCTAAACATGGGCTCCAATGAGCTGGAGATCTGCTAAACATGGGCTCCAATGAGCTGGAGATCTGCTAAACATGGGCTCCAATGAGCTGGAGATCTGCTAAACATGGGCTCCAATGAGCTGGAGATCTGCTAAACATGGGCTCCAATGAGCTGGAGATCTGCTAAACATGGGCTCCAATGAGCTGGAGATCTGCTAAACATGGGCTCCAATGAGCTGGAGATCTGCTAAACATGGGATCCAATGAGCTGGAGATCTGCTAAACATGGGATCCAATGAGCTGGAGATCTGCTAAACATGGGATCCAATGAGCTGGAGATCTGCTAAACATGGGATCCAATGAGCTGGAGATCTGCTGAATAGGGGTACCAATAAGCTGGAGTAGGGTTACTAATAGGCTGTGGATCTGCTGAACAGGGTTACTAATAAGCTGGAAATCTGCTGAACAGGGATACTAATAGGCTGCGGACCTGATGAACAGGGGTACTAATGAGCTGGGGTTTCTTTGCCAAGGGTATTTGCCAAGCTTCATTAAAGCGGTTATAAACCCAGCTTTGTTATTTTTACCTACAGGTAAGCCTCTAATAAGGTTTACCTGTAGGTAAAATGAATATCTCCTAAATGTGCACCCTTGATGCAGCCGCTGACGTCAGCGGCGCATACAAGCTTTTTGCCAGAACCGAGGGCTCCCAGCGCATGACGTCATTGCTTCTCAGGCCACTCACAGCGCCGGAGCCCGCGAACCCGGAAGAAAGTCTGGGGGAACATGTCAGTCCTCTCAGCAGTAACTGTGTGCTGCTGAGAGGGCTTTTTGTTCTAAGGTAAGTATTACATAATGTCCTAGTACTAGGACATTATGGCATTGTCTTGCAGGTTTTTTTTTCTTTTTTTTGGGGGGGGGGGGGGTGTTTCCAGCGGTTTACAACAGCTTTAAAGCTTCAAAAAAAAGCATTACTGAAGCATCAAAAAATTATGTTTAAGCTGTAGGAGCTTTAAAGAAGAACCGTGCTCGCACTGCAAGGGTTAACTGCTCGTTTTTGTCTAGGGGAGTCCAAAGTGTGGCTATACTTACCTATTCTGTCGATCCTCCCAGCGCAATACCAGTCGCTGCCACTCCCTGCGGTCTTGTGAATGGACCGTTTCTGACGTCATCACGCCCATAGACCAGTTCTGGACAGGAGGACGGCAGGAACAGTCCACCACTGGATGTGGGGTGTGCGCGGTTTTCAGAAGGATGGGGCAAGTATAGACTTTTGGTGCGCCCCTAAAAAAAAAAAAAAAAAAAAAAAAAAGGGGAGCAGTTAACCCATGCAGTGCAGGTATAGCCCACTGCATGGGAGGAAAAAAAACATTTCATGGAGCTCTGCTTTAAAGTGTGTTAAAGTCAAAGTGTAAGCGAGCCCTTAGGAGACATACACTCTGGATGCAAGAGCACAGGGGACACCTTTGGATAGCAGCATTGTCAGTCTAGGGTAAGGGGAGGGATAAATGTACAGTACTAGCAGATTTAGATACACTAAACAAATGAAAGCCAAACTCCAGCTAAGGCCGGGATCACATATGTGCAGTCGCGGGTTCGTGCCTGGGGTCCGGTGCGTGTCTGCTCACCAGGTCAGGCGCAAATTTTTTGCCTGAATTCGTACCTGTGCACGCACAGGACACTTTTGCAATACGTCCTGTGGCTGCTTCATTGAGAGCTGGTCACACTCTCATGAGAATTGGATGCAGGGAAACCCGTATCCAATTCCTACATATGTGAACACCACCTAAGCCTTTATAATCAGTTAAAGCAATCGGTTTTGTTACTTTTGGAATAAAGCTTTTACATAAATAAAGCGGACTATTGTAAACACCCCTGTCAGTCGTACATGGTTTGTTTCAATCAACTAATTGCTACATCTGCAGGACAGCTTGTTCTTTTGAAAAACAACAGACCTACTGGCTGGATCACCAGAGGAAATTATAAGAAAGTAAGCCTTAAAAAAAAAAAAAAAAAAAAAGGAAGACGAATGCAGCTTTCACATTTAGGAACTGGAAAGCTGCAATATAATAAACTGTTTGCTTTTGGGTTTAGATTCACTTTAAAGGAACACTAAAAGGCACAATTTTTTTTTTTTAAATAACAAAACAGGTTATACTTACCTCCACTATGCAGCTCGTTTTGCACAGAGTGGCCCCAATCCTGGTCTTCTGGGTTCCCTCGGCGGCTGTATCTGCTCCTCCCCGCAAGAACTTTCCACCTTCATGCGAACGAGCTCGCATAGTGGTGAGTTCTTGCGGGCGCGCTCCCGTGATACACCCGGCGGCTATAGCCACTCACTGTATCACACGGCCCCGGCGCCGCGTCATTGGATGTGATTGACAGCAGCGTGAGCCAATGGCTGCGCTGCTTTCAATCAACCAATGAATGAGCCGAGAAGCCGACCGAGAAGCCAGCGCATTCACGGCGCAGGACTTTGGAGAAGTCGGGTAAGTAAATGGGGGGGCTGGGGGGCCGCTAAGCCGCAGATGTTTTTTCACCTTACTGCATAGAATGCATTAAGGTGAAAAAACTTTTACCTTTACAACCCCTTTAAGATATCCTCTCACTTCCTATCCTGGTGACCACATTGTCACTGGGAAGGGAAGGGAAGGGCCAGGTATTTTACCATTCCACAATCTATCTTAAGCCAAATAAAGAAGTTTTGGGTGGAGTTCCACTTTAACAGTTAAGAGAAAAAACTGGGCTGTGTACCTTTTCCAAGATTTCCTCTAAATCAGGGGTCAGCAAGCCATTGATCACGATTGACCACGGGGAGCAAACAGGTGAATCATGAGAAAAAAAAATTGCCTCCCCCCTCTTGTTCACTGCAGAGCGAAGTGTAGGAGGCAACTTAGTGCTGAATGGAGGCCAGGGGCGGGAGCTGCTCAGTGATTGGTTGCTAGGACCGCCTAGCAACCAATCACCAACTTATAAGATGTTAACTCCGGCAGCTACTGCTCCTGCCTTGCACCCAGAACTATGCTGTCCTGATCGGTGCTCTGTTGTACACACATTGGCAGGTAGGAAGTGCTACCTGCACAGCCTGTGTGTATGTAGGGGGTGAAGACACTGATGGAGGAGGAACAGAGGACACTACAGTAAGGGGAAGGAGGGATTAAGAATACAGCTCTGGAGTTTGGGGGAGGAAAAGAGGACACTGGGGGGGCAGAGGACACTGTTTTGGGGGGTATAGGACACTACTACAGTGGGGGGTGATAAGGGGGGGGGCACACTGTTTTTGGGGGTATAAGACACTACTACAGTGGGGGAGGGTGATGTGAAGGGGGCAGAGGACACTTTTTTGGGGGTATAGGACACTACTACAGTGGGGGGTGATATGAAGAGGGGGGGGGGAGCACACTGTTTTCAGGGGTATAAGACACTACTACAGTAAACGGGACACTGTTTTGGGGGGTGATGTGAAGGTGGCAGGGGACACTGTTTTGGGGGGGTACAGGACACAATAGGGGGGTGATGTGAAGGGGCAGGAGACACTGTTTTGGGGGGTACAGGACACAATGGGGGGGGTGATGTGAAGGGGCAGGAGACACTGTTTTGGGGGGTACAGGACACAATGGGGGGGTGATGTGAAGGGGGCAGGGGACACTGTTTTGGGGGGTACAGGACATAATGGGGGGGTGATGTGAAGGGGGCAGGGGACACTGTTTTGGGGGGTACAGGACATAATGGGGGGTGATGTGAAGGGGCAGGGTATGCTGTTTTGGGGGGTACAGGACACAATGGGGGGGGTGATGTGAAGGGCAGGGGACACTGTTTTGGGGGGTACAGGACACAATGGGGGGGTGATGTGGAGGGGGCAGGGGACACTGTTTTGGGGGGTACAGGACACTATAGCGGGGGGGTGATGCAAAGGGGGGCGGGTGATGCAAAGGGGGGCAGAGGACACTACAAGACTCTGGTCCAGCTGCACCTAGAGTATGCTGTCCAGTTCTGGGCACCAGCCCTCAGGAAGGATGTACTGAAAAGGGGTCTGGAGGATATTAGTTATGAGGAAAGGTTTCAAGCACTGAACTTATTCTCTCTGGAGAAGTGACGCTTGAGAGGGGATATGATTTCAATTCACAAATACCATACTGGTGACCCCACAATAGGGATAAAACCTTTTTGCGGAAGGGAGATTAACAAGACACGTGGCCACGCATTAAAATTGGAAGAAAATAGGTTTAACCTCAAACTACGTAGAGGGTTCTTTACTGTAAGAGCGGCAAGGATGTGGAATTCCCTTCCACAGGCGGTGGTCTCAGTGGGGGGGGCATGGATAGTTTCAAAAAACTATTAGATAAGCACCTGAATTTCAACAACATACAGGGATATACAATGTAATACTGACCTATAATCACACACATAGGTTGGACTTGTGTCCTTTTTTTTTTTTTTTTTTTTCCCCCAACCTCACCCATGTAACTATGGGGGGGGCAGAGGACACTACAGTAATGGGAGGGGGTGATGCTTTGGGGGGCACCACTGTGGGGGGTGTAAAGGGGGCAGAGGACACTGCTGTAGGGGGAGGTGGTGTAAAGGGGGCAGAGGACACTGCTGTAGGGGGAGGTGATGTAAAGGGGGCAGAGGACACTGCTGTAGGGGGAGGTGATGTAAAGGGGGCAGAGGACACTGCTGTAGGGGGAGGTGATGTAAAGGGGGCAGAGGACACTGCATTGGTGGGGGGGTGCATGCAGATCTCAATCTCTGAGAGGTTGCCTACACCTGCTCTAAATGATTGTTCTCTGTGTAATTTGCACATATCACTGACTCTTCAATGACAATGTATACAAATCCCACAATGAGATGACTATCTACTACTACTACTACTACGGTTCTTCCTCCATTGATGAATGGACTGTGTACTCGGGCTCAGTCCCAGTCAGACGTATCCTGGGCTATAGGCCACACAGTCCTGGGATGTAAGCAGGAAGGATGAATGGGCGATGTTACTGAATCACCTCCCCACACACAGCAACAGCGAGCCCTTCCCTCAGGCACCAACCCAGCCCCTCATTACCGGCATGTTTGCACTGTTCCAGGAGAAGGTGAGCCCGGATACCCGCTGACACCGCTAGAACGGACACCCCAAATCTCTGGACCAGCACCTCCGCTTCACACACTACGCATGCGTCCGGAGAACAGGCTAGCTGGAGTGACAGGGCTCCCGACAAATAACGCAGAGACTCAGCTTTCGGCTGCGGCTGCGACCCGCCAATCCGCGCTCATTTGCTCATTGTTGTTTACGGACGGGGAGGGCTGCTTTACTGTATGTGACCGATCGGGAGATGAACCAATAGGAAGCTCTAGGAGGATGGTCCCGCCCAGAAACGTTGCTGTGGTTGGGTAGCTGCTACCATGGTGACTGTTGTGAAGGATTGGGCCCTTTTTCTCCCCGGTACAAAGCTGAGCAATCAGCTGACTCAGGTGTGTTTATCCTGACAACCTGCATACTGTCCCTGATTTCGAGGGACTGTCCCTGATTTGGAACAATGTCCCTCTGTCCCTCTGTCCCTCTTTCCTCATTTGTCCCTCAGTTTGGTCTGATCAATGTAGTTGTATACAAAATGCACTATTGTCTATCTAGCAAAAAGTGTTTCCCAGTGCTAAACCTTTCATCCAGTTTTTAAATTGCTGCATTTGTAAATCCCATAAGCCTATATAATGGGAATTAGTAGTGGTAATAAAAAGGCACTTTGTGGGTTTAAACAATTTTTCTTTTGTACAATTCTCCTTTTTAGGGGGGCATGGCAGGGCTAAGACCGCTGCCCAAATACGATGTGACAAAGTATTGCAACGACTGCTATTTTATTCTCTAGGGTGTTAGAAAAAAAAAAATATAATGTTTGCGGGTTCTAAGTAATTTTCTAGCAAAAAAATTGTTTTTCACTTGTAAACACCAAATCTCAGAAAGAGGCTCGGTCATTAAGTGGTTAATAAAACAAATTTCAATGTACAGGATAAAGTGCATGTAACACAATCCAGTCTAGTCCCAATTCTTGAATCGTGTCAATCCACAGGGGTGTGGCTTGCGCGTTTCAAGGGTTGTGCCCTCTTTATTAGAGCTTGCCTATCCCACCACACTGTCATCTATGAATAGTACATAAAATGCCCAAAGGACAAAAAACAGTCCAAAAAGGGGGGAGGGGATATGTGGACAAAACCCTCTTAATATGCATTAACTCCTGCAGGGATACTATTTTGCCACAACATGTACACACCCCTCTGCTGCAGCTAAAGGGGGAGCTAATGTGGTAAAACCACAGCGCAACCGAGTGGTTTTATCACCCCTCAACCACTAGTGGAAATGAAACCCAAAAGTATCTCGTCAGCTGCAAAAAAGTTCATAATTCTGTTTATACAGTTGTTCTCAAAAGTTTGCATACCCTGGCAGAAATTGTGGCATTTATATTTAAAATATGACTAATCATGCAAATAAAACTGTCTTTTCTTCAAGGCTAGTGATCACATGAAGTCATTTATAATCACATAATTTTTTGTCTCCTTTTAAAATCATAACTAGGGATGAGCTTCGAGTCAAACCCATGTTCGACTCGAACATTGGCTGTTCGACTGTTCGTCGAATTTCGAACATTATGGGCCGGTCGCCAAATTCGAGTGGCGTGTCACGGCCCATAATTTACTGCGGCATCGCAGTGCATTGCTGGCTGATTGGCCAAGCATGCACTATGACCCACATGCTTGGCCAATCACAGCGCCGTAGGTACAGAGAGCCGTAATTGGCCAAAGCCAGGATGACTTTGGCCAATCATGGCTCAGAGGAGTAGGTACACGCCCCACACTATATAAGGCCGCCGGCTTGGCGGCCTTGTGTAGTGTGTTGGCATTGGTTAAAGGAAAGAGACAGAGAGTGTAATTTTGAGTTAGATGGAGCACCTGAATACAATTGCTGGTGTTCTGATACAAATACAGGCAGGGAGCTGCAGTATTTTGTAGGGCTGTGGAAATTAACTATTAATTCCTCGATTAATCGATACATTTTTTTAATCGATCAAAATTCTTTTGATCGATACTCACCTCTCCGCCGACTTCCGGGTCTTCAGGGAGTTCTGTCGGAGATCCGGTGACGTCACGGACACCGGCGGGGCTTGCTGTGCCTTCATATCTGTATGCCGGCGGGACCTTACTATCTGCCACACGCAAGGGCTGTTACACTTCCCTCTATCAACCTGGGATTCTACAGCCATCCACTGGGAGTTGTGATAGTTCCCTTCATGGGACATCTACATGCCGACGGACTGATGTTAACCCCTCCTCATCTGGATTCAGCAGTGGTATCGTTGTACACATTTTTATACCAGTATCATACTTGGCTACAGGTTTTTATGACTGCTTTTGCTACCGTTTGTTATTACTCGCACCATTTTTACAGTTTATGTAGCTACATTAATTTTATCTCCAGTGCAATATTTATTTTGTTACCTACTTGAAGACTATAAAAGTTTTAATGCTATTCCCATTGAGCGCTGCCTTTGTGTGTTTTTTGTATCCTGCTATCCATTTTTCCAGTGGTTGGTAGCTGCACTGGGAATCGGCCTGCAAGGAGATCGGCTAAAAGTAGTTGGATCTGTATGTGCGTTATAATTAATCGAAATTAGTCGATTAATCGATAAAAAAAAAAATTGATTAATCAAACACGAAAATTGTAATCAGTAACAGCCCTAGTTTTTTGCTTTAGTGTCCTTTGCACAGTGTGCACCTAAAGCTTACCTGAATACAATTGCTGGTGTTCTGATACTAATACCACAGGCAGGGAGTTCAAAATTACAAACAGATTCTACGTAACAACAAACCTACAGTCCCTGTCTTGTTTGCACCACTTTTATACTGCTGTTCAGAGTATATAGGGTCCACACCTTTCCTTTTTTTTTTAATCTGGGTGCGGGATTCCCCTTATTATCCATACAAGACCCAAAGGGGCTGGGGGGGGGGAAACATGCCATTTTTCTCAATGATTTTCATCCATATTGCCGGGACCAGACATTACATTAAAGCCGCAAGCAGTTTTAAAGGACTTTTTTTTTTTTCCTTTTAGAAATGTCATTTTGTGCAGGGACAGTTCTAAACACGGGAAACACGTGGCACTTTACAGGCATACTATAGACACCCCCAAGGTATGATATTTAAAGGAATATTTCACTTTTTTTTTTCACTTTATGCATCATTAAAATCACTGCTCCCGAAAAAACGTCAGTTTTTAAAACTTTTTTGCATTGATACATGTACCCTGGGGCAGGACCCGGGTCCCCAAACCCTTTTTAGGACAATAACTTACATATTAGCCTTCATAATTAGCACTTTTGATTTTGAACGTTCGAGTCCAATAGACTTTAATAGGGTTCTAAAGTTTGCGCAAACTTTCTGTCCGTTCGCAGGTTCTGGTCCGAACCGGGGGGGGTGTTCGGCTCATCCCTAATAATAACATAAATCGCCCAAGTGGCCCTGATGAAAAGTTTACATACCCTGGAATGTTTGGCCTTGGTACAGACACAGAAGGTGGCACACACCGGTTAAAATGGTTATTAAAGGTCAATTTCCCACATTTGTGGCTTTTTAAATCCCAATTGGTGTCTGTGTAAAAATGGTCAATGAGTTTGTTAGCTCTCAGGAGCAGAAAAGAACAGTCAAAAGACCTGCGTAACAAGGTAATGAAACTTTACAAAGATGGGAAAAGGATATAAAAAGATATCCAAAGCCTTGAATATGCCAGTCAGTACTGTTCAATCACTTAAGAAGTGGACAATTTAGGGATCTCTTAATACCAAGCCAAGGTCAGATAGATGAAGACAGATTTCAGCCACAACTGCCACAGGAACTGTCTGGGATACAAAGAAAAACCCACAGGTAACCTCAGGAGAAATACGGGCTGCGCTGGAAAAAGATGGTGTGGTTGTTTTTAAGGAGCCCAATATGATGATACTTGTACAAAAAAGAGCTGCATGGTTAACTTGCCAGAAATAAGCCTTTACTGTACAAGTTCCACAAAAAACCCTGGTTACAATATGCCCAACAACACCTTGACATGCCTCATTGGCTTTTTTGTGGCATTGGCGCAGTAAAGGCTTCCTTCTGGCACCTCAACCATGCAGCTCTTTTTTGTTCATTGAATTGTGCTCCTTAAAACAACCACACCGTCTTTTTGGAGAGCAGCCTGTATTTCTCCTGCGGTTACCTGTGTTTTTTTTCTTTGTATCCTGAGCAATTCTTCCACCATTTGTGGCTGCAATCTTTCTTGGTCTAGCTGACCTTGGCTTTGTCTCAAAAGAGCCACGAATTTTCCACTTTTAAATAAGGAATTAAACAGTACTGACTGGCATATTCAAGGCTTTGGGTATCTTTTTTCCATCTTTATAAAGTTCCATTACTTTGTTACGCAGGTCTCTTGACTGTTCTTTTCTACCTCCTCATGGCTCAGTGTCTAGCCTGCTTAGTACATCCATGTGAGAGCTAATAAACTCATTGACTATTTATACACAGACACTAATTGTGATTTAAAAAAGCCACAAATGTGGGAAATTAACCTTTTAATTGCCAATTTAACGTGTGTGTGCGTGTGCGCCATCTTCTGTGTCTGTACCAAGGCCTTACATTCCAGGGTATGTAAACTTTTTATCAGGGCCATTTGGGGGATTTCTGTTATGATTTAAAAAGGATCCAAAAAACGATGTGATAATAAATGGCTTCATGTGATTGCTATCCTTAACCACTTCCAGGCTGCCCGCCGTCGTTATACGTCACTACTTTGAAGAGGAATACCGTTGTTATGGCAGCAGCTAACTACCATTAACCTCAGTATCCTCCAAGAACGGGCGGTCTGCTTTCTGATAAAAGTGGTCTCTATGCCAGATTGGCCGCAAGATCATTTTTATCAGCAGCGGGAGAGGGCTCCCACCGCTCTCCGGTGCCCTCTGCCGCTTACTGGAGCCGTCGGTATCGGCGGAGGCGATCGGATCCTTTTACGTCAGTGGCATGGAGACGAGTGAGGGGAGATGGCCCCCACCCGTCTCCATACCACTGCAGGGGCGGAAGCGACGTCAAAACGTCACTTCCGCCTAATGCTCTTAAAGAGACTTTTTTTTTTTTTTTTTTTTTTTATTGCATTTTAGTGTAAATATGAGATCTCAGGTCTTTTTGACCCCAGATCTCGTATTTAAGAGGTCCTGTCGTGTGTTTTTTTTTTTTTCTATTACAAGGACAGCAGCGTACAAGTAAAATAAATAAGGAAAAAAAAAAATTCTTTAAACGCACCCCATCCCGCCGAGCTCGCGCGCAGAAGCGAACGCATACTTGAGCAGCGCCCGCATATGAAAACTGTATTCAAACCACACAAGTGAGGTATCTTAGCCATCGTTGGAGCGAGAGCAATAATTATAGCCCTACAGTCCTCTGTAACTCAAAACATGCAATCTGTAGAATTTTTTTTTTAAACATTGCCTATGGAGATTTTTAAGGGTAAAAGTTTGTTGCCATTCCACGAGCGGGCGCAATTTTGAAGCGTGACATGTTGGGTATCAATTTACTCGGCGTAACATTATCTTTCACAATATAAAAAAAAAATTGGGCTAACTTTACTGTTGTCTTACAATTTTCTGGATAAAAAAAAAATATATATATTTTTTCCAAAAGTGCGCTTGTAAGACCGCTGCGCAAATACGGTGTGACAAAGTATTGCAACAACCGCCATTTTATTCTCTAGGGTGTTAGAAAAAATATAATGTTTAGGGGTTCTAGGTAATTTTCTAGCAAAAAAAAGTTTAACTTGTAGACACCAAATCTGAGGCTCGGTCCTTAAGTGGATAAATAGACAGTTTTTTGGCACGATCAGTCATAATTTCAATATTAATGCCAACATTTCATAATTTCTGCCAGGGTATGCAAACTTTTGACCTCAACTGTATAGCGAACACATACAGTATTACAGTGATTCTAATAAAAATCTAGAGGAATATAGATTAAGGTGTGTTCTCCAATGCTTTAGTCATAAGCTGCATAGACGGTGATTAGCAGGTGTGGAGAAACTGAATAATAAATACAGAATTTCATCATAGAAATGACTTTGCTATTATTCACACCTACATCATCAGTTGTATCATCTGTCATTTTAATGGACATGCCCGGAGTGACCAGTTTTACTTTATCATTTCAGCTTCAGAGAGCTACGTACTACAGAGAGCTGTGTACAGTAGGATCTTCAGACTATGTTCTACACTGGAATAGACTGCTGTAATGTACAGTAAGGTAGGTTGATTTTGAAGCTATTTACAAGTTTTTTCATTTTCTACATTAAAAAGGAACTCCGGTCAAAATGTTTTTTTTTTTTTGTAGTTTTAAATAAAATGGGGAAGGGTTAGATTCACTGTGGATATTAAAGTGACACTGAACGCTAAAAAAAAAATCTCTTCCAGTATGTATTCTGTTAGAGTGTCTACTTTCATTCTCTATGGTCCCCCCTGTATGTGGGAACGTAGCCACTGTCTCTTGCTCCCTCCTGAGATGGACTGTAATCTATAGACTATGGGATTTGTAGTGCGCATAGAGCAGCGCACATGACCACAAATAACGTGCACTGTTTGTTCCAAAACAGACGTGAGAGGGAAAGGAGAGATTTGGGAGCTCGCAGAGGTAGAAAAACACAGTAAGAAACTTCTTTGTGAAAAAAAGATTACAGGGCTATTAAGTAGTGGATGTGTATGGATCCATAACTATATATTCTCTGCTCTGCAGGATCCAATGCAGGGTTGTCCATAGACATAGGAGAGCTGTCAATCATGCTGTCAAGATCTGTCCAATGACCTTTGCTGCTGAGTGTTCTGCCGGTGATGCCCACGACTGTCAAAAACACGAGGGCTTGTTCACACCAGATTCTTTTAGGTGCATTTTTTTAATTCATCCTGAGCGCATGCACAGTAAAATTAAAGTGGTTGTTAAGCCACTCTAACATCTTTATACTATCAGCGCTGTGTCCTAATCCTGTGTCCCCCCTGTGTGTGATTTATGAAATAAACACAGTATATACCTCATTTCAGAGCACCGCTCTGCGCTCACATGACTGGAGGGCTCTCTCCTCTCCCCATCTGACAGCTGTAGTGGGCGGGGCCGAGTTCCCCCCGCTGATGTCAGTCGGGAGGAGAGAGCCGGCCAATCATGTAAGCGGCACTCTGAAATTAGGTAAAATGTATCAACAATTTCTTGGGGAACCGTAGGGTGATGGGAGAAGAGAGGGAGGGGTTTCTTTGGGGTGTAGTGAGTGAGGCACTTTTTTGCATGTGTGTTACGCTTGACTGGACTTCCACTTTAAGTAAAACACGGTCACAGGAGCACAGCTGAGCCCCTATTCAGTGTGTTGCACAGATGTACATTTATTTTAGACGTGCAGAATGAAAAAATTTGTTTTGATTCGTTACATAAATTTGTTTTTTCAACTTCATTTTCAGTTTTTTTCATTTGGAAGATGTTTTTTCAATCTTTTTTTTTTTTTTCAGAAGTTAGAATTTCGGAAGATGGTTATATTCTTTCTATTTTTTTTCTAGTCTATTTTCTTTTCTTTTTCTATTGGTTTTTCTGTTCTTTTCTATGCTATTCAAATTTGAATTAAAATGTATTTTATTCCAAAAATGTTATATCGGAAGGTGATTATATTCTTTTTTTTTTTTTTTTTCTATTCTATTGTAATTCTAATTCTATTTAAAATTCGAATTTTGGGAATGGGTATATGCATTCTATTTTGTTTTTTCTATTCTATTTGTAGCGCTACCCCTGTAGAAGCCGCTGGTGAATAGGGATCCCCCACCCTGCACAGCCAGGCACACTGAATTTTCCACAGGCTCACTAAAACAGGAAACAGTCCATGCAGCTTTGTTTTTTTTTTTTTTTTTTTGTTTTTTTTATTATGGGGTTAATAACTTGGATGGGGTTAGGGGTATTATGGGATGCCCATTTGACTGGAACAAAAGTCTCTTCAGGGATACTCCAACTATATACACTCCTCTTCCTCCAGCACATCACTTGCTTGAAGAACAAAATCACAGATCCAGGTGGAACACTGTTAGGGGGATCTAACAGGGCACACTGCCATATCCAGCAAAGGCCTATTACTGGGAGAGACCGTGGGCCCCTTTGGTGTGTAGAAAGTCCCTCCTTCAGGCACTGCCAGCCCACTTGGCTGCAGCTGCCCCTTTCACTAACCCTCCCGGCTAATCTTTCACAGTTCTCCCAGGCTGACTCTACAACCATCTAAGACTGCCACTCCTCAGTCCTCTCAGGCAGTCTCTCAGTCCTCCCCAACTGTCTCACTCACCAGCCACCCGGCTGTCTTCTCCCTGGAGAGCTCCTGGACGTGCTCGCTGTCCTCGCACCCGCTCCTGTGCCACTGGACAGATCTCCGTGAGTTATTAGAGGATCCCTCCAGCACCTGCGCTCCCAGACCCAAGGCCCCCCCCCCACCCAGACTAGGGGGCTACCCTCAAGGGCCCCCGACAGCCTCCTCAGCACTCCATCTCCAGCTTCCACCCAAAATCTACTGCCCCTGCTGGCCTGGCCAAGAGTATTTAGGAGGTCCCTCCCCCCTGCCAGGGATTGGTTGGGGCCATCCTCAATATTCCCGGCAGCTCCTCTTAACCTTCCTCCCATTCTTCTGGAAGTTTCTTCAAAGTTCCAGTAAGTAGGGGGAGGTAACATAGGTGCTGCCTGATAAGTCATCCAGCCTCCCTAAATCACTCACCCTGACCCAGATTCAAAACACACAGGCTGTGGCTGCCAGCCAAGCCTAAATTTACCTACACTACATAAAAAAAATGTTTTTTTTATATTTCTAGAACACTAAAGGGAGCTACATATGCTATTTTTCTGTTCTAATCTATTCTATTCAAATTTTTGGAAATGGTTATATTGTTTCTATTTTATTCTATTCTATTGTTTTTCTATTCTATTCAAATGTATTCTTTTCAAATCTGAATTTATTCTGTTTGAAATTTAGAATTTCAGAAGATGGTTATATTCCTTCATTTTCTATGCTATTTTTTATTAATTTAGTAATTTTATTCTGTTTTACTCTATTCTTTCCTATTCTATTTTAGTTTCTATACAATTTTTTTTATTTTTTTCTATTCAGAAATTCGAATTTGAATTGAATTCAAAAACTGTTTTAATTTTAATTAGAATTTTGTCTGCAATTTTGTTTCGTTATTTCAGATTAGTTAAAATTTGTTACTGTTGTAATTCGGAAATTTTGTCCTATTTTTAAACCGCACATGCCTAGTATATTTTTGTGTGTAGCCAGGTGCCCACCGACTTGTGAGGTCCCCGATTTTCCCCGCATAGCGGCTGTGGGCAGGAGGCAGACTGAGCTTTGTGACAAAATCCCCTGCTCAACCCCCCCCCCCGATGTACAGTGACCCAGTTTTCACCTTTATCACTGCTGGCTGCGCTGCCAGTTGTGTGGGTTATTTGCTTACCCCTGCTTTTCCCCTCCCTTCTGGTGGCAGTGAACAGCTATTCAGGGAGTAGGAGAGCTTCAACCAATCAGAGGTAGGGAGAGGAGTTGCTATATAAACACTTAAAGTGGAAGTAAACCCTCCTATCATTTTCAGGCAAGGAAGCTGCCACCTTGGCCTCTGTTTAATCTTCAACTGCCATGTTGCTGCACATGTGATCAGTTATGACACAAGCCATTGGATGGTTTGACAGTTTGGTTGAGAGCACAACCAATGTGACAGTCAGCATTTCCGGCATGCCGGGAATGTAACTGTTTTTTGAAACTGTTAAATCGATGGGTTTACTTCCGCTTTAAGTCTGGGAAATGTGGTCCTTGAAGCAACACTGCTTAATACAAGATTAATTGACAACATCAATGGATGTTGGATTAGCTGTGGACTTCTCTTCCTACAATTCCCTGTATATAGAGGAGGCAAGACCAGAACTTTTCCTCTGGAGATTTAGAGACCAGTGCTGAAAAGTGAACAGTGTAGACCTGTGGCTGGGGTCAAAGCACTGTGTGAGCTCAGCAGTGCCGGGACAAGGTCATCCAGCGCCCAGGGCAAAGATGCCAAACTGCGCCCCTCCTTTCCCTTAGGGTTAGGGTCAAGGTGCCCCCCATCCCTGCAATAATCCATTGCGCCAGGGGCAGCCGCCCCTCCTGCCCACCCCTTGTCCCGGCCCTGGAGCTCAGACTGAACCATAAGGGGTTGTTGTGTTCTGGGACTAGAGCTGAGAGACCTCATTCCATGTTAGTCCTGGGCCAGTGCTACCACTAGGCAGCCGCCAAGGGTGCACTGCTGCCTAGGGGTGCAGAGCTGCTGATTTCCTTCCGCATCAGCATGCTCTGCAGACTGCAGCATGTAACTAACTCAGTCTCGGGCAGCTGCACCGTCTGAGTGGGAGTGTAATTAGAGGTGCAGCACTGGAGCCAGTGCTAGAGGAAGCAGAGCTTTAACTTCCTTTTATAGTGCCGCCTCCTGTCACATGGGCAGGGCAAAGGGGTGGAGCCAATGGGTATCAAAAATCCTTGCACCAGCCCTGTGTTAATCCACAGCCAGGGAGGACCAGATGAGGACTGAGACTGCTGGGGCAATTGACTAAGTGTATGGAACCGGACTTTTTGCATGCCAGGATTGATGAGCAGAGCTACAGAGTTTAACCCCTTGCTTCCCACAGTTACTGCTTTCTAAGACTGCCCCTATTTAACAGCCCATCACCACTGACAAAAGGGCCCCAATAAAAGCTGGTCAACACTGACTAGGTGCCTGGCACTTTACAGTCACTTCCAGGGGTACCTCTTTGCTAGTAATGCATTCTCCCACGCGCTATTGGGGCTGTACATAGGGATGAGCTTCGCGTTCGAGTCGAACTCCTGTTCGACTCGAACATCGTCTGTTTGGCCGTTCGCCGAATTTTTAACAATATGGGCCATTTGCGCCAAATTCGAGTGGCGTGTCATGGCCCATAATTCACTGCGTCAACGCAGTGCATTGCTGGCTGATGGGCCAAGCATGCACTATGACCAGCATGCTTGGCCAATCACAGCGCCGTCAGTACAGAGAGCCGTAATTGGCCAAAGGCAGGGTGCCTTTGGCCAATCATGGCTCAGGGGATTAGGTACACGCCCACACTATATAAGGCTGCCCGCGCGTCGGCGCCATGTAGTGTGTTCTGGCGTTGAAAGAGAGACAGTGTCATTTTAATTTCAGTTACTTAGAGCAGGCAGGCGATTTAAGTTAGCTGCAGTCAGTGTGTGTGTGTGTGTGTGTGTGTGTGTGTGTGTTATATGTAGCGGACCCCCAAAATTGGGGTCGCTATGCCTTAAATTTAAGGGCAGCCTGAGCAATAGTTTGGCTCAGGTTTTCTGATTCTATAGATTGGACTTTGCTCTGCTGTGGTGTTACCTGGGTGTATAGTTCCCCTTGACCTGCGGGTGGTGCTGTCACTCAGGTCTTGGGTTGAACCACAGGTGGCATTGTGGTGTGATTGGCTGCCGAGAGAGGACACCCATACAGGTGGCGTGGTCTACCTGCTGTGCATGCCGGGAGGGGATACATAAGGGGCAGACGCCATGTTCTGGGGAGATTGGTGGGAGATTCCAAGGTGGGACCCCTGGTGGCGAGAGTCGCGCCCGTTGGCCCTGCTGGCCAGGGGTGCGTGAAATGGCCGAGAAGTCTGACACCTTCAGCCCGAGGCTGTAGTGTTCCAGGTAGGCCCAGTACCTTCAACTGGGTTTACAGCTAAACCATCGGAGTCCCAGGTAACCTGAGGGAGGGTGGCCCGCTCTGAAAGAGAGGAAACCAGGGGAGGACCTGTCCGGAGGATCGGTGAAGGAAGTCACTGTCTCAGGAGAGGCCTGGTTGCCTATCGGAGGGAAGGATTCCGTGAGTTGCACAATAGCGCCTGTGATGTGCCCCATTGGCACCTAAAAGTTGCAGGCGTTAAAGAGTTCTTGATTCAGGAACTAAAGGATTCTGTGGCAGAGGATCTCCTGAACTTGTCTTTGAAGGGGACTAAATCTGAAGTAACTGTTCGTGCTCCACTCCGGCTGCTAGAACTGTGAGAGGGATCTATCCGGGTGAGCAATACCCACTCAGGCTTGAGTGGAGAATAGGGTAACTAGGTTCAGGCACACGGCACCCATCTTCCTACCCAACTCTATCTCTGTCTTCAACCTTTTCCCCAATCTGTTCCAAGCAAGGAAAATAAACTCGTCTGTTGGAGTTTAAACACAGTCTGGACATTGGCCTTCTTTTGGGAGAAAGAATAGACTTTTCCCTATACTCTAGGGACGAGAACCAATGGAGGGAGGTAACTTGCTGCAGGACCCAAAAATAGTATGAACACTGCTCAACCTCTTATACCAGGAGGATACGGGCATGTGGCATGGTCAGTTTAGTTAGATCCGTTCCTGTTCTACTGTTGCTAAGATACTGCAGGCAGTTGATTCAGTAAGCTGCAGTAATACTGTATTCTGTTTAGCTACACTACAGACTGTTCCAATCCTGTTCTACTGTTGCTAAGATACTACAGGCAGGCAGTTGTGTGTGAGTGTGTAAATATATATATATATTGTGAGGGGGTTAGCTCGGCAGCGGGTGTGTGTGACCCCCGAGATGGGCTCCCCACACAAAAACAGGCCCAGCAAACGGAGGTTGTGGTTTTCATAATCAAAAAGGTGCGGTTTATTTTCTATTTACAGTGACAAAACACAGCAAAGCAAAAGAAACATAAACAAAATAAATCCTGGTCAACTTGACCTCTGACTAAACATACAGGTTTCCTAACTAACAATTGGGATCAGCCTAGTGCTGTCCTAGTCCCTAAGTCCCTGGTTTTAAATGTCCAAGCAAATAGCCACACAGGCTTTGTCTCACCGCACAGGGGTTCACTCTCCCTAGACAGTCCACACAGGTCTGGTTCCAGGCATGAGCTAACATCTAATGAAGCTGGGAGTTCTTATAGAGGCCTAAATGAGCTGACAAGGTTCAGCTGGTCTCCTCATCTCTGTCTGCACGACGCCCCACACTCTCCCTAGAGGTATGAGTCATCCATGAGCCCACTAGCCTTATACAACTCTCCACCTAGTTGTATAAGTCGGCGTAAAGCCTGAATCTGGGCGAAATATATCTACCCCCCTGGATGCAACCAGGTGACTTTACCTTCCTGCTGTCACAATATATATATATATATATATATATATATATATATATATATATATATATATATATATATATATATAATCTATCTCTCTCTCTATATATATATATATATATATATATATATATATATATATCTCTATCCCTATCCCAGCTTTGTGCAGCTACATCTCACTGCAGGCCATCCTTGTGTACCTATTCCAATACATCAAAGACAGTATGTCTGGAAGGCCAACAAGGAGAGGCAGACACGCACAGGCCAATAAAAGAGGGCAAGCAGGCTCTGTGTCTAGAGGCAACAGTGCTGGTCGTGGACACGGTGCATACTCATCAGCACGTGGCCGTGTGGCGCGCTTGTCCTTTTTTTCGGCAGCTGGCTGTGTTGAGCCGCAACATGCTGAAGAGTTGGTAGAGTGGATGACCAAGCCGTCCTCATCCTCCTCATCCTCTCACCCAGCCTCAGGGTACTTTGTCTGCCAAAGCGGCCTCTTCCATTGGCTCAATGGCATCAGTCACTACTTCCCTAGCCCCACCATGTCCTGAGGAGTCCCCTGAACTGTTTGACCACAGTGTTGGGTACATGCTGCAGGAGGATGCACAGCGTTTTGAGGGCTCCAATGATGGTACCCAGCTTGAGGAAGGCAGTTGCGTGAGCCCAGAGAGAGGGGGTGCCCAAGAAGGACAGCAAATTGGCAGTCCTGTTCCCCCAGCTGCAGCATACAGGTTTGCTCCAGTGATCAGGAGGGAGGGGATGATGAGGTCACTGACTCTACATGGGTGCCTGATAGGAGAGAGGAGGAGGAGGCACATCTCCAATGAGGCAGAATGCCCTCCAGGGGCCAGCTTAAGGGCAGCACACCGACTGCATCACACCGCAGAGCTCTGCATGTGCAGGGCGCTGCTGTCTCTGCATGTTATTCCAAAAGTTCTTTGGTGTGTGCATCAGATCGCACCATTGCTATTTGCAACATATGTCTGAAGTGTATCTCATGTGGCCAAAACATCAGCCGCTTGGGCACAACATGCTTGACCAGACATATGTCGACCTGCCATGCAGTCCGTTGGCAAGCATGCATAAAAGACCCACGCCAAAGAACAAAGCGGACCTCTCCTTGCTCCTCATCAGCTGGGATCTCCAACCCCACTATACCTTCAGTCCTCTCAGAAACCTGTACTGAGAGGAATGAAGGTGTAGAATTAAGTGTGTCACTACCAAGTACTTGCGGGAAATCTGCTATCCGTACACCAACGTCCGATTGTACCAGGCAAATTTCCCTGCCCCAGCTGCTGCACCGCCGAAAGAAGTTTGCTCCCAGCCATCCACATGCCCAGCGGTTGAATGCTAGCTTGGCTAAATTGCTAGCACTTCAACTGCTGCCTTTTCAGTTGGTAGACTCTGCCCCCTTCCGTGAGTTTGTGGAATGTGTGGTTCCTCAGTGGCAGGTTCCCAAATGCCACTTTTTTTCACGGAAGGCGATTCTGGCTCTCTACCGGCATGTGGAAGGCAATGTCTTGGCCTCGCTGGACAGAGCGGTCAGCGGTAAGGTGCATATTACCACTGACTCATGGTCCAGCAGGCATGGACAGGGACATTGCCTATCTTTTACGGCCCACTGGGTGACTCTGCTGGCAGTTCCCCTTTAGGCGTATAGGTGGTGTCACTTATACCTGGGGTTGAACCACAGGTGATGGAGTGGTTATTGGATGTCCTCTTTCGGCTGCCGTGCGGTGGGTGGTTCTGGCCTGCTGTGCATGCCGGGAGAGGATATATAAGGGACAGATGCCATTGTTCTGGGTGGCAGTACCCGGGGACCTGCACCCGGAGGGGTGCGCCCAACTTTGACTGAGGAGTCTCGGGCACCAAATACATAACATCGTCCGACATCTAATCCAGAGGACGCGGGCATGTGGCATGGGGTCTGATCCCCTGAAAGGAAGGTAAGGGGAAAAGGAACTGTGTGCTACACGTGCTTAGGGTGTGGTCCACAATGAATGGGTGCGGCATAGGTAGGAGTACAGCCTGAACACAACTCCATAGCTTTGTGTAGCTGTGTGCATGGGCCCATGTAATGCTTCCTCCACACCATGCAGGTACGACAAACTGCATGTTTTGTGTAGGGCAGCCCATTCATTTCAATGGGTTGCACTATGCCTGAAAAACATGCAAAAGAAGTCTCTGACCTTTTTGCATAATTGCACCAGATCGAACCAGGCGTGTTAGGTAGGGGTTCCATTAAAGTGGAACTTCATTCTCCCACTCAACATTGACTATTTTTACTTTCAAAATATTTTATTTTCAGGAGAAGGAAAAATACAGATCATTACATCATGTTAGATAAAAATAAAATAAAAATAAAGATTATATTTAGGAATAAACAAAATCATTAGTAAACAAATGGATAAATTAATAAAAACATCCTAAAAAAAAGGATAGATTCATGTAAGCTTATGGAAAAACATGAACATAAAAATGACAAACATTTAAATGAAGGGTGTAATCCCTAAAACTAAAGCAATCAAAAGTTTGTCGGGGAGATCTCTTCATCCATATATTATAATGGAAGGGAAACCCTCCCTCCTTCGTAACCTGGAGCCCCTTATTGGGAACTAACTGCCTCAGGCATAGAGACCTCCCGCAGACTCTTGGGCCCCGAGAAAATTATCAGAGCCATCAGATCAGGGTGGACTAAACGAGTTAGAACGAAGCATCTTACAATATCCCATTAAATCTAAATAAAAGAAACATAACTTGTAATGGGAAACTAGAATTCCCTGAAAAACCGTTTCCATGAATCCTTTTAGAAGGAAGAAAAGAGGAAAATAAAGAGCGGGTAAATAAGAGGACAGAGGGAAAGGTATGGGGATGTGTCTAACTTAATGTTGAATAGAAGGTAAAACAGCATCTTCAACAATCGAAATCCCCATATATTTGGCCCAAGGTTCTGAAATTTTTTCGAATTTAGGAGTGGTATTGGATAAGATGCTAGCCAATTTTTCCTGAGTCAGAATCCAAGATGTTTTGGCATCTGACAGGAAAGGTTTTGCTTTTTTCCATGATTTGGCAATTGTGAGTTTGCCACCTGTAAAGATAAAGTGTATACATTTTTGTGTTCCCTTTTTGGTATGTGGGGAATATGAGCGTTCAAAATGGCTACTGGTAGGGACCTGAAAACCTGTTGCCTTAAAAATTAATAAAAATATTTTTCTCCAGAAGGGGTGAATTTTGAGGCATTCCCACCAAATATGGGGCATAGAGCCGTAAAGTTGGCAACCTCTAAAACAAGTTGGATCTGATGCTGGATATATAGATGCCAATCTGGAGGCAGTTAGATACCATCTGGTTATAACTTTAATATTTGCCTCCATTAGTGAGACATTAAGAATCCCTTTGAAAGATTTAGAGAAGGCTGAGTGCCAGGTATCCAAATTCCAACAAAACTGGGCATCTTTTTCCCAAGCCTCCATATAGGAAGATTTTGATATAGGGGGAGTGAGGCATGAATATACCACAGATATGCCTCCCCTTTGTGAACCGGCCTGGCTGCACCATAACTCGTACTTCATAAATTGGGGAGGAAAGGGTTTTTCCTTCCAGATTTGGTTTAAAAATGTAAATTTGATTAAATCGCGTTTTTTCAGAATCTGGAAGTTTCAGATGTTTGATGCAATAACTAAGAGATGTAGGCCCTCCAGAATTAAAAAAATTGTCCTATACGATACAATCCTTTTTATCTACCCACCATTTAAATACCTATACATTTAGACCAGGGGGGAAGTCAGGGTTATTGAATAAATGAGAAAGAGGTCTTCCAGAGAATATAAGGTTTGGGAGGTTTCTGAGGGAATCCCATAGTGCAAATGATTGAGATAGAGATGGGGCCATTATGGAGGGTCTTTTTTTGGGGGAGCACCATAAAAGGTATTCTAAGGATAATGTTGGTATAGCCTCTTTTTCAATATTGATCCAGTCTGGTTTTTCTGTTGCAGAATAAATCAAAGAAGTCTGGGCTAGTCTAGCTGCTAAGTAGTATTTTTATGTAGGTCAGGTTGACCTACACCTCCCTGTTTTCTATGAAGAAATAATGTGTTTTGGGGTATGCGGTAACCTGAGGAACCCCAGATATATTTGATTATTTTACTTTGGAGCTTTTTTAAGTGATTCTTAATGAGAATAGGAAGAGATCTAAAAAAAATAAAGGATTCTAGGAAGCAGAATAATTTTTATAGACTTGATTCTACCTAACCAAGATACTAAATCATTCTCAAATTTTTTGAATAAAGGTGGATAATTATGTGAAAAAAGGGTCTCAATGCGGGCTGTTAAGGTAATGTCCAGATATTTAATTGCGGTATCTGTCCATTCAAATCCAAAGGATTGTTTAAGCAACGAGACACTAGACAGGGGAAGCGAAACATTTAGGGCTTGTGATTTACTCTAAGGCCTGAGACCTCCGAAGGCCTTCATAACCTGGCAGATGTTGGGAAGGGATATAAGCGGAGGCCGCATTTGTGGATTTGATTACCCTCAGGATACTCCTTTTAATATTGGGATTTTGTTTAATGGCTATGGCTAAGGTTTCAATGGCTATAGCAAATATGAGAGGGGAAAGCGGGCATCCCTGTCTAGTGCCTCGTGCTATATTGATTGGGTTGGAATAATGACCCTGTAAACAGAGGAGAGCCTGAGGGTGAGAATAAAGGGAATGTAAGAGGCCCTTAAAGCGATCTCCAAAGCCCCATCGATCTATTAGGTAAAACGGGTATGGCCATGACACTGAGTCAAAGGCCTTTTGAAGATCCAGTGACAGAAGTAAGCCTTGTTGATTTTCTCCTCCCTCCCAGTTGGATTGCAGAATAGATACAATATCTATTGCTCGCCTGATTTGGTCTGGGCCCGGTCTTCCTGGAATGAAGCCCACCTGGTCTTTGTGTATATAATTTTTAATAAAAGATGCTAATCGATTGGCCATGATCTTTTTGTCATAATTTTAATATCATTGTTTGTTCGGGAAATGGGGCGATAGTTACTGATGTCTTCAGGATTATAATCTGGTTTGGGTATAACTGTGATAAATGCCGTATTAAGGTGTGTGTGTGTCTAATGGTAGGCCATTTTTGTTTTGTCGTTAAAAAAAATTGGTTAAATAGGGGGCTAGGGTATTGGCTAGGGTATTGGCGAAAGTCTTATAATAGGGTATGGATAATTAATCAGGACCAGGTGCCTGATCTGTTTTTTGAGGTGTTTAATAACCTCCTCTCTTGTGAAAGGAGCCTCAAGTAAAATTTTGTGTGAGGGGGGGGTTATGGAAGATCGTCTAAATACCTAGAGAGAAAATCTTTGTCTGGCTTTGAGGTGAGTGTCATACAATTTAGAATAAAACTCTTGAAATGCTTCTATGATTTTGACAGGGTTTGCAGTAGGCGGTTGACCTGCTATTCGAATTTTAGGAAATGGATTCTAACTCTAGGGGAGAGTTTTATAGCAAGTAATGACCCTATTTTATTTGCATTTGTGTAAAATTTGTTGCAACTCCATCTAATCACTTTTTCCGCTTGCATTGTAAGGGCTAAATTTAATTCCAGTTTGGCCTTGTCTGAGAGATATGGGGAATTTAGAGGGATCTGGCTTGTGATGATTTCTTAGTTATGTACTCTTCTTCCAAACGTTCTATTTGAGCTTTGCGGTCGCATTTAGTTTGGGTAGAGATTTGAATGATTTTTCCCCGGATGAAGGCTTTATGAGCCGCCCAGAGCGTCTCAGTGGAGATATCTTCCTTATCGTTGAGGGAAAAATATTCCTGTAAGGCTTTATTGATTTTATCAAATTTGTGGTTGGATTTGTAAGGATTGATTTGTTATGTTTCCAAAAACCTTTCGATCTTCTAATAGAACTGGAATTTAGAGAAACCATTACTAACGAATGATCCGATAGGGTCGTATCCTTGATGGGGGCATTTGGTATAAGCGGTATAAGGTGTGAAGGGGTAAGGATGTGGTCTATTCTTGAGTATGAGTTGTGGGGGTGTGAATAATGTGTGAAGTCCCATTTGGAAGGATTTAATTCCCTCCAAGCGTCTGCTAAATTGTGATTCAAAAGCATTTTAGCGATTTTTTTTTTTTATTTTTTTTTTTTTTTTTGGCTTTCATTGGTCAGGCGGGTCAATTAGTCTTTGGGGGGTTTGGACTTATCCAGAGCCGGGTCAAAATCTACGTTCGAGTCTCCCCCCAAAATGACCATTCCTAATAACATAGGGCTCAGGGTGTTCATCATATTCTTGAAGAATAGGGCTTGGCCTCTATTAGGGGCATAATATGAGACTAGAGTATATAGGTGACCATCAATTGAACCTTGTAATAACAGAATTCTTCCATTTGGATCAACATAATCAAAAGACTTCTTGAATTTGCAGAATTTGGAAAAGAGAATGGCTACTCCCTTAGTTTTATTTTCCGCGCTAGCGAGGTGGAACTGCGGAAAATGAGCGTGAATATAATTAGGACTGTATCGTATGGGAAAGTGCATTTCCTGGAGCAAAAGAATATCTATCTTGAGGGATTTATAGTAATCTAAAAATGTTCTCCTTTTGACAGAATTCAAGCCTTGCACATTGTGAGAGGCTATTTTAAGGTGTGTTTGGTTGCTAGCCATGAGATACAGGGGAGGCATATCTGCTATTACTGTCCCCACTCACCCTTAGAGGACCTTGGTACTGAGACTTGATCAAGTTTACTTCCGAGTGGAGGTTGAGGTGTTTAACGATCATCATTGATCCGAGAACAGGCAACTCTAAGGCCCCTTTCACACTGAGGCATTGAAAAAACGCAAAAAAATCATACTTTTTTTTTACCGCGTTTGCGGTAAAAATAGCGCTAACGCATATGCGTTTTTTTGCGGTAAAAGGATTATTTGGTATCCCACAATCCTCCACTCTACTGCGGTCATGTGACCTTCTGGGTGTTTTTTACTGTGCTATTTTATGCGCCCCAAAGATGCTCCAAAGAAGCTGTTTGCAGGATTTTTTCCAACGCACAGCCAGAAAAACGCCTCAGTGTGAAAGCCCTCAGGGCCTTCACATTGAGAATGCTGGGGCAGGATTATTTCAGGCATCTTTACAGCGCTATTTTTAACGCGAAAACGCTGTAAAAACGCCTCAGTGTGAAAGGGGCCTTAAAGACAATTGGGTTAGACCCAAAAGGGAGAAAAAATAACATAACATAGGAAAAAGTAAGGAAAAAGATAGAATATAGAAAAGAAGTCTCCTAACATGTAAGGTTAGGATCTGGGAGAGGAGACCCCTCTCAAATCCTTTCAACCAGATCAAAAAAGAGTCTGGACTAAGACAGCCAGACAACCTATCCCCTGAAAACCCAAGGATTTCCAGAAGATAGGTGGGTACACATGTGGACCACCCCCAAACAAGGGCGCTCATAGAAAAAATGTTTGTTTTTGTGTTTTGCACGGTAAAGCAAGAGTAGGCTTATGTAAAGCTCTATAACCCAGAAATTACTTTACAGTAGTAAAGTTATTATAACATTTTAGAAAGTAATTTACTAGATCAAATTAAAGAGAAATTAGTACATAGAGCTTTATAGAAAAAACAGAAAAACTGTGACAATTGAACCGAGAGCAGTTTGAATTTAGGATGAATTTATCCTAACACCTGAGGTACAGAAAAATCTGTGTTCGGATTCTAGATCCGAGGGGGGAGAAAAAAAAGTAGTAACAAAAAATGTGAAAGAGCAAAGTCAAGTAGGGCCATTGTCTTTAATCTTTTTCTTTCCTTTGTTCCAAAGGGGAGATTGTGGACTTGTTAGAGGTGGGTCTTTTAGTAGAACCAGTTGTAGAGGTGTCCATGTCTGCTTCAGTAGAAATAAGTTTGAGATGAAGTAGGATCTGCTCTCCTTCCTGTAGGCTTGAGAAGGAGTAAGGTCTACCATTTTCAGAAAATGTCACCGCAAAGGGAAAGGCCCATCTATATTTAATGTCTTTCTGAGACGAGATCAGTAGCAAGGGTTTAAGTGCTCTTCTGCCTTGGCTTGTAGGAGATAAATCAGCAAAAAGTTGAATTGGGTGTCCTTGACATAGTATTTGAGGGGTTATTCTGGCTTGTTTCATGACCTTCTTTTACTGAGAAGAAATGGGGGTTTTGCAATAATCTCTTGGCTAGGGATGAGCTCCCCGTTCGACTCGAACATCGTGTGTTCGATCGTTCGCCGAAGATCGAACATTTTGGGTCGTTCGCACCAAATTCGAGTGACGCGAACGGCCCAAAATCCCGGCGCTGTGATTGGCCAAGCATGCACTGTGACCCCGCATGCTTGGCCAATCACAGCGCCGGCAGCGAGGAGAGCCATAATTGGCCACAGGCAGGATGCCTGTGGCCAATTATAGCTCAGGGGGGTTTAGTACACGCCCCACACTATAAAAGGCCGCCATCGCGGCGACCTTGTGTAGTGTGTTGGCGTGCAGGGAAAGACGTACATAGGCAGGGACAGTGTTAGAGAAATTGTGTGTAGGGAGAGAGAGGATAGGTAGGGACAGTGTGAGTGATATTGTGTGCAGGGAGAGAGGATAGGTAGGGACAGTGTCCGTGATATTTTTGCTAAGCCTCCTGCACAGTATACACCTGAAGCTAGCCCTTATTGCTGTGATTTCCTGTTGTGTAACACAAGCAGGCATCTGCAGCACTTAAAGCAGGCGTAGTGTGATTCCTGCAAAATATACACCTGAAGCTAGCCCTTATTGCTCGTAGTTTTTTTTTTTTTCTTTTGTGTCACACTAAGGGCTCTTTCACACAGGATGGATCAGTAATGATCCGCCCCGTGAAGCTCCGCTTGCTCAGCGGGGATCGCTCCGTTGATCCCCACTGAGCTGGCGGATGACTGGGCGGTTCCCGCACACTGTGCAGGGACCGCCCTGTCAGAGCGCCGCTCTCCCCTATGGGGGGATCGGATGATGACGGACCGTAGAGTCCATTGTCATCCGATCTGCAGACGGAAGGAAAAATGGGGTTTTCCTCCGTCACACTTTTGCGGATCGGAGCGGATGTCAGCGGACATGTCACCACTGACATCCGTGGCTCCACAGGAGGACATGTAGCATCCGTTCAGGTCCGCCTAAAAAACTGACAAGCGGACCTGAACGGACCCTCCATGTGAAAGAGCCCTAACAGGCATCTGCAGCCCTTAAAGCAGACGTAGTGTGATTCCTGAAAAATATACACCTGAAGCTACCCCTTTTTGCTCGTGGTTTTTTTATTTTATGTTACACTAACAGGCATCTGCAGGGGCATGTAATTACAATTATTGATCTAATTCACAGCAGGGCCCATTCCTGCGCTCACCAAGAGTAACTGTGAGGGCTTAAAGTGTTGTGGCACCACCACCAAAGGCCCAATTTTTCAGCCCCTGTTCAACAGGAGCATGCAATTACAATTCTTGATCTAATAATTCACAGCAGGGCCCATTCATGCGCCCACCAAGAGTAACTGTGAGGGCTTACAGTGTTGTGGCACCAGCACCACCACCAAAGGCCCAATTATTCCTACCACTGTTCAACAATGGCATGTAAATATAAATCCTGATATACAAGTTAACAGCAGGGCATTCCAGCCCCCACCAAGAGTAACTGTGAGGGCAATACCAACATGTAAGGGGCAAATTTCAGCAGAGAATATACGGCAGGCCCCTACTTTCAAACATCCAACTTACAAACGACTCCTACTTGCAAACGGAAGGAGACAACAGGAAGTGAGAGGAAATCTACCCCTAGGAAGAGAAATTCTCTCCTGTAAGAGTTAATATGGGAAAAAGGTGTCTCCTCTCTACTGATGTTTTATCACCAATCCTTGTTTCAATAAAAACCCCACTTTTCAAAAACCGTTGTCATTGGGACGGAAAGTGAGGTGAAATGTTCTGAACAAGGGCACAGACAGCAAAACAAATGTTACAGGGGTGATAACCCTTCCCTATGTTTTTTAAAAAGCTTAAAAATATATTTTTTGGCTGGAGCTACACTTAAACAATGTACCTGTTCCAAATTACAAACAGATTCTACATAAGAACAAACCTACAGTCCCTGTCTTGTTTGCACCGCCTGTATACTGCTGTTCAGAGTATATAGGGCCTTTTTTTATTTTGTGTGCGGGTTTCCCCTTAATATCCATACAAGACCCAAAGGGGCTGGTAATGGGCTGGGGTGGGGTGGGTGGGGGGGGGGGGGTGATGGGGTAGCTATGCCATTTTTCTCAAAGATTTTCATCCATATTACCAGGACCAGACATTACGTTAAAGCCGCAAGCAGTTTTAAATGGCTTTTTTTCCTTTAGAAATGTCATTTTGTGCAGGGACAGTTCTAAACACGGGAAACATGTGCCACTTCACAGGCATACTTTAGACACCCCCCAGGTACGAAATTTAAAGGAATATTTGACAATTTTTTTTTTCACTTTATGCATCATTAAAATGACTGCTCCCGAAAAACGGCTGTTTTTAAAACTTCGTTTTGCATTGATACATGTCCCCTGGTGCAGAACCCGGGTTCCCAAACCCTTTTTAGGACAATAACATGCATATTAGTCGTTATAATTAGCACTTTAGATTTCGAACGTTCGCATCCATTGTATTTAATAGGGTTCTAACGTTCGTGCGAACTTTCGGTCCGTTCGCGGGTTCTGGTGCGAATTCTGGTTCGGCTCATCCCTACTCTTGGCTTTCCATCCTTTCTAGGGGGACCTAAAGCTCTGTGAACCCTATCTAGCTCAAGGCGGTGCTGAGGGATATTAGGTAGAAGAGATTTGATTAGGTCTTGTACTGCTAGTGAGACATCCAGCACAGATTCAGGTAAACCCCTGATTCTAAGGTTATACACGCAAGACCTGTTCTCGAGGTCATCGATTCTTGAAATGGCATAGTCCAGTTCTTGTACCGAGGATACATTTCTTTCTCGTACATCACGGGACACAGAGCGACATAGTCATTACTAATGGGTTATATAGATACCGTCAGGTGCTGGCACTGGCAACTTCCAAAACCGGAAGTACCCTCCCCTATATAAGCCCCTCCCATCCGGGAGCACCTCAGTTTTTTGCCAGTGTCTAAGGTGTTGGCCAAGAAGAAACATGTGTTTTTCACTGAGCTTGCGTACAGGTTCTTTTGGGCCTCAGTAAGCTATTCCGGATCCGACCAAAAAAGCTTCATAGCTAAACGGTCGGTACCCGGGCCTTGCAGAGAAGAGCAAGGTTTTGCCTGTAATGCTTCTCTTAGGAGAGCTGGACCCTGGGATCCAGAGCTCTGGTCATACCCACGACCAAGATGTTTTCTGTGCAGGGTGCTATACAGGTCCAGGGGAGTGGAATCCTTGGGAACCCGGTCCCTGAAGGTTTGATTACAATGCCTGCCGTGATAGGTGAAGTTTGGGCTTTTGTGGACCAAACAAAGTCCTGCGGCGGGGAACAGGTAAGTGGGGGCCCCCAGGAACTTGGTTCTATTGGGGGACCCCCAAGCCTAATTTGTCTTTCTGTCTGTTACCTAATGGTATTCCCGCAAAATTCTGTGCATGCCTGTAACTACTAAAAAAAATGTAATAATTTTTAATGGTGGTCAAGAGAAAAAAAAAAAAATTTTTTTTATATATATTTAATATATTAGACTGCGGTACCTGTGTTTGTCCACTAGAGGCCGCTGTGGAATGTTTTCTTGTCATGTGGACTAGCTTCTTCTCAGCAGAGCAAAGTCCAGGCAGATGGTGAGTTCTCTTATAGGAAACTGCTTCCTCTGCCATGTTGCAGTGCTCGTCCATCCCCCGGCCTGCGGCAAAGAGGGGCCCTGGCTCCTGTCCCTTGTTACCATATTTGAAATTAGCGCCGAAGGCGCACGTGCCCGCGTGCGCGTGCACGCGCCTCTATATATAGAGGTGAGCCGGGAAAGGGGGCGGAGCCTGGGGGATGACGCTCTGTGCGCGCCGCAGCGCTTCTGCGCATGTGCGGGCGTCCCAGCAGTTTAAAAAAAACACAATATTGTAGTGAGCTGGCTATGAAGTACAGAGACAGAGCTGGCAACATTTAAAGGCATACAGCAAGCGGTTGATACAGGCATCCCCTAGAAAGGCACATTAGTAGACACCAACTGTGATATAGCAGCAATTGTGCTAGACTATTCTCAGTAAAAGTGGTGTATTACGGCTGGAATACCTCAGCTTTAGGCTTAGGAATATGCCGTCCAGAAGCTCCGGAACTGAATCTTCCAGGAAGCGAAGGGGGTCTCATCGGGCTCGGAGGATCTTGGGCATACTCCTGCTGCACCAGTCTCCCCTGAAGTTCAGAGGTAAGTGACCGTAGAGACCCCGCAGGGTACTTGGTACTGTGGCTGTCCTCAGTTCACCTGCTCCTGTGTATGTAACAGAGGAGGATTTTCCTCAGCTCTGGGAGGATTAGAGAGAGATTGTCAACATTTATCGCTGCCTCCCTGTCAGGGAAAGCACGCCCGATCTCCGTCTCCTCCTTCAGAGTGCCTGTTAGCAGAGCAACAGTCCCATACAGGGATCGACCTGCCTGAAGGGGATCAGGATGAGGTTGATTCTGTTATAGAGGAATCAACAGTGGGGGAACCTTTTCTCAGCATCTTAAGCTGAAAGATTATGGGTTCAGTCTCTGACTAACATGGTCCGATCAGCATTTAAAAATGCACCTTGCGGAACCATCAACCACTACTGTATCCTCGTTGGGGTCGCTAGAAGCCCCCAGACTGTTTGTTCTTTTCCACTTCACCCTTTACTGAAAGGGCTCATTTACCAGGATTGGGAACGTCCTGAGAAAATATTTATTCCCCCAAGAGATTTCCGGTGGTCTATCCCATGGAGGATAAGTTCATAAAAAAAATAAAAAAAAAAAAAAAAATGGAAGGTCCCTACAGTGGACGCAGCCATCTCTTGTATGTATAAATCACTGACATGTCCAGTGGATAATGTCCAAATGTTCAAGAACCCAATAGATAAAAGATTGGAGTCCTTATGAAAATCTGCTTGGTGATACAACCAGCAGTAGCAGCTATTGGGGTCTGCTAAGCAGTGAAGCATCAGGCCTCCCGCCTTACGCTGTCTATAGTACATATGCGTAGGCTCCTATGGCTCAAAAACTGGTCTGCTGAAGCTCCCTGTAAAGAATGGCTGGTTAGCGTCCCATTTCATGGTGAACGCTTATTCAGGGAAAACCTGGACAAATATATCCAGAAAATTTCCAGCGGTAAAAATACGCTCTTACCGGTTAAAAGCGGAGTTAGAGGTCCCTCTTTAAGAGGCCTGCTTCTCCAGTCCCTGGGGCATCGGCTGTGTAACAGTTCCGACGGCCTCCTCGGTCAAATCCCGGGGGTAAAAAACAGGGACAGTAGCAGGGTAATGAGAAACCCTGGGTCAGGGGAGGTACAAAACCTCCCCCAAAGTTAAATTCATTGAAGCCCCCACTCAGTCGGGTGGGGGGAGGACTCCAGTTGTTCGCAAGAGACCTGGCGGGACACGATCAAGACAGATAGGTGCTCTCCGCAGTAGGTTTGGGATACAGTTTGGAGTTAAAAGACTCTCCTCCTTCCCATTTTTGAGGTCAAACGTGCCAAGGGATCCCCGGAAGAGAGTCCCTCCTGTTGGCACTAGAACAACTATTGCTCCAAGGAGTAATTATGGAGGTTCCCCTGGAAGAATGAGGGTTCGAGTTTTACTCAAACCTCTTTACAGTCCCGAAGCAAACGCGGTCGGGAGGCCCATATTAATTCTAAAAGGGCTATACAAATTCCTGTATATCAGGACTTTCCGATGGAGTCGATCCGATCGGTGGCCACTGCCCTACAAGGGGAGGATTGGTTAGCCACGATCGACATCAAAGATGCTTATTTGCACATTCCCATCTTTCCAGTCCACCAAAAATTTCTACGCTTTGCAGTAGAAGGGCGCCATTTTCAGTTCAGAGCCTTACCCTTCGGTTTGGCCACAGCACCACGAGTGTTTACAAAAATTCTGGCCCTTTATTGGCCAATCTAAGAACACAAGGTGTAATGATAATGGCATATCTGGATGACTTGTTGCTGATAGACCACTCAGTGAAAAAACTAGACGTGGTCGTTCACAAGACAATCAAGTATCTGGAATCTCACGGTTGGATTATCAACCGAGACAAGTCAGCCCTAAAAACCAGTCAAAAGTCTGGAATACTTGGGGCTAAGGTTGGATTCAGGCCAGAGAAAAATATTCTTGCCTCGAGGAAAGGTGTTGTCTTTGAAAGATTTGATCCACTTAGTGGGTACAAAAAAGACAGCCGTCCATACGCCTGTATATGAGGCTGCTGGGAAAAATGGTGGCATCATTCGAAGCAGTACCCTACGGTCAATTCCATTCAAGGAATTTGCAAGGGGCCATACTGTCAGCCTGGAACAAAAAAGTTCAGGCCCTAGACTTACAATGTCCTTGTCCCCTTCCGTTCGGAAGAGCCTCCGTTGGTGGTGGGTTCCCCAGAATCTGGAAAAAAGGAAATCCTTCAGTCCGATTTCTTGGAAGGTGGTCACTACAGATGCCAGCCTTATAGGCTGGGGAGCAGTACTGGAGCAATAGTCTCTCCAGGGCAGATGGTCGGATGCAGAAAAGGCCCTGCCCATCAATCTCTTAGAGATACGAGCAGCCCGGTATGCCCTAGTAGCATGGACATCCAAACTCCAAGGGTCCCCTGTCAGAATTCAATCAGACAATGCCACAGCAGTGGCATATATCAATCATCAGGGGGGCACCAGGAGTCGTGCAGCCCAGAGGGAAGTAAATTACATCCTGAAATGGGCAGGAAAAATATGTCCCAGCCATATCTGCGGTATTCATTCCAGGAGTGGAGAATTGGAAGGCGGACTTTCTAAGTCGCCAGCAATTAGGCCCAGAGGAAGGGTCCCTTCACCCCGAGGTTTTCTGGACAATATGTCAGCGGTGGGGAACATCGGATGTAGATCTTCTAGCATCCAGATTCAACGCAAAGGGGGATAGGTTTGTCTCTCGGACAAGGGATCCCCTAGCTTGCGGCTCGGATGCCCTAGTGTTCCCTGGGGATCAGTTCAAGCTGATATATGCATTCACACCGCCACAATGGTTACCTCGATTACTCCGCAGAATCGGGGTAGAAAAGAAACCAGTGATTCCGGTGGCTCCAGCGTGGCCCCGAAGAGCGTGGTACGCGGAGATTGTAAAATTTCAGTGGGGAGTCCTTGGACTCTCCCACGTCGTCCGGCTTTCGCAAGGACTGATATACCACCCTTCCTTACCAGCCCTAGGTTTGACGGCCTGGCTATTGAAGCCCACATTCTAAAAAAGAGAGGGCTCTCTAATGCTGTGGTATCTACCATGATCAATGCCAGGAAGCCGGTATCCAGGCAGATCTACTATAGAATCTGGAAGGCGTACATCGCGTGGTGTGAGGCCAAGAAATGGCATCCACATAAGTACGTAATAGGTAGGATTCTGGACTTCCTACAGTGGGCTGTAGATAGGAAGCTTGCCTTGAGTACTATCAGGGGTCAGATTTCGGCCTTGGCAATATTTTTTCAAAGGCCCTTGGCTTCGCATTCACTAGTCAAAGCCTTTATACAAGGAGTGATGCGTATTAGGCCTCCGGTTAATATTCCCATATGTCCATGGGATCTAAACTTGGTTCTGTCGGTTCTACAGAAACAACCATTTGAACCATTACAGCATATTTCCTTGGTGCTTCTCACCAGGAAATTGATTTTTCTAGTAGCCATTTGTTCGGCTAAAAGAGTATCGGAATTAGCCGCCTTGTCCTGTAAGGAGCCATATCTGGTTATCCATAAGGACAGAGTAGTGTTACGTCCTCATCCAGCCTTTCTTCCTAAGGTGGTATCGAGGTTTCATTTGAACCAAGATGTGGTTCTTCCTTCTTTTTTCCCCAAACCTACTTCGGTAGAGGAAAAGTTATTGCATTCTTTGGATGTAGTAAGAGCAGTTAAAGCTTATCTAAAAGCCACTGCTCAGATTCGCAGAACGGATACTTTGTTTATTCTGCCGGAAGGCCCCAGAAAGGGTCAGGCAGCGTCAAAGTCTACTTTAGCCAAGTGGATTCGACAGGTCATTATGCAAGCTTATGGCTTGAGAAGGAGACCGCCTCCGTTCAAAGTTAGAGCGCACTCCACGAGAGCAGTTGGAACTTCATGGGCAGTGCATCACCAGGCCTCCCTGGCTCAAATCTGTAAGGCCGCAACATGGTCTTCGGTACACACGTTTACTAGGTTCTACCAGGTGGACGTTAGAAGTCAGGAGGATGTCGCCTTTGGGCGCAGTGTGTTGCAGGCCGCAAAAGATCCTCATGTCTGATAGCGCTCAGCTTATATATGGTGTATCCCCCCCCTCATTTGGCATTGCTTTAGGACATCCCATTAGTAATGACTATGTCGCTCTGTGTCCCGTGATGTACGAGAAAGAAAATAGGATTTTTATAACAGCTTACCTGTAAAATCCTTTTCTTGGAGTACATCACGGGACACAGAGCTCCCGCCCCTCTTTAGGGACACTTATTGCTTTGCTACAAAACTGAGGTGCTCCCGGATGGGAGGGGCTTATATAGGGGAGGGTACTTCCGGTTTTGGAAGTTGCCAGTGCCAGCACCTGACGGTATCTATATAACCCATTAGTAATGACTATGTCGCTCTGTGTCCCGTGATGTACTCCAAGAAAAGGATTTTACAGGTAAGCTGTTATAAAAATCCTATTTTTTAGCAGTTTGGTTAGTGGAAGCCACCATTTCTTCCAATTTATGTTCAATAGTTTATTCTTGTTCCAAGAATATGGAAGTCGGCTTTTAAATCTCTAGTTATTTTGGCTGCAGTTTGAGCTAAACGCCTGTCCAGGAGTTCAGAATTTTTTTGGAGTAGGTCTGCCATCTGAAATGCCTGGTCTCTTGGAATAGTTTCTGAGGTAATCGGGCTGGCATGAGAGGCAATGTGCCCTGTGGAAGAATGGATACTGTCAGGCTTTGTGAAAAAATAAGAGGTTCACTAGTAGCTGAGGAGGTATTAAGTGTCTGTAGTGGTCCTGCTTGAAGTTCTGAGGAAATAGGCAGACCCTCTGAGGTGATATTTTGTCTGAGGTCTGTGAGGTGAATGGTACCGACACAGTAGGCTGTGCTGCGGCGGCCATCTTGGATTTTTGGCCGCGACCACCAGGACAAATTGCGGCTTTTGGGTCCTTTCTAATTTAATAAAAAGTAGCCAGGAATGTGCCCGGACCCTTCAAGAGTATGCCTAAAAAATTTGGTGAAGATCCGTTCACCGTGCGGGCTGTGACGGGCGCCGGTGTATGAGGCTGGAGAGGGGCTCACAGCTCAAGCAGCCATACACGGAGCTTTGCGTATGCGCACCTCCAACATTGACTATTTTTATACTTGTAGCGGGTATGCACTTTCCCGGGTGTAAATTTGAATCTGGCGGTGACACCAGTGATGTGTAATTCCCTGCGGCCCAGCAGGTGGCGCTGTCGACACGGGCTGGGGGGTTGAACCATTGCTGTGGGCCGTACCCCTTTTTGTCCTCCCTCGGCAGCGGTATGGTGGGGCGGGGAACCCGCTGTGCTTGCTGGGAGAGGGTATAAAGGGCGGCCATCTTTGTCACGGGGTTTGTAGTCCCGGGCACCTTTAGCCTGCAGACGGTGGTTCGTGCCGGTCCTCTGGGTGGCCTAGGCCTAGAGGACCACTGGAGATCGTGTTCCATCCCAGGCACCTTTAGCCTGGGGTGAGGTACTTGAATGGAGGTCCGGAGCTCAGTACCCAACACTGAGTTCCGCGAGGGAAGGAGATCCTAGGGAACCCAGGGATTGGGTACCCGAATCCGGAAGGCGCAATGGACCGGGGGGAGCTCCTCACTTGAAGACCTGGTGCAGCATATTGCCGGTGACAGGTGAGCCTCTCGTCGGAGACCGCCTGGAAGGAAATTCCCCCTCGTGCGGAGACCGCAGCCCACTTTCAGGAAGGAAAGTGGAGAACGGTCGTGTCTGGGCCTATTCGCATCCACACCTCCTTTCCTGTGCTGTTCTTCAAGGGAGTTCAACTGTTTGTGTTCATTCGCATGAGAATAAAGGAGTGTTGGACTTTAATGGTGTGGCCTCATTTCTGACGGACATGGCTCAAGGTGACTCTCGGAGGGAGGATCTAGGTGCACAACACTGACCCGAAGGTAAATTAAGAACGTTGCCTATACCGCACTGATACATGTGGTGGAGGCCTGGCATGGTGTCCCCGCTCTCTCCCCTCTGAGATACCCCTAGACAAGAGACAGACGAGCAAGAACAAGAGGAGTGAGGAGGCCGCTACATATGCTGCTAGAATTAATAGATGGGAAAGTATAGTGTGTGTTTGTTTTTTTTTTGTTCAGGTTTCAGGCCTGGCCAAATGATGTCATACATCCCAGGAGTTTTCAGGAGAGGAGGGGTTTTCTCAGCAAAGCACACCCTCCAGCCTACATGCCTGAGCTAAGGACAGATGGAGTCCAGGATGTAAATGCTACATGAATCATTTGCCCTTAAGATGGCCACAGCCACAAATGGGGGGGCGGGGAGGGTCTAAAGTGATTTCTCAACAAAATAAAGCATTGAGACATGGATGGGGGAGTTTGTTTTGAATAATAAAAAATAATTAAATAGTGTGACGGACTGTCCAGCACCTAGCTTTGGGTGCTTCCATCAAGATACAGCTTCCTCCAGTCTGGAACAAGGAAGCAGGTATTATAGCTGAGCACCTAAGAACTAGACGACACTAGCTTAGGTGCAAACTGGAACTCCCTTTATTGTAAACTTGCGCAGAATATATATACCACACAAAATCGGATAAGAGCTTGATCATGTAATCCTAGACAATAAGCGCATCTAAGGAACAGCAAACATAAACATGCACAATACACTCTGGCAACAAGCCCACAACCCTGGATACCAAAAGGACATTACACGTAATCATAAGCATTCGCACATAAACATCCCACTACGGTTCAATAACAAGGTAAAGTGAACACAATATTAATCACATCTCCAAGAGATAAGCAGACAGACAAAACAATAGGTGACTCAATTAACAATGGGAATTCACACCTAGGAGGCACACAATGGGGCTAAGACACGTAACACAACGCCTCAAATAGATTATAGCAGGAGATCCTAGCATCGGGTTGTTTTGACCTGATTATATTAAAGCGGAGTTCCACCCAATTTTTTTACTTTTTTTTTATTCCACTCCTCACCCCCTTACATGCCACATTTGGCATGTAATTTTTTTTTGGGGGGGGGGAGTGGGGGCTTCAGTAGGAGTCGGACTTCCTGTCCCACTTCCTCCTTCCGCCCTGGAGCCGCCTAGGCGATACGTCATATCGCCTTGTGGCGGCTCCTCCCTGTAGGCGATCACCTAGGACGTGACAGGTCCCAGGCGATCGCCTGTCCACTCACAGAGCGCTGCGCCGTTCGCGCATGCGCAGTGAGTGCCCGGCCGTTTAGCCGAAAGCTGTCACGGCCGGGTGCCCACACTGTGAATGGACGCGCCGGCGGAGGAGGGGGGAGAGGAGCGGAGCTCCAGGCGGCGCGTCGCTGGACAGTGGAGCAGGTAAGTGTATGTTTATTAAAAGCCAGCAGCTACACTTTTTGTAGCTGCTGACTTTTAATAAACATAAAGGGTGGAACTCCGCTTTAACATCTGCTGAGTCTCAGTCTTAAGCAGTCCTTGCTGTTTTGGGCACAAAGGCCCCAAATCTGTATCCGGGTCCTATATTCCCAGAGTATGTGTGTTTTGGGGAGACATGGACCCGAATCCAAAGCAAGACCACTCCAAGGGTCCCCCAGGCACACCTCCTAAAGAATAAAGCCCCCTCAAAAGCCAAGGTCCATAGTCATAAGGCAAGAGGCTACCCTGCAGTCCCCTCCAAAAGCCCCTGTCCTGGTTTGATCTATCACAGATGGTGTTTTTGGTTTGTGGGGTTCAAATGCAGTGAAGATCCGCTTTAAGAATTAAAGTGATATTAAAGTCTTTTTTTTTTTTTTTTTTAACCACTTGTTTACTTTTGCAAACAGGTAATTTTTCTCCTTCACTGATGTGCGCTGATGGGCTCTGATAGGTGGCACTGATTTTCAGCACTGGTGGGCACTATTGGGACTGCACTGATAATCAGAACATTGATAATCAATGCTGAGGTCCCTTTAACACAAGGCGGTTATCAGCTTTTTCTCTCCTCACTGTCAGTGAAACAAAAGCCGATAACCGGCTTCTGTTTACTTCCGTGATCAGCTGTCATTGGACACAGCTGATCACGTGGTAAAGGGCCACTGTGATTGGCCATTTACCCCGTTTTTGTGATTGGCTGAGTCTGACGTGATCGCAAAGCATGCCACAGGGAGCGCCTGGGCAGCACGATCACGGGAGGACGTTCATGTACGCCCTCTGCAAATTAAGCCTGTGCTGTAGCTGTCTTTCGGCTATATCGCAGGGGTGAAGAAGTTAAATGACAAACATGTCATATCTGCTCTGTGAAGTGGCTTTGCACAGAGCAGCCTGAATCCTCTTCTCAGGTCTCACACCGGTGCTCCAGGCCCCTTTCTCCTGCACGATGCCCCCACAGTAAGCCGCTTTATCTGGGGGCACCCAAGCAGGCACGCCCCTGACTCATGTCTGCCCCCTCCGTCTCTTGATCGGCTCACTGGCTGTGATTGATAGCCAATGGCTCTCGCTAATGCTAAAGGCCAATTTGAAGTACGAGTCCCCCGAAGAGGCAAGGCTCTCGTGGACATTGCTGGATAGGGATGGGGCTTGGGTAAGTATTAGGGGGGGCTGCTGCACACAGGTTTTTTTACCTTCATGCATCAAGATAAAAAAAAACTCCAGCCCTTACAACCACTTGAGTGGCACTGCTGCACGTCTGATATAGGGCAGTGTTATGCCCCTCACTACACGTGGCTGAGGTGTATTTGGGCACACTGATAACTCCTCTCATACCAATGCATTCCGGTAGGCGTAGAATCCTTTTGAACTTTTATTAGTAAAACTGTAACAGATACAAATACAATTAGGGAAGCACTAATTGTACTATCTTTACTATCTATCTACCTAGCCAAGTACATAAATAGTAGACATACCGGAGAGGTTTCTGAAGGCTGGAACATATATCTTAGCAGTCCATGTGCATGCTTCCAGGGAAAAAGATGAAATGGCTGAAGAAGGTGAAGCAAGGCCTGATGGGATTGAAAGTACGGAGGCTTGCGTGTGACAAATTTAGCTAACTTTCTAAATTGCTTTATTAAATAGATAGTGCAGTTATACAAATGGCAACATAGATTAAATGTTATTAAACCAGAAAAAAATAGGAAAAATTCAAGCCTTTTTACTAAAGGCATGACACTCCCCACGTGGATTCCTATGGAAACCACATATCATGGCACTTCAGAGGAAAGTAACAAAATAAGTTCAGAAACAGGTCTGAGGAAAAGTTTAGGCTGGCCTTGCCTAATGACCTTAAGTTCAACTTTCCTGACGTTTCCATCTTCACTGGGAAACACTTGGGTTATCAGACCCAAAGGCCACTCGTTTCTCCTAGATTGAGAGTCTTTCATGAGAACGATGGCACCAGGCTCTAAGTTGGGCTTGCTGTCTTGCCATTTGTTCCTAGCCTGTAGGTTAGGCAAGTATTGTTTCTTCCACTTGTTCCAAAATGTGTCAGCTAAAACTTGTACTCTTTTCCATTGACATTTGTATAAGTCCTTTGGGTCCAGATTGACTGAAGGAGCTGTGATCACCTCAACTTTCTGAGTGAGTAAAGTGGAAGGTGTAAGCAAGAAAGGATCTTCAGGATCATTGGGTATAGATGTCAAAGGTCTGGCATTCATTATGGCTGATACTTCAGCCATGAAAGTTGCCAAAGTCTCATGTGTGAGTTTTGAAGTTCCCAATTGTAGAAACATTGAATCTAGGATTCTTCGAGCTATACCAATCATACGCTCCCAGGCACCTCCCATGTGAGAAGAGTGTGGGGGGTTGAATGTCCATGTACAACCTTGTTCTGAAAGGTATCTCTCTACACGTTCTGTGTCAAGGTTTGAAGTGATATTCAATTCTTTGCAAGCTCCAACAAAATTGGTTCCTCTATCAGAGCGTATGTGTTTGACAGGGCCTCTAATAGAGATGAAACGTCTCAGGGCATTAATGAAGCTGGATGTGTCTAAGGACTCAGTTACTTCTATGTGTACAGCTCTGATGCACATGCAAGTAAACATGACAGCCCAGCGTTTGCTGTTGGCACTGCCTCCTCTGGTTTGTCGTGTGATTACAGTCCAAGGCCCAAACACATCAAGACCGACGTTTGTGAATGGGGGTTCTGTACTGAGTCGGTCTGCAGGAAGGTTGGCCATTTTCTGGGTTTGAAACATACCACGAAGCTTACGACAGGTGATACATTTGAAAATGGTTTTACTCACAAGTCTCTTGGCTCCCACTATCCAGAGTCCAGCTGCACGCAAGGCTCCTTCCGTGAACAAACGTCCTTGGTGTTTTGTCTGTATGTGGTAGTGTTCCACAAGTAAAGAAGCAACATAGTTATTTGGTATTATGACAGGATTACTTTCACCACTATCAAGTCCTGCATTTGAGATGCGCCCCCCAACACTTAACAGTCCTTCATTGTCTATAAAGGGGTTGAGTTTCCTTAGAGGACAGTTCTTTGGAATGCTCTTGTAATTTCGAAGACATTCTAGTGTTACTGCGTAAGTCTCTTGTTGGACACAGCGGATGATTACGTTTTTTGCTTCTGTGAACTCATCTGTGTATGGCTTGTGGCAGTAATGCCAACCTTTGCAACAACTTGTTCTTGTAGGGGTACCTCTAAAGGATCTGGCTATGTGAACCAAGCAAGTTGTAGCTCTTTGTAAGGACTTCCAAGTGGAGAATTTTAGGAAGCGCTTGGATCCCAACAGTTGGTTAGAAATTGTTGTATGTAGTGTGGAAACCTGAGGACGGATATCTGAGTCAGGTTCTAACAGTACATATGTCTCCTCTACTGGAGTGGTAGGTGCTGGCTTGTACAGGAAGGGTGGTCCTGTGAGCCATGTAGTGTCTTTGAGACGGGATGCTGGCACAGACCTTGTAGCATGATCCGCTGGGTTATGATCAGTTGAGACATAACGCCACTGGGTGGGCTGTGTAGACTTCCTGATTCTAAGGACTCTGTTGTGTACATAGACATAGAATCTTCTAGTTTCGTTTGTAAATGTAGCCCAACACTACCTTGCTGTATGTGTAAAACTCTGTGTCCTCGAGTACTAGATCCATCTCAGATGTAATAAGTTCTGCTAGCTCTACTGCTAGTACAGCAGCACACGGTTCCAATCTTGGAATGGTGGTTTCAGGACATGGTGCTAGCTTGGCCTTGCCCATAACAAACCCAATATGAACTTGGCCCTCGATGTCTACTGACTTGAGGTAGGTTACTGCTCCTATTGCTTTAACTGAAGCATCGCAGAATACACAACATTCTAGACTGAACCCTTGCAGGAGGAAAGTGGGTGTATGGTCTATGTACGTGTAGGTTGGATAAAGTCTTTAAAGAGTCTCTCCATGTTGCCCATAATGTCTCTTTCTCAGGAGGTAGTGGAGAATCCCAATCACATGTGTCTGCGGTGAGCTCTCTAAGCAGAATCTTACCTTGGATGGTAACCAGTGCTACAAACCCGAGTGGATCATACAGGCTGTTGATGGTGGATAAAACACCTCGCCGTGTGAAGGGCTTTGGCTCTTGGTCAACCTGAAAGGTAAGGGTGTCAGACTTGAGGTCCCAGTTGAGTCCTAGGCTACGTTGCATAGGAAGGGAGTCTGTTGCGAAGTCCAGATCTTTGAAGTCACTGGCATAATCTTGGGAAGGGAAGGCCTCCATGACGACTTTGTTGTTAGATGCTATCTTATGCAGTCTGAGATTTGAAGAGGCAAGTGTACTTTGAGTCCTCTTGAGTAGACTTATTGCAGCTTCGGGTGAAGAAAGTGATTTCAGACCATCGTCTACATAAAAGTCTTTCAATAAACTGTGTAACGTCTTTCTCACCTTCTTGGGCAGATAGCTTAAGTCCATAGATGGCAACGGCAGGAGATGGACTGTTACCAAAAACGTGCACCTTCATGCGGTATTCTGTAATGTTTTTAGTAGGGTCATTGTCTTTGAACCATAGGAATCTCAAGAAGTTCCTGTGTTCTTCCTTGACTTGGAAGCTTTGAAACATTTGCTGAATGTCTGCAACTATGGCAACTGCTTCCTTGCGGAATCTGAGGACACCAAGAAGTGTGTTGTTGAGGTCTGGTCCCTTTAGGAGGACATCATTTAGTGAGATTCCTTGATGCCGAGAGCTGGAGTCAAACACTACCCGGATTTTACCTGGCTTCTTGGGGTGGTAGACGCCGAAGATTGGCAGGTACCAGCACTCTTCATTCTCTTCTAGAGGTGGAGCTATCTCAGCATGGTCATTCTCAAACATCTTACTCTTGAATGAGAAGAAATGTCCTTTCATTTCTGGTTTCTTTTGGAAATTGGATCTGAGGGAAGAAAAGCATTTCTAAGCTACACGTGGCTGAGGTGTATTTGGGCACACTGATAACTCCTCTCATACCAATGCATTCCGGTAGGCGTAGAATCCTTTTTGAACTTTTTATTAATACAAGATAGAGTAAAACTGTAACAGATACAGACAAATACAATTAGTAAAGATAGTACAATTAGTGCTTCCCTATCTATCTACCTAGCCAAGTACATAAATAGTAGACATACCGGAGAGGTTTCTGAAGGCTGGAACAAATATCTTAGCAGTCCATGTGCATGCTTCCAGGGAAAAAGATGAAATGGCTGAAGGTGAAGCAAGGCCTGATGGGATTGAAAGTACGGAGGCTTGCGTGTGACAAATTTAGCTAACTTTCTAAATTGCTTTATTAAATAGTGCAGTTATACAAACGGCCACTAGATGGCAACATAGATTAAATGTTATTAAACCAGAAAAAATAGGAAAAATTCAAGCCTTTTTACTAAAGGCATGACAGGCAGCGCGTTTCTGAAAAGTACATGTACAGACTGTGACCAGCGCCTAATACAGATAGCTCACCTAACCGCGACAGCTCCTAAACTCTGCTAAAAGCCTATGAGTACATGGACACACAGGTTTTATGAAATTGAGTTTAGGAGCTTTGGCAAAATAACTCCAACAGTTCTTACACCCAACTTTAGGCTACTTTCACACTGAAGGCAGTTTTCAGGCTTTTTAGCGCTAAAAAAAAAGCACCTCCCGAGTGCTTTCACACTGGGGCGGTACGCTTGCAGGACGGGTAAAAAAAAAAAATTCTGCAAGCGGCATCTTTGGGGCAGTTTGGGAGCGCTGTATACACCGCTCCACAGAGCCCTTTTACACTGGAGCCGCTGTGCGTTGGCAGCAGGGCCGGCCCTACCATGGGACCCGATGGTACCTCGGTCCCAGGCGGCACTTTCAGGGGGCGGCAAATTGCCGCCTGCCAGCCCACTCCACTGCACATGTGCCTGGGTTTCCACCCGTCGGAAACCCAGGCACACATACCTGTCCTGCGGCAGCCGAATCCCTGGCTAGAGGGGCACGATCATCCAGTTCACAATCACACTACTGCCTCGGTCACGGTGCGCTCTGTGTTTGAGCCGAGCTCAGCTCAGCAATTGGCAGCGGCGGGTGTCCTGTGATTGGCTAAGCAGGTCATGTGCGGACATGAGGCTCTGTGATTCGCCTGGAGGAGCTCCCTTGTATCCTGATGGTGAACACAGGATGGGAGCCTGCTCCTAATCATGTGATCGCAACTGTGAAGACCCGCCTCAGTACTGCTTCTCCTGGAGCCTGGAGGAGCTGGACTGTGTCTGTGGATAATCGCGCCTGCCCTGCATGCTCCTAACTCGCTGTGTGTCACTGTCTCCTGAGGTCCGTCTCTGTCAGCCCCCCTCTTTAATGTCAGCCGCCCCCCTTCCTCAAGGTCAGCCGCCCCCCCTCCTCAATATCAGCCGCCCCCCCTCCTCAATATCAGCCGCCCCCCCTCCTCAATATCAGCCGCCCCCCCTCCTCAATATCAGCCGCCCCCCCTCCTCAATGTCAGCCGCCCCCCCTCCTCAATGTCACCTGCCCCCCTCCTCAATGTCACCTGCCCCCCCCTCCTCAATGTCAGTCGCCCCCCCCTCCTCAATGTCAGTCGCCCCCCCCTCCTCAATGTCAGTCGCCCCCCCCTCCTCAATGTCAGTCGCCCCCCCCTCCTCAATGTCAGTCGCCCCCCCCCTCCTCAATGTCAGTCGCCCCCCCCCTCCTCAATGTCAGTCGCCCCCCCCCCTCCTCAATGTCAGTCGCCCCCCCCCTCCTCAATGTCAGTCGCCCCCCCCCCTCCTCAATGTCAGTCGCCCCCCCCCCCTCCTCAATGTCAGTCGCCCCCCCCCTCCTCAATGTCAGTCGCCCCCCCCCTCCTCAATGTCAGTCGCCCCCCCCTCCTCAATGTCAGTCGCCCCCCCCTCCTCAATGTCAGTCGCCCCCCCCTCCTCAATGTCAGTCGCCCCCCCCTCCTCAATGTCAGTCGCCCCCCCCTCCTCAATGTCAGTCGCCCCCCCCTCCTCAATGTCAGTCGCCCCCCCCTCCTCAATGTCAGTCGCCCCCCCCTCCTCAATGTCAGTCGCCCCCCCCTCCTCAATGTCAGCTGCCCCCCCCTCCTCAATGTCAGCTGCCCCCCCCCCCTCAATGTCAGCTGCCCCCCCCCCTCAATGTCAGCTGCCCCCCCTCCTCAATGTCAGCTGCCCCCCCCTCCTCAATGTCAGCTGCCCCCCCCTCCTCAATGTCAGCCGCCCCCCCCTCCTCAATATCAGCCGCCCCCCCTCCTCTGTCAGCAGACCCCCCCTCTTCTCTGACAGCAGACCCCCCTCTTCTCTGTCAGATCCCCCTCTTCTCTGTCATCTCTCTCCTGCCTGCCTTCACTCTGGGACACAGCAAATGGCAATCCACTACATGTGGCAGGTGAAGTGGCAAGTGACAATCTGCTACGTGTGGCAGGTGACGTTGTGGCAAGTGACAATCCGCAATGTGTGGCAAGTGACAATCTGCAATGTGTGGCAGGTGGCGTTGTGGCAAGTGACAATCTGCTACGTGTGTCAGGTGACGTTGTGGCAAGTGGAAATCCGCTACGTGTGGCAAGTGACAATTCGCAATGTGTGACGTCGTGGCAAGTGACAATCCGCAAATGTGTGGCAAGTGACATTGTGGCAAGTGACAAAACGCAATGTGTGATGTCGTGGCAAGTGACAATCCGCAACGTGTGGCAAGTGATAACCCGCAATGTGTGGCAGGTGGCGTCGTGGCAAGTGACAACCCGCAATGTGTGGCAGGTAGCGTCGTGGCAAGTGACAACCCGCAATGTGTGGCGTTGTGGCAAGTGACAACCCGCAATGTGTGGCAGGTGGCGTTGTGGCAAGTGACAACCCGCAATGTGTGGCAGGTGGCGTCGTGGCAAGTGACAATCTGCAATGTGTGACGTCGTGGCAAGTGACAATCCGCAACATGTGGCAAGTGACAATCCGCAACTGGTGGCAGGTGACGGTGGCAAGTGACACGCTCAGGCTCCCACTGATTCTGCATTATGGTGAGTTGAACTATTTTATATATTATATAACAATGTAATAATAGAAATGACGCACTTCACTAATTTTGTTTTGCGATACGGCACTGCGTCGATTTAACTGACAATTGTGCGGTCGTGCGACGCTGTACCCAAACAAAATTGACATCCTTTTTTTTCCCACAAATAGAGCTTTCTGTTGGTGGTATTTCTTCATCAGTTTAGGCCAATACGTATTCTTCTACATATGTTTGGTAAAAAAAAAAAAAAAACGCAATAAGTGTATATTGATTAGTTTGCGCAAAAGTTATAGCGTCTACAAAATAGGGGATAGATTTATGGCATTTTTATTATTTATTATTATTATTATTATTATTATTATTATAAATTTTTTACTAGTAATGGCGGTGATTTGCGATTTTCAGTGAGACTGCGACATTGCGGTGGACAGATCAGACACTTTTGACACATTTTTGGGACCAGTGACATTTATACAGCGATTTGTGCTATAAAAATGCACTGATTACTGTGTAAATGTCACTGGTAGGGAAGGGGTTAAATGTGTTACCTGGGAGGTGTTTCTAACTGGGGGTGATGGGACTGTCTGTAGGAGGAGAGAGATCTATGTTCCTAATCACTAGGAACAGCAGATCTGTCTCTCCTCCCCTGTCAGAATGGGGATCTGTCTGTTTACATTGACAAATCCCCATTCTGGCTCTCTGTGGAGCGATCGCGGGTGGCCGGCTGACATCGCGGCCACACACAGGTCCTTTTATACTCCTATATACATGAATAGAGCCATGACAGGTCCTCTTTATACTCCTACATACATGTATAGAGCCAGGACAGGTCCTCTTTATACTTATATATATATATATATATATATACGTATAGTGCCATGACCGTTATACTCCTATACATGAATAGAGCCATGACAGGTCCTCTTTATATTCCTACATACATGTATTGAGCCATGACAGGTCCTCTTATACTTCTATATACATGTATAGAGCCCTGACGGGTCCTTTTATACTCCTACATGCATGTATAGAGCCATGACAGGTCCTCTTTATTTTCCTAAATACATGTATAAAGCCATGACAGGTCCTTTTTACACCCCTATACACATGTATAGAGCTATGACCGGTCCTCTTTATACTCCTATACATGAATACAGCCATAACAGGTCCTTTTTATAGAGCCATGACAGGTCCTCTTTATATTCCTACACATGAATAGAGCCATGACAGGTCCTCTTTATATTCCTATACATGAATAGAGCCATGACAGGTCCTCTTTATACTCCTACATACATATGTATAGAGCCATGACAGGTCCTGTTTATACTCCTACATACATGTATAGAGCCATGACAGGTCCTCTTAAGTTATCATGATATAAAATGATATCCTTTTGGTGGGCGTTATTTTTTGGGGGGGGGGCAGCATTTAATTCTTGGTACCAGGCAGCACAATGTCTTAGGCCGGCACTGGTTGGCAGTAAGGCGCCACTGTACTGCTGTTTAAGTAGCGCTTTTTGGCTGCTAGCAGGGTGCTTTTAACCCCGCTATTGGCCGGAGAAGGGGTTAAAAACGCCCGTGTTGCTGTGCTTCCGAAATGCTTTTCAGGCGATTTGGAAGTGCTGCCCATTCATTTTAATGGGCAGGGGCGTTTTGGGAGCGTTGTATACAGCGCTCTTAATTAAACCGCCCTAAAGATGCTACTTGCAGGACTTTTCCTAACATCTCGCAAGCGCACCTCCCTAGTGTGAAAAGTCACACTAAAATGAATGGGGGGGGGGGGGGCGCATTTCAGGCACTTTAGAGGCGCTATCTATAGCGCTAAAACGCCTGAAAACCGCCTCAGTGTGTAAGGGGTCTAAACCGCCCCTGCCCATTGGAATGAATTTCAGGACGCAACACGGCACTTTTAACCCCTTCGGCCGCTAGCGGGTTAAAAGCGCCCCACTAGCGGCTGAAAAGCGCAGCGGAACGGTAAAGTGCCGCTAAAATTAATAGCTCTAACGCGTCCGCAGTGTGAAAGTAGCCTTAGGAGCTGCCAGTGTACATGAAGGGCATTTTTACACTGGGGCTGTGCCAAGTTAGCGGTAAAGCGCTGCTCTCTTTAGTGGTGCTTTACCATCGCTTTTTGGCTGCTAGCGGGGTTCTTTTAACCCCTGCTAGCGGCTGAAGAAAGGGTTAAAGCGCCCGTGTTGCGGCGCTTCAGAAGCGCTGCCCATGCATTCCAATGGGCAGGGGCGTTTTAGGAGCAGTGTACAACAGTGTTTCTCAACTCCAGTCCTCAAGGTGCCCCAACAGGTCATGTTTTCAGGTTTTCCATTATTTTGCACAGGTGATTTGATCAGTTTCACTGCCTTAGTAATTGCCACAGCTGTTCACTCTGAGGGAAATCCTGAAAACATGACCTGTTGGGGCGCCTTGAGGACTGGAGTTGGGAAACACTGGTGTACAAAGATGATGCTTGCAGGACGTTTTGAAACGTCCTGCAAGCGCACTGTCCCCAGTGTGAAAGCACTCGGCCTTTCACGCTGAGGTGGCATGAGAGGCTGTTTTCAGGCGCTATTTTTAGCGCTAAAATGCCTGAAAAACGCATTGTGAAAGTAGCCGAAGCGAACTGGAACTGATAATATTTATTGGAACAGAACGAGGGCGGAGCAATAAGGTCGAAGGCTGCAGTAACACCACGCCCCCTCCGTTTCTCACGTAGGCGTTGAGTGTTACCACAGCAAGCCTTATCCAGCCCAGTGCTTCAACGTAAGCGTAGAGGCTCCGCCCTGGGCGTGGCCTTTGCGTTTCAAACGCCCCGCAGGCATCTTCGTCCCTGAGTCTTGTAAACACAAAAGGTGTAGGGCAGCGTACGGTGTCACTAGAAGTCTCCTCTGTACACCTATCCCGCCTCTGATGAGCCCCAGCGACCGCTCTCTGTACCCTGCCTGTGAGCGGAGCCTGCTATGTGCCTGGACTGCAGGGCTGAGGCTCTGCGAGAATTCTACAAAGCCAAGTGCCTGGGGAGCCCGGCCGGGACTGTACGGGGAATGGACTGAGCAGGGGGAACTATGGACTCGGTCATCTGAGCCACACACATAGGGAGTTCACTCAGCGCCTGCAGCCTTGGAGAGGTGAGAACACCACACACACACCCTTATATAGGAGAGAGGGGGGCCTCCGTCCCGCCCAAATCCCAACTGACCAGGGAGGGGCTCTGCAACGGTTCCCACATCCCCTCACCTCTATGTATGTACACCCCCCTCTCTGTACCTGGGCACTACTCCCTCACAGCTTTATATCAGCTCTGTACTAGTCTACTCATTACTGCTTTTTCATTAGTTGCTTGTATTAAACTTTGTAAAAGTAAAGTGTGGAGAAGGGTCTGAATCCCAGTCAGGGTTTTACTGCTATCCAAGACTCCTTTTTACAGACTTTTTTCCTCACTTCCTGGTGTGTGCGCCTGTCCTTTTAGTTCAGTGGTCTCTAAACTGCACCCCAAAGGGCAAAACGTGGCCCTTTGCTGCCTTTTTTGGGGCTCTATCCTTCCCACTGACCCCAACAATATATGTAGTACGGTATAACTAATCTCAAAGATGGCGCATTGTTTACTCCCACTGATGCCAGGGGAACTTCTAGTAGTGGTGCACTAAATTTGTAAGTTCCGGTGCCGAAACTGAAAATTATGAATACACTTGGCCGAAGTTGACTGTTTTTAACCAGTTGCCGACCCGCCGCAGTTATACTGGGGCAAGTTGGCTCGGCTGCGCGAATCGACGTACTGATGCGTCGGTTCGTTCACTGGCTTTTGCGGGTGCGCGCCCGTGGTTCCGGCGGATTTGATGTCCACCAGCGATCGTGGAAAAGAGCCAGAATGGGGATCTGTCAATGTAAACCAACAGATCCCCGTTCTGACAGGGGAGAGAGATCTGCTGTTCCTAAGTGATCTCTCCACCTCCTCGCAATCTGCGGTTAGAAACGCCTCCCATGAGAAAACATAGTTCACCCCCTAGTGTTAACCCCTTTCCTGCCAGTGACCTTTTTATACAGTGATCAGAGCATTTTTATAGCACTGATCACTATTTGTGTCACTGGTCCCCAAAAAGTGTCCCTTGGGGTCAGATTTGTCCATCGCAATGTCGCAGTCCCGCTAAAAATCGCAGATCACCTCTACTACCAGTAAAAACAAGCCATAAAAAGTTCCTAAATCTTTCCCATAGTTTGTAGACACTAACTTTTGCGCAAGCCAATCAATATACACTTATTGCGATTGTTCGGAAAAAAAAAGTAGCAGAATGCATATTGGCCTAAACTGATGAATAAATAATATTTTCAAAATTGTAATTTTTATTTTTTTTGTTTATAGCATGATCAAATACCACCAAAACAAATCTCTATTTGTGTGGGGGGGGGGGGGAGACCAATTTTGGGTACAACGTCGCCTGATCGTGCAAATTGTCAGTTAAAGCGAAGCAGTGCCGTATCGCAAAAAATGGCCTGGTCAGGAAGGGGGTAAATACTTCCAGGGCTGAAGTGGTTAAAAAAAATAATGTATGTATTATGTTTCACTTTTTTTAAATTAAAGCAGAGGTCCGGCCCCCATACGAAAAATTCAAAGTCAGCAGCTACAAATACTGCAGCTGCTGACTTTTAATATATGGACACTTACCTGTCCAGGGAGCCCACAATGTCGGCACCCCAGCCAATCTTTGGATTGGCTCTTGGGCGCTGCCGCCACCATCCCTGGTAATGGAACCCGGCAGTGAAGCCTTTCAGCTTCACAGCTGGTTTCCCTACTGCGCATGCGGAAGCACGCTGCGCTCTCTAATTGGCCTGGCAGCGGGGGAAAGAGGAGGGGGGGGCAAACTTCAGGGAGAAGGCGAGAAGTGGGGAACAGTACCTGTCAAAAACAGGCCCCCCTCAAATGTGGCACCCGAGGAGGGGGAGGAGACGGATAAGCGGAAGTTTCACTTTTGAGTGGAACTCCACTTTAATTCTCATTAAAGGAGAAGTACAGTCAAAGCTTGTTTGATTCCATTTCTCCTGTGGATCAGTTTGTTCTGAAGACCCGCTGTCTGCTGACATCAGTGTCGGTCCAGGCTCAGGCAAGATCGCGACACTGGGGTCAGGATCCACTCGCATACCTGGACCGGTTTTCTGTCAAAAGAAGCCAACTCGTCAAAATCTCCAATTTCGCCGACTTGGCTGTTTTGACAGAATACCAGCTAAGGAGTCAAAAAGTTGTCACTGCCATGTTGGTTAGTAGCAGGCGAACTAACAATGTTCTTTGATTATATAGTGTACCTTAGTGTATACGCTGCCAGTGTTCTGTGAAAACAGCAGTCATCAAAATCTGCATTTCTCTTATCGTCCATGGACTGACACAGCTGGATACTGTAAACATGTCCCTGCTTGCAGGAAAAGACCTAGGCAGAATGTTAGATGTTAAAACATTCTAGAACAAACCAGAGCTGAACAGCCCTGCCCAGGGGGGCAGTCCCTCTGGACATTACCCTCCCACCTGCAGCCAGCAGGCTCAGTTTTTTTTTTTTTTTTTTTTGTTTGTTTGTTTGTTTGTTTTTTTTTTTTTCCTGCCTAGCAGAAGACGTGGCTCTCAGGAGCCAGTCTCCTGGAAGATTTTACTTTTAAATTTTATTACTTTGGGAATTTTATTTTATTTTTGAGACCTTCAATCAACTGTCGGCTGGGTAACAGGTTGGGTACACTAGTAGCCTCGTAGTCTTCCCTGTCCGACCATCGAGCGTGCTGATCCTTGCCTTGTGTGCGTGAGACTTGGTTCACGACATACCCCATGGCTCCAGGGGTGGCCGGGTTGCTTTCATGCTCCCGCGGTCCTCTCAAAATTGAACAGTACCTACTGTATCTTTCGCGGTGGACCGGGCCGACAGCTATGCAGTACGACTCGGTGATAGGTCTGTCTGAAACAAGCCAGTGGGTCCCTCTAGGGACGGGTAAGTAGTCTCTCCTGCTGCAAGGTGAGTACATACTGGCTGTGTTTCTGTGTGTGGGGGTTTCTCCCTGTCCCCCCCCCCCTGTTATGCTGCTCTCTGCACCCTGTACTGGTGCTGTGCTTGGGGGTCACTCTGGCCTGGCTGTGCGCTCATGTCTGCAGTTTTTTTTCTGGTGTGTGAGGTGATTATTGCGTGCGCATTAGCGGGAGCTTTGAATTTCGTGCTCGGCGGCCATCTTGGCATTCAATGGCGCAGTTGTAGCTGCGGCCGGCGCCCATTTTTTTTGTGGCCGTCGCGCATTTATTTTCGATTCTAGCGGCGGCGCGAATCTCCTCAGACTGAGCGGTCCTTAAGGGTTGGTGGGTCCTCCGGATATCCCCTCCTCAGCCTCAGCGTAGCCAGTGGGTGGACTGTATATTCGCTGTATAGTGTATAAGGTCTCAGAGGGTGGCGTTATGGAGTCTGATACACCTGCTCTCCACACTTGCCTGGGGCAACTGGCAGTGCTGCACAGTTAAACATGTTCATATGTTTCCTGCACCTGCGGTCCTTATGGACCAGTTGTCAGCAGTCCTGGAATCATTCCTTGTCAGAATGGAAGCGGTGTGTGAGCAAAAGGAGCTATAAACCCCCCCCCCCCACAAAAATCTTTAGTGAAGGAGTGCTCTGAGTCAGATATGGGCCTAGCTACTGGGCTCAGGACCCTAGCTCTGAATATTTAATATTTATGAACAGGACATTCCCTTGTGAGGAAGACTCCAGTTCTGTGTCCGTGAATGACAGGGCGCTTGTAAGTGATCTCATTGATGATGTGAGGAACACTCTCAAGCTGGAATTGCTGTGACGAGCCTTTCTTTTACACAGCTTCCTCACTGTTTTCCACACGCGCTGCCTCAGAGCAGCATAGATACATTGTGGGGGAGAGGACTTTATTCATTTATGTCTCTAGTCCCTGTGAGCCTTCTGTGTGATATCCTGAGGCAACATTTCCCGCCATTTCCTGGGGAACGCTTGAGCTCTGACAGGTAACCTCTGATCCTCAGACCGTGTGTCTGTTACCTGCATGCTGCTTCGGCAGCACAGTCAAGCAGGTTGGAATGATACAGAGAAGATTATGCGCCTCTGCGCCATAATTTAAACTCATCCTATACCTCTACACTGCATACATTCACAGTGTATGTATGTGTTATTGGTCTCTGTGTCTGCTTGAGTGTTCCCCCACGTTCCAATGCTGTGTTTCAGTGGCATGCATGATATAAACGTACAAAATATGTTTATTTACGACTCCAGATACATTCACAGTATATGTATGTATTATACTCTCTGGGTCGGCGGGGGCTCCGGTGTCCTCCTGCGCTCTCATGGTATGTGCGCTTCGGTTCTCCGCACAGCATAGACATGTTCAATATGTTTATTGCACATACTATATATGTTTACAGTATGGGTATACTGTTTTGCGTGGGGTTCCTCCGGGTACTCTGGTTTCCCCCCACGCTCCAATGGAAATGCACAGCATAAACATGTGCAATATGTTGATTCACATGCTATCATTCCTACACGGTATCTGTGTGCTGTCTGCGTGGAGTTCTTCTGGGTGTTCCGGTTTCCTCCCACGCGCTGACGGTATGTGCGCCTTTGGCCTTCTGCACAGTTAAACATGTTCGATGTTTATCACGCATGCTATAATATCTACACGGTATGTGTAGGCAGTCTGTGTGGTTTTTACTCCGGTTCCCTCCCACACTCCATTGGTATGGGCGCTTCGGCGCTATGCACAGTCTAAATTTGTGCGATTGGATATCCACATACTAACATACCTACCTGGTATGTCTGTGCGGGTTTCCGCCCACGCTACATGACATGCATGTCTTTTGTGCAATACACGGTGTAAACATACACATTATGTTTATACACTAACAACATTCACAGTAGTTGTAGGTATTGCATTCTCTGAGTATGCGTGGGGTACTTCGGTTCCTCCCACGCGCCAACAGTGTGTGCGCGCCTTCGGTGCTTTGCACACATGGGCTTGTGCAAAAGGTTTAGCACACATACTATAATACCTACACGGTATGCGTATGCAGTCTGCATGGGTTTCATCCGGGTGCTCAGGTTTCTCCCCTGCGTTCCAATGGTGTGCGCATTCTCAGCGCTATGCACAGTATAAACATGTGGAATTTGTTTATTCGCAGGCTAACATACCTACATGGTTGGTACGCAATCTGCGTGGCTGGTTTACGTCCAAGCCCCGATGTGTGCGCCTTCGTCGCTGGCACAGTATATACATGTTTAATAGGTTTATCCACACATACTAAACTACATGCGCCGTATGTGGTGGTATTATGCTCTTTGTGGCTGGGTGGGTTTCCTCCCACACTCTATTTGCGTGTTTGACGCAATACATAGTATAAACTATGTGTTTGTACAATCAGCACTTATCCATGGGTAGCTGCTGGATGGAGCATTGTCACAAGGATCCCTGGTTTCAGGGGTATCACTTTCCACCTGCTTTCAGTGGTGATTAGAAGCGCTGGCTTGGACTGTGTTCGCCAGGCTGAGGTTAGCGTTACACCCGTTAGTGGCTGCGTCTCTGGCGGTTTTTGTAGCTCAATGACTGGGCAAAAGCCTCTGCGTCATCCATCAGTCTAGTAGGTGCACTGCAACTGCTTTAGCCTTTAGGGTCTCTGTGCCCGGGGTGGGTTTGCGCCACCTGTGGAGGCTGAGGTACTAGTCCTCTGACCGAGTTTCTAGGGAAGTTCCGTTAAGTTGCCTTTATTGGCCAACAGTTGAGGCACCCTGTACACCGGGGCCTCCCTTCTCCGATACATTGCGGAGTCTCTTTGGGATTTTCATGCATCTCGCTGCAAGACGGTTCTGTCGGCCGTGTGCATTGCAGGGGAAGGGTCCTTGCATCCGGAGGTGTTTCCACCTCCTTTATCGGAGGTTGGGCACCGGAAGTGGACCTTATGGCCTCTCGACTCACTCGCAAGGTGGCAAGATCACCGCTGACACATCCTGCCCTGCACTAGTGGAAGCCCCTGGACGCTGACCTGGATATCTCTCTATGCTGTTTACCCCCTTGGGGGTGAAGGGAGCTGGTGAGTGGGGTCACATGCGGGGGGGGGGTGAACTGTCTGCCATAACTGAAGAATTGAATTTAACCTTGCTATAGCCATGTTAATATGAAGAGGGATCTGCTATCCTGGTATCAAGTTCCAAACACCTACCTGCCATTATAGACTTTATTTTAGAAGCTAGTGGGCCAGTCACGGAGACTGCTAGTATATTTTTGTTGGTGTTTGCCCGGAGGCACTGCATATTGGACTTATCCGATTATTATTTTTTATATATATATATATATATATATATATATATATATATATATATATATTATATATATATATATATATATATATATATATATATATATATATATATTTTTTTTTTAATATTTTCATTCATTTGTATTATAATTAATCTAGCCTGTGGAGGATATTGGTCACACTTCATTTAATCTTTATACACTTTCTTTGGTATCACCTATGAGACTTATTACATGAGGTATTATTGGTCACTGACACTTTACACCTCACCTTCTAGGTTTTTTTGTGTCTTTGTCTCTTGTGCTAAAAGACTCACTCACACCCCTTACTGAGGGGGCATCACACCATATTTAATTCACATTTTTATTACTGGTCCCAGAGAGGACTAGTGAGCAGCGCCACACCCCATTACTTATATCATTTTTTTCACTGCTAGGACTCTCTCTCTCTAGGTGAGGGTCCCAATAGGGGGGGCTGCAGCTCCTATCGCTATCACTTTTGATTTGTACACCTATCCTAAGTGCGGGCACGCAGCATTATATATTTTATAAGGTTGATGTTGCTGCATTTTTCGGATGCTCCCTTCGGCCGCAAAGCATTGCAGGCCGCTGTTTAATGTTGCAACTCCTCCGTTCAGGAGCTCTGCTTGTTTGGAGTGAAGTTTTGGTTGTTCCTTTACTACTGCTCCCACACTTCTGATACTGCTTTGGGACGTCCCACACGTTTACAGTATCCAGCTGTGTCAGTCCATGGACGATAAGAGAAAATAGGATTTTTGTACTCACCGTAAAATCCATTTCTCTGACGTCTATGGACTGACACAGCATCCACCCTTCCTTTTATGGTTTGTACTGCTTTGTTACGAACTGAGGTCTGCTAGCTGCAGGTGGGAGGGTAATGTCCAGAGGGACCGCCCACCTGGGCGGGGCTGTTCAGCTCTGGTTTGTTCTAGAATGTTTTAACATCTAACATTCTGCCTAGGTCTTCTCCTGCAAGCAGGGACATATACCCACACGTTTATAGTATCCAGCTGTGTCAGTCCATGGACGTCAGATGGATTTTACGGTGAGTACAAAAATCCTACTTTACTGCTGCTGGGAGAGTCACCAGAAGTGACATAATTGGAGTTTTTGATGAGTTGGCTCCTTTGACAGAACACCTGCACCCAGCTCATCCTCTCAGCAAGCTGCTGAGAGCCTGAGCCGGCTGCTCCTGCCCCCTTCACAGCCCAGTGCTCCAGTGAGCGAGGAGAGGGCAGAGCCAGAGAGCTGTGACTGTCAGTCAGCATCTCTCTGCGCAGGGAGCTGACAGAACCGAGCGATCTGTGGTGTTCGCTCGCTCGGTTCTTGGTGTTAGAGCCAGGCGGGGGCAGATGCAGCATTGAACCAATGCTGCACCCACCTAGGTAAGTATAAATCTGCAAAAAAACCGTACTTCTCTTTGAAGATCTCCAGTGGCAATGCTCATCTTTTTTAGAATATAGCCACATCCATCCAGAAGAGACTCGGCCCACTCTCCTATGTAGCTAGCCCTGTATGCTCCCATCTGCCAGGTATGTGCAAGCTGGCTGCACGGTGAGTGACGTCACCCGGCGACTACCACTAGGCATGTGCAACTGCAAAGCCCAGGCATCCTCACTGCATAAACAGAGCAAGGGTGATGGGTGCCACAAAGTGTCTTAGACCTTCTATAGAAAAACGGATCCATAATATGAAATGTCTCTGAATAGGTTATATGTCAATGAATAGAGTTCAAACAGTAGTGTAGAGCAGTGTTTCTCAACTCCAGTCCTCAAGGCGCCCCAACAGGTCATGTTTTCAGGATTTCCCTCAGATGAAACAACTGTGGTAGTTACTAAGGCCGTGAAACTGATCAAATCGCCTGAAAACATGACCTGTTAGGGCGCCTTGAGGACTGGAGTTGAGAAACACTGGTGTAGAGGATCCTAAAGAATTGCACTAGGTCAAGCTCTATGGAAACGGACAAAAGAGCAGAGAAAAGTGCCCGTAAGTGCAGACCGTTTAAGCAGCTTATTAAAAGGTTAATAACAAGGGGCACATTCTGAGTGTGATATTAAAAAGGCTTATCGTTGGTGGAGAAAGCTGGGGTGTCTGCCAGGGTCCGCTGTGGAGGACGCACGGGAGCCGTCTGGGAGGACCAAGATGTCGCTGTGGCGTGGTCTGCAGCATGTGCTCGGTGATGTCATCTTGGTTCTCCCCAGATGGCTTCTGCGTGGCAGCAGACCCTGGCAGTCCTCCTGATGGACATCCAGCACAGACATCTCAACTGTCCCTATCCTCACTGCGCAACTGCACTGCCACCTCCCCATGGAGAGGGGGGCGGGGTGATATCTATCGGCAAAAGGCAGATAATACAATTTTAGGGATGCACCAAAATTATGGTGGCCGAATTTTCACTTCTGCTCGCCACAGTCCTGCCCCCCTAAAGTCTGAAAGACCGTAAACTGACCCTTTGTTTAGAAAATTTGGGGACCCCTGCTCTACTTAAAATGGTATTGCAGGTTTGGCTTTTTTACCAATGGTTCCCACTGCTGTCCCAGCTAGTGATGAGAGGGGTCCTGGGTCAGCCGAGTCTCTCGTTCACATTGCTGGATCGAGGGTGTGAGTATTGTGGGGGAGGAGATTTACTGTCATTTCCTGTCTCATAGCCAAACAGGAAGTGAGAGGAAATCCCTGCAAAGTAATGGTTTCCTTGGGGATCCCCAGAACTAGTGTCCCCATTTGAAGATGTCCCCACTATTACTTTTCTAGGGACAACCAACCCAATGTTTAGGATTTTCATTAACTTTTAATGATCATAGTAAACAGGACAAATAGAGGGTGAATCTCCTTAAAGGAGTTGAAAAACCTTTTGTCTTTACATCTTAATGCATTAAGATAAAAAAACCTGTGTAGCAGCCCCCCTAATTGCTTACCTGAGCCCCATCTCTCTCCACCCATGTCCCCGAGTGTCTTAGCTGTCTGGGACTCTCCACCTGATTGACTGAGACACATTAGCTCCCGCGGCTATCAGTCAGCCAATCAGGGAAGAGAGGGGGCGGGGCTGTGTCAGCTCGGGTGCCCCCATAGCAAGCTGCTTGCTGTGGGGGCACTTGACAGGAGGGAGGGGCCAGGAGCAGTGAAGGGGGACCTGAGAATAGGAGGATCCGGACTGCTGTGTAAAACCACTACACAGTAAGTATAACACGTTTTGTTATTTATAATACTTGACGTAATTGTAGCCGTATTAGTGCAATTATGACAGAGAAAATTAAGTACTGTCCGTGATACTTTTTTTATTTGCACTAACATAGAATTTTTCAGGACAAGCTTTCGGGGTATGTCCCCTTCTTCAAGGTCCAAGCAGTACTGATTCACAATTTTTTTAGCAGAATGTTGAAACAAAACAAGAAAAAAATCTCAGAGGGAAAGGAAAAAAAACACATACAAATCAATGGTAATAAAGATAGCAGCAGAGTTAGTGAGACAAGACAGAGTTAGTGAGATAAGACAGAGGGAGAGCTATAGACTTGAGGGGGGAGATGCTAGTCACAGAGGGGGTCATAAAACCTTAGTATAATGGGTAAGGAAACCAATATCTAAATTTAGGCCATTCGTTTTTGTGTTAAAAAGAATTATCATTCTTAGTTCAAATGTTTTCCTTTCCTGGATAGTTCTGAAATTCCCTTTAAGAACTAAAACATTGAGGTCTTCTATAGTGTGGTCCGGTTGTGAGAAGTGATGTCCCACAGGTGTGCAGAAACTCTCTTCTTTATGTTCCTTGATGGTATGTCTGTGAAAATTCATCCTCGCTTGCAACTTCTGTCCTGTTTCACCAACATAAGATCCTTTGCCACACCTGTTGCATTGGATGAGGTACACAACATTACTGGAGGTACAGTTGTAAGATCCCATGATGGTGAAGGTCCCATTTGTGTGTGTGACACTTTTGGATGGATTGATCTGGTTGCACAGTTTGCAGCGTTTTTTATTGCAGGGTTTGCTTCCATTATTTGTGACTTCATAATCAGAGTGAAGTTTCCTGCTGATTAGTTTGTGTCTAAGAAGTCAGAGATAAACATCTCAGAACACTGGCAGGCTCTTTCCAGAAGAAAGGATATAAAGACAAAACCATCAACAACAGCATAAACACAGCCTTGAAAACCCGAAGAGAAAATCTCCTCCAATACAAAGAGAAAAAAACAAATAACCGAGTACCTCTAGTCACCACATACAACCCAACACTAGAAGGGATCAAAAAGATAATCAAAGATTTACAGCCCATTATAACAGAGGATGAAACTCTGAAAGAAATATTCCAACAACCCCCATTATTGGCTTTCAGACAACCACCCAACCTCAGACACAAACTAATCAGCAGGAAACTTCACTCTGATTATGAAGTCACAAATAATGGAAGCAAACCCTGCAATAAAAAACGCTGCAAACTGTGCAACCAGATCAATCCATCCAAAAGTGTCACACACACAAATGGGACCTTCACCATCATGGGATCTTACAACTGTACCTCCAGTAATGTTGTGTACCTCATCCAATGCAACAGGTGTGGCAAAGGATCTTATGTTGGTGAAACAGGACAGAAGTTGCAAGCGAGGATGAATTTTCACAGACATACCATCAAGGAACATAAAGAAGAGAGTTTCTGCACACCTGTGGGACATCACTTCTCACAACCGGACCACACTATAGAAGACCTCAATGTTTTAGTTCTTAAAGGGAATTTCAGAACTATCCAGGAAAGGAAAACATTTGAACTAAGAATGATAATTCTTTTTAACACAAAAACGAATGGCCTAAATTTAGATATTGGTTTCCTTACCCATTATACTAAGGTTTTATGACCCCCTCTGTGACTAGCATCTCCCCCCTCAAGTCTATAGCTCTCCCTCTGTCTTATCTCACTAACTCTGTCTTGTCTCACTAACTCTGCTGCTATCTTTATTACCATTGATTTGTATGTGTTTTTTTTCCTTTCCCTCTGAGATTTTTTTCTTGTTTTGTTTCAACATTCTGCTAAAAAAATTGTGAATCAGTACTGCTTGGACCTTGAAGAAGGGGACATACCCCGAAAGCTTGTCCTGAAAAATTCTATGTTAGTGCAAATAAAAAAAGTATCACGGACAGTACTTAATTTTCTCTGTCATAATTGCACTAATACGGCTACAATTACGTCAAGTATGATGGAAGATACTGCATATAGCCGCATTAAGAAGCAGTTAACCATCCTGATCACAAAGGAAACACAGGTTAGCAGCGACATCTTCTTTCTCTCAAGATGCAAAAAGAGGAATCTCATACCACAGGGTCTCCGGATCAAAAATCCTTGTGCCAATACACTGAACTCTCCTTATGCAGAAGGACTCTGCAGACGTACCAGCGAAAGGTTAAGGAACAACCTCATTCATAAACTGTATGGTAAAAGGGAGACAATCAGGAAACAAAAGCAGTTGGTGTTTGAAACCTCAACATCACTGGACCCTACAAACATCAGCCAAATTAAGAATGAAATTGAAACCTTACAAAGACAACTGCAAAAACATGCCATGAACAGGAAGCAAAAAAAACTCCAAAAGCTACACCAAGAGCAGACCTTTTGGATACAACCTAAACAACACAAAACAAACACAACTTCTATTACTCCTGCTATCAGCAACTTGGAACCCGATCCAGAATCCCAAGGTATCCCTTGTGTTAATGCTGACCTGACAGAAAATGTGGATATAACAGAGGATCTTGGAATCATAAATTTGTCAGCTCATAAACTTTCTGCACCAGAAACAACAGTCCTCTCCAAAGGCCTCACATTCTGCCCAACCACCAAATTGGATAATTTACAGGTATGGTCAGATATGGAGGAATTCTTTAGGAGACTGAGGCTCAAAGAATATTTTCACAGTAATGAAAGGAATCCTAGGACAATAGGAGGTGATAAAAAGAAAAAGAACAGCAACTTCACACCTCCACAAGGACGCAACCCCAAACTGGATACCTATATTGACAGCTTCAGGCTGCGAGTAACATCTCTGATATCCACCCAGCAAAAGAAAATATTATACAACCTTTCACCACTGGAGCGAAGAGCTGTACACGATCTGCGCAAGAATCAGGCCATAACCATCAAACCAGCAGATAAAGGGGGAGCAGTCGTTGTGATGGATACAGACAAATATATACAAGAGGGTCAGAGGCAGCTGGCAAATACTACTTACTACAAAAAACTGGATTATGATCCGACCCAGGATTTTACTAAGCAATTAAAAGGTCTGATTGCGACCATACCAAGCCACCTGCATTCAGAACTCATCAATGCGATTCCAGATAATCCAGATATTGGAGACTTCTACATGCTGCCCAAAATTCACAAGCCAGGAAATCCAGGCAGACCCATTATAACAGGTATGAATACACTTACCGAACATATCTCAGGCCTTGTAGAAAACATGTTAAAACCGTTAGTCATGAACACTACTAGTTTCCTGCAAGACACCACTGATTTTCTGAACAAGCTTAACAATATACAACAATTACCACCAAATACACTTCTAGTCACTATGGATGTAGAATCTCTGTACAGTAACATCCCTCACAAGGATGGGTTGGCAGCATGTCACAGATTCTTATCATCCACACCAAACCACAAATACACGGCTGAGGATGTTACACAGCTCATCGAATTTATTCTTACACACAACTACTTCACTTTCAACAATGACATCTATCTCCAATGTATGGGTACTGCTATGGGAAGCAAAATGGCACCCCAATATGCAAACTTATTTATGGCTGACCTGGAGGACAAATTCCTGAACAGCATACAACAAAAGCCATACAGATATTATCGCTATATTGATGATATCTTCATGATATGGACTGAAGGTGAAGAAAATCTAAACCAATTCTTCTCATTGATCAACACTTTTCACCCATCTATCAAACTAAAAATGGACTATTCGAACACACATGTCAACTTCCTAGACACTACAGTATACATCAGGGATGACAAGCTTCACACTTCCATATACAGAAAACCGACTGACCGATGCAGCTATCTTCATAGTTCCAGTTTTCATCCCCAACACACTAAACGAGCCATCATACACAGCCAGGCCATCAGATACCACCGAATTTGTTCAGACCCAGAAGTCAGAGATAAACATCTCAGAACACTGGCAGGCTCTTTCCAGAAGAAAGGATATAAAGACAAAACCATCAACAACAGCATAAACACAGCCTTGAAAACCCGAAGAGAAAATCTCCTCCAATACAAAGAGAAAAAAACAAATAACCGAGTACCTCTAGTCACCACATACAACCCAACACTAGAAGGGATCAAAAAGATAATCAAAGATTTACAGCCCATTATAACAGAGGATGAAACTCTGAAAGAAATATTCCAACAACCCCCATTATTGGCTTTCAGACAACCACCCAACCTCAGACACAAACTAATCAGCAGGAAACTTCACTCTGATTATGAAGTCACAAATAATGGAAGCAAACCCTGCAATAAAAAACGCTGCAAACTGTGCAACCAGATCAATCCATCCAAAAGTGTCACACACACAAATGGGACCTTCACCATCATGGGATCTTACAACTGTACCTCCAGTAATGTTGTGTACCTCATCCAATGCAACAGGTGTGGCAAAGGATCTTATGTTGGTGAAACAGGACAGAAGTTGCAAGCGAGGATGAATTTTCACAGACATACCATCAAGGAACATAAAGAAGAGAGTTTCTGCACACCTGTGGGACATCACTTCTCACAACCGGACCACACTATAGAAGACCTCAATGTTTTAGTTCTTAAAGGGAATTTCAGAACTATCCAGGAAAGGAAAACATTTGAACTAAGAATGATAATTCTTTTTAACACAAAAACGAATGGCCTAAATTTAGATATTGGTTTCCTTACCCATTATACTAAGGTTTTATGACCCCCTCTGTGACTAGCATCTCCCCCCTCAAGTCTATAGCTCTCCCTCTGTCTTATCTCACTAACTCTGTCTTGTCTCACTAACTCTGCTGCTATCTTTATTACCATTGATTTGTATGTGTTTTTTTTCCTTTCCCTCTGAGATTTTTTTCTTGTTTTGTTTCAACATTCTGCTAAAAAAATTGTGAATCAGTACTGCTTGGACCTTGAAGAAGGGGACATACCCCGAAAGCTTGTCCTGAAAAATTCTATGTTAGTGCAAATAAAAAAAGTATCACGGACAGTACTTAATTTTCTCTGTTATTTATAATAAAAATTCAAAAAAAGCAAAAAAAAAAAAAAACTACCCTTTATTATCACTTCAACGAGGGCACAGACAGGAACAAAAACACGTGTTCTTTTTCTTTTTTTCTTTTTCTCTTTTTCTTTTTTTCTTTTTCTTTTTCTTTTTCTTTTTCCTGTAGGTGTTAGAAATATCTCATAAAACTACACGGTTTAGGACAAGCATCACTAAATAGTTGCCTGTGTGTCCAACTCCTCTCCCCGCTGCCGGCTTGCTCGCCTGCCGCTATGTTCACAGCATTGCAGGCGCGCCACGCACGGGTTGGTCTGTCCCTTCTGCTTCGCTGCAGTGTCTCCGCCCTCCGCCTGTCTTACTTACACAAGACGAGAAGCGCAGCTGCTCTGGGCAAAGGGCGGGACTTTAAGAAGCGGGTGATTGGTTGCTACGCAGCGGGGCGGTCCCAGCAATCAATCACTCACCTTAAACTTGAAAAGTCCCGCCCGTTGTCCAGAGCGACCGCGCTGCACGTCTTGTGTTAATAAGGTAGGGCTCTGTGGGGAGGGGGAAGTGCTGTGCTGTTATGAGGACAGGGGTCTGTTATTGGGGGACCAGCCTGTGATGATGGGGGGGGACCAGCCTGTGATGATGGGGGGGGACCAGCCTGTGATGAGGGGGGGGGACCAGCCTGTGATGGGGGGGGGGGGGGACCAGCCTGTGATGGGGGGGGGGGGCCAGCCTGTGATGGGGGGGGGGGCCAGTCTGTGATGATGGGGGGGGGGGGGGGGGGGGCGGGCAGTCTGTGATGGGGGGGGGGGGGGCAGTCTGTGATGGGGGGGGCTAGTCTGTGATGGGGGGGGGGGGGACCAGCCTGTGATGGGAGGGGGGCCCCAGCCTGTGATGGGGCACTAGTCTGTGATGAGGGAGCACCAGTCTGTGATGGAGGTCTGAGATGAGGGGCCTGTGACGTGCACAGGAGGCTGCGAGGTGGAGGATATCATGTGGAGTCATAGCACCAATATGACACTCGGACCTCCGCCAGGAGACAAAATTTCTGACCGGACTCCCGTGAATTGTAATTCACTACCCCTGGTTTAGGAGATATTTACAATAGATACTTGCGCCGATGTCTACGGCGCAGGCGCACTTTAGAAACGGCAATTGTGCTGTTTTAAAAGGCGGTCATGCCGTGACTGGTGGCTCCCGCACGCATGATACGTCATAGTGGCTCCGGCCAATCACAGCGCCGGAGCCACGATACCCGGAAGTAACTCTGGGACGACATGTCGCCAGCTGGTGCTGTGTGGGGCACCGCAGCGAGGGCTTCGATCCCAGGTGATTATTACATAATGAGCTAGCATGCTGTGCATACTAGCTCATGCTGCCTTTGTCTTGCAGGTGTATTTGTTTTTTTGTGGTTTTACAACAATTTTAAAGTAATTGCAAATTCATTTTTATTGGAGAAAAACAAAAACAAACCTGTTATACTTGCCTGCTCTGTTGTAGTAGAATTGCAGAGCAGCCCAGATCCTCCTCTTCTCGGGTCCCTCTTCTGTGCTCCTGGCCCCTCCCTCCTGTCCAGTGCCCCCACAGAAAGTACCTTGCTATGGGGGCACCCAAGCCGAGTCACAGCTCCCTGTGTCCATTCAGACACAGAGCTGCAGCCCAGCCCCAACCTCTCCCCTGATTTGCTAGCTGATTTTGTCTCAGCTGATCAGGAGGGAGAATCGTGGACAGAGAGGGACCTCAGGTTTGGGGAGGGCTGCTAAACACAGAAGGATTTTTATCCTGATGCATAGGTTCTTTCCAGAAATTGAGCATTTAGTAGGTGGAGTTAAAGTGTTACCCCCAACAATGAAGATTGTTTGTGTTGGCCTAATCATAAAGTCCTTTAACAAATGTAGCCTTTTTTTTTAACCTGTTCTTGCTAAAATACCCTGTGGCCAGAAGTACAGACGCATAACATGTGTTGGCATGTCCTGTTTGCATCTCTTGGACACTGTTCGGAGATGCAGGATGCTGTAAACACGCAGGGTGTGCCTATATCTCCTGTCAGTTCTGCAGTCATGTACAAAGGGTCAGAATGTGTTTGTGAGAACTCCCTTTCGGCACCCCTATTAACTTGCAGTGGTGCCAGTGGGACTATCTTTCAGATGGATGCCAAATTCCTGGGAGAACTGCAGACACTGGCTGCGGAGTAAGCAGTCAGGTAGCCGCATTTTCCGATACTGTCTTTGTAGTTCCCGTTACAGAATCACTGACAGCTGAATATCACTCCGCCACCTGCTATCAGAGATGCAATAGCCAGGACATACAGAGGCAGCATCGGATAAAGCTTGAAAATGGAAGTCTCTCTCTCGTTCGTTTTTTTCTTTTTTTCTGGACAAGTCGGGGCTTTTACAGGTGGGCGGAGCAGGAAGAGATCATCACAGTGCATGGCATCTACAGGGAACCGTACACCAGGCAGCATCACATAAACAGAAGCAAATATCTAGCAATCAAAGCGGTCCGAGCCTAGCTACCGGCTCGGACCAACCCCTAAATTTAGGAGCATAACACCCCCAAAAAGTAAAGGGGCTATATATATACATATATACACACACACACACACACACACACACACACACACACACACACACACACACACACACACACACACACACACACACACACACACACACACACACACACACACACACACACACACACACACACACACACACACACACACATATATATATATATATATATATATCATACATATATATACACACACACATATATATATACACACACACACACACACGTGTTTGAGCTTTGGGGTGCACACCCTAATGTAATAGGCTGCGCACGCCTATGGTCGTGTACCATTTCCCCCTTGCCCAGCTCTGCGGTGTTGAAGGGTACTGTCTGTGGGAGCATGAATCAGCCTGCTGGAATGCAGTGTACAGACTGGGGATGTACATGCAGCACTATTATGTTACACAGTTCCTGCTTGATTGCTGTACAGACCCAGCACTATGGGGAAGGTGGAGACGAAGGAGGCAGTGCTTCATGTGATTTCAGAATCAGTCATCAATAAAAGGTACATGACCAATCTGACTTATTTTTTTATTTTTAAAGTTGGTTTTGGTTTTGTTTTTCCAGAACAAGAAATTGTGGGGACACCTGTTCTGTTGACAACTGTCTAACATGGAAATTCCCGTCACTTAGGGAGAATTTCTATAACTTTCAGCTGTATTTCTGGGCAGGAAGGGGGATTTTATGTTGTAGTACTCGGACAGCAAAAAAAAAAAAAAAAAAAATCTGTCAAATGTTAATGTTTTATTGCTAAAACTAAAAAAAGTTTCTCTTTTTCGTCCATGGACGGATACAGCCTTCTCAATTCTTGACGTGTGTGTTATGTTCCTGTTCATAGGAGAGGACTAGGCAGAACATGTTAGATAATTAAAAACACATGTTACAATAATCAGAGATGAACAGCCCTGCCCAGGGGGCGGTCCCTCCAGACATAACCCTCCGCTCTGCAGTCAGCAGCCTCAGTTTTTCTTTCTCGTACATCACGGGACACAGAGCGACATAGTCATTACTAATGGGTTATATAGATACCGTCAGGTGCTGGCACTGGCAACTTCCAAAACCGGAAGTACCCTCCCCTATATAAGCCCCTCCCATCCGGGAGCACCTCAGTTTTTTGCCAGTGTCTAAGGTGTTGGCCAAGAAGAAACATGTGTTTTTCACTGAGCTTGCGTACAGGTTCTTTTGGGCCTCAGTAAGCTATTCCGGATCCGACCAAAAAAGCTTCATAGCTAAACGGTCGGTACCCGGGCCTTGCAGAGAAGAGCAAGGTTTTGCCTGTAATGCTTCTCTTAGGAGAGCTGGACCCTGGGATCCAGAGCTCTGGTCATACCCACGACCAAGATGTTTTCTGTGCAGGGTGCTATACAGGTCCAGGGGAGTGGAATCCTTGGGAACCCGGTCCCTGAAGGTTTGATTACAATGCCTGCCGTGATAGGTGAAGTTTGGGCTTTTGTGGACCAAACAAAGTCCTGCGGCGGGGAACAGGTAAGTGGGGGCCCCCAGGAACTTGGTTCTATTGGGGGACCCCCAAGCCTAATTTGTCTTTCTGTCTGTTACCTAATGGTATTCCCACAAAATTCTGTGCATGCCTGTAACTACTAAAAAAATGTAATAATTTTTAATGGTGGTCAAGAAAAAAAAAAAAAAAATTTTTTATATATATATTTAATATATTAGACTGCGGTACCTGTGTTTGTCCACTAGAGGCCGCTGTGGAATGTTTTCTTGTCATGTGGACTAGCTTCTTCTCAGCAGAGCAAAGTCCAGGCAGATGGTGAGTTCTCTTATAGGAAACTGCTTCCTCTGCCATGTTGCAGTGCTTGTCCATCCCCGGCCTGCGGCAAAGAGGGGCCCTGGCTCCTGTCCCTTGTTACCATATTTGAAATTAGCGCCGAAGGCGCACGTGCCCGCGCGCGTGCACGCGCCTCTATATATAGAGGTGAGCCGGGAAAGGGGGCGGAGCCTGGGGGATGACGCTCTGTGCGCGCCGCAGCGCTTCTGCGCATGTGCGGGCGTCCCAGCAGTTTTAAAAAAACCACAATATTGTAGTGAGCTGGCTATGAAGTACAGAGACAGAGCTGGCAACATTTAAAGGCATACAGCAAGCGGTTGATACAGGCATCCCCTAGAAAGGCACATTAGTAGACACCAACTGTGATATAGCAGCAATTGTGCTAGACTATTCTCAGTAAAAGTGGTGTATTACGGCTGGAATACCTCAGCTTTAGGCTTAGGAATATGCCGTCCAGAAGCTCCGGAACTGAATCTTCCAGGAAGCGAAGGGGGTCTCATCGGGCTCGGAGGATCTTGGGTATACTCCTGCTGCACCAGTCTCCCCTGAAGTTCAGAGGTAAGTGACCGTAGAGACCCCGCAGGGGTACTTGGTACTGTGGCTGTCCTCAGTCACCTGCTCCTGTGTATGTAACAGAGGAGGTTTTTTCCTCAGCTCTGGGAGGATTAGAGAGAGATTGTCAACATTTATCGCTGCCTCCCTGTCAGGGAAAGCACGCCCGATCTCCGTCTCCTCCTTCAGAGTGCCTGTTAGCAGAGCAACAGTCCCATACAGGGATCGACCTGCCTGAAGGGGATCAGGATGAGGTTGATTCTGTTATAGAGGAATCAACAGTGGGGGAACCTTTTCTCAGCATCTTAAGCTGAAAGATTATGGGTTCAGTCTCTGACTAACATGGTCCGATCAGCATTTAAAAATGCACCTTGCGGAACCATCAACCACTACTGTATCCTCGTTTGGGTCGCTAGAAGCCCCCAGACTGTTTGTTCTTTTCCACTTCACCCTTTACTGAAAGGGCTCATTTACCAGGATTGGGAACGTCCTGAGAAAATATTTATTCCCCCAAGAGATTTCCGGTGGTCTATCCCATGGAGGATAAGTTCATCAAAAAAAAAAAAAAATGGAAGGTCCCTACAGTGGACGCAGCCATCTTTTGTATGTATAAATCACTGACATGTCCAGTGGATAATGTCCAAATGTTCAAGAACCCAATAAATAAAAGATTGGAGTCCTTATGAAAATCTGCTTGGTGATACAACCAGCAGTAGCAGCTATTGGGGTCTGCTAAGCAGTGAAGGATCAGTTGAAACAGGTCTTGAGGGACTTGACAGATCAGCAGGCTTTGCCCTAGCTGATCTACCTAGAGCCTTAGGCTTTGCGGTTGACGCCATAGAGGATTCAGTCCATCAGGCCTCCCGCCTTACGCTGTCTATAGTACATATGCGTAGGCTCCTATGGCTCAAAAACTGGTCTGCTGAAGCTCCCTGTAAAGAATGGCTGGTTAGCGTCCCATTTCATGGTGAACGCTTATTCAGGGAAAACCTGGACAAATATATCCAGAAAATTTCCAGCGGTAAAAATACGCTCTTGCCGGTTAAAAGCAGAGTTAGAGGTCCCTCTTTAAGAGGCCTGCTTCTCCAGTCCCTGGGGCATCGGCTGTGTAACAGTTCCGACGGCCTCCTCGGTCAAATCCCTGGGGTAAAAAACAGGGACAGTAGCAGGGTAATGAGAAACCCTGGGTCAGGGGAGGTACAAAACCTCCCCCAAAGTTAAATTCATTGAAGCCCCCACTCAGTCGGGTGGGGGGAGGACTCCAGTTGTTCGCAAGAGACCTGGCGGGACACGATCAAGACAGATAGGTGCTCTCCGCAGTAGGTTTGGGATACAGTTTGGAGTTAAAAGACTCTCCTCCTTCCCATTTTTGAGGTCAAACGTGCCAAGGGATCCCCGGAAGAGAGAGTCCCTCCTGTTGGCACTAGAACAACTATTGCTCCAAGGAGTAATTATGGAGGTTCCCCTGGAAGAATGAGGGTTCGGGTTTTACTCAAACCTCTTTACAGTCCCGAAGCGGACGCGAGGCCCATATTAATTCTAAAAGGGCTATACAAATTCCTGTATATCAGGTCTTTCCGATGGAGTCGATCCGATCGGTGGCCACTGCCCTACAAGGGGAGGATTGGTTAGCCACGATCGACATCAAAGATGCTTATTTGCACATTCCCATCTTTCCAGTCCACCAAAAATTTCTACGCTTTGCAGTAGAAGGGCGCCATTTTCAGTTCAGAGCCTTACCCTTCGGTTTGGCCACAGCACCACGAGTGTTTACAAAAATTCTGGCCCTTTATTGGCCAATCTAAGAACACAAGGTGTAATGATAATGGCATATCTGGATGACTTGTTGCTGATAGACCACTCAGTGAAAAAACTAGACGTGGTCGTTCACAAGACGATCAAGTATCTGGAATCTCACGGTTGGATTATCAACCGAGACAAGTCAGCCCTAAAAACCAGTCAAAAGTCTGGAATACTTGGGGCTAAGGTTGGATTCAGGCCAGAGAAAAATATTCTTGCCTCGAGGAAAGGTGTTGTCTTTGAAAGATTTGATCCACTTAGTGGGTACAAAAAAGACAGCCGTCCATACGCCTGTATATGAGGCTGCTGGGAAAAATGGTGGCATCATTCGAAGCAGTACCCTACGGTCAATTCCATTCAAGGAATTTGCAAGGGGCCATACTGTCAGCCTGGAACAAAAAAATTCAGGCCCTAGACTTACAATGTCCTTGTCCCCTTCCGTTCGCAAGAGCCTCCGTTGGTGGTTGGTTCCCCAGAATCTGGAAAAAAGGAAATCCTTCAGTCCGATTTCTTGGAAGGTGGTCATTTCAGATGCCAGCCTTATAGGCTGGGGAGCAGTACTGGAGCAATAGTCTCTCCAGGGCAGATGGTCGGATGCAGAAAAGGCCCTGCCCATCAATCTCTTAGAGATACGAGCAGCCCGGTATGCCCTAGTAGCATGGACATCCAAACTCCAAGGGTCCCCTGTCAGAATTCAATCAGACAATGCCACAGCAGTGGCATATATCAATCATCAGGGGGGCACCAGGAGTCGTGCAGCCCAGAGGGAAGTAAATTACATCCTGAAATGGGCAGAAAAAATATGTCCCAGCCATATCTGCGGTATTCATTCCAGGAGTGGAGAATTGGAAGGCGGACTTTCTAAGTCGCCAGCAATTAGGCCCAGAGGAAGGGTCCCTTCACCCCAAGGTTTTCTGGACAATATGTCAGCGGTGGGGAACATCGGATGTAGATCTTCTAGCATCCAGATTCAACGCAAAGGGGGACAGGTTTGTCTCTCGGACAAGGGATCCCCTAGCTTGCGGCTCGGATGCCCTAGTGTTCCCTTGGGATCAGTTCAAGCTGATATATGCATTCACACCGCCACAATGGTTACCTCGATTACTCCGCAGAATCAGGGTAGAAAAGAAACCAGTGATTCTGGTGGCTCCAGCGTGGCCCCGAAGAGCGTGGTACGTGGAGATTGTAAAATGTCAGTGGGGAGTCCTTGGACTCTCCCACATCGTCCGGACCTGCTTTCGCAAGGACCGATATACCACCCTTCCTTACCAGCCCTAGGTTTGACGGCCTGGCTATTGAAGCCCACATTCTAAAAAAGAGAGGGCTCTCTAATTCTGTGGTATCTACCATGATCAATGCCAGGAAGCCGGTATCCAGGCAGATCTACTATAGAATCTGGAAGGCGTACATCGCCTGGTGTGAAGCCAAAAAATGGCATCCACGTAAGTACGTAATAGGTAGGAGTCTGGACTCCCTACAATGGGCTGTAGATAGGAAGCTTGCCTTGAGTACTATCAAGGGTCAGATTTCGGCCTTGTCAATATTTTTTCAAAGGCCCTTGGCTTCGCATTCACTAGTCAAAGCCTTTATACAAGGAGTGATGCGTATTAGTCCTCCGGTTAATATTCCCATATGTCCATGGGATCTAAACTTGGTTCTGTCGGTTCTACAGAAACAACCATTTGAACCATTACAGCATATTTCTTTGGTTCTTCTCACCAGGAAATTGATTTTTCTAGTAGCCATTTGTTCGGCTAAAAGTGTCGGAATTAGCAGCTATGTACTGTAGGGAGCCATATCTGGTTATCCATAAGGACAGGAGTAGTGTTACGTCCTCATCCAGCCTTTCTTCCTAAGGTGGTATCGAGGTTTCATTTGAACCAAGATGTGGTTCTTCCTTCTTTTTTCCCCAAACCTACTTCGGTAGAGGAAAAGTTATTGCATTCTTTGGATGTAGTAAGAGCAGTTAAAGCTTATCTAAAAGCCACTGCTCAGATTCGCAGAACGGATACTTTGTTTATTCTGCCGGAAGGCCCCAGAAAGGGTCAGGCAGCGTCAAAATCTACTTTAGCCAAGTGGATTCGACAGGTCATTATGCAAGCTTATGGCTTGAGAAGGAGACCGCCTCCGTTCAAAGTTAGAGCGCACTCCACGAGAGCAGTTGGAACTTCATGGGCAGTGCATCACCAGGCCTCCCTGGCTCAAATCTGTAAGGCCGCAACATGGTCTTCGGTACACACGTTTACTAGGTCCTACCAGGTGGACGTTAGAAGTCAGGAGGATGTCGCCTTTGGGCGCAGTGTGTTGCAGGCCGCAAAAGATCCTCATGTCTGATAGCGCTCAGCTTATATATGGTGTATCCCCCCCCTCATTTGGCATTGCTTTAGGACATCCCATTAGTAATGACTATGTCGCTCTGTGTCCCGTGATGTACGAGAAAGAAAATAGGATTTTTATAACAGCTTACCTGTAAAATCCTTTTCTTGGAGTACATCACGGGACACAGAGCTCCCGCCCCTCTTTAGGGACACTTATTGCTTTGCTACAAAACTGAGGTGCTCCCGGATGGGAGGGGCTTATATAGGGGAGGGTACTTCCGGTTTTGGAAGTTGCCAGTGCCAGCACCTGACGGTATCTATATAACCCATTAGTAATGACTATGTCGCTCTGTGTCCCGTGATGTACTCCAAGAAAAGGATTTTACAGGTAAGCTGTTATAAAAATCCTATTTTTTCCTGCCTAGCAGAGAAGGACGTGGCTCCCTTTGGGCCCAGAGTCCAGAAGAATTTTTTATTTTATTTTTATTTTTGTGATCTTCTATCAACTGCCGGCTGGGCAACAGGCTGGATATATAGATTCTTGTAGTCTTCCCAGTTCCGGCCATCGAGAGTGCCAGTCCCTTGCTTCGCGCTTGGTTCTGACCACGACATACCCCATGGCTCCAGGGGTGGCCGGTGAGCACATGCTCCGGGGTCCACATATGACTGGGCTTCTTGTTGTCTCACTCAGTGGACCGGGCCGACAGCTACTCCCTCACGGTTGTAGGTCTGTCCAGGACGCACCAGCGTCTCTTCGCATGGACGGGTAACTACTTTTTCCTCCTGCCTCGGCAGGTGGGAACAGCTGGGCGTCCGAGGGATTGTGGGGTTCTCCTGTCCTCCCTTTCCCTGCTCTCTATCACTATCCCCTTCTGCCCTAGGGCTCGCTGCGACCAGGGCGTACCGGTGGGGTGTCAGGACTCGTTGTTTTTTCTTTCTGTGGGGGGTGCTTTTTTTCTGGGGAAGTCCCTGCCTAGGCCTTCTCATCCACATTGTGGTGCTTAGGTCGCCAATTTGGGGCGCTGACGCCATTTTCTCTTGTCACCCATGGACTGACACAGCGTGTCTTTACACGTGGGTTATGTCCCTGCTTGCAGGAGAAGACCTGGGCAGAATGTGAGATGTTATACATACATTCTAAAACAGCCAGAGCTGAACAGCCCCGCCCAGGGGGGCGGTCCCTCCGGACATAACCCTCCCACTGCCGTCAGCAGACCTCAGTTTTTTTTTTTCTGCCTAGCAGAAGGAGAAGACATGGCTCTCTCAGGAGCCAGTCTCCTGACCTATTTTTTTTGTATTCCTTTTGGAATTTTTTTCTTTTATTTTTGAGATCTTCTATCAACTGTCGGCTGGGCAACAGGTTGGGTACAAGATATCCTCGTAGTCTTCCCTGTCCGACCATCGAGCGTGCTGATCCTCGCTTTTGTGTGCGTGAGACTCAGTTCACGACATGCCCCACGACTCCAGGGGTGGCCAGTGGGCTTCACGGTCCTCAAGATAGAACAGTCAGGCTGTATCTTTCGCGGTGGGCCGGGCCAACGGCTACTCAGTACCGCACTGTGATAGTCTGTCAGAAACACACCAGTGGGTCCCTCAGGGGATGGGTAAGTAGTCTGTCCTGGCTGCAGGTGAGTACATGCTGTGTTTCTTGTGTTGGGGATTTTCCCTGTCTCCCCCTGTGTTTTTTTTAATGTCACTCTCTGTCACCATTGCTGTGCTGTGTGGGGTGCTGCCTGGGGGCCATACTGTCCGGGGGGGGGGGGCTCATGCTGCTCTGCATTTCGCTGGGGCTGTTTTTTGGATGTGTGAGGGGCCTGGGCGCCATTCGGCGCCGTGTGTGTGTGTGTGTGTGTGTGTGTGTGTGCGCGCGCGCCAATTTTCACATTGGCGGCCATCTTGCCGTGGTCCGCCTGAGCACGTTGTGGCGGCCATTTTCTTGTAGCCGCACGCTTTTCAGGCACTAGTTTGGCCTCTATCGCCGCTCGGAACGGCGCAAATCTCCTCACACTCTCTCTCCTCTCAGCTCACTCACGCTGAGCGGCGCAGAGACAGGGCAGCGGAACCGAGCGGTCCTGGTCAGGTTGGTGGGTCCCCTGGGCATTCCCCTACTCAGTCAGCGCAGCCTGTGGGTGGACTTTTTTTCTGAGGAGTCTCAGAGAGGGACATTATGGAGTCGGTGTCACCAGCTTCCCCTCACATGCCAGAGGCAGTGCTCCAGCACCTGCAGTCCCCATGGACCAGTTGTCGGCAGTCCTGGAATCATTTCTGACCAGGATGGAAGCAGTGTGCGAGCACAAGGGAGCAAAAAAGCGCCCTCTCCCCACTTTATCTCCACAAGGGGAGTGCTCTGATTCAGATATGGGCCTAGCTGTTGCTGCTCAGGACCCTAGCTCTGAATATTTGGATGGTTTTGAACAGGACATTCCTGGTGAGGAAGACTCCAGTTCTGAGTCAGTAAATGACAGGGCGCTTGTTAGTGAACTCATTGATGCTGTGAGGGACACTCTCAGGCTGAATGCTGCGGATGCAGAACCTCAGGCAGCGGCAGTCTCCTTTGGTTCTTTTAAGGCCAAGCCTTCTAAAAAGGTTTTTCCATTATGTACCTTTCTTTGACCAGCTCATTGACCAGGTCTGGGAAAAGCCGCAGAAGACTTTCATGGTCCGGCGGCATTTGTCTATCGGATACCCCTTTGAAGATGCCCTGCTTAAAAAGTAGGCTTCTCCCCCAGTGGTCGACCCTCCAGTCGCCCGTTTAAACAAGGCCACCACTCTCCCGATGGGGACTCCTGTGTTTAAGGACCCCACTGACAGGAGGTCAGAAGTGGTGAGTAAAGCCATGTTCGCCTTGTTGGGATCCGCCCTACGGCCCGTGGTAGCGGCGACCCTTGTGTCTCAGACACTCACGGAATGGGCAAAAATTTTGCACCAAACTGTACAGGAGCATAATCTTCCTCCAGAAACTATTGCTCTGGCCCACCAGATGGTGCAGGGTCTGATATGTGCGCGACGCCACGTTGGATGCGGCCCCTTTAATATCCAGGGCCTCTGTCTCGGCGGTGGTATTGCGGCGTCTTATCTGGTTGAAATGCTGGTCTGCTGACCTAGCCTCTAAGAAGCTCCTGACGGATCTACCTTTTTAAGGGTGGTATACTTTTTGGTGCCGCTCTGGATGACATCATCGATGTCACGGGAGGTAAAAGCACTCTCCTTCCTCAAACTATCAAGGTTAAGGAGGCCCGCCGTAAACCGGGTCCTTCCTTTCCAGCAAAAAAGGGTTTTTTTTCGTCCGTCAGAGTCCACGGGTAAGCTCTCCCAGACTGACAGTGCGGCTGGTGGGCACAAGCGCCCCTGGGTGCGTAAGCCGAACAAGCCGGCTCCCAAGCCCACCTCCACGTGAAGTCTTGCCCCCGCCCGATTCTGGGGTGGGGGGACGACTTTGCAGGTTCACGGATCGGTGGACCTCCCAGATCTCCGACCGGTGGGTGTGCGAGGTGGTCACCTCAGGATACAGAATAGAGTTCCGTTCCTGGCCCCCAGACAGATTCTTTCCCTCAAATCTCCCTCTCCTTCCTGCCCGTCGGGCAGCCCTCTTGTGGGCTGTACAGGATTTGATCGGGTCCGGAGTGATTGTGCCGGTCCCGTCCCAGGAGAGGTTTCAGGGGTTCTACTCGAATCTGTTTGTTCCAAAAAAGGACGGGGTTCGGCCAATCCTGGACCTCAAGGCCCTAAATGCCTTTGTAAAGGTGCAAACATTCCGCATGGAATCCATTTGCACGGCGATCGCTACTCCATCAAGGGGATTTTCTAGCATCCTTGGACATCAAGGACGCCTACTTGCATGTTCCGATCTGCGCAAGCCACCAGAAGTTTCTGCGCTTTGCGGTCGGCGGAGTCCACTATCAATTTGTGGCTCTTCCCTTCGGCCTAGCCTCGGCACTGAGGGTGTTCACCAAGGTGCTGGCTCCGGTCCTAGCTTTGCTGAGACAGCGAGGCATTGCTATCGTGGGCTATCTGGACGATCTTCTTCTAAGAGCAGACAGTGGCTCCGAATTAGAAGAAAGTGTAACTATCGTCAGTCAGACCCTCAGGGACTTCGGGTAGCTCCTGAACGTTCAGAAGTCGGTTCTGGTCCCGACTCAGCGGCTGGAATATCTAGGTCTGATTCTGGACTCCTTGGAGGCAAAGGTATTCCTGCCTCCGGAGAAACTACTGACACTTCAGTCTGCAGTGCGGGTGCTGACGTCCCGAAAATGGTCATCAATCCGTTTTTGCATGAGTCCTGGGACTCATGGTGGCCTCCTTCGAGGCCGTTCCTTATGCCCAATCGGACACCAGGGCTTTACAGAAAGAGATCTTGTCCACTTGGGACAAATCCCCGTTGTCCTTTGGATCTTCAGATCCAGGTAAGTCACCTGGTCAGGGTGTCCCTGACGTGGTGGTTGAGGTCCCTGGCTCTTCGGTCCGGGAAGTCGTTCCTCCCCATCCAATGGACGGTGATCACGATGGACGCCAGCCTGACGGGCTGGGGGGGAGTCTGGGGAGTCCTGTCGGCCCAAGGGCTTTGGACTCCGGACGAAGACCTCTTACCGATTAATGTGCTGGAGATACGGGCAATCAGACTGTGCCTCTCCGCATGGTCTGAGAAATTACAGGGTCACTCCATCAGGATCCAGTCGGACAACGCCACGGTAGTGGCGTACGTCAACCATCAAGGGGGGGACTCAGAGCTCAGCTGCGGCTTCCGAGGTCGCCCGCATCCTGAGGTGGGCCGAAAGAAGCGTGTCGGCTGTCTACATTCCGGGCGTAGACAATTGGCTGGCGGAGGTCTTTCAACTCCTTTGCAGACGGTGGGGCACGCCGGATGTGGACCTGATGGCCTCTCGACTCAATCGCAAGGTGTCGGTTTGTGGCCAGATCCAGGGATCCCTGGGCGGATGCCTCGGATGCGTTGGTGGCCCCATGGGGTCAGTATCACCTGATATAAGTTTATCCTCCGCTGCAGTTGCTCCCTCGCCTGCTGCGCAGGGTAGCGACCGAGGGAATTCCAGTGATCCTCATTGCTCCGGATTGGCCTCGGCGTCACTGGTACGCCGATCTGGTACGTCTCGTCGCAGACGTTCACTGGCGGTTACCAATGCGGGGGGACCTTCTGTCTCAAGGTCCTATATTTCATCCTGCTTTACAGTCTCTGGCTTTAACGGCATGGTTATTGAAAGCCAGGTGCTGAGAGACCGAGGTCTCTCGGATTCGGTCATTTCGACCATGTTATGGGCACGGAAGTCTTCCTCCAGAAAGATATATCACCGTACATGGAGAGCTTACATCGCCATGTGCGAAGAGCTGGACTGGCGCCCACGAACGTTTTCCGTTCCCAGAATCCTGCATTTTCTGCAGCGTGGCGTGACCCAAAAGCTCGCTTTGAGTACCATTAAGGGTCAGATTTCGGCCTTGGCCATCTTCTTTCAGCGACCGCTGGCGGGTCATCCCTTGGTTAGCACCTTTTGTGCAGGGGGTTCGCCATGTGCTCCCTCCTGTCAAGCCTCCTCTCCCCCCGTGGGATCTGAACTTTGTGCTCTCGGTTCTCCAGGAACCTCCCTTTTGAAAATATCAGAGATATTCCCCTCCTGACTTTGTCTCAGAAGGTGGCCTTCTTGGTGGCCATTACTTCCGTTAGACGAGTGTCTGAGTTGGCGGCCTTGTCCTGCAAGTCGCCCTTTTTGGTCATCCATAAGGATAAGGCGGTGCTACGTCCGCGACCTTCTTTTCTGCCAAAGGTGGTCTCGGCCTTCCACTTAAATGAGGACATTGTCCTCCCGTCCTTGTGTCCTCACCCATCGCATCCCAGAGTTTGCGCTTCACACTTTGGATGTGGTACGAGCCTTGCGGGTGTACCTGTCTGCTACTGCCTCTATTCGGAAGTCTGACTCACTGTTTGTGGCTGTCTCTGGTCCAAAACGGGGCCAAGCGGTTTCGTCTGCCACCATTTCTAGGTGGATCAGACAAACCGTACTTCAAGCTTATGCTCTCAAGGGGCGGGCGCCTCCCTTTCCAGTTACGGTGCATTCCACCAGGGCAATTGGTGCTTCCTGGGCTTTCCAACATCAAGCGTCGGTTGCACAAGTGTGCAAGGCGGCGACCTGGTCGTCTGTTCATACCTTTTCTAAGTTTTATAAGGTTGATGTGGCTGCATCTTCGGATGCTTCCTTCGGCCGCAAGGTGTTGCAGGCCGCTGTTTGAAGTTGCAACTCCTCCGTTGAGGAGCTCTGCCTTGTTTGGAGTGAAGTTTTTGTTTTTCCATTTATACTGCTCCCATCCCTCTTGACACTGCTTTGGGACATCCCACGTGTAAAGGTGTATAAGACACGCTGTCAGTCCATGGATGACAAGAGAAAATAGGATTTTTGTACTCACCGTAAAATCCGTTTCTCTGGCATCCATGGACTGACACAGCACCCACCCTTTTAAGTTTGTACTGCTTTGTTACGAACTGAGGTCTGCTGACTGCAGTGGGAGGGTTATGTCCAGAGGGACCGCCCCCCTGGGCGGGGCTGTTCAGCTCTGGCTGTTTTAAAATGTATGTATAACATCTCACATTCTGCCTAGGTCTTCTCCTGCAAGCAGGGACATAACCCACGTGTAAAGACACGCTGTGTCAGTCCATGGATGCCAGAGAAACGGATTTTACGGTGAGTACAAAAATCCTATTTTTTTTTTTTTTTGTATCCTGCAGATTCTATTGAAATACCCCTTGGCGGCCATGTTGCCGTGGCCGTTTTTGTTATTGCGGGCGGCCATTTTCTTGTGGTCGCGCCCTTTTCTTTTCTCTGAGGCGTCTGGCGGCCATTTTGGCGTGGTTTTGGCCTCTAGTACTGGCTTCCTGGACGGCGCGCAGCGCCATTCTCCTCGCAGACTTTTTTTCTTTCTCACACACGCTGTGGAGACGAAAGGCGGGCAGCGGCCTCCTGCTGGGTTGGGGAGTCCCCTGGGTAACCCCCCCCCGGTCAGTGCAGCAAGGAGGGTGGACCTATTCAGTTTGTTTTTTCTGACTGAGTCCCTGAGAGCTGTGAGCGGTGTCATGGAGTCAATGTCTGGCCCTTCTTCCCCAAACTTGCCAGAGGCAGCAGCCCCTGCAGTTACCATGGAGGCTTTGTCGGCTGTCCTGGAATCATTCGTTGCCAGGGTGGAAGCGGCGTGTGAGCGCAAGGGGGGGGGGGTAAAAAGCGCCCCCTTCCCACGCCATCGCCAGGGGAAGGTTCTGACTTGGACCCGGGCCTGGCTGCGGCATAGGACCCTGGTTCTGGGTGGTCTGAAAATGTGGACCAGGTCCTTCCTTGTGAGGAAGACCCCTCGTCCGGGTCAGCGCAAGACAGGGCACTTGTGAGTGACCCTATCAATGCTGTAAGGGACTCCCTTAAACTGGACGCAGATGAGGCTTCCATGGAGGGGTCGGTCTCTTTTGGGTCGCACAAATCGACCCGTTCTGTAAATTTTTTTTTTTTTATTTTTTTAAACGTGTCTTTCTTTGATAAATTCATAGATAAGGAATGGGAAGAGCTGCAGAGGACCTTTTTTGTGGTCCCTCAGCGCCTGGCGGTCAGGTATCCTTTTGAGGACAGCCAGGTATCCTTTTAAAAAAAAAAAAAAAAAAAAAAAAAGTGGGCCTCTCCTCCAGTTGTTGACCCCCCCCCCCTGGTTAAATAAAGTAACCACTCTCCCTGTTGAGGGACCCCTGCGTTTAAGGACCATACTGATAGGAGGTCGGAGGCGCTGAGAAGGTCCATGTTTACTTTGCTGGGGTCTGCATTGCGGCCTATTTTGGCTGCAACCTTGGTGTCTCAGACTCTCACTGACTGGGCAGATTTTGTGCCAGACTGTGGAGGAACATCAGCTCCCTCCGGAGTGTGTAACACTGGCCGACCAGTTGGTGCAGGGCCTTGTGTATGTCTATGATGCCACTCTGGATGCGGCTCCCTTAATATCCAGGGCCTCTGTAGCTGCAGTGGTAATGCGCCGCCTAATTTGGCTAAAATGCTGGTCCGCTGACCAGGCTTCCAAGAAGGCCTTGGCAGATTTACCCTTCAAAGGTGGGAGGCTTTTTGGTGCCTCACTCGATGACATTAAGGATGTCACTGGAGGTAAGAGCACATTTCTACCTCAGGCCACTAAAGGGAAGGAGCCGGGGCCCTCCTTTCCCACACAGAAGCGGTATTTTCGTCAGTCAGGAACTGCCGGAAGACCCTCCCAAGCGGACAAAGGTCCAGCTTGGGGACAGAGGCGTCCCTGGGTGCGCAAGCCCACCAAGCCAGCGAACAAACCTGCTACCACATGGAAGTTTTGCCCCCGCCCGACTCCAGGGTGGGGGGACGGCTTCTCGGGTTTGCAGCTCGGAACTCCCTGCTCTCCGACCAATGGGTCTGCGAGGTGATCACCTCGGTGTACAAGATAGAGTTCCTTTCTTGTCCCCCAAACAGATTCTTTCCTTCAAATCTCCCTCTCCTTCCGGATCTTCGGTCTGCCCTAATGGGAGCAGTGCAGGACTTGCTAAGGTGCGGAGTGATTCTACCTGTACCACTGGGAGAGGTTTCAGGGTTTTTATTCAAATCTGTTTGTAGTTCTGAAGAAGGACGGAGTCCGTCCAATCTTGGACCTAAAAGCCTTGAATGTCTTTGTAAAGGTTCGGAAGTTCCGCATGGAATCCATTCGTTTGGTGGTTGTTGCGCTCCATCCGGGGGACTTTCTGGCATCCTTGGATATAAAGAACGCATACTTGCATGTCCCCATCTGCGCAGGTCACCAGAGATTTCTGCGCTTTGCAATTGGCGAAGACCATTACCAATTTGTGGCTCTTCCCTTTTTTTTTTTTTTTTTTTTTTTTTTTTTTGGCCTAGCGTCAGCACCGAGGGGTTTTCACCAAGGTGCTTGTCCCGATTCTAGCTTTGCTGAGACAGCGCGGCATTGCCATCGTGGGCTACTTGGACTATATCTTCTTATGAGAGCAGCTTCTGGCTCAGAATTGAAGGAAGCTGTGTCTATAGCTATTCAGACCCTCAGACTTCGGTTGGGTGTCAAACATTCAGAAGTCGATACTGACACCGACTCTGCATCTGGAGTACCTAGGTTTGATTCTGGACTCCAAAGAGGCGAGAGTCTCCCCCCCCCCCCCCCCTTTGGAGAAGTTGCAGACTCTCCAGTCTGCGGTGAGGTTGTTGACATCCCGCAAATGGTCGTCTCCATTTTTGCATGCAAGTTCTGGGTCTAATGGTAGCCTCCTTCAAGGCAGTACCGTATGCCCAATTCCACACGAGTCTTGCAGAAGGAGATCCTGTCCAACTGGAACAAATCTCCATTGTCTCTGGATCGTCAGATTCAGGTGAGTCACCTGGTCAGGGCTTCTCCGAGTTGTTGGCTGAGATCCCCGGTTCTTCAGTCCGGGAAGTCTTATCTTCCCTTCCATTGTACTGTGATTACGACGGATGCTAGCCTCACAGGTTGGGGGGGGGGGGGGGGAGTCCAGTCGGCCCAGGGTCGCTGGACTCTGGACAAATTCCGTCTGCCGATCAATGTCTTGGAACTCTGGGCGATCAGGCTGTGTCTCTCCAAGTGGTCTCTGAGACTACAAGGGCGTCCGGTCAGGATTCAGTCAGACAACGCCACGGCAGTGGCTTATGTCAACCATCAGGGGGGGGGGGGGAACAAGGAGCTTGGCTGCAGCGTCCGAGGTCGCTCACATTCTACGGTGGGCGGAAAGAAGCGTGTTGGCCGTCTACATTCTGGGTGTAGAAAACTGGCAGGCGGACTATCTAAGTTGCCAGATGCTAGACCAGGGGGAATGGTCCCTACATCCGGAGGTGTTCCAGCTCCTTTGCCGGAGATGGGGCACGCCAGACGGGGCTCTCCTGGCTTCTCGACTCAATCACAAGGTATCGAGGTTCGTGGCCAGGTCCAGAGATCCCTGGGCAGACGCGTTGGTGGCCCCGTGGGGTCAGTATCGGCTAATTTATGCCTATCCCCCACTAAAGTTGCTTTGTCTACTCCTGCAGAGTGGAGACCGAGGGGATCCCGGTGATTCTAATCGCTCCAGATTGGCCCTGGCGTCCTTGGTATGCAAACCTTGTACGTCTGGTGGCGGATGCACCCTGGCGGCTGCCGATGCGGGAGGACCTTCTTTCTCAAGGTCCCATACTTCATCCTGCTTTACAGTTGCTGGCTTTAACGGCATGGCTATTGAAAGCCAGGTACTGAGGTCTTTCAGATTCGGTCATTTCAACCATGCTGAGGGCAAGGAAATCTTCTTCCAGGAAGATCTACCATCGTACTTGGAAGGCATACATCTCTGTGTGAAGAGATGGCGTGGTGTCCATGGACGTACTTGGTTTCCAGGGTCCTGCTGTTTTTACAGCGTGGTGTGGATCAGAAACTTGCCTTAATGACCATTAAGGGTCAGATTTCAGCCTCGGCTGTTTTCTTTCAACGGCCTTTGGCGTCCCTTTCCTTGGTGGGTACTTTTGTGCAAGGGGTTTGACATGTGGCTCCCCCTATTAGACCACCTCTTCCTCCATGGGATTTAAATCTGGTGCTCTCGGTTCTTCAGGAACCTCCTTTTGAGAACACCAGAGATTCCTCTCAACGCTGTCTCAGAAGGTGGCCTTTCTAGTGGCCATTGCATCGGTCAGAAGGGTTTCTGAATTGGCAGCCTTGTCTTGCAAGTCGCCATACTTGATCCTCCATAAGGATAAAGCGGTGCTGCGCCTGCAGCCTTCCTTCCGAAGGTGGTTTCGGCTTTTCACCTGAATGAGGACATTGTGCTGCTGTCCTTGTGTCCTCGGCCGTCACATCCCAGGGAGACTGCGCTCCATAAATTAGACGTGGTACGGGCCTTGCGGGTGTACCGGTCTGCTACGGCTTTGTTTCTGAGGTCTGACTCATTGTTTGTTTGTGTCGGTCTCTGGTCCACAAAAGGGCCTGGCGGTCTCGTCGGCCACCATTTCTTCTTCTTCTTCTTCTTCTTCTTCTTCTTCTTCTTCTTCTTCTTCTTCTTCTTCTTCTTCTTCTCCTTTTTTTTTTTTTTTTTTTTTTATTGAAGTTTTATAGAACATACACACATTTTGCCCACACCTAGGCACAACAGCTGCCCACGCAGGGGCCATTACCCTGTTTCGGCATCAGACCGCCACAGGGCAACAAATAACATAGAAACTTAACTTAGCCTATACTATAACCCCAAGCTTGGGGAGAGGGTTCATTCAAGATACATCATGCTCAAAGTGATATTGAAAGAGGAAGGTAGCCTGGAAACAGTATTTGGGTTAATAGATCGATATTCCAATGATACAGTAGAAGTCTAGACAGTGGTCACTGTATCACTTGCCGTGCTTCTGTCATCTAGCCAACAATTCCACACCTTTTCAAATTTGTGCGGACAACCTCTAGACAAGTACGTGGCTCTATACAGGGGCAAACTGGCATTAACTAAGTTTTTTTTTTCCAAAATTTAACAGAGGGGGGAGACGATTGTTTCCAATTCATTGTAATGGCTTTGCGCGCATAGTACAATAGTAGGGATATGAGTGTTTTTCTGGCTCTGAGCATTGGCAGTTGGTCAACCAGTCCTAGCAAACAGTGTATGGGCTCACACGGGACGCAAGTCCCGGTGGCCTTATTGACCACCCGTATCACTTCACTCCAATACTGTACAATTGCTGGGCAAGCCCAGAAAATATGGAAGAAACCCCCTGGCCGGTAGGAGCAGCGCCAGCACTCCGGAGAATGCTCCGGTGACATCTGGTGCAGCCTGTGAGGCGTGTAGTGAGCCCTGTGCACAATTTTTTATATTGGACTAATTTGTCCCTTGCTGAGATCAGAGGGGAGAAGGGATAATCCCAAACCTCCCTCCAGTCGTCCGCGTCCAGCCCCGGTATGTCCTCCACCCATTTCCTGCGGAGGGAAGACAGCTCGGGGATAGCAGCAACCAGCAGGGATCCATAGATCTGAGACGCGGGTTTCTCCAGGTCCTTCACCCGGATAGTAGATTCCAGGTCTGAGTATGCCAGTTCAACTGGCCTGCCCAAAAATTGGCACCTGAAGGCATGTGCAATTTGGAGATATCTAAAGTGGGCTCGGTCAGGTACGTTGAATTTAGCACATAAAGTGTGAAAGGGGGTGAGATCTCCGTTGGTAATGATGTTTGAGGGTCAGTATTTTATACTTGGCCCAGGCCTGCGGATCGGATAGTGTGGAATTGTGATAGGTTGGGATTCAGCCACAGGGGGGTGTGAGGAGACCAAGAGTTCAGCTGGGGTGCCCTTAGTGCCTCACCCGCCCTCCATGCCCGCATAGTGGTACGCATGGAAGGGGTGAGATTGTGAGGCGTTTTAGGCCCCCTGAATAGCAGTCCCTCCAGGGACCCCACTATGGCTGCCTCCAGCACCGTTGCGGAGTTGGTCAGGTCCGGTCTCAGCCACCAGTGGGCGGTCACAAGCTGAGTGGCCAAATAATACTTGTAACAATCAGGGAGAGCCAAGCCTCCACTGTCCACAGGCCTGGTCAAGGTGGAATATTTGAATCTAGGTGGCCTGCCCCCCCAAATAAAGGAGAGGAAGAGTTGCCTGAGGGAATTAAAGAATACTTTAGTCAGCCAGTGAGGGGAGTTCCGAAAAATGTACGTGAGTTTAGGGAGGACTTTCATTTTAATCAGGTTAATACGCCCGATGAGAGAAAGGGGGAGGTTACTCCACGCCTTAAGTTTGGCTTTAATGGTCACCAGGACAGGGTCGAGATTGAGCCGCACAAAATCCCCAGTCTCCCTTGAGATAACAATTCCCAAGTAGGTGAACTGCTCAACCCACTGAAGCGGGAGAGAGGAGGACCGGGCCCCCGCATCCACTGGGAACAATTGCGACTTGTGCCAGTTCACCCTCAGCCCCGTGAAGGCGGCGAAGGCATCCATGATACCAAGTGCGCCCCGCAGAGAGTCACCAGCGTCATTCAGGAACAGGAGCATATCGTCCGCGTATAAAGCCACTCTCTCCTCCAGCCAGCCCACCCCAAGACCACGGACCTCGGCCGAGCTCCTAAGGGCCTCAGCAATAGGCTCCACGGCCAGGGCGAAGAGAGCCGGGGAGAGAGGGCTGGCCACCATTTCTAGGTGGATCATGCAGACCGTCATCCAGGCCTATGCCCTTAAGGGGCGGGCGCCTCCCTTTCCGGTCACGGCACTTTCAACCAGGGCAATTGGTGCTTCCTGGGCTTTCCTACATCAAGAGTCTGTCTCGCAGGTGTGCAAGGCGGCGACTTGGTCAACCGTGCACACGTTTTTCAAAATTTTACAAGGTTGATGTGCATCTTCTGATGCTTCCTTCGGCTGCAAGGTTTTGCAGGCGGTTGTTTGAGGTTGCAACTCCTCCTTTGAGGAGCTCTGCTGGTTTGGGGTGAAATTGGTGTTTTTTTTTAGATACTGTTCCCACCCCTTGTTTGACACTGGGGACGTCCCACACATTAAGAAGGCTGTGTCTGTCCATGGACGAAAACAGAAAATAGGATTTTTTTTTGTACTCACCGTAAAATCCTTTTCTCGTTCGTCCATGGACGGACACCGCACCCACCCCTCCTTTTTAGGTTTGTACTGCTTGTTACGAACTGAGGCTGCTGACTGCAGGGCAGAGGGTTATGTCTGGAGGGACTGCCCCCTGGGTGGGGCTGTTCATCTCCTGATTATTGTAACATGTGTTTTTAATTATCTAACATGTTCTGCCTAGTCCTCTCCTATGAACAGGAACATAACCCACACGTCAAGAATTGAGAAGGCTGTGTCCGTCCATGGACGAACGAGAAAAGGATTTTACGGTGAGTACAAAAAAATCCTATTTTTTTTTTTTTTTGGCTATATATGCACTTTCGAGTAGAAATCTTCTTTTTAGTAGAATTGGGAAGAATTCGACCTTTTTGTTTGTGTCCCAGATTCACCCCTCTATACTAGTGGCCAAGGTCCTCTAGAAAGAAATTAAGACGAAATTAAAGTGCAAGTAAACCCTCCTATCATTTTCAGGCAAGGAAGCTGCCATATTGGCCTCTGTTTAATCTTCAACTGTCATGATGCTGCACATGTGATCAGTTATGACACCAGCCATTGGATGGTTTGACAGTTTGGTTGAGAGCACAACCAATGTGACAGTTGGCATTTCCGGCATGTCGGGAATGTAACTGCTTTTTGAAACTGTTAAATCGATGGGTTTACTTCCGCTTTAAGCATTGTAGAATTGTCTTCAGAACAAAATGTAAGGGAGATTCTCCAATTGGTACAGGAGTCCTAACCAGTGAGTTAAACAGTATCTTCCCAATCGGATCCAGAGGACCATAGAGGTGTTGTTAAAACTAACTAAATGTAGCTGTGTATACTGGGGACTCATTCACACTGGCAATGACATACATGTGCTTATTTGCATTTTATAGGACACTATATTGCATGCATTTAAAGTTTTTAAATTGCCTGTGTTCAGGTCTGTTTAACCCTTATGGCCCATTCATAACAGCAGCTGTGTTAGAACACAACCGCTGATATGCAGTGCGATGACAGTGGTGTGAACTGGTTTGATAGGAAAGATTTCTTACTATGTCTTATATTGGGGCGGGGCAAGGCCAGTTGTGGGCATACCTTAAAACGCAGAACTAGACCTGGTGTGTGTGTGTGTGTGTGTGTGTGTGTGAAAAATCCCCCTTCTGTTTTTCCCAAATTGTCCGGTAGTTTCCAACATATCTGTTACTCGGTTATGTGCTGTTTTTAGGTGGTGAAACTAAATGCAGTAAAATTAAAGCTGCTTATTAAAATCCCCAGCGGCAAATGTATTTTTATTTTTTGTATTTTTAAATAGATTTTACCTGAAGTCACTTATCTGCACTGCTTTTTAAAGGATACATTTTTAAAAGTTTTAGGATGTAACATGTTCCAGCATCTGCACCTTCTCCCCAGAACCCCTTCCTTATGACAGGGGGTGGGGGATCTTATCCTGGCACCCACTGTCATAACAGCGTGGCCATGCGGGGCTTCTGCGCACACACAGCCGCATCTTTTATTCAGTTTCCTGTGAATGAATTGACAAGTACTGTCAGCTTTGTAGCTCTGATGGCTTGTAGCTCTCAATGAACTACAAGGGTGCTGGCGATCATAGTTCATTGATCTTCCTGGTCTCAAGTAACTGCTTGCCCGTAGGAGGTACATTTCAGACAGCTATCCTGATAGTCTGCAGGAGCCTGAGATTGCAAATTCAATCTGCTGATTACGGCTGCAATCCTCTGCAGGCTTATTAGAAAAAAATATTAAATGCACTCCCCCCCCCACAGGTAAAAAAAAAAAGTGAAATTTTAGCTTTTAAAAGCAAATTTTTTTTTTTTATAAGCTTCTAACCACACCTTGCCCTTCTTTAAAGAAAAAAAAAGATGTGTCACAGGTACAAAAAGGCAACTTCTCAGAACAAGCAATTAATGCAAAACTTTTTAAGTACAACCATTACTTCGTACTAGATTATGAAATATCAAAACAAATAAAGGCAATAAGAAATACAAAACATTCTTATCTTCATGTAGAAAACCCCTCAGGCAGGTCATACCGAAGGCAAGCCCGTCTGAGGGGGGGGGGGGGATCTCTAGATTGCTATGGAAATCCATCACATCATAGAGGGAAGTCTAAAATGGGGTAGAGAATGCTATCCTGTACACACCATATTTTCATTTACTTATTTGAAAAGAATTAGAAAAGAAAAAGGGAAAAAAAAAAAAAGGTGAAGGTAGGAAAAGGGGAAAAAAAAGGGGGGGGGGACACACCTTGCCTTCGAATTTAAAACGTAATTTGGTTTTACAGTGCTCTGACATTTATTGAATTTGCACTGTTGCAGGCTGAACAATACCCAATGTTTCCATTCCCAGCATCTCTCCTATCACACATGGACCAGAGCCTGCAGTAGACTGTTATGCCTCGTTTCCACTGAGAGGAACGGTTCGGGTCAGTACAGTTTTTGGAACGGTTAGAATGGTCTGGTCTATTCTGGTGAGCGTTTCCACTGCAAGTCAAACCGTCGTACCGTCGGGCCATACAGGGTTTAGAAAAAATGCCTAGTGTGTCTACCAATCAGTGGAATGTATTGTAGCTCTGCCCTAACCGTTCCCTTTTCTATGGCCCCACATCTGAAGCAGGACCCAGAATGGTGCGGTATGGTTCGGTTGTATGGGCCGCTTTCATAATGGAAACACCCAAAATGGCGTAACGTACCGATCCGCTCAGTGGAAACGAGGCATTAGTCTTTGTTTACAAAGACTATCTGCTGACATGGCCTCTAAGGACCCATTTAGACCTGTTTGCCTTAACCTGTGGAAATAAGCGGCACAGCAACATATTGCACTTGTCCTAAATACTAAATACAATTGTTACAGTTGTATGCTTTACAATCCAATTGATACAGTTGTGTTTTTTTTGTTTGTTTTTTTTACCCATAAGACCCCATTCACACAGGGGCAACACGACTTCCAACGTGACTTTGGGAGGCAACTTGGACACAACTTAAGTCACAGCGCGACTTGCAACACGACTGAAGTCGCCTCCAGGACAGGGGACTTTGCCAGTGGCCAATCAAAGAGTAATCAGCTCTGTGGGAGAGAGGGGGGATCCGACTTGGAGGCGACTTCCATTGAAATCAATGGGTACAAGTAGAGGTCGACAAGATATGGGTTTTTCTCTGGCTGATGCCAATATTTAGAAATCGGGGAGGCCGATGGCAGATTATATGTTGCCGATTTTTAAGCCTTTTTTTTTTTTTTTTTTTTTTCCTTAATCTTAGAAATTCTAGGGTGGGGAGGAGGTTATTGTTTAGGGTGGAGAGGTGGGGTGCAGCCTATCAGTGCCCACCAGTGCAGCCTGTCAGTGCCACCTCATTAGTGCCCACCAGTACAGTACACCAGTACAGCTCAGTTATCAGTGCCCACCAGTACAGCTCAGTTATCGGTGCCCACCAATACAGCTCAATGTCATTCACTGCCACCTGCACTAGCGGAGCGCTCCTGGCTCCGTTCCATCCCCTTGCATGGCCAAAGACAGCCCCATTCATCCCCTGACGTGCTGCGCACCCGCCTCTGCCTCCAGACTACAAACCCCAGAATGCAGCGCGGCCAGTAACAGCCAATCGGCGGCCGCCGCTGCCGACTTCCTCCACTGGGGGGGGGGGAAAAGTCAGCAGGCAGCGGCCGTGCTAGCAACCGTTTAGATTAGACGGTGTACGGTCGCGGGGTGGGGGGGATTTCCACCCAGCATGACCCTGCCTTGGATCCCTCACAAATCGGCCTTTTTAAACATAATCGGCCGATGACGATTTCTTTACAAAGACGAAATATCGGTCGACCTCTAGGTACAAGTCGCCTAGAAGTCGGATTGAAGTAGTACAGGAACCTTTTTTGAGGCGACTTGAAGTCGGATCCAAAGTCGTCCCTGTGTGAATGGGCTCTAAATGTGTGTGGTGATGTGCAGACAATTGCAGCCCAATAAACATTATATGGAGAAACCCTAACATAAAACCGTCACAAAAGGTGGCCTTTAAAAGCCTTTCAACCACTTTTCCACCAAGGACGTCATATGACGGCTAGGGCTGGGCGATTTTTTTCCCCCCCAAAAAAATCTGTTTTTTTTTTTTTTTTTTTTTTTTTTTTTATTATTATTATATTAATTAAAGTGCATCAACAAACAAAATTGCAAAGGCAAACCCTTTCTCTAACTGCAAAGTCAGTGTGCAACAAACACACAATATATTCCAGCGCTCATGGAACATACATTATTAACTATTGAAAACTCTTGAAACTCTGTGTGTGATTCCTTCTGTCCCAGCCTTGCTGCGATCCTGGCTCTGCATCCTTTTGGGTTGGAGGGCCCTCCACACGCTGGTCTGCCTGTTGTCCATCATTCAAGGTACTGTGCTCACACAGAGATCATGCCACAGGCTTTGTTTTGACTTTTTTAACCCCTCCTTGCTCCACGGATGTCACTGCAAGTTTAACAAGTTTGTCACCACTGGCAACTGGAGTTAAGATTCATTTTCCCTCTGCACATTTGGGATTGGATCCCTCTCTTTATTGTGATAAATGGACTAAGCTTTTTTTATCAATTCTTCAAGAGTTTTCAATAGTTAATAATGTATGTTCCATGAGCGCTGGATTATATTGTGTGCATGTTGTGTATTTTGTACTTCTGGATACGGATTTTTTTCTTGCTGCGCTGGATCCTGTTTTTTCCCCCTTTTGGATACTTTGTACTTCCCAAAATATTTGGGATTTGTTTCTTATTATTATTATTATTATTATTATTATTATTATTATTATTATTATTATTATCATCCATTATATTTTTTTCTTTATCCACCAATTTAGCGCTTGTGACCTTTTGTTGTTTTTTGCAGTGTGCAACAAAGATTGTTAAACATCCAAATTATTAATACTGTATTTGGATTTAGCTAATAAAACAACAAAAAATCCTGAGGTTACTCTTAGTTGAATTGAACTGTGTCCATGCCTCACTGTACCCTTGTCTCACTGTGCCCATGCTTCAATCACTGTGCCCGTACCTGATGCAGATTTTCATGGTATACGGATTTTACTGCTACACCGGTGGCCATTCCAGTATTCAAAAGCCGCGCCTCCTCCTCGTCTGTGATAGGCGGAACACTCAATTTCCCAGCATTCAGTGTTCCGCCTATCATGGTCATCCTCATAACACAGACGAGGATGAGAGGATGTCCATGATAGGCTGAATACTGCCTGCTGTGAAATTGAGTGTTCCGCCTATCACAGAAGACGAGGACTCGGGAGGCGCGGCTTTTGAACACTGCAATGGCCGCCGTCTGTCTGCATGACACGCTGATCACGTAGGCAGACGGCAGCTGCAGCGAGTAGATGTAATTGGGGTAACGCTGCCCAGTGCCATTCCGGATACGCCCCCTGCAGTCCTGCTACGGAAACTTTGAAGGGGAAAAAAAAAAAAATCTAAAATCGATTTTCTTCAAAACTGAATCGATTTGAGCTCAAAACTCGCTTCAAGATTAAAATCAATTTTTTTTTCCCAGCCCTAATGACGGCGCTGACTTTGAGGGGGGATATCTGAATGATGCTTGCAGCTGCAGGCATTTAGATATCATTTTTTTTTTTTTTATGCCAGCGATTCTGCGCACCATAAGAACGATCATAGCGGCAGTTCCGCCGCTTGATCGTTCTTATAGGTGGCGGGAGGGGGAAGCCCCCCCCCCTGCCGCCGCCATCCGGTGCTTTTCTGGGCTCTCCCGTGCCATCGGGGGCCCGGAGATGAATCGGCCGGCGCCAGCTCACGACGATGGAGATTTCCTATGATTGTCGAGTACCGGGCGCGATGTTGTGACGCCACGCCCGGTACCCGGAAGTAAACAAAGCCACAATTGCGGCTGTCAGCATGAGATCGGTGAATTTTTTTATTTTTTTCCAGCCTGGATGAGAGATTTGGGGTCTTATTGACCCCGCATCTCTCCATAAAGAGGACCTGTCACAATGATTCCTATTACAAGGGATGTTTACATTCCTTGTAATAGGAATAAAAGTGATAAAAAAAAAAAAAAGTAAAACGCCCCTGTCACCGGTAGCTCGTGCTCCGAAGCGAACACGCATGCAAGTCCCGCCCACATATGTAAACGCTGTTCGAACCCCACATGTGAGGTATCGCCGCGTGCGGTAGAGTGCAAGCAACAATTCTCGCACTAGACCTCCTCTGTAACTCAAATAGTAACCTGTAAAAAAAATGAAAGCCCCGCCTATGGAGATTTTTAAGTACCGAAGTTTGGCGCCGTTCTGAGTGTGCACAATTTTAAAGCGTGACATGTTTGGTATCTATTTACTCGGCGTAACAGCATCTTTCACATTATACAAAAAAATTGAGCTAACTTTACTGTTTGTTTTTTTTTCGCCAAAAAAGGCGTTTCAAAAATTATTGCGCAAATACCGTGCAAGATAAAGTTACAATGGCCGCCATTTTATTTCCTAGGGTGTCTGCTAAAAAAAAAAAAATTATGTTTGGGGGTTCTGATTAATTTTCTAGCAAAAAATTATGATTTTTACATGAAGGAGAGAAGTGCCAGAATAGGCCCGGTGGAGAAGTGGTTAATCAACCATAAATTGGACCAAAATTTTGAAGACTGATAATTGCGATCAAATTTCAGTACAACCCAAATCGGAATCTCATCTCTTTAAGACCTGAACATGAGAGGGTAACGCCTCCCCAAAATAAATGTGGTGATCAGGCCTTGTAAATGGGGGGAAATGTTCTGACCCTGAAGGGGTTAATGTGTGTGTGTGTGTGTGTGTGTGTGTGTGTGTGTGTGTTTGATATAATCAATCAGTGGTTCTCAACCTTCTAGAGCCGTGACTCCTTGATAAAATTTTCCAAGTTGTTGGGACCCCTAACAGTAAAATGAATTTCATAGCATGGGTTGTCGGCACCCAAGGCAAGACAAGTAATTTGCACCCCTACCCCGCGGACACTTAGCGCTCCCTGAGTCCCTTCCACTCATACAGTAGTAAAACCCCTTATGGTACATTTTAGGATGTACCACTCCTTTTTTTTTTTTTTCCTTTTCTTTCCCTTTTTATCTCTCTATCCTAATTTCTTGTCCCCCCCCCCCTCTGTTCCTCACCCTCTTCTTCTCTCCCTTCCATGTATTCTCTATTTTTTTTTTTTATTCCTTCTTACTCCTTTGATGGGTTACAACAATGCTGGGGGGAGTTCTGATCAGCCAACTTGGGTGCTCTTGATCAAGGTCACCTGCTGATCTGAGAACTGTAGTTTTAATGGCAACTATAATCACATGTTAATCACTGTCTCCGACTTTGGTGTTTTTTGTAGCAGTGACACCTATCCCGAAATCAGGAGATAGGGTCTCCTTCAGCCCCTCCCACTTCACATGCCTCACCAGTCAGCTGACCTCTAGTCTCTGCTCTCCAGCCATGCCGCAAACTAAATGTGAGGCTCCAGGAAGAGCCCAGCTGGGCGGCCACAGGCTCCAGGAAGAGCCCAGCTGGGCGGCCACAAAAAAGTTGGCAGTGGAGAGTGAGCGAGTGAGAGTAGAGCTGGTGCAAGGATTTTTGACACCCTAGGCGAAACCTAATTTTGCCGCCCCCATTTGCTCCACCCCTGACTCCACCCCCTTTGCCCTGCTCATGTGACAGGAAGTGGCGCTATACAGGAAGCATTGGCTCTGCTTCCTCTAGCACTGGCTCCAGTGCTGCGCCTCTAATTACACTACCGGCCAGACAGAGCAGCTGCCTGAGACTGAGTTAGTTGCATGCTGCAGCCTGCAGAGCATGCAGACGTAGAGGGAAATCGGCGGCCGGGCGCCCCTAGGCAGCAGTGTACCCTAGGCGGCTGCCTAGTTTGCCTAGTGGTAGCACCGTGAGAGAGTGAGAGATTCAGCAGGTCTTCTTTGAAAATTCTGTAACTGCAGTAAAATTTTAGTTTATCCCACAAGAAATCCAGTGAGCTCTCAACATCCTGTGGTGAGCTGACATTCCTACCTTTGCGGCACTAAAATCTAAAGCAGTTTGTTATCCTTCCTGAGTTCTCCTTTTGCTAGACTACAGAACACCGCCTTTATATTATGAAGTGCTGGAGGTGTTCTGTAAATTTACGTTTATTTTATTCTGTCAAACTAATTTGGGTTGTTTTTCCTTTCTGTGAAGAAAACAAGCATGCACGTTTTATTAAACTAAACAAAGTAATGTATGTGGAGTTACATTGGCAGGTATTATAGAAGTGTGGAGAATGTGTAGATTCTCTGCACAACCGTGCAATCCCTTGTGTGGGCAAGAGGCCCTTTGCCTTGGTTCACACTGGTGCGTTTTGACATGCGATTTGGCATGTCAAAACTGCAATATTAGCCGGCTATGGCACCATCCTAATCGGCTGCGACGCTGCATCTGCGTCGCTGCACCAATTTCAAAAAGTAGTTTCTGTACTACTTTTTGCGATTTCGGCTGCGATTTACATTGACATCTGTGCAGAAACCTGCACAGATGTCTTTGTAATCGCGGCTGAAATCGGGACGGACCAGCAGGAGTGAAATCGTGCGAGTTCAGCTGAACTCGCACGGCTTCACTCCCGCAGCCCAGTGTGAACCTGGGCTCTATACTATATGCTTGGATGGACAGATTAGGCAAACGTATCACATCTGCTTTGGAAAGGAGACCGCTGGAATTAACCCATTCAGTATTGCCTTGAGTTAGATGTAAGTTTCTTTATCTGACCACTAGAATATTTGCAATGTCAGATTAGGGTCCAAATATTCCTGACGTGAGTAGGCACTGTTAAAACTATTATGAAGGCAGTATCCTAGAAATATATGGTGAAACAGGAAGATCTTTCATACAGTGAATATTGTCATAGGCATGTGATTATCACATGATACAGCTGATAACCTTCTATTTACAGAGACTAGCTATGGGCACCTTCAAAAACCAACATTGCAGAGATCTTATTGGAAATGGTGACAGTTTTCTGATCTGTCCAACTGGGGGCTGTCTGCCTGCACCTAAATTTTTATTCAGATATATCAAAACTCCCTATACTTGGGAGGCATAGCAGAATGTGTTTTAGGGTGTAATTCTGTGTGTGTGTGTGTGTGACGTAACTTTGTGAAACCAAAGTAAAATTTTTCCAAACATGTACAACTTCAAAAAGAAACTCGCCATACCTCTTAAACACCTTTTTTTTTTAATGTCTAATTTCTCAAAAGTGGACATTTGGGGGTATTTGTACTGTCCTGGCGTTTTAGGGCCTCAAGAAATAATGGGCTGTCCATACACCAGGACTGATTAATTTCCAAATAAACCGTGCATCCGGAAAGTGTTCACAGCGCTTCATTTTTTCCACATTTTGTTAGGTTACAGCCTTCCTCCAAAATTTAATAAATTCAATATTTTCCTCAAAATTCTACAAACAATACCCCATAATGACAACATGAAATATGTTTGTTTGAAACTTTTGCAAATTTATTAAAACATTTAATAAAAAATCCCACGTACATAAGTATTCGCAGCCTTCGCTCAATACTTTGTTGAAGCACCAATTGCAGCCTCAAGTCTTTTTGGGTATGATGCCTACAAGCTTGGCAAACCTATTTTTGAGCACCCCCCCCCCCCCCCCCATTCTTCTTTGCAAGACCTCTCAAGCTCCATCAGGTTGGATGGGGAGCGTCAATGCACAGCCATTATTTTTTTATTTTTTTTAGATCTCTCAAGAGATGTTCAATCGGTTTCAAGTCTGGGCTCTGGCTGGGCCACTCAAGGACATTCACAGAGTTGTCCTGTAGCCACTCCTTTTGTTATCTTGGCTGTGTGCTTAGGGTCGTTGTCCTGTTGGAAGATGAACCTTTTGCCCCAGTCTGAGGTCCAGAGCGCTCTTGAGCAGGTTTTCATCAAGGATGTCTCTGTACATTGCAGCATTCATCTTTCCCTCGATTTATGACTAGTCTTCCAGGTCCTGCCTCTGAAAAACAGACTTTCTTGAACTTCATGGCTTGGTTTGTGCTCTGACATTGCACTTTTAACTGTGGGACCTTTAGACCCCTTTCACACTGGGGTGTTTTTCAGGCACTTTGGCGTTTAAAAAAAAGCGCCTCAAAGAAGCCTCATCTGCAATCCCAATGTGAAAGCCCGAGTGATTTCAGAGCCCTTTCACACTGCCAGTGCCCGAAAAACACTGAAAGCTCCACTAAGACCCCTTTCACACTGGGATGTTTTTCAGGTACTTTGGCGTTTTAAAAAAAGCACCTCAGTGGGAAGGGGCGCTTTAGGAGCGATGTATTAACCACTTAAGCCCCGGACCATTTGGTAGCTAAAGGACCAGAGGTGAATTCAGAATTTTGTACTGCGCTGCTTTAACTGTAAATTGTGCGGACATGCAATGTTGTACCCAAATGAAATTTGCGTCCTTTTCTTCCCACAAATAGAGCTTTCTTTTTAATGGTATTTGATTGCCTCTGCGATTTTTTTTATTTTTTGCGATATAAACGGAAAAAGACCGAAAATTTTGAAAAAAAATTATATTTTCTACTTTTTGTTATAAGAAAAATCGAATAAACTCAATTTTAGTCATACATTTAGGCCAAAATGTATTCAGCCACATGTCTTTAGTAAAAAAAATGTCTGTGTATATTTATTGGTTTGCGCAAAAGTTATAGCGTTTACAAACTAGGGTACATTTTCTGGAATCTACACAGCTTTAAATTTATGACTGCCTATCTCATTTCTTGAGGTGCTAAAATGGCAGGGCAGTACAACCCCCCCCCCCCCCAAATGACCCCATTTTGGAAAGTAGACACCCCAAGGAAATTGCTGAGGCATGTTGAGCCCATTGAATATTTATTTATTTTTTTGTCCCAAGTGATTGAATAATGACAAAAACAAAAAAATTACAAAAAGTTGTCACTAAATGATATATTGCTCACACATGCCATGGTTATATGTGAAATTACACCCCAAAATACATTTTGCTGCTTCTCCTGAGTACAGGGATACCACATGTGTGGGACTTTTTAGGAGCCTAGCCACGTATGGGACCCCGGAAACCAAGCACCGCCTTCAGGATTTCTAGGCACAAATTTTTGATTTGACTCCTCACTACCTATCACAGTTTCGAAGGCCATAAAATGCCAAAATAGCACAAAACCCCCCCCAAATGGCCCCATTTTGGAAAGTAGACACCCCAAGCTGTTTGAGAGGCATGGTGAGTATTTTACAGCTCTCATTTGTTTTTGAAAATGAAGAAAGAACATTTTTTTTTTTTTTATTTTTTTTTTTTTCAATTTTCAAAACTTTGTGACAAAAAGCGAGATCTGCAAAATACTCACAATACCTCTCAGCAAATAGCTTGGGGTGTCTACTTTCCAAAATGCGGTCATTTGGGGGGGTTTGTGCCATCTGGGCATTCCATGGCCTCCGAAACTGTGGGCAGTGAGAAGTGAAATCAAAAATTTACACCCTTAGAAAGCCTGAAGGCGGTGATTGGTTTTTGGGGTCCCGTACGCGGCTAGGCTCCCAAAAAGTCTCACACGTGGTATCCCCGTACTCAGGAGAAGCAACAGAATGTATTTTGGGGTGTAATTCCACATATGCCCATGGCATGTTTGAGCAATATATCATTTAGTGACAACTTTGTGCAAAAAAAAAAAAAAAATTGTATTTTTTCCGCAACTTGTGTCAACATATAATATTCCATGGACTCGACATGCCTCTCAGTATATAGCTTGGGGTGTCTACTTTCCAAAATGGGGTCATTTGGGGGGGTTTTGAACTGTTCTGGCATTTTATACACAACATTAGGAAGCTTACATCCACTCTTCTAACCACTTGAAGACAAAGCCCTTTTTTACTCTTTTTGTTTACATGAAAACATAATTTTTTTTGCAGGAAAATTATGTTGAACCCCCAAACATTATATATATTTTTAAAGCAAAGGCCCTACAGAATAAAATGGTGGGTGTTGCATTTTTTTTTTCTACACAGTATTTGCACAGCGATTTTTCAAACCCATTTTTTTGGGAAAAAATACTTTTTTTTATTTTAATGCACTAAAACACACTATATTGCCCAAATGTTTGATGAAATAAAAAAGATGATCTTAGGCCGAGTACATAGATACCAAACACGACCTGCTGTAAAATTTCGCACAAACGCGCATTGGCGACAAACTACATACATTTTTAAAAGCCTTTACAGGTTACCCCGTTAGATTTACAAAGGAGGTCTACTGCTAAAATGACTGCCCTCGATCTGACCTTCGCGGTGATATCTCACATGCATGGTGCAATTGCTGTTTACATATGACGCCAGACCGACGCTTGCGTTCGCCATTGGGCAAGAGCAGGGCAGGACAGGGGTGCTATTTTTATTTTTTTTATTATTAATTTTGCTATTTTATTTTTAAATTGTTCCTTCCATATTTTTTTTTTTTTTTTTTTATTGTTATCTCAGGGAATGTAAATATCCCCTATGATAGCAATAGGTAGTGACAGGTACTCCTTTTTTTTGAAAAAACTGGGGTCTAGACCCTAGATCTTTCCTCTGCCCTCAAAGCATCGGACCACACCAAGATCGGTGTGATAAAATGCTTTCCCAATTTCCCAATGGCGCTTTTTATATCCGGGGGGGTACATTCCCTCCCACTGCTTGTAAAAGCAGTCCAGAGGCTAATTAGCCACTAGGATTGCTTTTACATGAAAGCCGGCCGCTGGCTGAAAAGAATGATACCAAGATGATACCTAAACCCGCAGGCATCAATCTGGTATAACCATTCAAAGTCCAGCAACATACCAGTACGTTGCTGGTCCTTGTTGGACATGTATTGTAATCCTTTCTTTTTTTTTTTTTTTCATGCAGCCAGGTGGCTGAACGAAAAAAGAGATTGATCGGTGGGTATGCCCACCATTAGAATACCGCCCTTCATCCACCCACTTCTAATGATGGGCATACATGCACCATTTATATATGCCGAAGCATGGGGGCATCCTCCCGCAAAAAAGTTATGCCGCGTACACATGGTCGGACTTTTCCACGGGCAAGCCTCCATCGGAATTTCGACCGTATGTACACGGCATTAGGAGCAAAATCACTCCTCCGCCCCTGCTGCCCCAATGCTTCGGCATATGCTTTTTTTTTTTTTTTAACTGGTGGTGAAATCACCTCCTACAGGACTGGAGTCGCAGGGATCAGGCCTGTCTCTGCGAACGCTGCAGTTATGTGTGTTGTGTTTTGTAAGTGACTGATCGATACTGCACTTGGGTGGCCTGGGCTGGACGGAGGGGCAAAACGCAGGTGCTAGCAGGTATCTGGGCTGATCCCACTAACACTGCGTTTTTGGGAACCCTAAACTGCTGGGGACGCTAGTATAGATCTGATCAGATCAGATATTGATCTGTTCAGATACTATACCACTAAGGGAGGTGTATGCTTCACGCGTGGGTGTTAGCGTTACTGGCACTAACCTGACGCTGCCTGGGGTGTGACGCAGACCCTCTCTGACGCTAAAACCTAATTGATATCACCCGTCGGGCGATCAGGGGGTTAAACCTTTATTGGGTTATATACGGCGGGTGCCCTGACACTATATAAAAAGCAAACTAACTAACCAGCGTCACCCGTAACACTTATATGATGATCACTGGTGAAAGGGTTAACTAGGGGCAATTAGGGGGTTAAAACCTTTATTAGATAATATATGGGGGTACCTGACGCTATAAAAACCTGCGGCGAACCTAAAAAAAATTACTGGCTACCGATCTGCATCACCGACGCTAAGACATCGATCAGAAAAATGATAGCTTAGCGACAGTGGTGATAGGGGGTGAAAGGGTTACCTGGGGGGCGATCAAGGGGGTTAAACCTTTATTAGATAATTTATGGGGGTACCCGACGCTATAAAAACCTGCGGCGAACCTAAAAAAAATTACTGGGTACCGATCTGCATCACCGACGCTAAGACAGCGATCAGAAAAATGATCGCTTAGCGACGGCGGTGCTAGGGGGTGAAAGGGTTATCTGGGGGGTGATCAAGGGGTTCAACCTTTATTAGGGGGGGTTAGGGGGCTACACTGGACCTAAAACTAAATGTAGTGAAACTTTTACAGTCACAAATGTCACTGATTGCAGTGATCACTAAATAAATGGTCACTGCAATCAGTGACCCTGTGACTGGGGGCTGGGGGGTGATCTGGGGGGGCGATCTATGTGTGCTGGTGTTAGTGTAGTGTTTGTGCACTAACCTGTGTGTCTTCTCTTGTACGGTGCTCGGTATATGTGAGCGCCGCACAGGAGATGACATCACTTCCTCCTTCTGTCTGTGTAAACATTACACAGAGGGGGCATTTCCATTCGCCGGGAGCGATCGCGGGGGGGGTGGCCGGAATCGAACGGCCGTCCCCTCATGTCGGATCGCTCCCCAACGAATTCCGACCGCTCACTGTACAGAAGGGGGTCCAATCAACTGTACAAAGGCAATCACGTACACTCTACGTGATTGTGCCTGTCGGTGCCATTGTGCCGACGTGTATATATACAGTGAGCGGTCGTTAAGGGGTTAAACGCTGCAAAGAAGCTGCTTGCAGGACTTTTTTTGATGCCCTGCCAGCGCAGCGCCTCGGTGTGAAAGCTCTTGGGTTTTCACATTGGGATTGCAGATGCAGTTTCTTGCAGGCACTTTTTTTAATGCTAAAGCGCCTGTAAAACGCCCCAGTGTGAAAGGGGTCTTGTATAGACAGGTGTGTGCCTTTCCAAATCATGTGCAATTTACTGAATTTACCACAGGTGGACTCCAAGTTGTAGAAACATCTCATAAATGATCAGTAGAAACAGGATGCACCTGAGCTAAATTTTGATTGAGTGTCATGGCAAAGGCTTGGAATACTTTTACATGTGAGAGAGATCTCGCTATCGTGGATGCACTATACTATAGACTAACTCTTATACAGACAAAATAATATACTTTGGATTATTGTTGCCAAAGAAATGAAGCAGAATATGCTTTGGCCTAAATTCATGAAGAGCGATTATTTGCAACCTTTTATTACAGTAACAGAAAAATTGTGTGTGGTGTTGCATGACTGAATTTAATAATTGTCATTCAAAGTGACCGCACTGAAAACTTAAATGGGACCTCCTAGTCTCCCTCTTCTATCCTTCTACACTTTTTTTCCTTCTTGAAATATGTTTAAAGTAAGTTGGGCAGTCCCTTGTTTCTGATGGTGTCAGGTTTTATGATTAGGCCAGGTTCTGTATGGCCATAGTAAGTGGGTGTGGTGTTTGTGTGTGGTGTTTTTTTTTTTTTTATATGCCTGACACTAAGTATAATCAATAACGATCTATTATGGTGTCTAGATGCCATCTCTTTTCTCGATGTACTTAAAGTGGAAGTCCATGCAAAAACTAAAATCCCTGGATCTAACACTAACCTCTCTATCCCTGTAAAGAAAACGAGTATACATAAATTTTTTTGGAAGCCGACATGACCCGCTCCGACCGGATCCCATGCTGAGTCGCCAGCCACGGCTTCTCTGGAGGTGGGTGCAGAGGAGACGGAGATCAACGGAAGCCTCATAATAACTCTATGGGTGACATCACTTCCCGTTCATTTCGTCAGCCGTGTCCTCTGCAGAGCTTCCGCTGCTGGAGAGTGGGTCAGATCGGTATCCAAAAAGGTATGTATACTCCATTTTTTTTTTCTTCACAGGGATAGAGAGGTCAGTGTTGGATCCGAGGTGGCTATAGATGCAGTCATTTTAGTTTTTTGCATGGACTTCCACTTTATGCCATGTATACCAATATGTTTTATTATTGTCTTATTACCATGGAACCGCTTTTCTGTTGAAAATAAAATATGTGAAAAAAATAACTTCTAAATGGCCAGGGCACGAAGGGGGGTGGAAGTGTATGGTATTGTGGTGGTTAAAGAGGAAAATTTAATTTGTTACCGATGAAGAGAGATTATGGGGACAAGAAGCAAATTTAAGCCTGCCGACGGGTTGCACAAAACTGACAGCTTCGGTCGGGAGCCACTGTACTAACCATGCAAGGTTATTCCAGTGATTCCCCTCCCCCTTGCTGAGTTGTGTTCTGACGGGGGGGTGGCCTACTCCAGAACACTCCCGCACACTGCCATTGGCTGATGGCACTGATCGAGAGTCAGTCAGCTGATGGTTTTCCAGCATGCATGTTTGAAATGCACATTTTAATTTTATTTTTTTATTTTGTACCTGCAAATGTCTCCCGACATTCATCCCGCGTGTATGGGGCTTTAGGGTTTATATAGACTGTCCATTGTATTCTTTTCTTTACCATACAAGCTTGTGTGAGTGAAAATTAAGGCTCCATGTACACTGAAGCCGATGAACTGCAGTTTATTGGCGTTTTTTTTTTTTAAAAAAAGCCTATTGACTGCACTCTGTTAGCCTGTGTGTTCATGTAGACATAACGTTTTTTAGCGTTAATGGGCTTTTTTCTGAACGCAAGAAATTTGCGTTCAAAGTGCAGTTTTTCGGCGGGAAAAAACGCAGAAAAGCGCTCAAATGCTGGTCGCCAGCGTTTTTGAGCGTTTTTTGATCCATTGAAGAAAAAAAAGCTAATAAACGCTAGTAAAAAAAACGCTGATAAAAGCTATATTTTAAAGCAGCTTTTTCTGCCAGAAATCTGGCGTTCAAAGCGACCGTTTTTGAGCTTCTTTGTACATGGAGCCTAAATGGTGAAACATCTGAAAGTCCTGTTGTACTTGTGCACATAATCGATTACACAGCTCTGCTGTGAAGTCACCTGGTGATCTCCTGCATGCGGAGAGCCAGCTGTCAATCAGGCAGCAGGGTGGATCTGGACTATGATCATCCAGAGCCTAAAACAGCTTTGCCATGTCAGCTGACAGCAGGCAATAGCCCACTATAAACTGACTTTAGCTCACAGGAGACCAAAAGTTAATTCTTGTGACCCACAAGAGAAGGCCATATTTCTCTTTTTAATCATTTTTGGCAGTGTTAATTTCCTTGCATAAACTAATTTAGAATCTAAAAGCACATGCAAGAAAGGAAAAGCAAAACGAAACCTGCAGTAGTTGTGCTAATGAACACCAGGGAAATTCCTACATGTCTTGTTTTATGTAAACAATATTCAAACTTAAAAACGCAGGCTTTGTATTAAGGGCCAGTTGACACCAGATGCTCCAGTGTTATTAAACTGCATCCAGAATGCATGCACAGTGTTTGTCATGTATTCCAATGGCCCTAGTTCACACCAGTGTGGTCAGTTCCAGTGCTTTCAACAAAAGTACAACCTGCTGCATATTTTTAATAATATTATGTTGGGGTAACACATTCTTTCATAGCCAACCACCTAGCATTAAAAGGAGGCCAGCAATGGTAGCCCTTAGTTTACTTTACTTTAAAATGCATTTCCATTTTCCAAACTGCATGACTGATGTGATTAATGCATTTTTCTTCTTTTTTTTCTTTTATTTTAGATATCTGTGCTTGCTAAAGAAACTGGAAGGGCAGAAGTACATTTTTACAATGAAGTGTACAGGGTTGTCCGAGTGTCAGCGCCTACACATCTTGTTGGAAAACGCACTTCTTATGGAAACAAGCAAATGGAAGGTGCCATGTTTTCTAGATTCTACTATCAAGGTACACAGAAATTAGATTTTATCTTTATTTTTAATTATACCAACTGTAAACCCTCAAATGTTTCTCTTAAAATAATAAACCTGTTATACATATCTGATTTGTGCAATGGTTTTGCACATGGAAGCCCCGATCCTTCTCTTCTTGGGTCCCCCGGTGGGGCTCCTGGCTCCTCCTTGCAAAATCTGGTGCAGCCATGCACGATAGCCAATCAGCTTCTAACTTGCATCGTTGCATAATCGGGTTGAAAAAAGACACATGTCCATCTAGTTCAACATCGGCTTGTTCAATTAAGTAGAGCTGTACCAGATTCTGCCCTCTGCTTTAGTAAATTAACCCTTGTGCCTTGTTCTGCACTCTGTGGGGGTGGCCATCTAGAAATGGGGGTTTTTGCTTCCTTATGTCGGAGCATCCAGCAAGGGAAACTAGCAGTTATGCCTCGTACACACGACTGGTTTTCCCGTCGGGAAAACTGCCATGAGAGCTTTTGGCCGGGAAAACCGGCCGTGTATGCTCCATCGCAGTTACTCTTTCGTTCATGGGCGGACACAGCTTCCTCTTGACAAGTGGGGCATTGTCCTTCAATTAGGAGTGACTAGGCAGAAAACTTGTAGAAAGTGTTAACACATCACACCTTATACAGTACTGCCCAGGGGGCGGACCCTCTGGGTATAACCCCTCTCCCTGCACCTCGGGCCCATTGGTCTGGGGTTTTTTTTTCCTACGTTTCCACGTTTTTTTGTTCCTGTAAGCTTCGATCAACTGCCGACTGGGTGACAGGCTGGATCCCAGATCCTTGTAGTCTCCCCAGTTTCGACCATCGAGCGTGTGCCGACCCTAGCTATGCACTGGGTTTTCCACAACATGCCCAACGCTCCACGGGTGGCCGGGTGAGCTTATGCTCCAGGGCATGCATATGATCGGTCTCTATGGCTCAATCACAGCATGCCGGGCTGACAGTCACCTCCGTAACTGTGCGGAAGATGATCTGTCCGGAATGTCTTCCAGCATAATTCACGCAGGAATGGTAAGTAGCTCCCCTGCTTCAGCAGGAAGTCTTGGATGGACATTCCCGGAGAGATCAAGTAAGTGGCTTTGCCTTTTCCTTGGTCACCATCTGGAGCGGGGCTGCGCTGTAGGCTGTCATTAAATGTCAATGTGCTGCTTACCTGTGTCTTTTCTCCCTCCGTGCTGTCAGCGGCCATTTTCTTCTGGTCCACGCCTGTTTTGGCCTCTATCGCTCGGCAGCCATTTTCTTGTGGTTCGCACCTGTATGGATCTACCGCCGCTCGGCGGCCATTTTCTTGTGGTCCGCGGCCGCTTTGGCCTCTGTCGACTGGTGGCCATTTTCTTATGGTCCACACTGTTCTTCAGCACGGCCGCTTGGCGGCCATTTTGTGGAAGTCTTCGGCCTCTAGGGTGCATTCTACAGGCGCAAAAGTATACAGACACACGCTGACGGGATCAGACTGACACAGGCAGCGGTGGGAGAGCGGTACTGTTCTAAGGGTGGTGAGTCCTCTGGAAGACCCTGCATCTCTGTAGCAGCTAGGAGGGTGGCCTATTGATACCTTGCCTGTCCTTGTCCCTGTGGGTGTCAGGCCCGTGGGTCAGCATGACGTCAGAAGCAGACGTCCTTTCCCCTGAAACACCTAAATTGGCAGCTGGTGTTCCTGATGTATCTGTGGACGCTATGTCGGCAATCCTGGAGGCTTTTGTTGCCAAGGTAGAAGCGGCGCGTGGGAACATGGGGCGTAGGAAACCCCCCTTCCCCTGCCATCTTCTGGGGATAATTCTGATGCAGAACCAGGCCCGGCTGTGGCTCATGACCCTGATTCATCAGACTGCGGACCGTGACCGGTTGGACAGTGAGTGATCCTGGGTCAACACGTGAAAAGGCTTTGGTATCTGACCTTATCACTGCAATGCGGGATACGCTGAAATTGGAAAATGCTGCAGAAGCAGCAGAGATGGCGGTTGCCTTTTGGGTTCCGTAAGCTGGCCCGCACTGCTAAGGTGTTTCCTTGTGTGTCTTATCTTGATAAGCTTTTATACAAGGAGTGGGAAAACCCACTGAAGGTTTTTGCAGCCCCAAAATATTTTGCGGTCCGGTACCCCTTTTGAGGAGAGTTTCCTGAAAAAATGGTCCTCTCACCCGGTAGTGGACCCCCCTGTGTCCAGACTTAACAAAGTTTACCATGATTCCAGTGGAAGGGGCTCCTGTCTTCAAGGACCCTGTGGACAAGAAGGCTGAGGCACTCGCTCGCTACCTATACACAGTGGTAGGCTAAGCGGTGCGTCCAGCATTGGCTGGGGCTTTGGTGTCTCAGACACTTGCTGAGTGGGCAAAGGTGCTACTCCAGGGGTTAAAGGCGCGGGAGGCTCCTCCGAATGAGGTAGCTTCGGCCGACCAGTTGGTACAGGGCTTTAAATTTCTCTGACATGAATACTATCCCCTTGCTTTCTAGAGCCTCGGTTTATGCAGTGGCATTACGCCGCCTTATCTGGCTAAAGTGCTGGTCTGCGGACCAATCTTCCAAGAAGGCCCTGCTGGATCTGCCCTTTAAGGGCAACAGACTTTTTGGAGCCTCTCTGGATGATTTCATTGAAGATGCCACAGGAGGTAAGAGCACGTTGCTTCTGCAATCCAATAAGGGTAAGGAGCCACGCCATAGGCAAGGGCCCTCCTTTACTACACACAAGCATTTTATTTTGTCCGCCCAGGGCGGCAGGTAAAAGATCCCAGGCCGATAAAGCACCTGCTCAGGGACAAAAGCGCCCTTGGTTTCACTAGCCTGCGGACAAATCTACGTCCGTAATGAAGGTCTGCCCCCACCCATCTCTCGGGTGGGGGGACGTCTTTGCGAATTCGCGACTCGGTGGACATCTCTGATCTCCGACCGGTGGGGTTGCAAAGTAACCTCAGGCTACAAGATGGTTTCTCTCTTGTCCACGGAACAGATTCTTTCCCTACAGCCAACCCATCGGGAGGCCCTGTATGGGGATCTGCTGGAACGCGGGGTGATCATTCCTGTCCCAGGGCAGGAACGGTTTCAGGGGTTTTACTCGAAATCTGTTCGTAGTGCCAAAGAAGGATGGGGTTCGTCCAATCCTGGATCTCAAGGCCCTCAATTGCTTTGTGAAGGTACAAAGATTTCGGATGGAGTCGGTTCGGTCTGTAGTCACTGCTCTCCATCCAGGGGATTTTCTGGCGTCCTTGGACATCAAGGACGCATACCTGCATGTTCCCATATGCTCTAGGCCTCAGGTTTCTGCGCTTCGCAGTCAGGGAGGACCACTATCAGTTTGTGGCCCTTCCGTTTGGCCTGGTGTCGGCACCCAGGGTGTTCACCAAGGTGCTCGCCCCGATTTCTGGCCCTTCTAAGACAGTGGGGCATCGCTATCATGGGCTACTTGGACGACCTGAGGGCTGCTTCAAGCTCAGAATTAGAGGTGAGCGTGTCTATAACCTGTCAGACTCTCCGAGACTGTGGTTGGGTGCTAAACACGCAAAAGTCAGTATTGGTGCCGACTCAACGCCTAGTGTATCTGGGGTTGATTCTGGATTCCTCAGAGGCAAAGGTTTTCCTTCCTGTGGAAAAGTTGCAGACCCTTCGGGCTGCGGTGCGGCAGTTGACATCCAAAAGATGGTCGTCTCTCCGTTTTTTGCATGCGAGTCTTGGGCCTCATGGTGGCCTCCTTTTTTGAGGCAGTTCCATATGCTCAATATCACACTCGAGTGTTGCAGAAGGAAATTCTGTCCAGATGGGACAAATGCCCATCATCCCTGGATTATCAAATCCGGGTAAGCCACCTAGTCAGGACCTCCCTGATATGGTGGCTGACATCACCATCACTTCTGTCCGGAAAGTCGTTCCTTCCTGTTCACTGGATGGTGATCACGACGGACGGCAGCCTTACCGGTTTGGGGGGAGTCTGGGGTGTTCAGTCGACGCAAGGTCGCTGGACCCCGGAGGAATCCCGCCTGCCGATCAATGTCCTGGAACTCAGGACGATCAGGCTGTGACTCTTCAAATGGTCTCGGAGGCTGCAAGGGCGTCCAGTCAGGATCCAGTCAGACAACACCACGGCGTGGCATATGTCAATCAAGGAGGAATAAAAGGCTCAGCTGCAGCATCGGAGGCTGCTTGCATCCTGAGGTGGGCAGAAAGGAGTTTGCCGGCTGTGTACATTCCGGGTGTGGAGAACTGGCAGGCGGACTACCTGAGTCGCCAAATGCTGGACCAAGGAGGGTGGTCCTTACACCCGGATATGTTCCAGCTCCTCTGCCAAAGATGGGGGCACGTCAGATGTAAATCTCCTGGTGTCCCGACTCAATCGGAAGGTATTGAGGTTTGTGGCCCGGTCAAAGGACCCATGGGCAGACGCAACGGACGCGTTGGTGGCATCGCGGGGTCAGTATTGGCTAGTCTATGCCTTCCCTCCCATGAAGCGCCTTCCTCATCTGCTTCGCAGAGTGGAGGCAGAGGGGATTCCAATGATACTGATCATTCCAGATTGGCCTCAGCGTCCTTGGTACGCCGATCTAGTATGTCTGGTAGCAGACGTCCCCTGACGCCTACCACTAAGGGAGGACCTGCTGTTGCAAGGTCCCATACTCCATCCTGCTTTACAGTCACTGGCTTTAACGGCATGGCTATTGAGAACCAGATTCTGAGAGACTGGGGCCTGTCCGATTCGGTGATATCTACAATGAGAAGTGCTCTGAAGCATCTTCTAGGAAGGTTTACCTGGAAGGCCTACATATCCATGTGTAAGGAAATGAAGTGGCATCCGCATACTTATTTGGTCTCCAGAATCCTGCTGTTCCTACAGCGTGGGGATGACCAAAGGCTTGCCTTAAGTACGATTTTAAGGGGCAGAGATCTGCCCTGGCTGTCTTTTTTTATTTATTTATTTTTTTTTCAGCGACCCTTGGTGGCTCACTCTTTCTCGTGAGTACGTTTTGTGCAGGGGGTTCGACATGTGGCTCCTCCGGTCCATCCCCCACTACCTCCGTGGGACTTGAACCTGGTCCTCTCGGTGCTTCAGAAGTCACCGTCTGAGAACATTAGTGAAATTCCCTTGTTGAAACTTTCTCAAAGTGGTCTCTTTGGTGGCTTTTGCGTCGGTTTCTGAGCTGGCAGCCTTGTCATGCAAGGCCCCTTATCTGATCTTCCACAAGGATAAGGTGGTGCTGCGTCCGCAGCCTTCCTTTCTTCCAAAAGTCATTTCGGCTTTTCATCTCGAGGACATTGTACTTCTTCCATCCTTGCGTCCTCATCCGTCGAATCCTAAGGAGTCGGTGTTGCATTCCTTGGACAATGTCCGAGCTCTGAGAGTATACTTATCTGCTACTGCTCCGTTCCGGAGGTCAGACTCTGTTTGTTTCGGTGGCTGGTCCCAAGAAGGGCCTAGCGGTCTCGTCGGCCACCATTTCTAGGTGGATCCGACAGAGTGATTCAGGCTTACGCCATAAAGGGTCGGGCGCCCCCCTTTCCTGTCACGGTGCATTCGACCAGGGCAATAGGTGCCTCTTGGGCTTTCCTACATCAAGCGTCTGTTTCCCAATTATGTAAGGCGGCGACTCGGTCACTTTCACTAAATTCTACAAGGTTGATGTAGGTGCATCTTCGGATGCTTCTTTCGGCCGTAAAGTTTTGCAGGCGGCCGTTTTAGAGTTGCAACTCCTCGGTGAGGATCTCTGTTTTTGTTTTGGGGTGAAGTTTACATTTATGCTGTTCCCACCCCTTGTTTTTTGACACCGCTTTGGGACATCCCACTTGTCAAGAGAAAGCTGTGTCAGTCCATGAACGAAAGAGTAAATAGGATTTTTGTACTCACCGTAAAATCCCTTTCTCTGAGTTCATGGACGGACACAGCACCCACCCCTCAAGTTTTTTTTGTACTGCTTTTTGACAAACTGATCTGTGAGGTGCAGAGAGGGGGGGTTATACCCAGATGGTCCGTCTTACTGTATAAGGTGTGATGTGTTGACACTTTCTACAAGTTTTCTGAATAGTTACTCCTAAATGAAGGATAATACCCCACTTGTCAAGAGGAAGCTGTGTCCGTCCATGAACTCGGAGAAAGGAATTTTACGGTGAGTACAAAAATCCTAATTTTCCCGACAGGACAACTGCCGGGAATCCCGGTGCGGAAAAATGAGAACATGTTTTATTTTTCCCGGTGGTTTTTAACCCGGCAGTTTTCCTAATGGGGAAACCCTGCGATGGAGCATACACACGGCCAGGATTCTCGACCAAAGCTCTCATGGCAGTTTTCCTGTCGAAACCCGGTCGTGTGTAGGGGGAAAAAGTTACCGGGCAGGTTCTCGGTTTTCCCGGTGGACTTTTTACCGCCGGGAAAACCGATCGTGTGTGCTAGGCATTAGAGGCTTCAATGACTAAGCTTTAACATTGTATATGTGAGACTTTAAAAAACAGGAGTGCCTAGGCACTCTCACATACCTGAATGTGCACTGCTGTTTAGGAGGAACTCCAGACAAAAGTTAAATTTTTTTTTTCAGAGCACTTGGGCACAATTAAATTCTAACATGGAAACTCTTTGGTGTTAAAGTCCACTTGAATACCCAGTAACTGGTTACACACAATCCAGACCCTGATGCTGTGCTACCCCTTTACTCCTTAACGGAGAAGTACAGCCAAAGCTTGTTTGACTGTACGTCTCCTGTAGATCACAGGAGTGCAGTTTGTCATGCACTCCTGTGACCCCTTTTCAACAGACAGTGGGCTAAAGCCTGCTCATGTCAGAGCTGGGGAAAGATCAAGACAATATGGTCGGGATCCTCCCACAACCCTGGACCGGCACCTGGCTCGGCCTATTGGCAAGGTGCTCAGTCTGAAACCTATAATTCTCTTTTGATGCAAATTTTCTGTATTAAAAAGTGCTTGAGGTAATTGTAGCAGTGTTAGTGCACTTGCAAAAAGAACATTTGCGTATTGTCTGTGATACTTTATTATTTGCACTAACATGTACATTTTCAGGATGTTTCCCTTTTTTCAAGGTACTGCTTGGACCTTGAAGAAAGGGTAAAGCTTGTCCTGAAAATTTGGATGTTGGTGTGAAAAATCACGGCTAGTACTCCATATTAATAGTTCCATATTTTAATTTCACCAGAACTCTACCATATGTGCCAAACCATTGGCAATATATGAATTTGTGGATCCTTTAAATCTTTGGTAACCATTTTTTGTTTTGCAGGGCACAGATATCTCTCCAATGCAGTATGAGCAAGTAGTTCTTTGGATGGATGAATTGAGATTACACTTCCAATTTTATCCTGAAACTTTTGGCTCGGCTGCTAGTTTTCTCAATCGCATCTTGACAACTGTAAAAGTGAGTGCTGCTCTGTGCTCGGTGCATTTTTGCAGTATTTTTTATCTTGCTAGAATAGACTTAATGCATATTGCAAACACAGGCCAATCAAATTGCACAAAACCATATTTGTTACTAAATGACAAGATTACATTCTTCATAGCACTTGGAAAAAGTAATCGAAGTGCGAGTGAAATTGAATGCATTTTGTAGTGAGTATTGAATTTTAAGTGATTGTCCCCCTATCTTTTTGTCACCTATAGGTCCAGGTGAAGTATCTTCGATGTATTGCCATCACATGCTTATATCTTGCTGCCAAAACCAATGAAGAGGATGAGGTAAAGGCATTGTTCTGGTTGTTTTTATATTTGCTTTCAGAGTTTCTTGCTTCATTTGAATGTAAAAATCTCTTAAAATAGATATAAATGGATGGGTAGGTGTGTGTGGGACTTTTTTTTTCCTGCAACGGGGAAACCACTGAATGAATCTAGGCCTAAAAGATCTTGGCCATTTATAAGACTGGTAGAGCAATAATCGGACCTTCTGACTTGTGAAATGTCAGCTCATAGCACTACTGATCACTCGCTTTACCAGACATCGTGGGTTGAAGCTCCTTTGTAGGAAATGTCTTGAACAATCGCTTATCAGACCATATTACTTCATCAATCCGGGTTTCACATTTTGAGCTTAATTCACCAGATAATGCATTTTTGTGAATTTAGTTTCCTGCCATAAATTATTGCTTTGTGAATCCTATAATGACCTGGAACAATTGGTTTGTAAATGGATAGAAAACTGGCTAAAAAACAGTAGTGGTTAATGATTTTTCTTAATGGTCTAGGGTTGTTGGTAGTGTACCCCAAGGTTCAGTGTTGGTACCCTTACATTTTTACATAGACTTACATTTTTTATAAATGATATTGGGTCTAGGAATAAAAGTACCATTTCAGTGTTTGCAGATGACACCAAGATATGCAGTGGAATAACGTCCTTACAGGATGTGACAGGGGTCACTTTGGGCACAGGGGGAGCAAGAAAATAATGGACATTAAAAATATATATTGGACTACTTAAATTGGGATAGTAATATTAGTTCACAATATGTACTGGTTGTTTGATTCTGAACTCAAAAAGTTAATTGAGAGATGTGTTACCTGCCTGTGGTGATGTAAATGAATCTAGAATGGCTTCTGAGGATCTTTCATTGTGATAACTAACTCCGTACTTGTGTGTATTGAAAATAGCAGACAGACAGTCTACTGAACATAAAGGTTATGCATAGCCATTTAAGATGTAAAGGGATTAGCTATTGAACTGTGTCTGTTAACAGCTGTCAGATGGGTATTGGGAGCTCGTTATATAACCATTGTGTGAAGTCTTTTGATGATGGGTACTGTAGTTAAGAGACAGTAAGGCTAGCCTAAAGGTCATGTGTCTGAGTCATCAGCTGTAGTTAATTAGCTCATGTAAATTCGGTCTGATCAAAGGTGTATGGTCAGAGGAAAATGAGGAATGTAAGAACCTCCTCTCTGTGTGTATAAAATTGGGAGTTTTTCAATAAAGATTGTCAGATCAGCTGGAAAGCACACGGAGCGTTGTCTCGTATGTCTGAAAGGATTATCCCTATGGGAAGAGCTCGCCTGACTGAGTGTCGGTAGCTGTGTGTTCAGAGTGGGAATATCCTAAACGGCGTTAACCCCCTTTCATACTTGGGGACCCGTTACACAGGATCTCTTCAATTTACAAGCAAAATGAGAAAAAAAAATATTTTTTTTGCAGATTTTCAGACAGAACTGTAATATGTAAAAAAAATTGCTTTAAACGACCCACCTATGAAAGCAGCGCTCAGGAATAAAGCAATCACGGTCACTATGCAATATGGTGTGTCATGAATAAATATGAAAATACAATACTAATCGTAAAAGCAAATAAAATGGCATCCGCTGTAAAAAAAAATATAAGGCAATATTAAAAACATAAAATGTGGAAAAAAGTTGCGCTACTGGGTGAACTAGTGAAAATGAGGCTGCCAGCATCAGCAAATAGACATATTGCAAAAAATAACACGTAAAAAAATAAAAATGCAGCGCCTCAAATAAGTGAAAGGCCCAAACGCATATAAGGATATGGGCATGTGATAAACAGTGAATATGTACCGCCAATGGAAGGCCAAGGTGAATACAACTGTGTGCACAAAAAATTAAACCATCACATGTGCATGTAAACTCATATGTGAATACAATCATATGCAATATGGTAATATTAAAGTCCAATAAAGGTGCCCAGTGAATGTACTGGAAACAAGGAAAGAAAATGTATAACAAAACTTCTTCAGTGCATTGTCCCCATTAAAGGAATCCAAAAAGCTTCAAGTTCATGGGTAGCATATGTTCACAGATCTGCAACACCCAGGGACGTGACTACAACACCAGGGATGGGGGAAAGAAATGGATACTCTTACCCCTGAGTGCTGGTTCACACAGGGGCGACAAACGCTCCGACATTAGGAGCTCATGTCGCATGACGTGTGAAAATCAATGTTTCCCTATGGGAGCCATCTTAACTGGTCCGACACATGTCGGTCCGACATTAAAAATTCTCCCTGTACTACTTCTGTCCGACTTTGATCCGACTTCAGCCCATTGACTATCATTGAAGTCGGATCAAAGTCGGATCCTTGTCCTAACCATACGACTTTGGCATCCGACATTGTGATTACAGCAGCAGTAAAAGGAATTTTATCTCACCCTGGGATTGTTTTGATTGGTCAAAGGACAAGTCAGACTAGCACAATGTCGGATCAAAGTAGTATCCTGTTCATGAATGTCGGATGGATGTCGGACCAATGTCGGACCAATGTAGGACAGATGTCGCAGAGCAAAGTAGGATGAAAGTCGTGTCGTATAGTGTGAACCCAGCCTTAGCGTGGACACACACACCAGCGGTGGTGGGTCAATCAAGCAGAAGGTATGGATGTAGACTCCTCTGGACACGTCCTCACAGAACAGAAGCAAATGGGGTAAGCACAAAAACTCCAATCTCTCCAGAGTGATGACACGGAGCTCCAGAACATCGGCACATCAAGGATCGCGGTATCAACCATGTAAAAAGATGGAACAAAGGAGGCTCCACATAGTGCAGGATCTTCCTCCGAGCCCCGGTGTGAACACAGCTCCGCTCCCTGGCCTTCCATTGGCGGTACATATTCACTGTTTATCACATGCCAATATTAAAAACACTCCTAATTAAGAGTCCTTAGAAAAATTGTAGCAGTACCTTTTGTCAGAGAATCAAAAATTAAAAGCTTCCTTATGCAGTTCGTATCGTTCATATAGGGAAAATAATAATAATGCGTAGGAGCCCAGTTGTAACTTGTGTAGTGATTTTAAGCAGACCACCGTTCACCAAATGCTTCACCACGTGGAGAAATCGCCCCTTTGGGGATGCACTCACCACAACTATGGATCTAATGCGCCTCTCGTCAAAACTGATCCTCCACTGCTCCAGCTTGACTTCCACCAATCTCTAGTCACACTTGGTAAGGATCCAGTAAACGCATGTGAAAGAAATGAATTGTCCACATAGTGTAATACTGTTTCAATGTCGCCCAAACCCCCCCCCCCCCCTTACAAGTTCTACGTACTAAAGTGCAGTTAATCTGATGCCATAATAAAGTGCAAGCGATTTCTCCACGTGGTGAAGCGTTTAGTGAACGGTGGTCTGCTTTAAAATCACTACACAAGTTGCAACTGAGCTCCTACATAATAATAATATATTTTCCCTATATGAACTATACGAACTGCATAAGGAAGCTTGTTTTTGATTCTCTGACAAGAGCAATGCTACAATTTTTCTGAGGACTCTTTTAATTAGAACTGTAATGTATTATGTATGACAGACTCCCTTGTCATAGGCAGGTGGCTTGATAAAAGCTCCCTCCGCCTAGTGTCACTTAAGGCTGCCCATACAAAAACAATGTCTGCCTTCAAAAATTTCCCCCAGTCATCTTCCATGTCAGCCCTTGAGAGATGGAGCTCCTCCTCACACATCAGAAACACATTGCCACAAATTATTTTATTTTTTTCTTTTTAAGGGCAGTCCCTGGTCAGTCTAAAGCCTCATACACCCGATCGGATTATCCGATGGGAATTGTGTGATGACAGGCTGTTGTTGGAAAATCCGACCGTTTGTACGCTCCATCGGACAATTGTTGTCGGATTTTCCACCAACAAATGTGGGATAGCATGCTTTAAAATTGTCTGCCAACAAATGTGTCGTCGGATTATCCGATCGTGCGTACACAAGTCCATCAGACAAAACTAAGTATAAACACGCAATGCTCACCATAACGCAACATTAGCAGAAGGTGCCCAAATGGTGTCGCTAAAGAGCTGAAAAAACATGTTTCATGTTTGTTGGCCGACAATTGTTTGCCGTTTTTTGTATGCAATACAAGTTCCTGGCCAACGCCCTTCGGACAAAAGTCCAACACTTTGTCTGCATAAAAACCGATCGTGTGTATGAGGCTTTAGTGTTTCCTCCATCCGGAGGAGACATGTTGCCTAAGGACCTGAGGGGCTGACCAGGACAGGTGTCCGTCAGGTGGAGTGGGAGCTTCTGAGCGGCGGGGGGGGGGGGTCAGGGGGCCTTACTAGAGCCACGTTTTTCGGCTGGAGGAGGTTGGGTGTGCGACTGGGGGCAACCCCCCCCCCCCCCTTAAAGGCACGAGTAGCAGGAATGGCTGGCCAGTGTCGTTCTCGCAGCTGCAGGGAACGTCAAGAACGTCGCAACAAGTCCAGGATGCAGATGGATAATGAACACTCATCTGCCCAGGTATGCAGGCACCAGCGGGACACGTGTAAGCACCCGTGAGTGACCTTCTGTTGTCCGTAGGGGGAACAGCAGGCTAGATGGTGGTCTCTAGCAGCTGGGGCACTACAGGTGGTAGCAGGTGCCAATGGGTGTGCACTCTGTAATGGCTGGATAGGAGTATCCTTTTCTTATGCCTGGGACCCCTGTGTTTTTGTTTTTTTGGCAGACCAAGCCTCCTAAAGACCACTCCCAGGAAGCGGTGTGCAAAATGTGCTACCAAGATGCCCTTGGGATACACAGAGCCACTATGTAAAGTCAGGCTGGTTAAAAAAAAGTCTGATGCAATTTACACACAAATTTTTGGATCCGTGAGGGATGACTTTCTTCTTTCTTTTTTCTTTTTCTTTCTTTCTCTTTCTTTTTCTCTCTTTTTCTTCTTCTTTCTTTTTCTTCTTCTTTCTTTTTCTTCTTTCTTTTTCTTCTTCTTTCTTTTTCTTCTTCTTTCTTTTTCTTCTTCTTTCTCTTTCTTCTTCTTTCTCTTTCTTTTTCGCTCTTTCTTTTTCGCTCAGTGTCGCAGGAGAATGGCAAGGGAACGAGCGGGTAGCAGCGCGGCTAGCAAAATAGACACTGACAGCTTAGATTCAGAGCAGGAAGATGGGGGGGGGGGGGTTTGAGAGCCCAAGTACAGATTGCCCCTAGAAGATGTAGAGGACTTACTTGGGGCTATATCTGAGACTTTGGAAATAGAGGAAGAAAAAGAGAACTTCCTTCAAAACATGACCTGATGTACCAAGCTCTAAGGAAGAAAAAGTCCAAAGTATTTTCCGGTCCACCAGGTGATGTCGGACGTTGTGAGGAATTGGTGGGCAGACCCAGAAAATTAGCCCTTCTTTGCAGCTAGCCATAAGAAGCAGGTTCCCTTTTCAGTGACGATCCACAGGAGGTGTAGCATAAGAACCCTAAATTGGCTGCACCACTATCGAAAGTCTCAAGTCCTCCTTGGCCTTTGAAGACATGGGGCATCTAAAAGATTGTATGGACAAGTAGTGCAACATTATCCTAAAGAGAGCCTGGGAAACTAGTGTCGCCAGCCTGAAGCCTTCGCTCGCCACCACTTGGGTGGCAAGACATCTTGATTTTTAGCTCTTCCAACTTTGGGACCATATCAAAAACGGTACCCCTAGGTAAGATTTTGAAAGCCCTACTGGTTCTCTACAAGGCGGTCGGTCACATAGCGGTTGCGTCCGCAGAATCCCTCAAACTGGCAGTGAGTTCAGGGGGTCTAGCCGTGGCAGCCAGGCGGGCTGTCTGGATGAAGACTTGGTCAGGGGATCCCGCATCCAAGATGAAACTATGTAACCTCCCATCTTCTGGCGATCTATTCGGAAAAAGGCTTGGACAAAGCCCTAGAAAGAACGGCGGACAGGAAGAAAGCCTTCCCGATAGAGAAGCACAAACATCCACAAAAGAGGTTTTTTTCGTGGTGCGAAGAGAGCGTCTGCAAGAAGACTTACCCAAAAAAGCACTGGACGGGAGGAAGAAAAATGAAGGGGGTTTTTACACTCTAGTTTTTGTGATCAAAAATCCTTTTGGGAAGTTTTGGTTAATATTAAATCTAAAACCCCCGAACCAAGAGAATGCAATACAAAAAAAAATCTGCATGGATTCCATATGCTCTGTCAGGAATATTCTTCAACCAGTAACTTTCATGGCAACCATGGATCTCAAGGATGCCTATCTCCACATTCCCATACGAGAAGAGTCCCAGAGATCTGAGGTTGGCAGGGGAGATGGAGGGAAAGGAGTATCCTTTCCAAAGCAGGACTCTTCCTTTCGGACTATCCTCGCCACCAAGGATATTTACCAAAATCCTAACGGAAGCCCTGGCCCCTCCTGAGGTTGAAGATGCCTGTAGTACCGTACCTAGACAACCTACTATTCGCAGGACCGTCCGAAGTACAGCTGGTAAAAGACCCAAGCAGAAGCTCAACTATGGCTGAAGTCAGGATGTATTTCAAACATTGCAAAATCCAACCTGTGTCCCACTCAGAACATCCGGTTTCTGGGATATCTGCTCAACTCCATAGAGCAGAAAACATCCCTTCCGGAGGAGAAAATGCAAGGCCTCACCAAGAGTAAGTTCTGTACAGAACAACCTCCCGCTATCCATCAGGGAGCTGATGTCTGTTCTGGGTCTGACCTCAACAATACCGGCATTGCAATGGGCCAAGTATCATCTAAGGCCCTTACCATTCTTTCTCCTAAAAAAAAACAGCAAGAGGATCTAGACAAGACGCTCTTACTCCCAACCTCTGAAGAGGTTGCTCTGGTGGTGGAGGGTCCACACAAACCTAAACCAGGGTCTGGCATGGCCTTTCTCAACCTCACGAAAGTTGACCACGGACGCGAGCAGTTGGAGAGCCCACATAACAGGTCAGCCTGCTCAGGGGAAATGGTCCCTGGAAGAAGCCCAGGCATCTTCTTCAAATTGGAGGGAGCTTATGGCAAAAGCCATAGAATGCTTCTAAGACCAGCTAAGAAATCATTGCATCCTGATCCTGTCCTACAATGCCACGGCAGTAGCTTATGTAAAGAAGCAAGGGGGCACAAGGAGCCCCTCAAGCCACATCTTCAACCAGATCTGTCGCTGGGCAGAAGGGAATCTACTGTTGCTGGGAGTGGTCCACCTAAAGGGGAGGGGGGGGAGGAGAGAAACAATCAAGTGGCGGCCTTCCTCAGCCGCCAAGAGAGCTCCCAAATGGGATGGGCATTCCACCCAGAGGTGTTCAGGGAAATTACAGCCCACTGGTGAATACCAAATATAGATCCATTTGCATCCTGGAAAAACACAAAGGAAGTGTTTCTACTCGCTAAAGCCTCAAGACCGGCCTCTGGGGATAGATGCACTTCAAAACCTGTGGGATTTCAAGATGTGCTACGCTTTACGCCCCAGTATATACAGTGGGTACGGAAAGTATTCAGACCCCCTTAAATTTTTCACTTTGTTATATTGCAGCCATTTGCTAATCTTTTAAGTTCATTTTTTTTCCTCAATGTACACACAGCACCCCATATTGACAGAAAAACACAGAATTGTTGAAATTTTTGCAATTTATTAAAAAATAAACTGAAATATCACATGGTCCTAAGTATTCAGACCCTTTGCTGTGACACTCATATATATATATATATATATATATATATATATATATATATATATATTTAACTCAGGTGCTGTCCATTTCTTCTGATCATCCTTGAGATGGTTCTATACCTTAATTTGAGTCCAGCTGTGTTTGATTATACTGATTGAACTTGATTAGGAAAGCCACACACCTGTCTATATAAGACCTTACAGCTCACAGTGCATGTCAGAGCAAATGAGAATCATGAGGTCAAAGGAACTGCCTGAAGAGCTCAGACAGAATTGTGGCAAGGCAGAGATCTGGCCAAGGTTACAAAAAAATTCTGATGCACTTAAGGTTCCTAAGAGCACAGTGGCCTCCATAATCCTTAAAATGGAAGACGTTTGGGACGACCAGAACCCTTCCTAGAGCTGGCCGTCCGGCCAAACAGAGCTTTTGGGGGAAAAGAGCCTTGGTGAGAGAGGTAAAAAAGAAGCCAAAGATCACTGTGGCTGAGCTCCAGAGATGCAGTTGGGAGATGGGAGAAAGTTGTAGAAAGTCAACCATCACTGCAGCCCTCCACCAGTCAGGGCTTTATGGCAGAGTGGCCCGACGGAAGCCTCTCAGTGCAAGACACATGAAAGCCCGCATGGAGTTTGCTAAAAAAACACCTGAAGGACTCCAAGATGGTGAGAAAAAAGATTCTCTGGTTTGATGAGACCAAGAGAACTTTTTGGGCTTAATTGTAAGCGGTATGTGTGGAGAAAACCAGGTACTGCTCATCACCTGTCCAATACAGTCCCAACAGTGAAGCATGGTGGTGGCAGCATCATGCTGTGGGGGTGTGTTTCAGCTGCAGGGACAGGACGACTGGTTGCAATCGAGGGAAAGATGAATGCGATCAAGTACAGGGATATCCTGGATGAAAACCTTCTCCAGAGTGCTCAGGACCTCAGACTGGGCCGAAGGTTTACCTTCCAACAAGACAATGACCCTAAGCACACAGCTAAAATAACGGAGTGGCTTCGCGACAACTCCGTGACTGTTCTTGAATGGCCCAGCCAGAGCCCTGACTTAAACCCAATTGAGCATCTCTGGAGAGACCTAAAAATGGCTGTCCACCAACTTTTACCATCCAACCTGACAGAACTGGAGAGGATCTGCAAGGAGGAATGGCAGAGGATCCCCAAATCCAGGTGTGAAAAACTTGTTGCATCTTTCCCAAAAAGACCCATGGCTGTATTAGATCAAAAGGGTGCAAATACTAAATACTGAGCAAAGGGTCTGAATACTTAGGACCATGTGATATTTCAGTTTTTGCAGATTAAAAAAAAAGAAACAATTCTGTGTTTTTCTGTCAATATGGTGTGCTGTATGGAAGAGCCCTGGGGCCATCATGAAAAAAAAATGACAGATTTTTTATTTTTTTTATTTTTTACAAAATTCTGAGATTGAAATGTCAGAATTCTGAGATTGAAATATAGTAGTCTCTATTAGGAGGATTTTAGGAGCAATTAGCAATAATGTAGTAACACCCACAGACCATCATTCTGCAGACATACATGATGTCTTCTGCTCTGTATATGGATATGTAAATCTATTTGTTACAGCACACAGTATGGGGAAGCAGGCAGTGCTGGGCTCTCTGGTTCCTCTACTGTTTTAATAGTTCCTCGGTTTGCTGTCTTATTCTCCTTCTCTGTCATCTGCTCCAACATAAAGAGCCATGCTGAAAACGTGTGTAAGGGGGTGGGGGCACAGCTTCCATAGATAACAGAACACAATGGCCAGCAGAGCTCTGCACCCCAACTTGTAGGAAACATTGCACTATTGCCCCTACATGAGGGAATTGTGAATGGCTAGAAGGCAGCAGGACAATGTGTGTCTATGGTCATAAGGGATTAATCATAGCAATTACTTGTCTGGACTAATTGTTGCAAATACACCTCATATCAAACATAAAAACCAAACTACAAGTATGTACTGGGCCATAGCTTAGTGGTTAGAGTAACAGGCTTATGTTGGATAAGCTGTGAGTTGTAGTCCAGGAGAGAACACTTTTTTTTAAAAATTTTTTTTTTATTATATATATATATATATATATATATATATATATATATATATATATATATATTCAATATATTGCTTTTATATTACATGTTATATATCTTAAAATATGAGATAGTGACGGCTTAAATTGTACTTTATCAATATATCCAAATTGATTTCAAGGTATATTAACAAAGACACACTGATATATTGAGCACAAAAAGTTGTAGTATATGCTGACTAGTATAAATTGGAGTAGAGATTTGAAGAAAAAAAGTGTGTGTGTGTGTGTGTATGTGTGTGTGTATGTGTATGTGTGTGTATATATATATATATATATATATATATATATATATATATATATATATATATATATATATATATATATATATATATATATATAATATAAAATTTAGTGTAATCAGATGGGATTATTAGGGTGCCATCTTCAGTTTCCCTGGGGGCAGTTCCCAATTCCAGGAGACTGGTCATAAGGAATCGATCATAGCAATTACTTGTCTAGACTAATACAAAACAGAGATTTAACCTCATATTAAACATAAAAAACATTCATAAATACACACTAAATGATGGCATAGTGGTTAGAGTATTAGGCTTATTTTGTTGAACTTCTGGGTTCTAATCCAGTCCAGAGCACATTATTTTGTTTTATTAATAGTTTCAATATATTGATTTTATATTAAACATATTTTAAAATATAAGTTAGTGAGGCCTTTAAATTGTATTTTATTGATATATCCAAATTGATTTCAAGGTATATGCTGACCATAGGCCTGCACAGCCTATTGCATTGGGGTAGCCATTCTCAATCAGGGTTCCGTGGAACCCTGGGGTTCCTCCAGAAGTTGCTAGGGGTTCCTTGAGCTGTGGCTGATGAACCACCTATTTGACCTAAATTAAGGACTATTTTATGATGCCTACAGAGTTCAAGGTTCAGCACCACTTCGCAAAGCCAGCAGCATGACACCAAATATCTCTTTAGCTCTCTTTAAGGGGGACATTCTTCCTTTTGACCACCAATATAAGGAGCATTGTTCCTATTGAGCCCTCGTGATTTGGTTTTAGTAAGGGTTCCTCGAGACATGAAAATTATTTTTGGGGTTCCTCTAGGGTTAAAAGGTTGAGAAAGCCTGCATTAGGGTGTGCACCCAAAGCGCAAACACACATGTTTGCGTGTGTGCATATATATATATATGTATGTAGCGGGGTCCCCAAATTTAACCCCGCTATACCTAAATTTAGGGGTGACCAGAGCAATAGTTGGCTTGGGTCTTTTGATTATTTGGACTCTGCTTTACTGCTGTGTCACCTAGCGTGCAGTTCCCATTTGGTCGTGTAGGTGGTGTTGTCACCTATACCTGGGGTTGAACCACAGGCGATGGAGTGGATATTGGAAGTCCTTTCTCGGCTGCCGTTGGTGGGCGGTTCTGGTCTGCTGTGCATGCCGGGAGAGGATATATAAGAGGCAGACGCCATTACACTGGGGGCCAATTTTTTGCGAGGAGGGAGCTACCCCTCAAGGGGGGGTGCGCCCCATCATGATCGCGCACCTTTAGCTAGAGACTACAGAGTTCCGGATGGGCTCAGTACCTTTGACTGAGTGTATAGAAGAAGCTGAGGAAACCCAGGGAACCTTGGAGGGGTGACCGCTCTGACTGAAGGGGAACCGGGGGAGGATCTATCTTATAACAAGAGGGTAGTGATAAAGATTGCTAACTCGGGAAAGGCCTGGTGACCTGTTGGAGGGAAGGATTCCTAGCTTCACGGACTGCCTTAGAGGAGCTGTTTGCTGCTTAAAAAGGAGGGATCTCTTTGACTTGGTCCTTGGAAGGGACTGGGTCATTGTTCCAGCATCATGCCGGCTGCTAGTGCTATTGAGTGACTATCCGGGTGAGCTGTACCCACTCGGAATCGAGTGGCGACGAAGCCAAGAGTGTGCCTGAATCCACTTCTATCTGCTAACCTTTTTCTTCTCACTTCAACTCTCTGGTTCCTGGAAGCAAGATAAAATAAACTCACATTAGAGTTGATATGTTGTGTGGACATTGACCTCATTGGGGAAAGATAGACTCGCCTCTATAAACATAGAGGGGAGAACCAGAACAAGGGGACTTATCAACTGCAGGACCCAAGTATTTGACACCGCCTGACCTCTATAACCTAGAGGACACGGGCATGTGGCATGGTGTGTCTTCTCCCCCCTGCTTGAGAAGGTAAGAGGGGGAAAAGGATCCGTGTGCTATATATATATATATATATATATATATATATATATATATATATATATATATATATATATATATATATATATATATATATGGGATGAGCTTCGTGTTCGAGTTGAACATACGTTCGACTCGAACATCAGCTGTTCGATCGTTCGCCGACGATCGAACGTTATGGGCCGTTCGCGCCAAATTCGAGTGACGCGAATGGCCCACAATATACTGCGCCATCGCAGTGCAATCCCGGCGCTATGATTGGCCAAGCATGCACTGTGACCCCGCATGCTTGGCCAATCACAGCGCCGGCAGCGAGGAGAGCCATAATTGGCCACAGGCAGGATCCCTGTGGCCAATCATAGCTCAGGGGGGGTTTAGTACACGCCCCACACTATAAAAGGCCGCCAGCGCGGTGGCCTTGTGCAGTGTGTTCCGGCGTGCAGGGAAAGAGATGCATAGGCAGGGACAGTGTGTTCTATTCTTTTCTCCGGCATCTGCAGGAGTTAGTGGGTGTTGTGTGCCCCCAGCACAGTATACACCTGTATATATCCGTCATTGCTGTTCTCTAATACAGGCATCTGCAGAAGTTAGTGGCACAGTGTACACCTGTATATACCCGTCATTGCTGTTCTCTAATACAGGCATCTTCAGGAGTTAGTGGCACAGTATACACCTGTATATACCCGTCATTGCTGATCTCTAATAAAGGCATCTGCGGGAGTTAGTGGGTTTTGTGTGCCTCCAGCACAATATACACTAACCAATTGCTGGTTTTACCATCCCCCTGCAGGCCATTACTATGCCTGGAAGGCCAACAAAGAGGCAGACAGTCACGAGCCAATAAAAGAGGGCAAGCAGGCTCTGTGTCTGGGGGCAACAGTGCTGGTCGTGGACGCGGTGCATTGTCATCAGCACGTGGCCATGGGACACGCTTGTCCTTATTTTCAGCAGCTGGACGTGTTGAGCCGCATCATGCCGAAGACTTGGTAGAGTGGATGACCAAGCCCTCCTCATCCTCCTCATCCTCTCTCACCCAGACTCAGGATACTGGCAAAGCAGCTGCCAAAGCGTCCTCTTCCCTCGTATCAATGTCGTCATCAGTCACTCCTTCCCTAGACCCACCATGTCCTCCTGAGGAGTCCCCCGAACTGTTTGAGCACAGTGTTGGGTACATGCTCCAGGAGGATGCCCAGCGTTTCGAAGGGTCTGATGATGATACCCAGCTAGAGGAAGGCGTGAGCGCAGAGAGAGGGGATGCTCAAGAAGGACAGAAATCTGGCAGTCATGTTCCAGCAGCTGCAGCATACTGCCAGATTGGCTCCAGTGATTAGGAGGGAGGGGATGATGAGGTCACTGACTCCACGTTGGTGCCTAATAGGAGAGAGGAGGATGAGGAGGAGGCACATCTCCAATGAGGCAGGATGCCCTCCGGGGGCCAGCGTAAGGGCAGCACACCGATTGAATCGCACCGCAGAGCTACGCCTGTGCAGGGCGCTGCCTCTGCCCGTTATTCCAAAAGTTCTTTGGTGTGGGCCTTTTTTGAGTCGAGTGCATCAGATCGCACCGCTGCTATTTGCAACATAGACTCAGTCAAAGGTACTGAGCCCATCCGGGAACTCTGTAGTCTCTTGCTAAAGGTGCTCGATCATAATGGGGCGCACCCCCCCTTGAGGGGTAGCTCCCTCCTCGCAAAAAATTGGCCCCCAGTGTAATGGCGTCTGCCCCTTATATATCCTCTCCCGGCATGCACAGCAGGCCAGAACCGCCCACCAACGGCAGCCGAGAAAGGACATCCAATATCCACTCCATCGCCTGTGGTTCAACCCCGGGTATAGGTGACAACACCACCTACACGACCAAAGGGGAACTGCACGCCAGGTGACACGGCAGTAAAGCAAAGTCCAAATAATCAAAAGACCCAAGCCAACTATTGCTCTGGTCACCCCTAAATTTAGGTATAGCGGGGTTAAATTTGGGGACCCCGCTATATATATATATATATATATATATATATATATATATATATATATATATATGCGCGCACACACACGCAAACATGTGTGTTTGAGCTTTGGGTGCACACCCTAATGCAGGCTTTCTCAACCTTTTAACCCTAGAGGAACCCCAAAAATAATTTTCATGTCTCGAGGAACCCTTACTAAAACCAAATCACGAGGGCTCAATAGGAACAATGCTCCTTATATTGGTGGTCAAAAGGAAGAATGTCCCCCTTAAAGTGGTGTTCAGAATGCCACCCTTAAAGACAGCTAAAGAGATATTTGGTGTCATGCTGCTGGCTTTGCTAAGTGGTGCTGAACCTTGAACTCTGTAGGCATCATAAAATAGTCCTTTAATTTAGGTCAAATAGGTGGTTCATCAGCCACAGCTCAAGGAACCCCTAGCAACTTCTGGAGGAACCCCAGGGTTCCACGGAACCCTGGTTGAGAATGGCTGCCCCAATGCAATAGGCTGTGCAGGCCTATGGTCAGCATATACCTTGAAATCAATTTGGATATATCAATAAAATACAATTTAAGACCTCACTAACTTATATTTTAAAATATGTTTAATATAAAATCAATATATTGAAACTATTAATAAAACAAAATAATGTGCTCTGGACTGGATTAGAACCCAGAAGTTCAACAAAATAAGCCTAATACTCTAACCACTATGCTATCATTTAGTGTGTATTTATGAATGTTTTTTATGTTTAATATGAGGTTAAATCTCTGTTTTGTATTAGTCTAGACAAGTAATTGCTATGATCGATTCCTTATGACCAGTTTCCTGGAATTGGGAACTGCCCCCAGGGAAACTGAAGATGGCACCCTAATAATCCCATCTGATTACCCTTTTTTTAATATAAATATATAATATATATGTATATATATATATATATATATATACACACACACACACACACACACACACACACACACACACACACACACACACACACACACACAGCTTTTTTTTTTTTTTCTTTTAAATCTCTACTCTCTAATTTATACTAGTCAGCATATACTACAACTTTGTGTGCTCAATATATCAGTGTGTCTTTATCAATATATCCAAATTGATTTCAAGGTATATTAACAAAGTACAATTTAAGCCGTCACTATCTCATATTTTAAGATATATAATATGTAATATAAAAGCAATATATTGAATATATAGAACTTAAAAAAAAAAGGCATTCTCTCCTGGACTAGAACTCACAGCTTATCCAACATAAGCCTGTTACTCTAACCACTAAGCTATGGCCCAGTACATACTTATAGTTTGGTTTTTATGTTTTGATATGAGGTGTATTATTTGCAACAATTAGTTCAGACAAGTAATTGCTATGATCAATCCCTTATGTCCATAGACACACATTGTCCTGCTGCCTTCTAGCCATTCACAATTCCCTCATGTAGGGGCAATAGTGCAATGTTTCCTACAAGTTGGGGTGCAGAGCTGTGCTGGCCATTGTGTTCTGTTATCTATGGAAGCTGTGCCCCCCCCCCCCCCCCCCTACACACGTTTTCAGCATGGCTCTTTATGTTGGAGCAGATGACAGAGAAGGAGAATAAGACAGCAAACCGAGGAACTATTAAAACAGTAGAGGAACCAGAGAGCCCAGCACTGCCTGCTTCCCCATACTGTGTGCTGTAACTAAAATAGATTTACATATCCATATACAGAGCAGAAGACATCATGTATGTCTGCAGAATGATGGTCTGTGGGTGTTACTACATTATTGCTAATTGCTCCTAAAATCCTCCTAATAGAGACTACTATATTTATAATCTCAGAATTCTGACATTTGAATCTCAGAATTCTGACTTTCAAACTCAGAATTTTGTAAAAAAAAAAAAAAAAATTTTTTTTTTTTTTTATGATGGCCCCAGGGCTCTTCCATAGTGCTGTGTGTGCGTTAATGAGGAAAAAAAATTAACTTAAAAGATATTCGCAAATGACTGCAATATAACAGTGAAAAAATTAAGGGGGTCTGAATACTTTCCGTACCCACTGTATGATTCCTTGAGTAATGAAGAAATTCCTACAGGAACAAAGTTGATATTGATAACACCATATTAGCCCAAGAGCCTGGTTCTCTCAGCAGAAGAGCCGTGGCTACTTCCTCGCAGGGACAACCTGGTGTGTCAGGGACCCCTAACAGACCCAAGACAAAGCTTCAAATGGGCGGCCTGGTTACTGAGGAAGACCTCTTGAGATCGAAGGGACTCTCGGATAAAGTGGTGGCCACGCTTCTGAGCACTAGGAAACCAAACACCAGGGCCATCTACAGAAAGACCTGGAGAAAATTTTACAGATGGTGCGTGTAAAAAAAAAAACAAAAAACGGATAAAAGATAGATACACCGACCGGATTTTAACCTCTACTATATTGCATCCCAGTTGTCCCATTTGTTCCACATTGACAAGACCGTGAACGATTCCGAACCCTACTATGCCCGCGGGGAGCACAGCGCACTGGAGACCCGAAGTGTTTTTGGGTGCAATCACCGACGTGGTGGTCGGGGCTACAAGCTCCATGCACTGTTCCAGGGGAGGCATCCAGTCCTCACTGTTCGACCTTTCAGAGCTACAGTGAAGATGGTGGAAGCCATTTTGTCATGCGCTGGTAAGTCACCAGGGAGGAGACTGTAAGCAGGACTAGGACACCTGCAGACTCTGGCCCTAATGGCCCATACACACAATCCGAATATCGTACGAAAAATGTCGTCCGAGGAAGAATCGTACGATAATCGGATCGTTAGTACAGAGCTTCGAGAGCCGATCATGATAGTTCATCCGATTTATTATTTTATCGGACATGCACAAAAATTTTCCTCGTACGATACCTAATCGTACGATTTTCGTTTAGTCAGTACAGTTGTCGTCCGAAAATACAATACAAATGCATTACAACACATGACATCACTTCCGATTACCGGTATTTTTTTTTTTTTTTTTCTGTCGTACAAGAATATTCGTGATTTTAATAACCTATTTAATTTTACTTGCGACTATTAAGCGAAAAAAGTCGTACGATATTCGGATTGTGTGTACGGGGCATTAGGCAAGAGAGGCAAACAGGGTGGGGCTTCATTTGGGTCTCCCTAGGTGGATGGGTGCTGGTCATAGGGTGATTGTCTGCACCTTGTCTCTTTTGTAAAAGGATCATTCCGCCTTGTGTCCTCTCCCTCTAGGACAGAGGATGAGAGCAAAAGGGGAACCACCTAAGGGACAGCCTGCAAGTACAGCTTATCTACTGCCTGGATACCAGCTCCAGTGCTGCAACGCTCTTTGAATTGGAGTCCAGGTTAAGGTATTCACCAGTTCCTTACCGCGCCATTGTAAAATGACGTCGGCAGGAACCTTCTCTCCCTCCGGGTGGACGTCATATGATGTCCTGGGCTTCCCGGCCGTCTACCTGGCGGCCGCAATGTCCGCCGGGCACCCACGATTGCCCGTGATCACAGCAGGGCCATGGATCTGTGTGTGTAAACGCACAGATCCACGGTCCTGTCAGGTGAGGAGACCGATGTGTGTTCCCAGTACAGAGGAACACAGATCGGTCTCCTCCCCTTGAGTCCCCTCCCCCCCCCCCCCCCCCTACAGTTAGAATCACTCCCTAGGGAACTTATTTAACCCCTTGATCGCCCCCTAGTGTTAACCCCTTCCTTGCCAGTCACATTTACACAGTAATCGGTGCAGTTTTATAGCACTAATCACTGTATAAATGTGAATGGTCCCAAAAACGTGTCAAAAGTGTCCGATATGTCCGTCGCAATGTCATGGTCACAATACAAAATCGCAGATCGCTGCCATTACTAGTATTAAAATAAATAAATAAATAAATATGCCATAAATCTATCCCCTATTTTGTAGACGCTATAACTTTTGTGCAAACCAATCAATATATTATTGGGATTTTTTTTTATTTAAATTTTTTGAATATATATCGGCCTAAAATGAGGGGAAAAAAATTGCGATATTTATTAAATCAAAAAGTAAAATTTTTTTTTTTTTTTTTAAATTGACGCGCTTTTGTTTTATAGCGCAAAAAATAAAAAACCGCAGAGGTGATCAAATGCCACCAAACAAAATCTCTTTGTGGGGAAAAATTTGGGTACAGTGTTGCATGACCGCGCAATTGTCATTCAAAGTGCGACAGCGCTGAAAACTAAAAATTGGTCTGGGCAGGAAGGGGGTGAAAATGCCCTGTATTGAAGTGGTAAAGAGCATTGGGAAAAAAAAAAATTAATTTCTCTTGTCATCCATGGACTGACACAGCGTGTCTTATACACCTTTACACGTGGGTTATGTCCCTGCTTGCAGGAGAAGACCTAGGCAGAATGTGAGATGTTGTTATACATGCATTCTAAACAGCCAGAGCTGAACAGCCCCGCCCAGGGGGAGCTGTCCCTCCGGACATAACCCTCCCACTGCAGTCAGCAGACCTCAGTTTTTTTCTGCCTAGCAGAAGAAGACGTGGCTCTCTCAGGAGCCAGTCTCCTGACCTATTTTTATTCCTTTTGGAATTTTTTTTCCTATTTTATTCTTTTGAGATCTTCTATCAACTGTCGGCTGGACAACAGGTTGGGTACAAGATATCCTCGTAGTCTTCCCTGTCCGACCATCGAGCGTGCTGATCCTTGCCTTGTGTGCGTGAGACTCAGTTCACGACATGCCCCACGACTCCAGGGGTGGCCGGTGGGCTTTCAGCTCCGCGGTCCTCAAGATAGAACAGTCCGGCTGTATCTTTCGCGGTGGACCGGGCCGACAGCTACTCAGTACCGCACTGTGATAGTTCTGTCAAACACACCAGTGGGTCCCTCAGGGGACGGGTAAGTAGTCTCTCCTGGCTGTAGGTGAGTACATGCTGTGTGTTTCTTGTGTGGGGGATTTCCCTGTCTCCCCCTGTGTTTTTTAATGTCACTCTCTGTTCACTAGTGCTGGCGCTGTACTGTGTGGGGTGCCTGGGGGCCATACTGTCCTGGGGGGGGCTCATGCTGCTCTGCATTCGCTGGGGCTGTTTTGTTTTTGGATGTGAGGGGCCTGGGCGCCGTTCGGCGCCATGTTTGGTGTGTGTGCTGATTTTTACATTGGCGGCCATCTTGCCGTGGCCGCCGGAGCACATTGCGGTGGCCATTTTCTTGTAGCCGCACGTTTTTCTGGCACTAGTTTGGCCTCTAGCGCCGCTGGGAACGGCGCGAATCTCCTCACTCTCTCCTCTCAGCTCACTCACGCTGAGCAGCGCGGCGCAGTGAGACAGAGCAGCGGAACCGAGCGGTCCTGGTCAGGTTGGTGGGTTCCCTGGGCATTCCCCTACTTCAGTCAGCACAGCCTGTGGGTGGTCTCAGAGGGGGACATTATGGAGTCAGAGTCACCAGCTTCCCCTAACATGCCAGAGGCAGCAGCCAGTGCTCCAGCACCTGCGGTCCCTATGGACCAGTTGTCGGCAGTCCTGGAATCATTTCTGACCAGGATGGAAGCTGTGTGTGAGCACAAGGGAGCAAAAAAGCGCCCTCTCCCCACTTTATCTCCACAAGGGGAGTGCTCCGATTCAGATATGGGCCTAGCTATTGCTGCTCAGGACCCTAGCTCTGAATATTTGGATGGTTTTGAACAGGACATTCCTTGTGAGGAAGACTCCAGTTCTGAGTCAGTAAATGACAGGGCGCTTGTTAGTGAACTCATTGATGCTGTGAGGGACACTCTCTCAAGCTAAATGCTGCGACCGCAGAACCTCAGGCGGATACAGTCTCCTTTGGTTCTTTTAAGACCAAGCCTTCTAAAAAGGTTTTTCCATATGTACCTTTCTTTGACCAGGTCTGGGAAAAGCCGCAGAAGACTTTTATGGTCCCGCGGCGTTTGTCTATTAGATACCCCTTTGAAGACGCCCTGCTTAAAAAGTGGGCTTCTCCCCCGGTGGTCGACCCTCCAGTCGCCCGTTTTAAACAAGGCCACCACTCTCCCGATGGAGGGGACTTCTGCGTTTAAGGACCCCACTGACAAAAGGTCAGAAGTGGTGAGTAGAGCCATGTTCGCCTTGTTGGGATCCGCCCTACGGCCTGTAGTAGCGGCGACCCTTGTGTCTCAGACACTCACGGAATGGGCAAAAATTTTGCACCAAACTGTGCAGGAGTATAACCTTCCTCCAGACACTATTGCTCTGGCCCACCAGATGGTGCAGGGTCTGATATGTGTGCGACGCCACGTTGGACGCGGCCCCTTTAATATCCAGGGCCTCTGTCTCGGCGGTGGTATTGCGTCGTCTCATCTGGTTGAAATGCTGGTCTGCTGACCTAGCCTCTAAGAAGCTCCTGACGGATCTACCTTTTAAGGGTGGTAGACTTTTTGGTGCTGCTCTGGATGACATCATCAAGGATGTCACGGGAGGTAAAAGCACTCTCCTTCCTCAAACTATCAAGGGTAAGGAGGCCCGACGTAAACCGGGTCCTTCCTTTCCAGCAAAAAAGGTTTTTTTTCGTCCGTCAGAGTCCACGGGTAAGCCATCCCAGACTGACAACAGTGCGGCTGGCGGGCACAAGCGCCCCTGGGTGCGTAAGCCGAACAAGCCGGCTCCCAAGCCCGCCTCCGCGTGAAGTCTTGCCCCCGCCCGTCTCTGGGGTGGGGGGACGACTCCGCAGGTTCACGGATCGGTGGACCTCCCGGATCTCCGACCGGTGGGTGTGCGAGGTGGTCACCTCAGGATACAGAATAGAGTTCCGCTCATGGCCCCCAGACAGATTCTTTCCCTCAAATCTCCCTCTCCTTCCTGCCCGTCGGGCAGCCCTCTTGGGGGCTGTACAGGATTTGATCGGGTCCGGAGTAATTGTGCCGGTTCCGTCCCAGGAGAGGTTTCAGGGGTTCTACTCGAATCTGTTTGTTGTTCCAAAAAAGGACAGGGTTCGGCCAATCCTGGACCTCAAGGCCCTGAATGCCTTCGTGAAGGTGAAAAAATTCCGCATGGAATCCATTCGCACGGTGATCGCTACACTCCATCAAGGGGATTTTCTGGCATCCTTGGACATCAAGGACGCCTACTTGCATGTTCCGATCTGCACAAGCCACCAGAAGTTTCTGCGCTTTGCGGTCGGCGAAGTCCACTATCAATTTGTGGCTCTTCCCTTCGGCCTAGCCTCGGCACCGAGGGTGTTCACCAAGGTGCTTGCTCCGGTCCTAGCTTTGCTGAGACAGCGAGGCATTGCTATCGTGGGCTATCTGGACGATTTTCTTCTAAGAGCAGACAGTGGCTCAGAATTGGAAGAAAGTGTGACTATCGTCAGTCAGACCCTCAGGGAGTTTGGGTGGCTCCTGAACGTTCAGAAGTCGGTTCTAGTCCCGACTCAGCGTCTGGAGTATCTAGGTCTGATTCTGGACTCCTTGGAGGCAAGAGTCTTCCTACCTCCAGACAAACTACTGACACTTCAGTCTGCAGTACGGGTGCTGACGTCCCGAAAATGGTCGTCAATCCGCTTTTGCATGAGAGTCCTGGGACTCATGGTGGCCTCCTTCGAGGCCGTTCCTTATGCCCAAGCGCACACCAGGGCTTTACAGAAAGAGATCTTGTCCACTTGGGAAAAATCCCCGTTGTCCTTGGATCTTCAGATCCAGGTGAGTCACCTGGTCAGGGCGTCCCTGACGTGGTGGTTGAGGTCCCCGGCTCTTCGGTCCGGGAAGTCGTTCCTCCCCATCCAATGGACGGTGATCACGACGGACGCCAGCCTGACGGGCTGGGGGGGAGTCTGGGGAGTCCTGTCGGCCCAAGGGCTTTGGACTCCGGACGAAGCCCTCTTACCGATCAATGTGCTGGAGATACGGGCAATCAGACTGTGCCTCTCCTCATGGTCGGAGAAACTACAGGGTCACTCCATCAGGATCCAATCGGACAACGCCACAGCAGTGGTGTATGTCAACCATCAAGGGGGGACTCGGAGCTCAGCTGCGGCTTCCGAGGTCGACCGCATCCTGAGGTGGGCCGAAAGAAGCGTGCCGGCTCTGTCGGCCGTCTACATTCCGGGCGTAGACAATTGGCAGGCGGACTATCTAAGTCGCCAGACGCTGGACCAGGGAGAGTGGTCCTTGCACCCGGAGGTCTTTCAACTCCTTTGCAGACGGTGGGGCACGCCGGATGTGGACCTGATGGCCTCTCGACTCAATTGCAAGGTGTCGAGGTTTGTGGCCAGATCCAGGGATCCCTGGGCGGATGCCTCGGATGCGTTGGTGGCCCCATGGGGTCAGTATCACCTGATATACGTTTATCCTCCGCTGCAGTTGCTCCCTCACCTGCTCCGCAGGGTAGCGACCGAGGGAATTCCGGTGATCCTCATTGCTCCGGATTGGCCTCGGCGCCACTGGTACGCCGATCTGGTACGTCTCGTCGCAGACGTTCCCTGGCGGTTACCAATACGGGGGGACCTTCTGTCTCAAGGTCCTATATTTCATCCTGCTTTACAGTCTCTGGCTTTAACGGCATGGTTATTGAAAGCCAGGTGCTGAGAGAGCGAGGTCTCTCGGATTCGGTCATTTCGACCATGTTAAGGGCATGGAAGTCTTCATCCAGAAAGATCTATCACCGTACTTGGAGAGCTTACATCGCCATGTGCGAAGAGCTGGACTGGCGCCCACGAACGTATTCCGTTCCCAGAATCCTGCATTTTCTGCAGCGTGGCGTGACCCAAAAGCTCGCTTTGAGTACCATTAAGGGTCAGATTTCGGCCTTGGCCATCTTCTTTCAGCGACCGCTGGCGGGTCATCCCTTGGTTAGCACCTTTGTGCAGGGGGTTCGCCATGTGCTCCCCCCTGTCAAGCCTCCTCTCCCCCCGTAGGATCTGAATTTGGTGCTCTCGGTCCTCCAGGAACCTCCCTTTGAAAATATTAGAGATATTCCCCTCTTGACTTTGTCTCAGAAGGTGGCCTTCTTGGTGGCCATTACTTCCATTAGACGAGTGTCTGAATAGGCGGCCTTGTCCTGCAAGTCGCCCTTTTTGGTCATCCATAAGGAGAAGGCGGTGTTACGTCCGCGACCTTCTTTTCTGCCAAAGGTGGTCTCGGCCTTCCACTTAAACGAGGACATTGTCCTCCCGTCCTTGTGTCCTCACCCATCGCATCCCAGAGAGTTTGCGCTTCACACTTTGGATGTGGTACGAGCCTTGCGGGTGTACCTGTCTGCTACTGCTTCTATTCGGAAGTCTGACTCACTATTTGTGGCTGTCTCTGGTCCAAAACAGGGCCAAGCGGTTTCGTCTGCCACCATTTCTAGGTGGATCAGACAAACCGTCATTCAAGCTTATGCTCTCAAGGGGCGGGCGCCTCCCTTTCCGGTTACGGCACATTCCACCAGGGCAATTGGTGCTTCCTGGGCTTTCCGACATCAAGCGTCGGTTGCACAAGTGTGCAAGGCGGCGACCTGGTCGTCTGTTCATACCTTTTCTAAGTTTTATAAGGTTGATGTGGCTGCATCTTCGGATGCTTCCTTCGGCCGCAAGGTGTTGCAGGCCGCTGTTTGATGTTGCAACTCCTCCGTTGAGGAGCTCTGCCTTGTTTGGAGTGAAGTTTTTGGTTTTCCATTTATACTGCTCCAATCCCTCTTGACACTGCTTTGGGACATCCCACGTGTAAAGGTGTATAAGACACGCTGTGTCAGTCCATGGATGACAAGAGAAAATAGGATTTTTGTACTCACCGTAAAATCCGTTTCTCTGGCATCCATGGACTGACACAGCACCCACCCTTCTTTTTAAGTTTGTACTGCTTTGTTACGAACTGAGGTCTGCTGACTGCAGTGGGAGGGTTATGTCTGGAGGGACCGCCCCCCTGGGCGGGGCTGTTCAGCTCTGGCTGTTTAGAATGTATGTATAACATCTCACATTCTGCCTAGGTCTTCTCCTGCAAGCAGGGACATAACCCACGTGTAAAGGTGTATAAGACACGCTGTGTCAGTCCATGGATGCCAGAGAAACGGATTTTACGGTGAGTACAAAAATCCTATTTTTTTTTTCTTCTTGATTTTTCACGAAGGCTCCTTCTCCACCGGAGGAGAAGCAGCTATTCTCGTGGGCGCTGAGGCTCAAGGGGAGCGCTCCCTTACTCACATTTGGTCAAACACCATATGCTCTGCTGGCTGAAATCCTGATGTTTGCTGCTGATATGGATGGATCACGGCCGCTGGCTTTTCCAAATCTTTTGAAGGGAGTACTGCATGGCTGGAGCAGAGGCATCCAGAGTCGCTGACTACCTCCAGATGGGAGGGGCACACGTCTGCAGAGGCAGGTAAACTATGTTGGTAAGCCAGGGCAGTATGCAGCCTGTTGTGCTGCAGGTCCCCCTGAATGGACAGCTATAGGGTGGTTTTGTGAGTATTCCCTGGTGCCATCAACAGACACCAGGGTGGGAGTGCATTTCGGGAAGCAGTAGGCAGACCTCGAACTTCCCAGGAGTATTACAGCAGACTTCATCTGCTTTGCAAAGCTACACCATGTACTCTGGTTCCACCATGACACCTGCTTTAATTTTGGCCGATGGCCACAAGGTGGTTACCCTTGGGAGGATGTCCTCTTTTGGGTACTGGTTGCTGTGGGTAATTGCATACCTCCCACAAATTGGGTGAATGTGCGTTTTTGTGTTCCTGTCCACCATTAATGTGGTCATTTGGAGGCAGAGGCCCTACCGCCTACAATCTGCAGAACTGGGGCTAGCCATCTCGGATCAGCAGAAGCTGCAACCCGTTAACTCCTTCCTACACTTAAGTCACGTTTGCATGTCTGGGGTCTGCTTAATCTGTTTACCATCAATTACACTCATTGTTTTCAGCAATTAAACCACAGCGTGTGGGGTCTGCTGTAGTTTAACCTCTTGCCGACGTACGTTGGCGTACAGGTACGTCCCCTTTAATATGCACAGCCGTGGGTCGCGCGGCGGCGCGCTCGCGACCCGGTCGGGTACTCCGTGACCGCACCCGCGGACCCAATTGCCGCTGGTGTCCCGCGATCGGGTCAATGAGCTGAAGAACGGGGAGAGGTAAGTGTAAACCTCTCTCCGTGCTTCCTAGTGAGTTTGTCACTGATCATCGTTCCCTATGACAGGGAACAGACAATCAGTGACATCACACTACAAAGCCACGCCCCCCTACAGTAAGAATCACACATTGGGTCACACTTAACCCCTTTAGTGCCCCTACAGGTTAACCCCTAAACTGTCAGTCATTTTCACAGTAATCCAGTGCATTTTTATAGCAATGATCGCTGTAAAAATGACTGGTCCCAAAATAGTGTCAAAAGTGTCCGATGTGTCCACCATAATGTCGCAGTCACACTAAAAATCGCTGTTCGCCGCCATTACTAGTAAAAACACTAACTTTTGCGCAAACCAATCAATAAATGATTATACCAATTTTTTTTCTTTTTTACCAGAAATATGTAGAAGAATACGTATCGGCCTAAACTGAGGAAAACTTTTTTTTTTTTTTATATTTTTTTTTTTTGGGATATTATAGCAAAAAGTTAAAAATATTGCATTTTTTTTTTTTAAAAGTTGTCGCTCTATTTTTGTTTATAGCGCAAAAAATAAAAACCGCAGAGGTGATCAAATACCACCAAAAAGCTCTATTTGTGGGGAAAAAAAGAACGTAAATTTTGTTTGGGAGCCACGTCGCACGACCGCGCAATTGTCAATGAAAGCGACGCAGTGCCGAATCGCAAAATGGGGCCTGGTCCTTTTTTAGCAATAAAATGGTCTGGGGCTTAAGTGGTTAATCAGGACTTTTTTTTTTTCTTGTACTGGGATTTGGCCAATAACCCACACCTAGGCAGGACTGGAAACATGGATTATGGCTCCTGCAACAGTCAATTGACATTCTCCTGGGCGTAACCTCCATGCAAGTATTGCATAGACAAACACATGTGTTAATGATTGCTCGTTAATACCTGCAGGTGTTGGCCTTCTGATTGCTCCTGTTGCACGCTTCAGGCCGGGTTCACAGTGGTGCGACAAACCCTCCGACATTGGGAGCTCATGTCGCATGACGTGTGAAAAATCAATGTTTCCCTATGGGAGCCGTCTTAACTGGTCCGAAACATGTTGGTCCGACATTGAAAATGCTCCCTGTACTACTTTGGTCCGACTTTGATCCTACTTCAGCCCATTTACTATCATTGAAGTCGGATCAAAGTCGGAACGCCGTCTTGCATGATCCGACTTTGGCATGCGACTTTTGCTCTGCTGATCTTGAGGGGGAACTCTACGCCAATTTTAAATAGAAAAACGGCATGGGTACCCCCTCCAAGAGCATACCAGGCCCTTGGGTCTGGTATAGATTTTAAGGGGAACCCCTACGCCAAAAAAAAATGGCGTGGAGGTTCCCCCAAAATCCATACCAGACCCTTATCCGAGCACGCAGCCCGGCCAGTCAGGAAAGGGGATGGGGACGAGCGAGCGCGCCCCCCCCTCCTTATCCGTACCAGGCCGCATGCCCTCAACATGGGGGTGGCTGCTTTGGGGCGGGGGGGGCGCCCTGCGGCCCCCCCACCCCAAAGCACCCTGTCCCCATGTTGATGAGGACAAGGGGCCTCTTCCCGACAACCCTGGCCGTTGGTTGTCTGGGTCTGCGGGCGGGGGAAAAGTGTCAATAAAAAAAAAAACACACTAGACAGCTTTTTAAAGTAATTGGGCAGCTTCGGGGGTCTTTCTCCGACTTCGGGGGTCGCTCTCCGGTGCCTTCTCCGGTTCTTCTCCCGCTCTCCGGTGCTTTCTACCTTCTGCTGGGCATCTCCGCTATTTTCTGCCAGCTCTTTTGCTAGCGGTGGCCCGGTCGTCTTCGACGTCTTCTTCCCTCTTCTCTTCTTGAGATGTTGACACGACGCGTTCTCCCGCTGTAATGCCATGTGCGCAATGATTTATATAGGCATGGGGCGTGGTCACCGGATGATGTAACCCCGCCCCCCATGACGTCACAGCCCGGGGCATTATGGGACTGACGTCATAAGGGGCGGGTCAAATCACCCGTGACCATGCCTATATAAGTCGTTGCATGCCGGGCACACAGCATTACAGCGGGAGAGAGTGGCGTGTCAACATCGGGACGAGGGAAGAAGGCGACGGGGAAGACCAGGAGACCAGGCCACCGCTAGCAAAAGAGCTGGCAGAAGATAGTGGAGGTGCCCGGCAGAAGGCGGAGAAGGCACCGGAGAGCCGGAGAACAGGCCGGAGAGTCGGAAGAGACCCCCGAAGTCGGTAGAAGACCCCCGGAGCTGCCTAATTACTTTAAAAAGCTGTCTAGTGTGTGTTGTTGTGTTGTCTTTTTTTTTTTTTTTTTTTTTTTACACTTTCCCCCCAGGTGAATGGGTAGGGGTACGATGTACCCCATACTCCTTCACATAGAGTAGGGGGCCAGGATCTGGGGGCCCCCTTATTAAAGGGGGCTCCCGGATTCGGATAACCCCCCCGCCCGCAGACCCCGACATCCAACAGCCAGGGTTGTTGGGCAGAGGCCCTTGTCCTCATCAACATGGGGACAGGGTGCTTTGGGGTGGGGGGCTGCAGGGCGCCCCCCTGCCCCAAAGCACCCACCCCCATGTTGTGGGCATGCGGCCTGGTACGGTTCAGGAGGGGGCGCTCGCTCGTCCCCACCCCCTTTCCTGACCGGCCGGGCTGCGTGCTGGGATAAGGGTCTGGTATGGATTTTGGGGGGACACACACCCCCTTTCGGCGAAGGGGGTCCCCTTAAAATCCATACCAGACCGAAGGGCCTGGTATGCTCTTGGAGGGGGAACCCATGCCGGTTTTTTAAAATTGACGTGGAGTTCCCCCTCAAGATTCATACCAGACACAGTGCCTGGTATTGGGGGGGATCCAAGTCAGCTCCCCATTCATTGAAAGTCGGACGCATGTCGGCTTCAAGTCGCAGGGCAAGGTCGGATCCAAAGTAGGAAAAGTGTCGTGTCGCACCAGTGTGAACCCGGCCTCAGGGCTTATCCAAAGGTGTCAGAAGCTTTCATTTATCACTAGATTTGGACATGTCTGTCCCCCACCTTTTTTAGCCCTGGTTCACATTGGTACGATTTGACATGTCAAATCGGCGGCATTTGCCGGCAATGGCACCGTCCTAATCAGTGCGGGGCTGCACTGATTTCAAAAAGTAGTTTCTATACTAGTTTTTGCGATTTTCGGTCTGCGATTTTATATTGACATCTGTGCAGAAACCTTCACAGATGTCTCTGAAATCGCGGCCGAAATCGGGACTGCCATGCGGGAGTGAAATTCTGCGATTTCAGCTGAACTTGCACCGCTTCATTCCTGCAGCTCTGTGAACCTGGGCTTAGTGTGGGCTATGTAAAGCAAGTTGAGTGTACAGCAATCTCTGTTAACATACAGTTTTTTTGTTTATGTAGTTTAAGGAGACTCACTTTTTACTTCTGAACCAAATAAAATATTTGGTTATGTCTAGGAGCTGACGCTGTACCTATTATGGGGTAACAGTATCTGCTATGCAGTCCAGTTTGTGTGCCCAGACTTCTATCAACTGGAGCTCCCTGGGTTCCTCCACTGAGGTGTGTGTGTGTGTGTGTGTGTGTGTGTGTGTGTGTGTGTGTGTGTGTGTGTGTGTGTGTGTGTATATATATATATATATATATATATATATATATATATATATATATATATACGAATGGTTGGCATTAATTGCGTATGAATTGCTGTGTGTGGGGTATTAGACGAATACACTATGGGGGTTATTTACTAAAGGCAAATCCACTTTGCACTACAAGTGCAAACTGAACTTGGAAGTGCAGTCGCTGTAGATCCGAGGGAGACTAACAAGGAAAATAAACAGCATTTTAGCTTGCACATGATTGGATGATAAAATCAGCAGAGCTTCCCCTCATTTCAGATCTACCCCTCAGATTTACAGCGACTGCACTTCCAAGTGCACTTTAAGTGCAGAGTGGATTTGCCTTTCGTAAATAACCCCCGGTGTCTCTGACCTCACACTTCTCATATGTTATAAATCTGTTATTTAAATACACAACATTGGAGCATATGTTTGTTATTTGGGTTATATTCTTTTGGTACCATTTGTGGTTCATGCCTCATATGTGATCTGGACTCTGAGGCTACATTTCCACTGTTGTGACTTTGGAGTGCAGCTTTGATCCAACTTTACAGTCCGAATCGGGGTTGCATCAGATGTCGCATCGGGGTAGTGCTGGGACCTTTTTTAGGTCGTTGCAACTCTGAGTCGCATAGCTTGGGACGGGTGCCATTAAAATCAATGGGCCGTGACTTGTCATGTGATTGTGTCCAGGGTCGCATGGCGTGTCGCACTAGTGGGAACTGAACCTAATCGTTCTAATGACCCACTTGAAGTTTTTAGCCCTCATTTGTATATGTGGCTGTATGAATTGGGAGGCTTTTACCTGACCTTTACATTGTCTCGTACAATCTCCAATAGGTTGTCTCAAAGTGGTTGTAAACCCGTTTGTTTGTTTTTTTAAACCACCTGCAAGACAAAGCAATAATGAGCTAGTATGACTAGCATACTAGCTCATTATACATCACTAACCTTAGATCTGGCCCCCCCCGAAGCTGTCCTCTTCTCCCCCTCCAGCCGCAGCCATCGCTCCACAGATGCCCGGAAGGTTACTTCCTGGTATCTCTGCTCCAGCCAATCACAGCGCCGCTCCGGCGCTGTGATTGGCCGGAGCGGCGAAGACCTCACTCCACGCGGGAGCCGTCAAATCCGGAATGGGAATTCTGACTGAATGCACCGTTGTCCACAGCGCCCTAGACATCAGTGCATGTCTGTTTGTTTGTTTTTTTTTTTTTTTGCAAATATCTCCTAAACCGTTTAGGTTTAGGAGATATTTCTTGCACCTACAGGTAAGCCTCAATCTAGGCTTACCTGTGGGTTTACAACCACTTTAATGCATTAATACATTAATGTTCATAGACTGCTTGGTGAAAATCTCTGGTCACAGGTTGTGTGTGTGTGTGTGTGTGTGTGTGTGTGTGTGTTTGTTTTTTTTAACAGGTATTTAACAATTACATTTGATAGTTTTAATATACATCAGTATTAAATATAAGCTTTTTATTAGTGAGATTCTTTAGCAAATGTAATCATTCGGCATACTCTATCCTGCTGTATTTAGCAATAGGGGGACATGGAGGAGGGAGTGTAATTTTACCACCTTAAGTGTGACTCTATAGTCATGTGGGCTGCACAGGAAATGAGCTTGCTGTTGCAGGGAACTGAAACTGAGCTTGCTCCATAGAGGACACCAGCTGGTCTACACAATCTCAGGCTGCAGTTGGGACAGACACAGCTGAAGGCAGGATCTGCCAGGCATTTCACTCTACACAAAACAAATCCTTTAGTGGCTTTGTGAGTATGGACACTGTTTGTTTATATGGCATGTGATGAGTTTTTCATAGTCTGGGTTTAATGACACTAAGTTGATGACACTTTGGTGCAATGAATATTGTACGTAACTAAAAAAATGCTATGAGTTTTAATTTACTAAAACAGAAGAGTGCCAAATCTGGTGCTGCTCTGCATAGAAACCAATCGGCTATGTCTACATGCAAGCATAGGGTTAAGAAGACAAACCACAAAGGGAAGTAAAGCAGGAAGTGTCGATAAACTGTCTGGCTATCTGTATATTTTTAACATGGTTTTGTTTAACTGCTTAAAAAAAAGTATTATTTTGGTCTTGCTGTATATGTGTTTATTGATAGGCCTCATGCACAACAGGGCCTTTTTTTACAGCTGCTTTTAGCAGCTTCAGACCTTTTTTTATTTTATTTTTGCCGCTTAAAAACACATCTCAATGTTCTGTGTCCATGCACACACAGGCTTTTAGGAGATGTAAGTGACATGGGTGTTTTCAAGCTGTAAAAAAAAAAAACCCAGGGCTGGTGCATTCAGAGGACCGGGGTTACAGATGTAAAAACTTCTGACGCTGCTAAATTCGGCTTAACGCTGGATACAGCCGCGTCAAGCGAGTGTGTTTTTGTTTTTTGTGTTTTTGTTTTGTTTTTTGTTTTACGTCAAAATCAATGGTTCCCTGTGAGAGCCCATTGATTTGAATAGAAGTCGCACCTCAAGTCGGATCATGACGGCTTTTGAAGGGGGAACCCTCGCCAAAATGGGGAAAAAAATAGCGTGGGGTGCCCCCAAGATCCATACCAGACTCTTGTCCGAGCACGCAACCTGGCAGGTCAGGAGGGGGGGGGTGAGCGAGCGCCAGGCCACATGGTGGGTGCTTTGGGGCAGGGGGGGCTTGCCCGGTGGTTGTCGGGGTCTGTGGGCAGGGGGCTTATCGGAATCTGGAAGCCCACTTTAACAAGGGGGGGCCCAGATCCCAGCCCTTCACCCTATGTACCCCATTACTCATTTACATAGGTTGGGAGGGCCCTTGTTGAAGGGTTTCCAGATTCTGAACCCCCCCCCCCCCCCCTGCAGACCCCAGCGGCCAGGGTTGACGGGAAGAGACTCTTGTCAGACACGTTGACAAGGTGCTTTTGGGGGGGGGTTTCAGGGCTGCCCCCCCCCTCCTTTCCTGACCTGCCATGCTGGGGATAAGGGTGAGGAGGATGGATTGTGACAAAATTACAACTTCAAAAAAACTCGCCATGCTTTTTTTTTTTTTTTTTTTTTTTTAACCTTATCAAGAAATGTAAATCATTTTGGATAGGTTTTGGAACAGAGATAGATAGATAGATATTTTCTTCTTTCTGTTCCAAAACCTATTATTATTGCTTTTATTTTTTTTAAACCCCAGTGATCAAATCTCACCAAAAAAAAAAACTGTGTGAAAATTATTTACATTTTCATTTGGGTACAGTGTTGCTTGACCACGCAATTGCCAGTTAAAGTAGTGCAGTGCTGAAGAGCAAAAAAATGGCCCAGTCATGATGGGGGTAAAACCTTCCGAAAGTCAAATGGTTAATTTTTTTTTTTTGTCACTACTCCAAAACCACTATGCATTCAGAGGCTTAATGGCTCTGCTCCTACTTTACTGACTTGCATAATTGTCCCACCGCTGCTGTTAGTAAAATGTTAAACTCGCTTCCATCTTGCACTGTGTAATTGTTAGAAACTATGCCTCCTAATTTTATTTTAATTTTTTGTTGTGAGGTATCTTCAGGCCGGTCACGTGACTCCAGGGCTACAGCGGAAAGACCCAAGAGGCTAGCTTGGCGGTCATGTGACTCCTGGCTAACATCAGAGGAAGAGCTCAGCTCCTCCTGCTGTAGCCCTGCATTGAAGTATTGAATTGGCTGGGAGTCTTGTGACCGGCTTGAATATACCTCACAAAGGTATTTGGAGGTTTTGATTTTTAACAAACCATTACACAGTGCAGGATGGCAGGTTAAAATAGGGGGGCTGGCAAAAAAAATTATAATGTAGGGTTACAAACCCTTTAAAAGATTACTGCCAGAGCCCCCCCTCTGTTTCACAAAGCTATACTACATGGTGTAAATGTTTGTGTAAAATCATGCCTCTAAATACCTTTTTAACTGATTTGTTTCTGGCCGGTCATGTGACCTCTGGCCACTCTCCTCCCCCCAATCTAAGGGCTACGCCTACAGGTGGGGCTGAGCGGACAGCACAGCAGTCACGTGACTTCACGGCTGTTGTTTAGAGGGAGATCTGATGGGGTGTCAGTACATCAGGATTGATCAATTTTCAGATATATCCATATCTCTATCAGTTTGTGGACTCTATAACTTTCCTACAGACTAAAAAATAAACTGTTTTTTGGGTTATTTTGACCAAGGAAATGTCGCATAATACATTTTGACCTAAATTTAATAAGAAAGATTATTGATTTGCAAAATTTTATAACAAACTAAAAAAAAACGCGTGGGTTGTGTGGGGTGTGCTTTATTTTTATTTTTTTATTTCTTCATTTAGCAAAAAATAAAAACCCCAGTGGTGATTAAATACCATCAAAAAGCTTTGTGGGGGGAAAAAAAAAAAAAAAGATTTCTAATGGGTGTACAGTATTGCATGACTGCGCAATTGTCATTCAAAAGTGTGACAGCACTGAAAATTGCCCTGGACAGAAAGGGGGTGAAAGTGCCCTGTATTGAAGTGGTTAAAACAATTAGTGCCATCATCCAGAAATAAAGGGGACAAGGTAAATTAAACGGTGTGTATTTAGTATCGCTTAATAATGTTAACATACAGAGACCATGCAGAACATTTGGCTAATTTTTTTTTTTTTTTTTTTTTTTATTGAATGAAATCTATTACAGATAATTCCATCAGTGAAGAAGCTTGCAGTGCAGAGTGGCTGCCTGTACTCATCTGCTGAAATTTTAAGGATGGAAAGGATCATACTGGATAAACTGCAATGGGATTTGTACACAGCCACACCAGTTGACTTCCTGAACATTGTAAGGATAGCAAAATGATTGGTGCATAATGTAAACACGGGAAGTGTATGCACAAGCATGTTAGAGCATCTGGACTGGGGAAAGCTTTTGTCACTGACCTGTATGAACACAAAAAAAAACTATTGCCTTTTTTTAATGAAAAAAAAAAAATATTCTTTCACTTTAAAACTCGAAACAATGTTGCAAAAATATTTTACTCTTTTACTTCTTTTTTTTTTTTTTTTTTTTTTTGTTTTAACAACACTGTACATAGAAAGCTGTTTTTGATACATTGTACACCTGTCACCAAGAAAACCTCCCCCTTTTAACAAAATTGAAGCTCATCAGTCTGGCACTTATCACATGAGCGTAGAAGGACAAAGCGTGCTTATTTTCCTTTCTCTGCTGGAAACACATTCTAGCAGAAAAAAATAGATTTATTATTATTATTATTATTATTATTATTATTATTACTATAATGTTAAGGCAAAAACTGTATGGTACAGGGACATAACTAAACCTTTTTCACACAACAAAACAAATTTACACGCATTGTCTGCTGTTGGTTATTATTTCTCAACAGCAGAACAGAATACAGACTACTTATCCAGCCTCTAGAGGAAGATTACCCTGATGCATCTAATCTTAAAGCTTTTGCTTAAGTGATCCCAAACCCTGTATATGCACTACAATTTCCTTAGGAGTGGTAGTTTTAAAGAGATCTCCAGACAAAACGCAGATTTTTTAGTATTCGGTATGGTATGGTTCATACCTGCATCTGTTTTTCATGATTTAGGATGCACCCTTGGGGGGGGGGGGAGACATTTGGGGATCATGGCAGAGACAGAGCCTGCCCTTGAAAGGACACAGTTCGCCAGCAATTAATGCAGTTAAGTTGGCCATTGGCTCAGACTCCAAATACTATGACTACATTACAGTATCTTCTTAATTGTCTTCTTTTTTTTTTTTACTTGCCAAGCAGGTAGTTCTACAGCGCATAATAAATAAAAGGTGCACACGTTCTGCTATATGGTATACTTACTGGCAATCTTGCCTGTAGTTTTTATATACCTAATACTGACCTTTTTAGCTCTTATTGGCCACAGTAGTGCAGCTTTTTCGTGCTCATTGTTTGGCAACCATATCGTTTACGCTGCAGTAATGTGGTGTGGGGTGTTTTTTTTTTTTTTTTTTTTTTTTTTTTTCTCCTTTATTGGGAGACTGCAGAATTGCTAAGTCGGCTTGCAGTTACTGTAAGAGCCCATTCACACAGGGGCGGCACAACTTGTCCGGCGACTGTGCTGGGCGTCTTCAAGACGACTTCAAAGGTGACTTCAAAAATGACTTCTGTATTGAAGTCAATGGAAGTCGCCCTGAAGTCGTCTTGAAGTAGTACAGGAACCTTTTTCTAAATCGGAGCGACTTGAGTCGCTCCGATTAGAACGGTTCCATTGTACAGAACGGGACGCGACTTGTCAGGCGGCTGAGACGCCTGACGAGTCGCTCCTGTGTGAATGGGGTCTTACAGTATTGTTTTAAACAGATTGGTTATAAAATCTAACATGTGGTGCAGGTCTTGGTACACTCACAAAACAAGTATTCACATAGGTAATGAGGGGGAAAACTGTGGTTTTGCTTGAAATAGAAGCAAAGATTACTCAAGTAGCCAAGGAACAAAACACACAAATATAGCTTGGTTGTGTTCTTGTGGAACACATCATTGTTACATTCAGTTATAAGCTCAATAGTCCGACGTATAAATACAGCATGTACTGACACACAAAGAAATGGCCACAACTCAGCCTCTCTGATGTCCAACTGCATTTCTTGTTTGTCACATTTGGTCAACAAAAGTGAAAGATGGAGAAAATTGACCTTGATATGAGACTTATTTTTTTTTTTTTGATGTTTGTTTTTTCTTTACTGCAGTTTCATGCCATGGTGATGTTCAGCTGGCCTCATCTCTTCGGCAGCTTCTCTCAAATGAATCCTTCTCGCCACGTGGCGCTCTTAACCAGGCAGCTGCAGCACTGCATGGCGTGCCACCAGTTACTGCAGTTTAGGGGTTCTACGCTGGCCTTGGCAATTATCACCTTGGAGTTGGAGAGGATGACGGCTGACTGGTTCCCTGTTATGACTGACCTGATGAAGAAAACAAAAGTAATCAGAACACATTAAATATTGTTTTCTCTGATGTTTTTACTTCATATTCCCAGATTTCCTGGCCAAAGAGAAAAGTGTCATTTTAGTCTTTTAGGGTATTCATGCTAAAATTTGTGTCGCCACTAAATATCCATGTCTAATACATTTTTATTGAAACGCCATAATACCTGACCTGAAGCAAATGGTGACAAAATTCTATAGAGCTCTCATCAGACTCCTTCCTATCTGAGTTTTATATAGGTGTGTTTTCAGGGGTGTGGACATTTAAAAAAAAAAACTACTTAAATCAAGGTTCCAACCCTACTTCTTTTTTTTTTTTTTTTTTTTTTTTGTGTGTAATAAATAGAAGAAAAAAATGAGCTGTAGTTTTTGTTTTCATTCAACCCCTGGGCTGCACGAAAAAAAAAACTAGTGTACCATGCTTAAGTCTTTGACAATAAGTTGGCACAAGCCATTGTTCTGCCAATTTTTGAGATATACTAGCCAATTGTACAGGACACAGGCTTAATATTCATAAACCCTGGGTTAGGCTTATACCTTCAGGTGTTTGGACACGTTCAGAGCTTTTGAGAACATGCCCCCTGGGAACCTCCACTATAACTCCACCCTACTCCATCCTTCGTTTTTTTGCTAGTATCCTAAGGTGATGGACCTCTTCTCCCTTCCGAAGTTATTACTCTTGGCTTAACTACTTTATTTTTTTTATCCTCCTGGGATTTTTCAATCAACTCTTCAAATACAAAAGCAGTGCTTGCAGATTGGTGCAGGCTTGGTAAATCCTATGGAGAGTTGTACCCTGACTCCATGCAAGGGGAACAGCCTGTAATGTTGCTTCAGGCACTGCATCCTGCATTTGCGCTCACCTTGGCACTTTGTGCAATGCATATAGCAAGGGTAGTGAATTAAAATTCAAGAAAGTCCGGTCACTAAAAAAAAAAAAAAAAATTCTGTCCGAGGTCCGAATCGCAAGTCTGTGCCGTGAAAGATTGTAAGCATCTTCTTTCCTTTTTTATGGCGCTAGCCGTGCTCTCTGGCACTTTTCTTACCATTTCCTCCACACACTCTGGTAATACTCTGTAAATGTCCCCAATAGTATTGCCCCTTACATCAGGTGCCCCTACCAGAGTAATTAATTACATTGGGTGCCTTCCTTAGACTACCCCCATAAATCAGTTGCCCCCATCAGAGTGCCCACTTACATTGGGTTTCTTCATCAGAAGACCCCCTTTACATCAGGTTTCCCATCAGAGTGCCAGTGTCCCAGCAACCACGGGCGGGGTGCACACGCGTCGGTGCCCCAGCAACCACAGACGGGGCACACGCTCACAATGTCACTGTCCCAGTAAATAACAGCTGAAATGCGGAAACACGCTGGCGACCTGACGGTCCGGACAGGAGCGTTGCTCGGTTTGTGTTTGAACTGCCGGCCACCATCTAGTGACGGCTAGCATATGGTTTGCAAAAGGCTGCTATACACATCCAGGGCTGTGGTTCATCCCTATGGAACCCAGACTCATTTTTTGGAGGTATGCCCACCGTGACAGCCTGGATCCTAATACAGGTGCCAGCTTCATTGACAGGGTCACGCTTTTTTTTATCTTTGACTGCAACAATAAAAAATAAATGACTATTTTATAGTGTACTCATTTTACATTGTAAATTCTTCAAACCAATAGGCTCTTAGGTGGATGACCAGGTGGTACCTCGCACCACTGGTCGCACACCTTTATCTCCACTTCTGCCTAGAGACCTTTATAAAGGTACACGGGTGCTTCCTCCATCCCCTTTTGCCACAAGACAGTCTACACGTGTTTCTGCATATGCCTTTATGGACACTCTTGCCCTATATTTCGCACCCTACTCCTAAGAGAAGGCTTACCTTCCCCAGTACTTATGGCAGAAAACAGGCTTTGAAGGTAAGCCTTCTCTTAGGAGTAGGGTGCGAAATATAGCCACAGTAAAAACTCAAGCTAACATTCGTTCTTATAGTTGAGTGTTGTGAAAGCCTTTGGCAGAGTGTGGCAGTGGTTCCCTTGAACTGGCACCAAGCCCATTCTCCGGCTCCACTTCTTTACCAGACCCTGATATGCCTGGCTGGTATAAAAAGCATTTTCTGACTGAAGTGGAGAGGCAGGGCAGTGACGGCAAGCTCTCCACCTCGTCTAATCAGAATGCTTTGCATTTATTCAGAATATGCAAGGCATTCTCTGGCTCCCCTGCTGAGTGGCCGACCACCTGTGTTCATAATGCAGCAGGCCAGCTGCTCAACACCAAACCTGGAAGCAAGTGGAGATCACTGGAGTCAAAGCTTGACCAATGTAACTATGTAAAAAATATCCATACCTGAAATTTATCTTTAAAGGAAATCAAGCAAATTGGTATGTTAGCCAGGCAATTTTGCATTTCTAGGATGGCAATGGTAGCATTGTTTCTATAAGTTCTGTTTTGTTGATAAAATTCAATTGGTGGTTCAAACAAATGTGGGCTAATCGAAAAAGGGGTGTCGTAAAATGATGAGATGTTAAAATTATGCATTAGAACTACTTGGTGCATTCTGTAAGAGGTTTAGATCACATTTCTGGATGTTTGGTAGAAGAATCTATGCATACACTATATAAATGAATGTGTTTTTTCTAGAAATACAAGGGGACTGTGTTGCCATTTTAGACTGAAATGTTTTTGCTAATCTTTTCATAATGGGATAAAATAATAATCATGTCGTCTTGCAGGTTGACGGCACCAATTTCATTCATTGTAAGGAACTAGTTGACCAATGCCTTGAAGCCCCATCCAATCCTGTCTACATATTAATCTCCGCTAGTAAAGGTGCAAACTCTGCCCAGGAGCGATTTTCTTGTTGCATTCCTTCAACAAGCTATTGTCCACCAGTCACCCGGATAGGCATGAAAAAATCTTCGTCCAACACCTCTGGTAATGAGTTTGCTCGTGAAAGTGTAATGCAGACAGATGACTTTTATGATGGCTTTCAGTATCTTTATAATGAAGACCGTATTCCAGACACTGAGGAAATGACCAAGGTCCTTCTAGATGCCAAGTCACAATTGGAGGAAGAAGGCAGCGGGCAGTGCCCCCTGTTGCAGCCACCACAAACAATCTAGTAGGCGTTTGCTGTAAGATCACTGCCAAAAGCTACTGGAGGTTGTCGGTGATTCCAGAGCAATACATTTTGTAGTCTTGCCAAATAAATGCATTTGTTTATTCCGTCTAATACAAACCAAATTTAAGGTGCAGGAAAGATCTAAAGGATACCTGTCATGACTGAAATATGTAGGCCATTGCTTACTTCTGAAACTGTTTGGTCACGTCAGTGCTTTGGCTTCAGCACTTTCTAAGACATTGACACAGGGCAAGTATGAAGATTTGGCGTTTTGACTATCACTTGCTACATTCTTGTTTTGGATCTATGACTCAAATATTACATGCAGATCACAATGAGGCTCGCAATGGCATCATACACGTCTCTTTTGTAACAGGTGTAGTTTTAACGGTTCTAGAATGTTACAAATGTTCATGCTGTATTGTACATTGGGGCTTCTTTTGCATTTTTAAAATCAATGAATGCTGTATTGGTGACTTTTATATCCATCTCTAAACGCCAGGCCTTTTGTGAAAGAATAGGTCTTGCCTAGGGCTACCAGATTCCTGTGTTTGTTTTTTTTTGTTTTTTTGTTTTTTTGTTTTTTTTCATTTGGCCAGGGCAGTGTGGGAGAAGGAATGTCTCTAGCAGAATTGTGGGATTTGTGCTCTCGTTACAATTTAGGCTAAATACACAAAGCTTTACAACAAGGATAAGGATTTTTACAGCCATGTGACTGTCCCTTTCAAACCTCATTACACTCCGCTGGAAAAACAATTTTCCTTGTGTTAGCTTTGTGAATTTATCCTTTTTGACAGTTCTAATGTGTGCCAACATGGATCTTTGGGGTTGATTTGCTAAAACTAGAGCTTCCAGTTTTATTTTTTTTGTGAAAGCTTAATTGAACAAACTGAAGTTAGAAGCTGATTGGCTACCATACAGAGGTGCACCAGATTTTGCACACTCCAGTTTTAGTAAATCCACGTGTGTGTGTGTGTGTGTGTGTGTGTGTGTGTGTGTGTGTGTGTGTGTGTGTGTGTGTGATGGTTAAAGAGTTAGTTTACCTTTACCAAAAACTACGATAGAGGTAAGGGCTGTCTGTAGATAGACAAGCTGTGTAGCTGAATAATGCCCTTGCTATAGGTATAGGTCATTTCTATAGCTCATGAAGCCTGACTGGAATACTTCTAAGATGTTAAGAGAGGCCCAGCTCTTGCTGCTCACAATCGCAGGAGTTGAGCTCTTTCTCTCTCCTGTGATGGGGGTGAGCAGTAATGACTAGGCTCCTTGCAATGTCCTAACATCCTGAGAGTATCCCAGTCAGGCTTCAGGCGGTATGTAAATTGCCTACACCTATAGCAAGGGCATTATTCAATTTTAGTCTTGCTTGTACAGTTTGTTCATCTACAGACATCCCTTATCTGCATAGCCAGTTTTTTGGTAAAGGTGAACTAACCCTTTAATGTGTGAGAGCTCAGTTGGGTGTAACCTATTGATAATGTGAGTGTCGCGTAACGGTGAGCACTTTTGCAAGCCATGTTGATAGCAGAGATCCATTGTGTATCAGTTTTTTCCCTTCATAAAATAAATGAGCCTTTTTGCTTCCATCGTTAACAAGGTGCTTGTTGGTAAGAAAACTTGTGATAATTTGTGATCATCCCAGAACAATCTCCTCATGCATGGCTAGTCCAACCTATTCCTGGGACAATACAATCGCATACATGTTTAATACATCCAGATACAACAGGGCAAGCCTTTTCTTTGCCTGTAATATAGTTATGTGACAGACCAAAAGTAACTTCCAGGGCTCAATGGTCATTGTCAGCTGAGGTCTTCCTATTACTAAAAAGTAAAAGGAAAAAAGAGGGCGCACCGACCTAGTGCATAACCAGTGGCTAGGTTTATTAAAAATATATAAAAAGATTACAAATACTCACAAAGCAAGTATGAAAATAGGCACGTATAACATTCCATCAATGGGAATTGCCTCCTGCTGGAACCAGACACCAGAGAGTCCAGATGACAGGTGTTACAGCTACGGCTGACGCGTTGCGAAGGCGAACCCTCTTCCTCAGAGCCAAAAAGTGATAGTATCTGGACCCCTCTCTGGACTCTCTTAAATCCTAGGGGTAAGTCCCACCATGTATATATGCTGTTCATCCTCCGCCAGCTGAAGCACATATACACATTATCACATGGTGTATGCATATACTATCTGATGTATTGATGGGTGCATCAGTGTGGGCAGTGAGGGGTTAACTTCATATGGGCATGCCTTTTGGGTGAGAGGAGGAGTGACCTGTGGTGGGTGGAGCTGTAGACAGATGACCACTCACACCCACTTACACATGGATTTAAGAGTCCAGAGAGGGGTCCAGATACTACCTCTTTTTGGCTCTGAGGAAGAGGGTTCGCCTTCGCAACGCGTCAGCCGTAGCTGTAACACCTGTCATCTGGACTCTCTGGTTCCAGCAGGAGGCAATTCCCATTGATGGAATGTTATACGTGCCTATTTTCATACTTGCTTTGTGAGTATTTGTAATCTTTTTATATATTTTTAATAAACCTAGCCACTGGTTATGCACTAGGTCGGTGCGCCCTCTTTTTTCCTTTTACTTTTTAGTCCTAAAGAATACCAATTATTCTGAAGAGGGCAGCAAGATCCCTGGTCATTTCCTTTCCTACGGAACACTCTGGTTGTGTCAATAAGAGACCAAACTTCCAAGCGCAGGAGATTGTTTGTGGGTCTTCCTATTACTACCACTTGTGCTTTCCATGCAGCCTGACTCTATAGCTAACATACAATACTCAGGGGTTTTATAGTTTTTTGCATTACCAGTTTTCTAAGAAGCACAGGAAAGCTCTACATAATAAACAATATATATATATGGATTTGTTTTGCTTATATTTTAATTTTGTATGTGCCATACAATGGGCTTGTACATTTTTTTTTATTGTTTGGGGCAGCTAATGATTTTACACACTTTTTTTTTTTTTTTTTTTTTTTGTTCCCTAAACAATATTGTGAAAAGTGAATTCTGTGAGTTAGTTCAAACATATTTATCCAATTATTATTTTAAGACGCTTCATTAAAGCAGAGACAGTCTGCAAAAAGCTGTGAATACAGTTCAAATTCATTTTATAAGTTTTTGAAGTGTTTGAAGCTGTAAAAGTTGGAAGTTAAGCTCATGTGTTTCCTATTGGGGAGTTTACAAGGCAGCGCAAAGTGATGTGACCATAGCAAATCAGTCTACTGTACTCAAATCAGAATAAAGACTGCTCTTTGCACTGGTTATTGATCTCTTGTATCATTTTATCTTTATTTTTATTTATTTTTTTTAAAGTATTTTCACGTGCCTGAATTTATATATAAATACACTTGTTTCGAACTGTGAACTTCTTCTTTTTTTTTTTTTTTGCAAACTTTTTGTACAAAAAAAAATACTGATGCTATGTCTATCCTAATGGTGCATACATTGTTTTTGTTTCATTGAATAAAAAGTTTGTGTTTTGGAAAATGTACTCTCACTTTATTTTACTTTTTTGTTTTTTACAGTTGTACTACTTGATTGTATTCTTAAAGCTACGACCACTACTATAGTCACCAACTACCTGACGACAATATTTTATTTTTTAAATCGAACGTTGTTTATTTTCTAGTGACCAAAATTGCTTTAAAAACCGTCCTTGCTGAAGTGGTCATCAGTCTTGGGCTACGTACACATGGGCTTATTTAAAATCTGCCCATTCATGTTTTATCTTTCTGCCAGGAGTTGAAAGATGAAAAATCCATCTTAAAATGCTTGATCTGGCGCCTTTTTACATTAACCACTTAAGCCCCGGACCATTTGGTAGCTAAAGGACCAAAGGTGAGTTCAGAATTTTGCACTGCGCTGCTTTAACTGTAAATTGTGCGGACATGCAATGTTGTTGTACCGAAACAAAATTTGCGTCCTTTTCTTCCCACAAATAGAGCTTTCTTTTAATGGTATTTGATTGCCTCTGCGATTTTTATTTTTTGCGATATAAACGGAAAAAGACCGAAAATTTTGAAAAAAATGATATTTTCTACTTTTTGTTATAAGAAAAATCGAATAAACTCAATTTTAGTCATACATTTAGGCCAAAATGTATTCAGCCACATGTCTTTAGTAAAAAAAAATGTCAATAAGCGTATATTTATTGGTTTGCGCAAAAGTTATAGCGTCTACAAACTAGGGTACATTTTCTGGAATTTCATTTCTTGAGGTGCTAAAATGGCAGGGCAGTACAAACCCCCCCAAATGACCCCATTTTGGAAAGTAGACACCCCAAGGAAATTGCTGAGAGGCATGTTGAGCCCATGGGACAAAAAAAAAAAAAATATTCAAAGTGATTGAATAATGACAAAAAAAAAAAAAAAATTACAAAAAGTTGTCACTAAATGATATATTGCTCACACATGCCATGGTTATATGTGGAATTGCACCCCAAAATACATTCTGCTGCTTCTGAGTACGGGGATACCATATGTGTGGGACTTTTTAGGAGCCTAGCCACGTACGGGACCCCGGAAACCAAGCACCGCCTTCAGGATTTCTAAGGGCGCAAATTTTTGATTTCACTCCTCACTACCTATCACATTTTTGAAGGCCATAAAATGCCAAAATGGCACAAAACCCCCCCAAATGACCCCATTTTGGAAAGTAGACACCCCAAGATGTTTGAGAGGCATGGTGAGTATTTTACAGCTCTCATTTGTTTTTGAAAATGAAGAAAACATTTTTTTTTTTTTTTTTTAATTTTCAAAACTTTGTGACAAAAAGCGAGATCTGCAAAATACTCACAATACCTCTCAAATAGCTTGGGGTGTCTACTTTCCAAAATGGGGTCATTTTGGGGGGTTTTGTGCCATCTGGGCATTCCATGGCCTCCGAAACTGTGATAGGCAGTGAGAAGTGAAATCAAAAATGTACACCCTTAGAAAGCCTGAAGGCGGTGATTGGTTTTTGGGGTCCCGTACGCGGCTAGGCTCCCAAAAAGTCACACATGTGGTATCCCCGTACTCAGGAGAAGCAACAGAATGTATTTTGGGGTGTAATTCCACATATGCCCATGGCATGTTTGAGCAATATATCATTTAGTGACAACTTTGTGCAAAAAAAAATAAATTGTCTTTTTTCCGCAACTTGTGTCAACATATAAAATATTCCATGGACTCGACATGCCTCTCAGTATATAGCTTGGGGTGTCTACTTTCCAAAATGAGGTCATTTGGGGGGGGGGTTTTGAACTGTTCTGGCATTTTATACACAATATTAGGAAGCTTACATCCACTCTTCTAACCACTTGAAGACAAAGCCCTTTTTGACACTTTTTGTTTACATGAAAACATTTTTTTTTTTTGCAAGAAAATTATGTTGAACCCCCAAACATTATATATATTTTTAAAGCAAAGGCCCTACAGAATAAAATGGTGGGTGTGGCATTTTTGTTTTCTACACAGTATTTGCGCAGCGATTTTTCAAACGCATTTTTTGGGGAAAAAATACACTTTTTTTAATTTTAATGCACTAAAACACACTATATTGCCCAAATGTTTGATGAAATAAAAAAGATGATCTTAGGCCGAGTACATAGATACCAAACACGACATGCTTTAAAATTTCGCACAAACGTGCATTGGCGACAAACTACATACATTTTTAAAAGCCTTTACAGGTTACCGCGTTAGATTTACAGAGGAGGTCTACTGCTAAAATTACTGCCCTCGATCTGACCTTCGCGGTGATACCTCACATGCATGGTGCAATTGCTGTTTACATATGACGCCAGACCGACGCTTGCGTTCGCCATTGGGCAAGAGCAGGGCAGGACAGGGGTGCTTTTTTTTTTTTTTTTTTTTTTTTTTTTTTTATTATTATTAATTTTGCTATTTTATTTTTAAATTGTTCCTTCCATATTTTTTTTTATTTTTATTGTTATCTCAGGGAATGTAAATATCCCCTATGATAGCAATAGGTAGTGACAGGTACTCCCTTTTTTTAAAAAAAACTGGGGTCTAGACCCTAGATCTTTCCTCTGCCCTCAAAGCATCTGACCACACCAAGATCGGTGTGATAAAATGCTTTCCCAATGGCGCTTTTTATATCCGGGGGGGGGGGGACATTCCCTCCCACTGCTTGTAAAAGCAGTCCAGAGGCTAAATTAGCCACTAGGATTGCTTTTACATGAAAGCCGGCCGCTGGCTGAAAAGAATGATACCAAGATGATACCTAAACCCGCAGGCATCAATCTGGTATAACCATTCAAAGTCCAGCAACATACCAGTACGTTGCTGGTCCTTGTTGGACATGTATTGTAATCTTTTTTTTTTTTTTTTTTTCATGCAGCCAGTTGGCTGAACGAAAAAAGAGATTGATCGGTGGGTATGCCCACCATTAGAATACAGCCCTTCATCCACCCACTTCTAATGATGGGCATACATGCACCATTTATATATGCCGAAGCATGGGGGCATCCTCCCGCAAAAAAGTTATGCCACACACATGGTCGGACTTTTCCACGGGCAAGCCTCCGTCGGAATTTCGACCGTATGTACGCGGCATTGGGAGCAAAATCACTCCTCCGCCCCTGCTGCCCCAATGCTTCGGCATATTTGCTTTTTTTTTTTTAACTGGTGGTGAAATCACCTCCTACAGCACTGGAGTCGCAGGGATCAGGCCTGTCTCTGCGAACGCTGCAGTTATGTGTGTTGTGTTTTGTAAGTGACAGTGATCGATCGATACTGCACTTGGGTGGCCTGGGCTGGACGGAGGGGCAAAACGCAGGTGCTAGCAGGTATCTGGGCTGATCCCGCTAACACTGCGTTTTTGGGAACCCTAAACTGCTGGGGACGCTAGTATAGATCTGATCAGATATTGATCTGTTCAGATACTATACCACTAAGGGAGGTAACAACATGGCCTGGGGAATGCCCAGGGAAAAACCAAGCCGACTTACCACTAAGGGAGGTGTATGCTTCACGCGTGGGTGTTAGCGTTACTGGTACTAACCTGACGCTGCCTGGGGTGTGACGCAGACCCTCTCTGACGCTAAAACCTAATTGATATCACCCGCCGGGCGATCAGGGGGTTAAACCTTTATTGGGTTATATACGGCGGGTGCCCTGACACTATAAAAAGCAAACTAACCAGCGTCACCCGTAACACTTATATGATGATCACTGGTGAAAGGGTTAACTAGGGGCAATTAGGGGGTTAAAACCTTTATTAGATAATATATGGGGGTACCTGACGCTATAAAAACCTGCGGCGAACCTAAAAAAAATTACTGGCTACCGATCTGCATCACCGACGCTAAGACAGCGATCAGAAAAATGATTGCTTAGCGACAGTGGTGATAGGGGGTGAAAGGGGTTACCTGGGGGGCGATCAAGGGGGTTAAATCTTTATTAGGGGGGGTTAAGGGGCTACACTAGACCTAAAACTAAACTGTAGTGACACTTTTACAGTCACAAATGTCACTGATTGCAGTGACCATTTATTTGCTGATCACTGCAATCAGTGACACTTTGACTGGGGGGTGATCTGGGGGGGGGCGTTTTATGTACCTATGTGTGCTGGTGTTAGTGTAGTGTTTGTGCACTAACCTTGATGTCTTCTCTTGTACGGCACTCGGTATATGTGAGCACCGCACAAGAGATGACATCACTTCCTCCTGCTTCCTCCGCCTGTGTGTACATTACACAGACAGAGGGGGCATTTCCATTCGCCGGGAGCGATCGCGGGGGGGGGGTGGCCGGAATCGAACGGCCGTCCCCTCATGTCGGATCGCTCCCAGACGAATTCCGACCACTCACTGTACAGAAGGGGGGTCCGATTGGACCCCCCCAACTGTACAAAGGCAATCACGTACACTGTACGTGATTGTGCCAACGTATATATACAGTGAGCGGTGGTTAATGAGTGTATGTATGCCAGTTTATATGCACAAGGCATATGCACATAATTTCATCCTTTTGGCTAATATATAACTTTTTTTCTTTTTTGTTTTTGCCCCAATAGCAGCTTTAAAATATGAACATAAATGCCACAATGGACATATTGGCTAATACTGAGGTGTGTTTAGAGGCCTAAAAGAATAAAAGCATTACACTGCACAGCATAAGACACTAGTCTAAACCTATCCTTCCATAGTTTACAGTTCATATGTAAATGGATAATATGGTCTAATAAAGAATTTGGCAAATCATTTGTTACCCACAGAGAAAACAGATTGCCTTCAGAGCAACACAACACCCAATGTCTGCTGCAGACGATTATCTGGTTCTCTTAAGGTAAACTGCATTTGGAGACGAAAGGGTCACTACTCTTGAGCAGCTTACCAATTGCAAGGGGATTTTAATCTAGAGATTTGGTGTGCACAGGGAAGGGGTAGGCCTCGTACACACGACCGATTTTTTTTTTTTTTTTTTTTGGCAAGAACCAGCAAGAAACTTGCTGGCAGAGAGGTCTTGCCGAGTAAATCGGTCGTGTGTACGCTGCTATCGGGTTTCTTTTCGAGAAAACCGACAAGAAACCTCGACGAGAAAATAGAGAACCTGCTCTCTATTTTCTCGTCGAGATTCTCCTCGGCATGTTTCTTGACGAGAAAAGTGAGTGTGTGTACACTTACCTGTCCTCCCGGAAGCCCGTGCATGTTCGAAATGAATTCGACGCATGCGCGGTAGTTTCCTAGGCATACCAAGATGGCGGCGACGCCATCGAATGTGACGAGCGCATGCTCGACGTAGTCGATGACGTCACCGCGTACGCTCCATTCAAAGAACCGCGGGTTCTTTGAAACGAGCGTCTGTTTCTTGTCCAAGAATCTCGTCGGAAAAAAACGACATGTTTTTTCAACGAGAATCTCGGCCGTGTGTACGAGGCCGTAGACTCTGCAGCTAACCCTTTTCTCTTCAAGATGAAACTGGCTCTGTGGAAAATGGATGCACCAGAGAAGATTCGTCAACTTTGATTAATATCCTTGTGGTCCAGAAGGCATGTCAATGATAGTCTTGTGGGAGGATGGGCAACAGACAGGAAGTGTGCCTAATGCAGTGCCCTTAAATGAAAATTCAGAGGCACATGATAGGTGAGGCGGGAACAATGAGTGCCAGTGTTGTGCCGAGAAATTATCCCCGTCGAATAATGCCCACCCTGTACTGCACAGCACAGAGCCACCGAAAGTCTCCGAACATGAACAGCTGTACACAGCGCCTGCGCAAAGAAGACAACATTCTGCCACATGCTCGTGCACGCTCCTGATGCCTGTGCATTATTGATTGAACTCTGCAAGGGGTGGATGCCTACAGAAGAGGCTGTATTGTATCAATCCACCCCTAACTTATCAGCTCTGCCCATCATTCTAAAATACGGCCTCTTCTGTAGGCACCCGCCCTTTTACACACTTCAATCAATAATACATCCGCCCCTTTGAGAAAGCCACCCCATCGTTTCGGCTCTGCCCATCATGATACAATACAGCCTCTTCTGTAGGCATCCGCCCCTTGCAGAGTTCAATCAATAATACACCTGCCCCTTGCAGAGTTGCACGAGCATCGGGAGCGTGCGGCAGAATGTCGTCTTCTTTGCGCAGGCGCCGTGTACAGCTGTTCATGTTCGGAGACTTTCGGCGGCTTCGTACTGCGCAAGCACAGTACAGGGGGGGGGGGGGGGCATTATTCGACACCGGTTCACACCAGACTCTCAAACAGTCCTTTTATCTGAATGGGCTGAAATCACACTGAATGGCACCAAACGTAATGCATGCACTACCTTTTAACCATTTCCTGCAAGGAGGACCTACATGGATGTCCCCCCGTTTCAGTGGTTATACTGGGCTGATGCCTGTACCTACAGCTATCAACCCAGTATCTTTATTTTCAGCTGGCGATCCCCTGCACCGTAAGAACAATCATAGCAGCAGTTCAGCCCCTTGATTGTTCTTACAGGTGACGAGAAGAGATGTTTCCCCCCCCCCCCCCGCCTGTAAGCACAAGCAAGGGGCTGAACTGAACTTCTGATTCTTCTTATGGTCCCTGGCAGTTGTAAATACTGCCATGTCCTCGGCTTGAAAGCCAAGATCATCCTGGGATGTTTTTTTTTTTTTTTTGTTTGTGTTCTCAGGCTTTCCATCCTGGTGGAGAGATGTGGGGTTTTCTTGACGCCAGCTCTCTCCATAAAGAGGACCTGTCATGCACTATTCCTAATACAAGACATGTAATAGGAATAGAATAAAAGTGATCAAATTTTTTTTAAAGGGAAAGTGTAAAAATATAATTTTTTTTAAAGCGCCCCAGTCCCTGTGAGCTTGCATGCAGAAGCGAATAAATACGTACATTGCACCCATATATGTAAACGGCTTTCAATCCACACATGAGGTATCGCCATGAATGTTGGGAGTGAGAGCAACAATTCTAGCCCAAGACTTCCTCTAACTCTAATCAGGTAACCTGTAAATTTTAAAGCGTTGCCTATGGAGATTTTTTAATATCGAAGTTGGGTGCCATTCCACGATTGTGCGCAATTTTCAAGCATGACAGGTTAGGTATCCATTTACTCAATGTAACATAAAAAGTTGCATAGTCATCTTCCAGGACGGCGCACCTGAGAGATGACTGGTCCACCTGACAGGAAACGCAATCAACACATGAGGTTAAAAGGCCCCTCCCTTCCCCCTGCACCTCAGTTCTTGATTGTGTTTACTGGCAGCGAAACGTTTGTTATTTTTTTGTCAGACCTGAAGTCGGTAGTGGATGATCTCCCCCCTGAGAGCTGGACGCCAAGGCCGGGGAGGGTTGCGGGTCCAGCCAGGGCTCAGTCCCTTCTCAGAGGGGGTTCCCAATGACTGGTGGTATTCCCCAGAAAAGAGCCTCGCGGGCACAGGGGCATTTCCCGGATCTCTTGTGGGTACATGCCTACCTTCCACCCAGTCCAGAGTACTTGAGATGAAGGACCCGGAGGGTCTGCAGGAGTCAAGGCCGCTGGAGGAGGAAGGCTGTCTTTTTCCAGGCAGTGCGGCTCCATAGGAAACGCTGAAAACAGTGTTATTACCTGTTAACTACTTTTTCCAGGAATCTTCCAGGACGGCTTACAGAGAGAGAGATAGGCTCCTCCCACCTAGAACAGGAAACACATGATCCACATCATAAAAGTCTTACTCATGCATTAGCCCCTCAGTATTTAACAAATAACCGAAGGCCTCAGAATCATTAAACCTGGATCAGCGTAGCTCTATACTTATATATGCTTTACATCGCTACTCACCTCATAAAAAGGGAGGGAACTGACGCCGTCCTGGAAGATTCCTGGAAAAAGTAGTTAACAGGTAATAACACTGTTTTTCCAAGTCATCTTCCAGGACGGCTTACAGAGAGGACAATATAGTACTACCTGATCAGGGCGGGACCACAGCCTGCAGCACTTTCCTGCCGAAAGACTGGTCCTGGCTGGCAAGCAGGTCCAGTCTGTAATGCTTCACAAAAGTCTGGAAACTGGACCAGGTTGCGGCCTTGCAGATCTGGAGGGGAGATGCTCCTGCCCTTTCAGCCCAAGAAGTAGAAACCGCTCTTGTGGAGTGAGCATTTATACCCAATGGAGGTGTGCGGGAGACTGCCTTGTATGCCTCCGCAATGGCCGACTTCATCCACCTGGCGATGGTACCTTTGGATGCCTCTTTCCTCTTGTTAGGACCTATGAATAAAACAAACAAGCTGGTGGAGCGTCGCCACTCCTTGGTGTGCTCTATGTAGGCAATCAGGCATCTCCTGACGTCTATTTTATTAAATCCTGCTTCCTTATCATTCTTTGGATTTCCGCAGAATGATGGTATCACGATTTCTTCTGACCTATGGAAGTTAGACGATACCTTGGGGAGAAAAGCTGGGTCCAGCGAGAGGATAATTTTGTCTTGTAAAATGGTGCAGAAAGGCTTGATCACTGAAAGTGCCTGGATCTCACTGACTCTCCTAGCCGAGACTAAGGCCACCAAAACTACTGTCTTCAGGGTTAACAGTTTTATGGGTAGTTCATCTATAGGTTCAAATGGTGCCCTACCGAGACCCTGTAATACTGTTGATAAGTCCCAGGGAGGGAACCTCCTTGCTTTGGGGACTCGTTTCCGGCTGATGGACACCAGAAATCTTTTGATCAGTGGTTCTTCTGACAGTCTTTGATTTAAAAAGTTGGACAGGGCGGCCACCTGAACCTTAAGAGTACTAACTGCAAGGTTTAGATCTGCTCCGGCTTGGAGGAAATCTAGAACCGCCGGGACCATGGCACCTGACACTCTGTTGTTGAGTCTGCGCCAGTCCCCAAATCTCTTCCAAATTTTATTATAAATTGTGTTAGTGGACGGCTTTCGGCTGCTAAGAATGGTATCGATTACCTTGGCCGATAACCCTCTCAGCTCTAACAGCTCCCTTTCAGAAGCCAAGCCGTCAGAGAAAGAGAGCTCAGTTCTGGATGATTCGCTTCTCCCTGGTATAAGAGGTCCGACCTGTAAGGTAGTCTCCAAGGTTCTGCAATGCTGAGTCTTAGAAGACCTGAGAACCAAGACCTCCTCGGCCAAAATGGCGCGATCAGGATGACCTTTGTGTTGGACCCTCTTATCTTCCGGATAATCCTCGGAATGAGGGCAAACGGTGGAAATGCGTATACCAGATCTGCCTCCCAAGACTGGGATAGGGCATCTAGGCCCCGACTGAGAAGATCTCTCTGTAGGGAATAGAACTGTTTCACCTGCCTGTTGTGTCTTGTAGCAAAAAGGTCTATCTGTGGGTCTCCCCACTTCTGCACTATTTCTTCGAACACTGTTCCGATTCAAGCACCATTCTGTCGAAGACAGCGTCTCTCTGCTTAGGGCATCTGCCAGAGAATTTAATTCCCCTTTTAGGTGAATGGAAGATAGGGATAACAGGTTTTCTTCTGCCCATTGAAGGATCTCTCTTGCTATCCTCATCAGACCTGGGACTCTCGTACCCCCTTGCTTGTTGAGGTAACAAACCGTGGTAATGTTGTCTGAAAGGACCTGCACATGTCTTCCCCTTAGGGATGGGCAAAAGGCTACTAGGGCCTTTAGAACCGCCTTCATCTCCCTCGCATTGGAGGAGAGGCCGGCTTCCTGCCGGTTCCAGAGCCCCTGGGCTATCAGAGTGCCTGAATGGGCCCCCCAGCCCTGCCCGCTGGCATCCGTGGTGACTGCCAGAGGACAGTGTTGGGACCAGAGTCGGCCAGCCGAGAGGTTTGCAGGGATCAACCACCATTCTATTGAGAGCTTTACTTCCTGCGGAATTTTCGTCTGTCTCTGAAGTGAATTTGTTTGTCCATCCCAGAGAGAAAGCATGAACGCCTGAAGCGCTCGAGTATGGAACTGAGCCCACTGGACTCCTGGGATGGCCGCTGTCATTAACCCAAGGACCCTCATTATACTCTGAATTGAGGTCCTTGAACAAGTGCAGAGGTTCCTCACCTCTGTCAAAATTGTCTCTACCTTTTTCCTTTGTCAGGAATATCTTGGACTTCCTTGAGTCTATCAGGTATCCTAGGTATACAATGCTCTGAGTAGGTACTAATTGTGACTTCTCCTGATTTACCAGCCACCCTAGTTGCTGAAGGTGTCTGGTAGTTCTGCTCAGGTTCCGTCTGACTTCGTCTGCTGAGTCTGCAAAAATCAGTAGGTCGTCCAGATAGGGGATAATCTGAATTCCCTCTGATCTCCAGAGTCCCTAGCGCTTCTGCCAGTATCTTCGTAAAAATGCGTGGAGCTGATGCTAGTCCGAAGGGCAGAGCATTGAATTGAAAATAGAGGGTTCTGAACCCTTTTCTTACTGCAAATCTGAGGAATTGTTGGGACTCCTCTCGAATAGGGACGTGAAGATAGGCGTCCCTTAGGTCTAATGAGACCATGAAGACCCCAGGGGTTAACAGCTCTCTGGTGGAGTAGATTGATTCCATCTTGAAACGTCTGTACTTCACGTACATGTTTACTTGTCTCAGATTTAGAATCAGTCGAAATTTTCCTGATGATTTCTTTATCAGAAAAACTTGAGAGTAGAATCCTTCTTTTCTTAGAGATGGGGGGATGAAGCTTATCACCTTCTCTTCTAGCATACTCTGCAGGAGGGAAGACATAGCTGTGGCTTTTTCCGGGTCTCTTGGGAGACTTGTTATGAACATTTTTTGAGGGGGGCAGCCTAAAAGTTCTATCCTGTACCCTGATGCGATCAGATCTAGGATAAAATAGCTGCTGGAGATGGTCTGGAATGACCCCAATCTCCCCCCCACAGGCCCGACTGAGTCACTGGGAAGTGTTCTTAGGCTGGGAGGGTCTAAAGAGGAAACCTCCTCTGCCCCTTCCCCTCCTGTATTGCCAACCCCCTTTCTGATCTTGGGCTCTGTTATTCCGTCTCCTATCCCCCTGGTGAGAGTTCCTTTCACTTGACACCTGAAAGGGACGAAAACTCCTCTTTTGTTGTTGTTGCTGCTCTTGCCTCTTGGGAAAAGGGAACCCCTTCTTTTTATCGGCCGACCTCTCTAGGACGGATTCCAGCTCCTTTCCAAAGAGCAGATCTCCATCGAATGGGAGGGAACAGAGTCTTGTCTTTGAGACAGAGTCTCCTCCCCAGGTCTTTAGCCAGATAGCCCTCCTGGCTTCATTAACCAAGGCTGTGGCTCTGGCCGAGAATGTGACCGACTCCGTGGATGCATCCGCTATATAGGCCACTGCCTTGCTTAGCGTGGGTAAAGCATCCAGGATCTCTTCCCTGGGAGTGTCTGACTCCAGAAGAGTGCGGAGCTGTTTAAGCCATAAGTCAAGTGTACGTGCCACGCATGTGGTGGCTAGTGCGGGTCTAAAGTTGGCGGAGCAAGCTTCCCACGCCTTCTTTAACCACTTGACAACTGGGCACTTAAACCCCCTTCCTAACCAGACGAATTTTCAGCTTTCGGTGCTCTCACATTTTGAATGACAATTACTCAGTCATACAACACTGTACCCATATGAAATTTTTGTCCTTTTTTTCACACAAATAGAGCTTTCTTTTGGTGGTATTTAATCACTGTTGGGTTTTTTTATTTTTTGCGCTATAAGAGAAAAAAGACTGAAAATTTTGTAAAAAAATGAATTTTTCTTTGTTTCCGTTATAAAATTTTGCAAATTAGTATTTTTTCTTCATACATTTTAGCCAAAATGTATACTGCTACATATCTTTGGTAAAAATAAGTACAATTGGTGTATATTTTTTGGTCTTTGTGAAAGTTATAGAGTCCACAAGCTATGGTGCCAATATCTGAAAATTGATCACACCTGAAGTACTGACGGCCTATCTCATTTCTTGAGACCCTAACATGCCAGAAAAGTACAAATACCCCCCAAATGACCCCTTTTTGGAAAGAAGACATTCCAAGGTATTCAGAAAGAGTCATTGTGAGTTTTTTGAAGTTGTCATTTTTTCCCACAATTCTTTGCAAAAATCAAGATTTTTTTTTCTTTTTTTTTTTTTCCACAAAATTGTCATATTAGCAGGTTATTTCTCACACACAGCATATGCATACCACAAATTACACCCCAAAACACATTCTGCTATTCCTCCCGAGTATGGCGATACCACATGTGTGAGACTTTTACACAGCGTGGCCACATACAGAGGCCCAACATGCAGGGAGCACCATCAGGCGTTCTGGAGAACCCAGGCCAATTCTGACATTTCTCTCCTACATGTAAAAATCATAATTTGTTTGCTAGAAAATTACATAGAACCCCAAAACATTATATATGTTTTTTTAGCAAAGACCTTAAAGAATATAATGGTGGTCATTGCAACTTTTTATCTTGCATGGTATTTGCGCAGAAATTTTCTAACGCGTTTTTTACGGAAAAAAACTGTTTTGTGCCTAAAAGAAAAAAAAAACTGTAAAGTTAGCCCAATGTTTTTGCATAATGTGAAAGATGAAGTTACGCCGAGTAAATAGATACCTAACATGTCACCCTTCAAAATTGCACACGCTCGTGAAATGGCGCCAAACTTCGCTACTTAAAAATCCCCATAGGCAACGCTTTAAATATTTTTACTGGTTACATGTTTTGAGTTACAGAGGAGGTCTAGGGCCAAAATTATTGCTCTCGCTCTAACGTTCGCAACGATACCTCACGTGTGGTTTGAACACCGTTTTCATATGTGGGCGGGGCTTACGTATGCGTTAACTTCTGCATGCGAGCTCGCGGGGGCAGGGGCGCTTTAAAAAAATATAATATATATTTTATTGTTCATTTTACTTTATTTATTTTAGTTTGACATGTTTTTCCGCCCCCAAATTTTTTTTGATCACTTTTATTCCTATTACAAGGAATGTAAACATCCCTTGTAATAGGAATATGGCATGACAGGTCCTCTTTACAGTGAGATATGGGGTCAATAAGACCCCACATCTCACCTCTAGGCTGGGAAGCCTGAAAAAAAAAACAAAAAAAAAAAACAATCCTGGCTTTGATCGTAGCGGTGAGTCGGTAGAAGCACCGGAGGGCAGCGGGAGGGGGGGCATCCCCTCTCACCTTCCGTAAGAGCGATCAAGCGGTGGAACAGCCGCTATGATCGTTCTTATGGTGCAGGGAATCGCCAGCTGAAAAAGCGAATATCTGAATGATGCCTGTAGCTTCTCCCATCATTCAGATATCTCCGCACAAAGTCAAGGACGTCATATGACGGCCGGCGGGCGGGAAGTGGTTATTGCAGAGTATTGCCGGGTATTGCGGGGTATTGCCGGGTATTGCCGGGTATTGAGGGGTATTGCCGGGTATTGTGGAGTATTGCCGGGTATTGTGGAGTATTGCCGGGTATTGTGGAGTATTGCCGGGTATTGTGGAGTATTGCCGGGTATTGAGGAGTATTGCGGAGTATGGCAGGGTATTGCGGAATATGGCAGAGTATTGCACAGTATGGGCAGGGTATTGCACAGTATGGGCAGGGTATTGCAGAGTATGGGCAGAGTATGGGCAGGGTATTGCACAGAGTATTGCAGAGTATTGCAGAGTATTGCCGGGTATTGCCGGGTATTGCCGGGTATTGCAGGGTATTGTGGAGTATTGCAGAGTATTGCCGGGTATTGCCGGGTATTGCAGGGTATTGTGGAGTATTGCCGGGTATTGTGCAGTATTGCCGGGTATTGTGGAGTATTGCCGGGTATTGTGGAGTATTGCCGGGTATTGTGGAGTATTGCCGGGTATTGTGCAGTATTGCAGGGTATTGAGGAGTATTGCGGAGTATGGCAGGGTATTGCGGAATATGGCAGAGTATTGCACAGTATGGGCAGAGTATGGGCAGGGTATTGCACAGTATGGGCAGGGTATTGCAGAGTATGGGCAGAGTATGGGCAGGGTATTGCACAGAGTATTGCCGAGTATTGCCGGGTATTGCAGGGTATTGTGGAGTATTGCCGGGTATTGTGGAGTATTGCCGGGTATTGTGGAGTATTGCCGGGTATTGTGGAGTATTGGCAGAGTATTGCACAGTATGGGCAGGGTATTGCAGAGTATTGCACAGGGTATTGCAGAGTATTGCACAGGGTGTATTGCAGAGTATTGCACAGGGATGGCTGAGCAGGGATGGATGGATGGATGGATGGCTGGATCTGTGACTGCAATTGTCACAGATCCAGCCCACAGCTGACATGCTCTGACATGGGGGAGGGAGCTGACATGATCCGCTCCCTCCCCTCTCCTCTCACACTGTACCGATCGGTACAGAGAGGGGAGGGAGGAACCGGCGTCATCACATGACGCCGGTCTGTTTACAAGTGATCGCTCCGTCATTTGACGGAGCGATCACGTGGTAAACGGCCGCGATTAGCGGCCATCTACCGTGATCCGTGATGCGCCGGGTCTTCCGGAACCCGGCGGTCACGGACATATCCTGGAGCGCGCCCCAGGGGGCGCGCGGGAGCAAGATTCTGTGAGGACGTCCCTGGGACGTCCACTCAGGATAACTCGACCGCGCTGTGGACGTCTTTTGTACATGGCGCGGTCGGGAAGTGGTTAAATAGCCCTCCGCCTTCCTGTCCATTGGGTCCTTCAGGATACTTGTATCCTCAAAGGAAAGTTCTGAAGCTCTAGAGACCTTGGCTATGGAAGCGTCCAGTCTGGGACATCTATCCCACAGCTTTGTATCCTCCTCCTTAAAGGGGAACCTTCTCTTTAAATTTTTAGGGAAGAATACTGCTTTCTCCGGCTTCCTCCATTCATGAAGTATGGTCTCCCTTAGGGATCCATGCACCGGAAAGGTTCTGCCCTGTCTAGTCTGAAGGCTTTCATATAGGAGGTCATGCATTGACAACTCCTGGTTCTCTGGGGACTCCAGTTCCAGGGTGTTGTAGATTGCTTTCAGGAGCTCCTCTGTCTCCTCTGAAGGAAAAAGAAATTTTTGTATCTTTTCTGGCCCTTCCTCGCTCGGGTCTATCTCCTCAGGCTCTGAGGCTGAGCCTGAGCCTGAGTTGTTCTCCCCGTCCTCCAGGACTCGATGCTGGTGGACTGCCCGTACCTGGGCCCTAACTTCTGGCCTCACGGTAGTACTGGTGCCTGAAGTACCTGGGCTGGGTTCAGCAAGTGTCTCTTGCTGTGTGGGCTTAAAGGACTGAAACGTCTGTTTCATCTCTGACTTTAATGAGTCCATAAAGCCTTTGAGAACAGGGCCTGTTTCTTCTTTGACAAGTCTGTCTATGCAGTCCTGACAAGCATTCTTTTTCCACCCAATCTGCATCTTCCTGGTACATATTGGGCATCTTTTTCTAGGTGTTTCTTTCTTATCTCTGGGCTCGTGGGTCTTGTCCTGTAATACAGTAAATGACAAGCCCCTGCATATTACTTACACTGAAGTAAACACCCAAACCAGAAACACCACGTGGACTCTCTTATTCTAGTCTAAGAATTATGAGAAGTACCCACCACCAGAGCCTATGTTAGAATATGTGACGTCTGCCACCATCAGCATAGGAGAAAACAAACGGTCTCTGGAATAAAACAGACTCCCCCTGTGCCGCCCCCACAGGGGGGTAAGAAAAGGAAAGAAGCGGTCTGCCCCTTATTTTCTTACCTTAGGGCCCGATGCGACCGATGGCGCCTCCAGATCTGCGTCTCTGGATCCTTCCATGTTGCGCGGCGCCATCTTTAGGTCCGGGTCCCTTAAATATGAGAGGAGTGGAGGTCCGGGGCGGCGCTGTGGATCCGACGCCGCCCCACGGCACAGCACGCCTGTTATCTTCAACTAGGCTTCCAAATGGGTGTACCAAGATGGCCGCAGCGAGACTTCCTGTCGTGTCACTTCCTGTTTTCTGCGCCGGAAGTGACACTCTAGCTGTGCGCCCAGCGCCACGCTGTTCTGGAGCTAGAGACTCCCCTCTGGAGATCTGTCTGCCCGGGAAGGATACCAGCCCCGAGCCTCCGCCAGGAGGATACCCTGCTGTGCCGCGGCTGGACCCACTGGATCACCTCCTCCACCCTCACAGGTAACCTCGCTGAGGATACACCCGACTTGGGAGGTGGGGTCCCATACCATCACCCATGACCCCTGTTTCAGGTCTCCTGGGTGGCCCCAAACTGACTCATACCCCAGGGGAACTACCCCTGTTGACTGGGTATGGCTGTCGGGGGGGCCCCTGCCGCCTGGCACGAAGGCCCAAAAAAAAAAAAATAAATAACAAACATCCCTTGGATGGTGCCTGTCTAGCCTGAGGAAACACAAATACTGAGGGGCTAATGCATGAGTAAGACTTTTATGATGTGGATCATGTGTTTCCTGTTCTAGGTGGGAGGAGCCTATCTCTCTCTCTGTAAGCCGTCCTGGAAGATGACTTGGAAAAACACTCCTAGGCAGGAGTGAGCGTTCAGGCCGGGTGGAGCAAGATGGCACCCTTTCCAGGCGACATCACTTCCGGTTTCTGGTCCAGGCCAAAATGGTGGATCCGGACACTAGAGGCCAAAATGGGACTACTTCCGGCGGCGGGACTCCAGCAAAATGGCGCCAATCGGCGTCCTGGCCATAAAAATCTGGTGGAGCCAGGCGGAGGTCCCACAGGCCCCTCTCACCACCTAGAATCTCACAGCAAAGCTCCTAGGAAGAAGGGACCAGCTGAGACCAGGAATGGAAGGAGAGGAGGACAGAGCGGTGGCTGCATCCCAGGAGGGGACCGCGAGTGGTGAGTCTTTCCTCTACTTTCACAAGGGGTGTCTTACCCACACCCCTTGGGGGGGAGGGGGGGCAGGAGAGAGAGTACAGCCTGTTAAAAATTAGTGCTGTCTTGTCTTTTGTCTCCTTAGAACACAGTGGATCTGCTCAAGGGGCCCACAAGGTTAAAAGCAAAAGTACCCCTCCCCCTAGAACAAAAAGGTGTGGGAATTGCAATGAAAAGCTCCCGCAGGATCACGCAAAACCTTTTTGTTACAGGTGCATACATAAATTGTCGGGTAAGGAAACCTCACAGGTGATGAGGGACTTCCTTACAGTACAGTCGGATGCTGACTATGCTCCAATCCCTTAAGACAGTTATTGCATCTAAGGAAGAGCCTAGCACTAGTGGCAGAGAGGTTCTGTCTTCAGAGGTCAGAGAACCCCGCAGAGGCCTCCCTCTTCTATTGCTTCAGGAGTAGATGAGCTTGAGGACCCAGAGGAGGACTCATTAGAGGAGGGGGAAGGCTCAGACCCTGAAAGCCAGGACAGTGACAGTCCTAGACTTGGGTATCTCTTTCCCGTGGAGGACATGGGACAGTCACTCAAGGCAATTTATGCCTCTGAAGATATCCCAGAACCTCCAGTGCAGACAACAGCCCGGGATAAGTTGTATAAAGGCTTAGGAAAACCTCAGTCCAGGGTATTTCCAGTGCACCAAACCCCTAAGGAAGTAATTCTGAGGGAGTGGAAGGACCCGGAAAGGAAGGTCCTTAACCACTTGTCCCCCGCCCACTGTCAATTGACGGCGGGCGGAGGATACTCTCGTTCTGGGAGGACGTCATATGACGTCCTCCCTTTAAAATGAGCTAGGAGGCGCGCGCCCGCCGCGTTCACAAGGCCCCGGTGCGCGTGCCCGGCGGCCGCAATTGCCCGGGAAACGAGCAGGAAAGTGGATCTCTGTGTGTAAACACAGAGATCCACGTCCTGTGAGGGAGAGGGGACCGATGCTGTGTCCCTTGTACATAGGGACAACCATCGGTCACCTCCCCCAGTCAGTCCCCTCCCCCCACAGTAAGAACACATTGAGGGAACATATTTAACCCCTTCCCGCCCCCTAGTGGTTAACCCCTTCCCTGCCAATCACATTTATACAGTAATCAATGCATTTTTATAGCAGGGATCGCTGTATAAACGTGAATGGTCCCAAAAATTTGTCAAAGGTGTCCGATGTGTCCGCCGCAATATCGCAGTCACAATAAAAAAATCGCAGATCGCCGCCATTACTAATAAAAATGCTATAAATCTATCCCCTATTTTGTAGACGCTATAACTTTTGCGCAAACCAATCAATACGCGCTTATTGCGATTTTTTTTTTTTTACCAAAAATATGTAGAAGAATACGTATCGGCCTAAACTGAGGAAAATTTTATTTAAAAAAAAAAAATGGGTATTTATTATAGCAAAAAGTAAAAAATAGTGTTTTTTTTCCCAAACTGGACGCTCTTCTTTTGTTTATAGCGCAAAAAATAAAAACCGCAGAGGTGATCAAATACCACCAAAAGAAAGCTCTATTTGTGGGAAAAAAAGGACGCAAATTTCGTTTGGGAGCCACGTCGCACGACCGCGCAATTGTCATTCAAAGTGTGACAGTGCTGAAAGCTGAAAAATGGCTTGGGCAGGAAGGGGGTTTTCGTGCACAGTAGAGAAGTGGTTAAGCTAAAAACCTGGAAGAGAAGATTTCCATTTGGGGAGGAAGAAGACAATTTTCAAGACCCCCAAATTAGATGCAGCCCTTCCTCAGGTCTCTAAAAAATCTGATTTGTCCTTTTGAGGACTCGGGTAGCATTAAAGACCAAATGGATATAAGGGCTGAAACACTTCTGTGCAGAGCATGGGATGCCAATGCGGCAGCCATGGCTCCTGCGCTAGCATCTGCCTGCGTAACCAGTAATGTGAATGCCTGGCTAGGTAGGCTCTCTGGCCATGTTTCTAGAGGGGACAATTCCGAGGAGGTTTTAGACTCTCTTGAAATTAACAAGGCAGTAGCATATTTGGCAGATGCGACAGTGGAGGTTGTCCGGACCTCAGCCAAGTCAGTGGCCCTCCTGAACTCTGCAAGGAGGGCGGTCTGGGTTAAATCGTGGCAGGGGGACCATATGTCCAGGTCATGGCTCTGCGGGTTACCTTTTTTGAAGGTTCCCAGCTTTTTGGACCTGGTCTGGATCAGGTCCTATTGTGCTCTGCAGAGAAAGGGAGAAAGTTCCCGTTTAAGGCCAAGAGAGAAAAAGGCAAAATTTCTCTTATCGTCCATGGACTGACACAGCTGGATACTGTAAACGTGTGGGTATATGTCCCTGCTCACAGGACAAGATCTAGGCAGAATGTTAGATGTTAGAAACATACAATCTAGAACAAACCAGAGCTGAACAGCCCCGCCCAGGGGGGCGGTCCCTCCGGACATTACCCTCCCACCTGCAGCCTCAGTTTTTTTCTGCCTAGCAGGAGGAGAAGACTTGGCTCTCTCAGGAGCCAGTCTCCTGGAAGATTTTACTTTTAAATGTTATTCCTTTTGCAATTTTGTTATTTTATTTTTGAGACCTTCAATCAACTGTCGGCTGGGCAACAGGTTGGGTACACTGGTATCCTCGTAGTCTTCCCTGTCCGACCATCGAGCGCGCTGATCCTCGCCTTGTGTGCGTGAGACTCAGTTCACGACATGCCCCATGACTCCAGGGGTGGCCGGGTTGCTTTTAGCTCCCGCGGTCCTCTCAAGATTGAACAGTACCTGACTGACTGTATCTCTTGCGGTGGACCGGGCCGAAAGCTACGCAGTACTGCTCTGTGATAGGTCTGTCTGAAACAAGCCAATGGGTCCCTCTAGGGACGGGTGAGTAGTCTCTCCTACTGCAGGGGAGTACATGCTGGCTGTGTTTCTTTATATGGGGGGTTTCTCCCTGTCTCCCCCCTGTTATGCTGCTCTCTGCACTGGTGCTGTGCTGTGGGGGTGCTTGGGGGTCGCTCTGGCCTGGCTGGGCGCTCATGTCTGTAGTGGGCTTTGGGGAGAGGGGCAGTTTTTCTGGTGTGTGAGGTGGTTATTGCATGCGCCATTAGCGCTGTTTGCCCTTTGAATTTCGCGCTCGGCGGCCATCTTGCTGTGGTTCAATGGTGCAGCTATAGCTGTGGCCATTTTCTTGTAGCCGCAGCGTATTTACTTTCGGTTTCGGCCTCTAGCGGCGGCGCTGCGGCACGAATCTCCTCACAGATTCTTCACTCTCCTCAGGCTAACGGCGCGGGCAGAACTGAGCGGTCCTTAAGGGTTGGTGAGTCCTCCGGGTATCCCCTCCTCAGCGTAGCCAGAGAGTGGAATGTATATTCACTGTATAGTGTATAAGGTCTCAGAGGGTGGCGGTATGGAGTCTGGTACACCTGCTTCTCCACACTTGCCTGAGGCAACTGGCAGTGCTCCTGCACCTGCGGTCCCTATGGACCAGTTGTCGGCAGTCCTGGAATCATTCCTTGTCAGAATGGAAGTGGTGTGTGAGCGCAAGGGAGCTGTAAAGAGCCCCCTCCCCACACATTCTCCTGTAGGGGAATGCTCTGGCTCAGATATGGGCCTAGCTACTGCCGCTCAGGACCCTAGCTCTGAGGATTTTGATGTTTGGACAGGACATTCCTTGTGAGGAAGACTCCAGTCATGAACCAGTAACTGACAGGGTACTTGTAAGTGAACTCATTGATGCTGTGAGGGACACTCTCAAGCTGAATGTTGAGACTGAGGAACCCCAGATGGAAACTGTCTCCTTTTTGGTCCTTTAAAACCGTCTCTTCAAAAAAGGTCTTTCCATATGTGCCTTTTTTTAATACATTCATTGACCAAATCTGGGATAAGCCGCAGAAGACTTTTACGGTCCCGCGGTGCTTAGCCATAAGGTACCCCTTTGAAGAGGACCTGGTTAAGAAGTGGGCTCACCCCACAGTGGACGACCCCCCCGGTCGCCCGTTTGAATAAGGCTACCACGCTCCCAATGGAAGGGACTCCTGCATTTAAGGATCCCACTGATAGGAGGTCTGAGGTGGTGAGTAGAACTATGTTTGCCTTATTGGGGTCTGCCTTACGCCCTATTGTGGCGGCGACGATTGTGTCACAGACACTCACGGGATGGGCAAAGATTTTGCACCAGACGGTACAGGAGCATAATCTCCCTCCTGAGACCATTACCCTGGCTCATCAACTTGTGCAGGGCCTGGTCTATGTGTGCAATGCCACTTTGGATGCGGCCCCTCTAATATCTGGGGCCTCTATCTCTGCTGTGGTGCTGCGTCGCCTTATCTGGCTAAAATGCTGGTCAGCCAACCTAGCTTCCAAAAAGCTCCTGGCTGACTTGCCCTTTAAGGGCGGTAGACTGTTTGGGACCGCCCTGGATGATATTATTAAGGATGTCACAGGGGGTAAGAGCACCTTCCTCCCTTAGTCTGTTAAGGGAAAGGAGCCCCTCCGCAGTTCGGGTCCTTCCTTTCCGGCAAAGAAGTTTTTTCGTCAGTCAGAATCCACGGGTAAGCCCTCCCAGACTGAAAAAAGTGCGGTGGGGGGGACACAGGCGTCCCTGGGTGCGTAAGCCCACCAAGCAAGCTCCCAAGCCCGCCACCGCATGAAGTATTGCCCCTGGCCGACTCTGGAGTGGGGGGAAATGATGAACAAAAAAACAAAAACCGCTCAGGTGTAGATGTCCTCTAGGTGGTTATCTCCTCCCAACAGCCAAGGGTGCAGGCAATGCAATTTCAGGCAAAACAAAAGATCAAGTCTTCTGGACAGCAGCAAAATCTTCCAAAATCCAAATACAGCACAGCAAGTCACAAAATTCTGGTATAGAGCTGACTAGTTTCACACTTTCTTAGTGTTTAATCATAGCTGCCTAGTGCACAAATGATTCCCATGATATACCCCAAAAAGGGTCATATGACCCAACCACAAGTGTAGGTGATTAAGTGCTAACGAGTGTTAATTAAAAGTTGATTACATGCTGACTAACCTGTGTCCAAGAAGTAAATGTTTTTTTTTAGTTTGTTTTTTTAAAGTGTGTGGTTTCATTGTACCAACTATTCTAAAAATATATGTACATAATATCCTTGAAAAGGTGTGCAGCAAATTAAATATTTGTGAAAAAACCTTGTGATTGATGCAAAAAGGTGAGGAATGTGTAAATTAAATGGATGTGAATATATAGAACACAATGGATGAACCGCCTAAATCTTTACATGATACATGTGCAACGTGCTGAAATGGATGCACAAGCAAAAGGCAAATGCATCCGTAACGCACAAAGTGAAAGATGTAAAGGTAAATTGTCAGTTTGTTCACCAAAAAGTGTCATAATGCAATGTAAGAAAATTATATATATATAGAAAGTTGACCAAGAAAGATTAATACATTTATGTGTAAATAACCAGCCCACAACCCCGTGGTATATAGTTATCAATAGTATGCCCCATAGAACATTAATGTAAAAAATATATATAACGCAGGGAGGGATGGGATAAAATCAAAAACTATTGTAATGTATCAATAATAGAATCATATGGTGTATATGAATGATGAAAAATGGTAAGATTAGCAAAAAAAAAGGAAGAAAGAGCTTATAGCCATATATCGCTGATAGAGTTGTCCTACTAGTATTCCTTTAAGTTGCCAATGTAAAGTGACTATATATCAGTGCCGTATATATTGGATCGATGATAATGAATAGCTCAAATGTGGGAATGTAAATGTGCATGTAATGGATAGACGAGTGTGTCTAAATAAGTCTAAACATACACGCATGTGCCCACAATGGTTAAAGTGGTTGTATACCCAAATTTTGTACAAGCACCTACAGGTAAGCCTACATTAAGGCTTACCTGTAGGTGCTTGTAATATCTCCGAGACCTACACAGTCTCGGAGATATTTGCAAAAAAGACTGTACCGCTATCTACGGCGCATGCGCGCCGTAGATAACGGCGCAGGCGCACTGAGCGCGGCGGCTCTTGAATGGGAGCCTGCCGGACACTGCCGGAAATTGGCGCATGTGCGGGGATCGTGCCGTTCCCCGCGCATGTGCGGGAGTGACGTCATCGCCGCTCCGGCCAATCACAGCGCCGGAGCGGCGATACCCAGAAGTCACTCCGGGTATCATGGATTCGACGGAGGACCGCTGCGGGGGCTTCGATCTAAGGTAAGTGATTGATAATGAGCTAGTATGCTAGTCATACTAGCTCATTATACCTTTGCCTTGCAGGTTGACCAAAAAAAAAAAAAAAAGTTTTGCGGTATACAACCGCTTTAATATATGGCCATACATGGCCAATATATGTTATATTAACCACTTAAGCCCCGGACCATTTCGGGCCATTAGGACCAAGCCTGTTTTTGGGATTCGGCACTGCGCTGCTTTAACTGTAAATTGTGCGGACATGCAATGTTGTACCCAAATGAAATTTGCGTCCTTTTCTTCCCACAAATAGAGCTTTCTTTTAATGGTATTTGATTGCCTCTGCGATTTTTATTTTTTGCGATATAAATGGAAAAAGAACGAAAATTTTGAAAAAAAAAAGATATTTTCTACTTTTTGTTATAAGAAAAATCGAATAAACTCAATTTTAGTCATACATTTAGGCCAAAATGTATTCAGCCACATGTCTTTAGTAAAAAAAATGTCAATAAGCGTATATTTATTGGTTTGCGCAAAAGTTATAGCGTTTACAAACTAGGGTACATTTTCTGAAATTTACACAGCTTTAAATTTATGACTGCCTATCTCATTTCTTGAGGTGCTAAAATGGCAGGGCAGTACAAAACCCCCCCAAATGACCCCATTTTGGAAAGTAGACACCCCAAGGAAATTGCTGAGAGGCATGTTGAGCCCATTGAATATTTTTTTTTTTTTGTCCCAAGTGATTGAATAATGACAAAAAAAAAAAAAAAATTACAAAAAGTTGTCACTAAATGATATATTGCTCACACATGCCATGGTTATATGTGGAATTGCACCCCAAAATACATTCTGCTGCTTCTCCTGAGTACGGGGATACCACATGTGTGGGACTTTTTAGGAGCCTAGCCACGTACGGGACCCCGGAAACCAAGCACCACCTTCAGGATTTCTAAGGGCGCAAATTTTTGATTTCACTCCTCACTACCTATCACAGTTTCGAAGGCCATAAAATGCCAAAATAGCACAAAATCCCCCCAAATGACCCCATTTTGGAAAGTAGACACCCCAAGCTATTTACTGAGAGGCATGTTCAGTCCATGGAATATTTTATATTTTGCCACAAGTTGCGGGAATATGACAAACTTTTTTTTTTTTGCACAAAGTTGTCACTAAATGATATATTGCTCACACATGCCATGGGCATATGTGAAATTACACCCCAAAATACATTCTGCTGCTTCTCCTGAGTACGGGGATACCACATGTGTGGGACTTTTTGGGAGCCTAGCCGCGTACGGGACCCCAAAAACCAAGCACCGCCTTCAAGGTTTCTAAGGGCATACATTTTTGATTTCACTCCTCACTACCTATCATAGTTTTGAAGGCCATAAAATGCCAAGATGGCACAAAACCCCCCCAAATGACCCCATTTTGGAAAGTAGACACCCCAAGCTATTTGCTGAGAGGCATGTTGACCCCATTGAATATTTTTTTTTTTTGTCCCAAATGATTGAATAATGACAAAAAGAAAAAAAAAAATGTACAAAAAGTTGTCACTAAATGATATATTGCTCACACATGCCATGGTTATATGTGGAATTGCACCCCAAAATACATTCTGCTGCTTTTCCTGAGTACGGGGATACCACATGTGTGGGACTTTTTGGGAGCCTAGCCGCGTACAGGGCCCCAAAAACCAAGCACTGCGAACGCTGCAGTTATGTGTGTTGTGTTTGGTAAGTGACAGTGATCGATCGATACTGCACTTGGGTGGGCTGGGCTGGGCTGGGCGGAGGGGCTAAACGCAGGCGCTAGCAGGTATCTGGGCTGATCCCGCTAACACTGCATTTTTGGGAACCCTAAACCGCTGGGGATGCTAGTATAGATCTGATCAGATCTGATCAGATACTATACCACTAAGGGGGGTGTATGCTTTGCGCGTGGGTGTTAGCGTTACTGTCACTAACCTAACACTGCCTGGGGCGACGCAGACCCTCTCTGGCGCTAAAACCTAATTGATCTCACCCGCCGGGCGATCAGGGGGGTTAAACCTTTATTGGGTTATATACGGCGGGTGCCCTGATGCTATAAAAAGCAAACTAATCAACCAGCGTCACCCGTAACCTTTATATGGTGATCACTGGTGAAAGGGTTAACTAGGGGCAATCAGGGGGTTAAAACCTTTATTAGGTTAAATATGGGGGTACCTGACACTATATAAAAACCTGACGGGTAACCTAAATAACTAAATAACTTACTGGCTAACCAGTGACACCAGTGACGCTTATACGGCGATCACTGGTGAAAGGGTTAACTCTAGGGGCAATCAGGGGGTTAAAATAATATATGGGGGTACCTGACTCTAATAAAAACCTGCGGCGAACCTAAAAAAAAATAACTGCCTATCTAAAACACCAGCGACACGAATACAGCGATCGGAAAAACAATCGCTTAGTGACGCTGAAGTTAGGGGGTGAAAGGGTTACCTGGGGGTGATCAAGGGGTTAAACCTTTATTAGGGGGGGGTTAGGGGGCTACCCTGGACCTAAAGGGGCCTAATCCTAACTGCCCTGCAACTTTTTACAATCACAGATGACACTAAATGCAGTGATCAGTAAAATAAATGATCACTGCAATCAGTGACACTGTGATTGGGGGCTTTGGGGTGACCTGGGGGGTGATCTGGGGGTGACTGGGGGGTGATTTGTGTGCCTATGTGTACCTACGTGTCAGTGGACTGTTGGTGCACTAACCTGCTTCTTCTCTGCTCGGCGCCGGGAACGGAAAGACCGCGGCGAGGGAGATGACATCACTTCCTCCAGCCTTGTTTACATCACATGGCGGAGGAAGCATTTTCATTGGCCGGGAGCGATCGCGAGGGGGGGGCGGAATCGAGCGCCCCCCCCCTCATGCCTGATCGCTCCCGAACACTTAACGGCCGCTCACTGCAGTGAAGGGGGGTCCGGATGGACCCCCCAACTGCACAAAGGCGATCACGTAGATCTACGTGATTCTGCCTGTCCGTGCCATTCTGCCGACGTAAATCGGCGGTGGGCGGTCGTTAAGTGGTTAAAATCTAATATAGAAAATAAAAAATACAATTTGTGTGCGATTTAAAGGCAAAATGCAATCCAATTAGATCTATGGTGTGTGGGGATATGTGGTTCTATATGATCAAGTGCAGGAAAATTGCGATGGAATCAAGTTAATATGACCACATAAACAGCCGTCACTTGCAATGTATCAAATGATATGAAAATGTAGCACAAAAATCCCCACAAAACATTGATCAGATTGCTAAATGTAAAAGCACATATGGACATAATATTTCCTATATATAGTCGTTTGAGACTTCAACTTCATAAAGATATAAAAGTGTATATTTATACAAGTTGTGGTCAATATATATATACCCGGATGTGTGCGGTTACCTAAGCAACCGAAACACACATATCAAATACAAATCATCCAAAACAATAAAACCAATAGTATAAAACATCTATAAAATGTATAGAGTTCATGACTATCGTATAACAGATGTCCTTATTATATACCCCTTATTTACTATCTTACTTATGACTAAGTAAACGAGACCACACCAGGAGTTGGAGAAATATATATAGGCCGTAGCAGCCTTATTTATTAAACGCTGTATAACTTTTTTAACAGTAACCATAAACTCTGTCCTAAAGGACCCTCAGTAAATTACTGGTGTCGCTCTCTGCAGGAACCTCTATTAACTTTTGTGTCTATTATTGCACTGCGGTACTTCTCAAAATCCGCTAATAGGCCTCAAGCCGACATGCTGGCTCAGAGACAACCATGACCGCAGTGCACCATCCCAATGCTTCAAGCTAAACCTCCGTTAACTGTAAGCCCACCGTCAGGACCCATACCAACGACAGGTCCTGAACCCTTCTTTCCGAGGTATCATCCTTCCCCTGCAAAGAACAAACACCCGCCACAGCACCCAAATGTAAAAACCTTTACAATTGGGTGCCCCTCCACACCCTGAGAGCCCTCTGTATACCATCCTGTAACCCTAACGCCCATAGGTCTATACCCACATCACTGAGGTGTACCCCATCATCCCGAAGGTACCGCCATGTCTCCAACTCCAGCTCAAAATGGCGTATCACCAAACCCCCATTCCTAACCATGAACCTGGCCACATCCCGATTAACTTTCCTCCGCGCCCTATTGATGCCTTCTATGGATCTAGCCGTCCGCCATGAAGTACGAGCCACCATGTCGGACCACACTATCACCATTTCCGGGAATGCCATACGAAGATGAAGAATATCAAATTTGATATCCTTCGTCACATCCAGCATAGATCTAACACCTAAGCCATTCCCACCTACGTGCAAAATTAAAACGTCAGGTGGGCGGTCCAGTCGCGCATAACGATGCACTTCTGGAACCGTCCTACTCCATAACATTCCCGGAATTCCCAGCCAGCGAATCCGGGCCTCCTGCCTTGGAAATCCCAATTGCCGACCTTCCGGTCTTGCCTCAGCCCTCTTACCCCCCCCTGTACACGTAAGAGTGCCCCAGTATCCAGACCAACGCCGGCGCCACACCTGAAAGAGAGAAAAACATGTATCCACCGTAACCACAGCCAAGCCTGTCAATGTAACCTCATTATTTTTATTTCCTTTTTTTTTTTTTTAAACTCCAATCAGCCCCACTCCTTCTCTCCTCATACCCTTCCTCCTATTCTCCTCACACCCCTACCACTAAGTGAGGGCGAATGTAAGATCGAAATCTCCTTGATTCCCATCTCCAAATGCGCTTGACCGACTCACTATCCAACCCACTTCGAGCCGCTTCCGTAGCCGCCCCAATTCTGAACGAATGTGACGAAAATTCTTTCGCCTCTAAACCCAGGCACCCCAAACATTTTCGGAAAACCGATATGAACTGAAACCTGGACAACGGACACCCATCCGCATGTATCAGAAAGGACCCCACGTTCCCTGGGCGTACCGCCAGAAAGCCCCGAACGGCCCCAACCGGACAAAGCGGTGAGCCCGGCAATGAAAAGATCTGAACTCTCTTGCCCCTCCCTTTTTGATCTACGTAACCACAAGGACACTCTATCCTCCTGGCAACGCACTTCATTAGCCCCAATCCCCCCGTGTACTTTCTTAGACGGGCTAACCAGCTCGCCAATCCTGAACGCCCCAAAAAATGCCAAGGAAAATGCCACTCGGAACAAAGCAGCTTCGTATTCCGAGGTGCAAACCTCCGGTAGCTTAGCCAACACCCCTTTCAGGACCCCAAAGGACACCGGGCGTCTGGTGTCTTTTAACGGCCTAACCCGCCTATAACCTTTGAGCGCTTGTCGAACCCAGAAGTCTTTCGTGAAATCAGGCAAACCCTGCCATTTAAACAAAAATGCCAATCCAGCAACCTTTTTATCCAGCGCGGATACCGACACCCCTGCTTCCATGCTCCTGGAGATAAAGTACAAGACTAGCAACCTCACCTCCGGACCCTCAATATCCACTCCCGTCATTCTACCCAGATCCGCCCATTCCAACCAAACTTTCTGATATGCAGCCCACGTCGTCTCACTCACCGACTTGCTGATCCATCCGGCGACTAATCTAATGCAATCTTCCACAGCCAGTCTGGACAAGGTACCCTCGTTGCTCCACGTCCGGTGCCAACTCTCGGAACCTGTCCCACTGAAAGCGAGATAAAGCGTCAGCCACCACATTGTCCACTCCCGGAAGGTGAACCGCATACATGAAGATGTTTAACTGTAGGCATCTCAACACCAGCTGTTGTAGCAGGCGAACCACCGGCGGCGATGCCGCCGATGCTCTGTTAATCACCTGCACCACGCCCATGTTGTCGATGTGGAAACGCACCTTCCGATCCCGGAAAGCCTCGCCCCATAGTTCCACCGCCAGTACTACTGGAAACAGTTCCAGCAGCAACATATTCTTTATGAAGCCTGCCTCCACCCAACTCTGTGGCCACGAACCCGCACTCCATCGGCCTTGGAAAAAAGCCCCAAAACCTGCTGAGCCCGCAGCGTCTGTGAACAAATCCATATAAAAGTTGCTGACCGGGCCCGACATCCATAGTGCCCTACCATTGAAGGACTCCAAGAATGTATGCCAGACCTGCAGATCAGACCTGTGGGAACGTACCAGCCTAACAAAATGTCGCGGCGACTGCACCCCAGCCGTACTTGCCGACAACCGTCGGCAAAACGCTCTCCCCATTGGCAAAATGCGACAGGCGAAATTCAGCTTCCCCAATAAAGATTGCAGCGTTCGCAGCTGTACCTTACGCAAACCCAACATCAGTTTAATTTCTTCTTTCAGAGCAGCAAGCTTATCTTCCGGTAAACGGCATTCCATAGCTTCAGAATCCAGCGTTATCCCCAAAAACGTAATGACCGTTCTTGGCCCCTCCGTCTTGTCCAGCGCCAAAACGATCCGCCATATGCTCCAGCGTTGCTAACAGAATCGCACAATCCCTGGATGAAGCCGGGCCCACGCAGAGGAAGTCATCCAGATAGTGTATGACCGAATTTACCCCTGCCACGTCTCTGACCACCCATTCCAGAAAGGAGCTAAACTCCTCAAATAATGCACACGATATGGAACAGCCCATAGGCAGGCACTGGTCCACATAAAACTCCCCGTTCCAGTGACACCCCAATAATCGAAAACTATCCGGGTGAACCGGAAGAAGCCGAAAGGCCGCCTCCACATCCGATTTTGCCATGAGAGCCCCCTTTCCATAATGCCGGACCCAAACCACTGCTGCATCGAATGATGTGTAACTCACCGTGCAAGCATCCGGCTCAATGGCGTCATTAACCGACCCCCCTTTAGGAAAAGAAAGGTGGTGAATGAGCCGAAATTTATTCGGCTCCTTTTTTGGCACCACACCCAGCGGAGAGACCACCAAATCCTTTAAAGGGGGAACTGTAAAAGGGCCGCTCATGCGGCCCAACGCCACTTCCTTTCGTAGTTTCTCCGAAACTACGTCGCAATGTAGCAACGCCGATCGCAAATTGCGCGGCACGGGGGGAACCTCCCTCAACGAGCATGGAATACGAAAACCCTCCGCAAACCCCCTTTCCAACAACCGCGCAGCCTCCCTGTCCGGATACCTACCTAGAAACGGCCGCATCCTTTCCACCATCAACGGCGTCTTCCCTCTTATTCGTAAGTTCTCCGGAACGGTTCTTCCCTTGCTTAAAGCATCTAGACGAGGGGTGGGAACCCCCGCATCCGGAACACTCATGTTTGAAACGGCACGTTCCTCCAAACTTGCATGTACCCGAATTAAACTGCCAACAAACCCTTTTTGCCTTACCGGCCGGTTGTCCAGGGGAAGACAATCCACCGGCCCCCCCCCCTGAAAAAACTGGTTCGGGGCCCTCGCCGAAGTCATCAATCGCATCCACAAACTAATGTCTTTGTGGTCCCATCTCAACTCCGGCCGCATCACCATCCTCTGGCGAAACTGCTCATCGTACCTCAACCAAGCCGTGCCCCCGAAGGTTCTGTATGCTTCCCCTATCGCATCCTGGTAGCAAAACAGAGCAGAGCAGAACTCCGGCTTCTTTACCCCTATCACACTTGCCAAAATGCCAAATGCCTGCAGCCAATTTGTAAATGTCCGAGGGATAAGTCGATACCTACGCTTCTCCTCATCTTCCTTCTTGGAGTCATCCGGCTTGACTCTGTCCAAGTTGAACTTCCCCAACGGCAGCAGTGAAAATATCTCCACATACTCACCTTTCCAAATCTTGTCCCGTACCTCCACCTTTAAATGCGCTCCCAACGGTCCCTCAAAACAGATATAGACCTCGCACATCGCCGCGTCAGCCAACCTCACCAGGTCCTGCCTGCCAGCCTCCCCCACTGCCGCAGGCGTATCAACCCCCTCCTTCCTTAGCGGAGGACTGTCCGTCCCCCCCTGCTGTGGCACCACCACCGCTGCCCCTGCCACCCCGCTCCTGCCATCCCCCCCACCGGGGAAACCCATGCCTCTGCCGGGCATGGCACCCCACCTGTTGAATTTTCAAACCTGTCCACCAATTCCTTGATCCCTGTTAAAAACCCCCTCATACTTGTATCCATCCCTACTACCGACCTCTGACCCCGGTCTGCCAAATCACCATCCCCAGCCGAGCACCCCCACCCAGACGTCCCAGCATCACCCCTACCACTGCAGCCCCCAGCACCCAACACCTGTGACTGACCCAGTGAAGATAAAGGAAAAACAAACTTACCGGGCTGCCTAGGAAGCGACCCACCAGCCGACCGTCCCGCCTCCATCGATGCTGACCTTCCGAGAGGCTCACGTTCCACCTCCGATTCCGACCCTGCACCGTCCGACCGTTGCTCCTCCCCTTCAGCTCCTGATGCAAGCCCTCCAGGAGAAGGATCCCTGGACGCCGAGGGTCCCGCTCCACACCGACTCCTTCTTCGTGTTCTGGACCCGCCCACTGATTTTTTCGTCGCCTTGCCCAGGCCGGGGGGGCTCCGTCCAGCCCTGTCGCCTACGTCCGCTGCCTCCTCCCTCTGCTTCTCCGCCGCAAGGTCCCCGGCCGCCGCAGTGGAAGGCCCGGCCACCGCCACACTGGATCTCCCCCGCCGAGGCGCCGTCCCCGGTGACATCACTCTGGGGGCGGGGCCCGCTGCTTCTGACTCCCATCGCCGTGCGGGCCTGGTGGCCGCTCCGGAACTCCCGGAACGGCCGCTCCGGAACTCCCGGAACGGCCGCCCGCGGAGCTCCGACTCTGCTGGGGATTCCTTCCGGCGTCCAACCCGGCAACAGCAGCTCGCTTCGTGGGAGGACCCGAAGGGGCCCGCGAATGGGGATTCCCAATGTGTCTGCGAGCTCCGGAGGAGAGGTCAGGAGAGAAGCGCTCTGGCGGTTTTGACTGCCGAGCTCGCGCTGATACTCTCCCCCCATTAACCTCTTCCTCCACCGGACGCCCGAGCAAAGGCCCTAAATGTTCCTGGGCCCACTGTGGGCCTCGCGCTGCTGTTTCTGCCCGCAATTGGGCCAGGAGCTGCTCTAAGTCTGCCATCTCAAACTTTCTCTGCGCCGCATGTTATCCGGGGAGGGGGCGGAGTCTTCCTTTATACACTCAATGCCCCCTCCCACCCAAATTAACCCACCAATCTTATCCCCTCTTCCTCAGCCTTACCCCACCAATCCCCTAATCCTTCACATAAGTCCCTGTTTCCCTAGTCATGTTCGCCCTCCACCCATTCATTGCATTCCTTGCTCCGGGCTTTTCTCTCATATAACACAATGACATGATATGATCAACCTCATATTGATGGGTAATGTGTGCAGGAAATGAGTAGATCAATTATGTTCCTTAAAAGTCTCTGTAATTTTGTAGACTGTGAGAAAGGAAAGAAAAATAAAAAAAACTCATAAACAGTAGAACTCTGATATGTTACTTCTTATTCAACTATATTCTTTGTGTATGTTATATGTATCATGACCGGAGGAGCCTCTGGTCAACATGCAAAGATGTTAAAGTGTATAGAGAATATGGCATCCCTAAGACCTAAAAAACATATGTAATAGCAGGAACTCCTAAGTTTGCAGCACAAAATGACATGTGCTGCATATGAAATAAAAGGAAATCCACAGTGCCGCATAATACTATGCCGAAGGGGTAGCAATGAAAAAAACCCAGATGTTTTAATGTGGCTCGACTGTCAGGACACTGTGCAAGAAAGGAAACTAATCATAATAATGGGATACATCCCACTCAAAGTTTAAACCAGCTGGTATTCTTGTTTCTAACAAAAAAATCAAAAATACTTCTCGCCTGCACAGTGTCCTGAACTTGTCACCCCCTCTAATGGGACTGTTGATTTTTTTCAATCCCCTGGATGGAAAGGCATGATGTGTTCTTTTGGTGTACAGATACCCAATGTCTTGCGACATTGGTGTTTCTGTCCTTCTGTATGTCAAACAAGTGGTCGTACAACCTATCCTTTAGTCGGTGTGTGGTACGCCCGACATATTGGATGTTGCACGACTCACATTTGATGACCTACACCAGGAACCTCGTATTGCAATTTACAAACTGTTTGATGTCAACGGTTCTGTGGTTAGTACTAGACTGTACCACCTGGCCTGTTTTAATGTATGTACAGTAATTGCAATGGTTGACACCACATTTGAACGTACCCTGGAAATGCAGCCAATTGGCCATTGACGATTTACTCGTGAACAGACTCGGTGAAAGATGACTCATATGCAGCACATGTCATTTTGTGCTGCAAACTTAGGAGTTCCTGCTATTACATATGTTTTTAGGTCTTAGGGATGCCCCAATATTCTTCATATTCTCTATACACTTTAACATCTTTGCATGTTGACCAGAGGCTCCTCCGGTCATGATACATATAACATACACAAAGAATATAGTTGAATAAGAAGTAACATATCAGAGTTCTACAGTTTATGAGTTTTTTTTTTTTCTTTCCTTTCTCACAGTCTACAAAATTACAGTGACTTTTAACCACTTAAGCCCCGGACCATTACGCAGCTTAATGACCAGAGGTGATTTCACAATTTGGCACTGCGCTGCTTTAACTGTAAATTGTGCGGACATGCAATGTTGTACCCAAACGAAATTTGCGTGCTTTTCTTCCCACAAATAGAGCTTTCTTTTAATGGTATTTGATTGCCTCTGCGATTTTTTTTTTCTTGCGATATGAACAGAAAAAATTATATTTTCTACTTTTTGTTATAAGAAAAATCGAATAAACTAAATTTTAGTCATACATTTAGGCCAAAATGTATTCAGCCACATGTCTTTAGTAAAAAAAAATTTCAATAAGCGTATATTTATTGGTTTGCGCAAAAGTTATAGTGTCTACAAACTAGGGTACATTTTCTGGAATTTACACAGCTTTTAATTTATGACTGCCTATCTCATTTCTTGAGGTGCTAAAATGGCAGGGCAGTACAAAACCCCCCCAAATGACCCCATTTTGGAAAGCAGACACCCCAAGGAAATTGCTGAGAGGCATGTTGAGCCCATTGAATATTTTTTTTTGTCCCAAGTGATTGAATAATGAGAAAAAATAAATAAAAAAATTACAAAAAGTTGTCACTAAATGATATATTGCTCACACATGCCATGGTTATATATGGAATTACACCCCAAAATACATTTTGCTGCTTCTCCTGAGTACGGGGATACCACATGTGTGGGACTTTTTGGGAGCCTAGCCGCGTACGGGACCCCGAAAACCAAGCACCGCCTTAAGGATTTCTAAGGGCACAAATTTTTGATTTCACTCCTCACTACCTATCACAGTTTCGAAGGCCATAAAAGGCCAAAATAGCACAAACCCCCCCCCCCCAAATGACCCCATTTTGGAAAGTAGACACCCCAAGCTATTTGCTGAGAGGCATGGTGAGTATTTTACAGCTCTCATTTGTTTTTGAAAATGAAGAAATAAAATAATTTTTTTTTTTTTTTACATTTTCAAAACTTTGTGACAAAAAGCGAGATCTGAAAAATACTCACCATACCTCTCAGCAAATAGCTTGGGGTGTCTACTTTCCAAAATGGGGTCATTTGGGGGGGTTTGTGCCATCTGGGCATTCCATGGCCTCCGAAACTGTGATAGGCAATGAGGAGTGAAATCAAAAATTTATACCCTTAGAAAGCCTGAAGGCGGTGCTTGGTTTTTGGGGTCCCGTACGCGGCTAGGCTCCCAAAAAGTCTCACACATGTGATATTCCCGTACTCAGGAGAAGCAACAGAATGTATTTTGGGGTGTAATTCCACATATGCCCATGGCATGTTTGAGCAATATATCATTTAGTGACAACGTTGTGCAAAAAATAAATAAAATAAAAAATAAATTGTCTTTTTTCCGCAACTTGTGTCAACATATAAAATATTCCATGGACTCGATATGCCTCTCAGTATATAGCTTGGGTTGTCTGCTTTCCAAAATGGGGTCATTTGGGGGGGTTTTGAACTGTCCTGGCATTTTATACACAACATTAGGAAGCTTACATCCACTCTAACCACTTGAAGACAAAGCCCTTTCTGACACTTTTTGTTTACATGAAAACATATTATGTTTTTTGCAAGAAAATTATGTTGAACCCCCAAACATTATATATTTTTTTAAAGCAAAGGCCCTACAGATTAAAATGGTGGGTGTTGCATTTTTTTTTCCACACAGTATTTGCGCAGCGATTTTTCAAACGCATTTTTTGGGGAAAAAATACACTTTTTTTAATTTTAATGCACTAAAACACACTATTATGCCCAAATGTTTGATGAAATAAAAAAGATGATCTTAGGCCGAGTACATAGATACCAAACACGACATGCTTTAAAATTTCGCACAAACGCGCAGTAGCGACAAACTACATACATGTTTAAAAGCCTTTACAGGGTACCACGTTAGATTTACAGAGGAGGTCTACTGCTAAAATGACTGCCCTCGATCTGACCTTCGCGGTGATACCTCACATGCATGGTGCAATTGCTGTTTACATATGACGCCAGACCGACGCTTGCGTTCGCCATTGCGCAAGAGCAGGGCGGGACAGGGGTGCTTTTTTTTTTTATTATTATTAATTTTGCTTTTTTATTTTATTTTTAAACTGTTCTTTCCATATTTTTTTATTTAAATTGTTATCTCAGGGAATGTAAATATCCCCTATGATAGCAATAGGTAGTGACAGGTACTCCTTTTTTTGAAAAAAACTGGGGTCTATTGGACCCTAGATCTTTCCTCTGCCCTCAAAACATCTGACCACACCAAGATCGGTGTGATAAAATGCTTTCCCAATTTCCCAATGGCGCTTTTTATATCCGGGGGGGGACATTCCCTCCCACTGCTTGTAAAAACAGTCCAGAGGCTAATTAGCCGCTAGGATTGCTTTTACATGAAAGTCGGCCGCTGGCTGAAAAGAATGATACCAGGATGATACCTAAACCCGCAGGCATCATTCTGGTATAACCATTCAAAGTCCAGCAACATACCAGTACGTTGCTGGTCCTTGTTGGACATGTATTGTAATCTTTTTTTTCACGCAGCCTGTTGGCTGAACGAAAAAAAGAGATTGATCGGTGGGTATGCCCACCATTAGAATACCTCCCTTCATTCAGCCACTTCTAATGATGGGCATACATGCACCATTTTATATATGCCGAAGCATGGGGGCATCCTCCCGCAAAAGTTATGCCGCGTACACACGGTCTGACTTTTCCACGGGCAAGCCTCCGTCGGAATTTCGACCGTATGTACGCGGCATTAGGAGCAAAATCGCTCCTCCGCCCCTGCTGCCCCCTTTCTTCGGCATATATGCTGTTTTTTTTTAACTGTGGTGGTGAAATCACCTCCTACAGCACTGGAGTCACAGGGATCAGGCCTGTCTCTGCGAACGCTGCAGTTATGTGTGTTGTGTTTTGTAAGTGACAGTGATCGATCGATACTGCACTTGGGTGGCCTGGGCTGGACGGAGGGGCAAAACGCAGGTGCTAGCAGGTATCTGAGCTGATCCCGCTAACACTGTGTTTTTGGGAACCCTAAACTGCTGGGGACGCTAGTATAGATCTGATCAGATCAGATATTGATCTGTTCAGATACTATACCACTAAGGGAGGTGTATGCTTCACGCGTGGGTGTTAGCGTTCCTGGCACTAACTTGACGCTGCCTGGGGCGACGCAGACCCTCTCTGACACTAAAACCTAATTGATATCACCCGCCGGGCGATCAGGGGGTTAAACCTTTATTGGGATATATACGGCGGGTGCCCTTACACTATAAAAAGCAAACTAACCAGCGTCACCCGTAACACTTGTATGGTGATCACTGGTGAAAGGGTTAACTAGGGGCAATCAGGGGGTTAAACCTTTATTAGGTAATATATGGGGGTACCTGACGCTATAAAAACCTGCGGTAAACCTAAAAAAAATAACTGGCTACCTATCGGCATCACCGACAATAAGACAGCGATCAGAAAAACGATCGCTTGGTGACACTGGCAAAAGGGGGTGAAAGGGTTAGCTGGGGGGCGATCAAGGGGTTAAACCTTTATTAGGTAATATATGGGGGTACCCGATGCTATAAAAACCTGCGGCGAACCTAAAAAAAATAACCGGCTACCTATCGGCATCACCGACACTAAGACAGCGATCAGAAAAACGATCGCTTAGTGGACAGCGGTGAAAGGGTTACCTGGGGGCGATCAAGGGGTTAAACCTTTATTAGGGGGGGTTAGGGGGCTACACTGGACCTAAAACACTCTTTTACAGTCACAAATGCCACTGATTGCAGTGATCAGTAAATAAATGGTCACTGCAATCAGTGACACTGTGACTGGGGGCTGGGGGGTGTCTGGGGGGGGGGGGGCGATTGTGTGCCTATGTGTCCTGGTGTCAGTGTGCTGTTTAGTGCACTAACCTGATGTCTTCTCTCATACGGCACTCGGTATATGTGAGCGCCGCATGAGAGATGACATCACTTCCTCTGCCTGTGTAAACATTACACAGGCAGAGGAAGCTTTTCATTCGCCGGGAGCGATCGCGAGGGGGTGGCCAGAATCGAATGGCGGCCCCCTCATCTAGGATCGCTCCCGAAGCGATCCCGACCGCTCACTGTACCGGAGGGGGGAATCGGACCCCCCACCCATACGAAGGCAGGCACGTACAGGTACGTGATTGTGCCTGTCCGTGCCATTCTGCCGACGTATATATATACAGTGAGCGGTCGTTAAGTGGTTAAGGAACATAATTGATCTACTCATTTCCTGCACACATTACCCATCAATATGAGGTTGATCATATCATGTCATTGTGTTATATGAGTGAACTCTATACATTTTATAGATGTTTTATATTATTGGTTTTATTGTTTTTTGGATGATTTGTTTGATGAAATTTACAGTTGTTTAGAACCCATATGTGTGTTTCGGTTGCTTAGGTAACCACACACATCCGGGTATATATTGTGACAGCAGGAAGGTAAAGTCACCTGGTTGCATCCAGGGGGGTAGATATATTTCGCCCAGATTCAGGCTTTACGCCGACTTATACAACTAGGTGGAGAGTTGTATAAGCCCAGCTGAGTCTAGTGGGCTCATGGATGACTCATACCTCTAGGGAGAGTGTGGGGCGTCGTGCAGACAGGGAGTTGATGAGACCAGCTGAAGCTTGTCAGCTCATTTAGGCCTCTATAAGAACTCCCAGCTTCATTAGATGTTAGCTCATGCCTGGACCCAGACCTGTGTGGACTGTCTAGGGAGAGTGAACCCCTGTGCGGTGAGACAAAGCCTGTGTGGCTATTTGCTTGGACATTTAAAACCAGGGACTTAGGGACTAGGACAGCACTAGGCTGATCTCAGTTGTTAGTTAGGAAACCTGTATGTTTAGTCAGAGGTCAAGTTGACCAGGATTTATTTTGTTTATGTTTCTTTTGCTTTGCTGTGTTTTGTCACTGTAAATAGAAAATAAACCGCACCTTTTTGATTTTGAAAACCACAACCTCCGTTTGCTGGGCCTGTTTTTGTGTGGGGAGCCCATCTCGGGGGTCACACACACCCGCTGCCGAGCTAACCCCCTCACAGTTGGTGGAGAATGTGGGCAGTTTTTTTTTAAGCCAGCATGGAGGAGATACTGAAGCAGCTGGCTCTAGCAAATGCCAATCAACAGCAGACAAATGCAGGTTTGCAAAAGAGCCTTGCAGCTCAACAACAGAACTTCGCAGCCCAGCAGCAAGCTCATCAACAGAGCCTTGCAGCCCAGCAGCAAGCTCATCAACAGAGCCTTGCAGCCCAGCAGCAGACAAACGTAACTTTGCAACAGAGTCTGGAGGCTCAGCAACAAGCCCAGCAGCAATCTGAGGCCCGCTTCATAGACCTGTTGCAGAAGCAAGAGCAGAGACTACAACAACAGATGGAAGCAGTAATGCAGCAACGTCCGCAGACCAGTGAGGAAAGCCGTCCCACTAATACCGCGTCCTTTGGGGTGAGTCGTTTATTGACAAAAATGACTGGAGAGGATGATCCAGAGGTATTTTTGACCACATTTGAAAGGACCGCTGAAAGAGAAAAGTGGCCTGAGGAGCAGTGGGCTGGACTGGTGGCTCCTCTGTTAACTGGTGAATCGCAGAAAGCTTACTATGACCTAGAGCCTAACCAAGCAAAAGACTATGTGATGCTAAAAGCTGAAATATTGGCAAGGCTGGGTGTCACCCAGGCTGTCCGGGCTCAGCGTGTGCATAACTGGACTTTCCAGCTTGGAAAACCCCCCAGGTCTCAAATGTATGATCTCATTCACCTGAGCAGAAAGTGGCTACAGCCAGAGACTTTGTCCGCACCAAAGATTGTGGAACGTGTTGTAATGGATCGGTTTTTGAGAGCTCTTCCTACTGCCATCCAAAAGTGGGTAAGCCATGGAGACCCAGAGACGGCCGATGGTCTTGTGGATTGTGTGGAGAAATACTTGGCTACAGAGAACCTGACGGCCTCTTCCAGAGACACTCGGACTTTCCACCCTAAGACCAGACCATCCCCAGGGGCGGATAAGAGGATTCCAAGGGGTGAGGGTGGAGAGAGTGAGAGGGTGGGAGCTCTACCCCAAGTTTGGCGAGAACAGCCTGGGAAATCAGCGGCTCAAGAGGCCGCAAGAAGGATCGTTTGCTACCGCTGCCGGCAAGCGGGACATATTGCAGCCAATTGCCCGGTTGTGGAGGAACCCATGCAGTGTGACTTTCTGAAGGGCAGACGTCAGTCGCTGTGTGCGACAGTCGCATGCACTGCCATTCGAGGAACTGAGAAACATTTATGCAAAATGTGTGTTAATGGTAGAAATGTTGTGGTATTGCTGGATTCAGGTAGCCTTGTGACCCTGATAAAGGCTGAGTTAGTTAAAACAGAGGTCTCTGGGAATAGCAAGGTAGCTGTTATTTGTGTGCATGGGGACACCCGAGAGTATCCAGTGACTACAGTGTGTTTCGAGACCCCCAAAGGTACCCTCTCTCATCCAGTGGGCTTAGTATCTCAGTTACCGCATGACGCCATTGTGGGAAGGGATTTTCCGAAGTTCTGGGAACTGTGGGATGATCCTGAGCCCCCCCACTGGTGCCCCTATGTACCAGGAATGTGATAGCCAGAACTCCCCTGAGAGTGGTGAGGACTCTCCGGAATTTCCCTTATCAGTATTGGCAGGGGAGACTCAAGAAACTGGAGAGGAGCCCACCACCTCAGACGAAAACCTACCGTCTGTGGAGTTTTCTGATCTTGAGGTTCACAGGGAAAACTTTGCCACAGAACAGTTGAAAGACCCCGCCCTAATAAAGGCACGGGAAAACGTAGTGAAAATAGATGGCGAGTTAGTGAACCCAGATAATACCTGCACTTACCCATACTTCAGCGTAGAGAAGGACCTACTGTATCGGGTGGCAAAAAGGGCAGAAGAAACCGTTGAGCAGCTTGTGGTGCCCAAACCTTACAGGAAGTTGGTGTTGGAGTTGGCCCATGGGCACATTCTTGGAGGTCATCTGGGGACAGAGAAAACCCGAGAGAGGGTATTACAGAGATTCTATTGGCCGGGGGTGATGAAGGACATAGAAAATTATTGTTCCTCCTGCCCTGTGTGTCAGAGGTCGGCCCCGATGCCACATTTCCGTAGCCCGCTGGTCCCTCTACCCATCATTGAGGTCCCGTTTGAGAGGATCGCCATGGATTTGGTAGGTCCTATAATCAAGTCCGCTAGGGGGCACCAGTACATATTAGTTATAATGGACTATGCCACCCGTTATCCAGAAGCGATCCCTCTCCGAAATACCTCGGCCAAAACCATAGCCAAAGAGCTATCTCTTGTGTTTAGCCGGGTGGGTATTTGTAAAGAACTGCTTACGGACCAAGGTACACCCTTTATGTCCCGGGTTATGAAGGAGCTGTGTAAATTGTTCAAAGTGACGCAATTACGTACATCTGTGTATCACCCCCAAACCGATGGGCTGGTTGAAAGATTCAACAAAACCCTAAAACAAATGTTGAAGAAAGTGGTGGATAGAGATGGAAAGGATTGGGACTGTCTACTTCCTTATCTGATGTTTGCTATTAGGGAGGTGCCCCAATCCTCTACGGGATTCTCCCCCTTTGAGTTACTGTATGGGAGACACCCAAGAGGGCTGTTGGATATTGCCAAGGAAACTTGGGAAAGTGAGAGTTCTCCCCACAGGAGTGTGATTGAGCATGTCGCCCTGATGCAAGACCGAATTGCACAGGTAATGCCCATCGTGAAGGAACATTTGGCCCAAGCGCAGTTAGCACAGCAGAGAGTGTACAACCGTGGAGCCAAGACCCGTACCTTTTCCCCGGGGGATAGGATACTGGTACTTGTCCCTACGGTTGAAAGTAAATTCCTTGCCAAATGGCAAGGCCCCTACGAGATAATGGAAAAAGTGAGCGAAGTGAATTACAAGGTCAGACAACCAGGAAGGCGAAAGCCCGAACAGATCTATCACGTTAATCTGTTGAAAGCCTGGAGGGATAGAGAGTCCCTAGTCGCAGACACTTGGTCACCAGCTCAAACTGGTTGCGTGATTCCTGAGGTTGGAATAGCAGCCACCTTGTCACAACCCCAACAACAGGAGGTTAAGGAGTTTGTGCTTCGCAACAAGGAGGTATTCTCTGAGCTGCCGGGACAAACATCTGGGGTAGAGCATGACATCATTACCCCGCCCGGTGAAAGGGTGAAGTTAAAACCCTATCGGATCCCAGAGGCCCGACGGGAGGCAATACGGGAGGAAGTACAGAAAATGCTGAACTTAGGGGTGATAGAGGAGTCCCAAAGTGATTGGTCTAGTCCCATTGTGTTGGTGCCTAAACCGGATGGGAGCTGGCGATTTTGTAACGATTTTCGTCAGTTGAACAAAGTTACAAAATTTGACACCTACCCCATGCCACGTATAGATGAGTTGATCGACCGGCTGGGAACAGCCCGATACATGACGACTCTTGACCTCACAAAAGGGTATTGGCAAATCCCCCTGGCCAAGTCGGCCAAAGAGAAAACCGCATTTGTAACCCCAGACGGGGCGTTCCAATATAAAAGAATGCCGTTCGGGTTACAGAATGCGCCGGCCACATTCCAGCGGAAAATGGACCAGATGCTGAGGCCCCATCGGAAGTATGCTGCGGCTTACCTGGATGACGTAATTGTCCATAGCACAGATTGGGCCTCACATCTGCCAAAAGTGCAAGCAGTCCTGGACTCTGTTCGGGAAGCGGGGTTTACGGCTAACCCCAAGAAGTGTACCATTGGGCAGGAGGAGGCCAAATATCTTGGGTACACCATTGGGAGGGGAGTAATAAAACCCCAACTCAACAAAGTCGAGGCCATCCAGAGTTGGCCACGTCCCAACAGCAAGAAGCAGGTACGAGCCTTTCTGGGAATCGCTGGGTATTATCGGCGATTCATTCCCCACTTTGCTTCTAAGGCTGTGCCCCTAACCAACCTGACGAAGGGGAAAGGGTCGGTCATGATTAAATGGACCCCCGAGGCTGAGGCAGCATTCCAATTCTTGAAACAAGCCTTATGTAGCGAGGCAGTGTTGTACTCACCCGACTTCTCTAAAGACTTTGTCGTACAAAGTGATGCGTCAGATGTGGGGTTAGGAGCAGTATTGTCCCAGGTCTGGAACGGGGAAGAGCACCCAGTCATTTACCTCAGCAGGAAGTTGAAGTCCCATGAGGTAAATTACGCCACCGTTGAAAAGGAGTGTTTAGCGGTGAAGTGGGCTCTAGATTCCCTTCGGTACTACCTGCTAGGTAGGCACTTTGATATGGTTACGGATCACGCTCCGTTAAAGTGGATGGCTCAAAACAAGGAAACAAATAGAAGAGTGAATAGGTGGTTCCTGGCCCTCCAGGAATTCAACTTCACAGTAAAGCATCGCCCTGGCGTTCAAATGGGGAATGTGGATGCTTTGTCTCGAGTACATGAATGCCTGATTGCTGGTGTTCCAACCCCGAGGTTAAAACAAGAGGGGGGGGGTATGTGACAGCAGGAAGGTAAAGTCACCTGGTTGCATCCAGGGGGGTAGATATATTTCGCCCAGATTCAGGCTTTACGCCGACTTATACAACTAGGTGGAGAGTTGTATAAGCCCAGCTGAGTCTAGTGGGCTCATGGATGACTCATACCTCTAGGGAGAGTGTGGGGCGTCGTGCAGACAGGGAGTTGATGAGACCAGCTGAAGCTTGTCAGCTCATTTAGGCCTCTATAAGAACTCCCAGCTTCATTAGATGTTAGCTCATGCCTGGACCCAGACCTGTGTGGACTGTCTAGGGAGAGTGAACCCCTGTGCGGTGAGACAAAGCCTGTGTGGCTATTTGCTTGGACATTTAAAACCAGGGACTTAGGGACTAGGACAGCACTAGGCTGATCCCAGTTGTTAGTTAGGAAACCTGTATGTTTAGTCAGAGGTCAAGTTGACCAGGATTTATTTTGTTTATGTTTCTTTTGCTTTGCTGTGTTTTGTCACTGTAAATAGAAAATAAACCGCACCTTTTTGATTTTGAAAACCACAACCTCCGTTTGCTGGGCCTGTTTTTGTGTGGGGAGCCCATCTCGGGGGTCACACACACCCGCTGCCGAGCTAACCCCCTCACAATATATTGACCACAACTTGTATAAATATACACTTTTTCATCTTTATGAAGCTGAAGTCTCAAACGACTATATATAGGAAATATTGTGTCCATATGTGCTTTTACATTTAGCAATCTGATCAATGTTTTGTGGGGACTTTTGTGCCTCATTTTCATATCATTTTATACATTGCAAGTGACGGCTGTTTATGTGGTCATATTAACTTGATTCCATCGCAATTTTCCTGCACTTGATCATATAGAACCACATATCCCCACACACCATAGATCTAATTTGATTGCATTTTGCCTTTAAATCGCACACAAATTTTATTTTTTATTTTCTATATTAGATTTTAATATAACATATATTGGCCATGTATGGCCATATATTAACCATCGTGGGCACATGCGTGTATGTTTAGACACGCACGTCTATCCATTACATGCACGTTTACATTCCCACGTTTGAGCTATTCATTATCATCCATCCAATATATACGGCACTGATATATAGTCACTTTACATTGGCAACTTAAAGGAATACTAGTAGGACAACTCTATCAGCGATATATGGCTATAAGCTCTTTCTTCCTTTTTTTTTTTTGCTAATCTTAGCATTTTTCATCCTTCATATACACCATATGATTCTATTATTGATACATTACAATAATTTTTGATTTTATCCCATCCCTCCCTGCGTTATATATATTTTTTACATTAATGTTCTATGGGGCATACTATTGATAACCAGCCCACAACCCCGTGGTATATAGTTATTTACACATAAATGTATTAATCTTTCTTGGTCAACTTTCTATATATATATAATTTTCTTACATTACATTATGACACTTTTTGGTGAACAAACTGACAATTTACCTTTACATCTTTCACTATTTGTGCGCTACGAATGCATTTGCCTTTGCTTGTGCATCCATTTCAGCACGTTGCACATGTATCATGTAAAGATTTAGGCGGTTCATCCATTGTGTTCTATATATTCACATCCATTTAATTTACACATTCCTCACCTTTTTGCATCAATCACAAGGTTTTTTCACAATATTTAATTTGCTGCACACCTTTTCAAGGATATTATGTACATATATTTTTAGAATAGTTGGTACAATGAAACCACACACTTTTTAAAAAATAAATAAAAAATATACTTCTTGGACACAGGTTAGTCAGCATGTAATCAACTTTTAATTAACACTCGTTAGGCTTTTTATTGGAGTGCTGCTGTCCAGAAGACTTGATCTTTTGTTTTGTCTGGGGTGGGAGGACGTCTTCACAGGTTTACGGTTCGGTGGACCTCCCGGATCTCCGAGGTTGTCACCTCCGGATACAGGATAGAGTTCCGCTCATGGCCCCCAAACAGGTTCTTCCCCTCAAACCTCCCTCTCCTTCCTGCCCGCCAGGCGGCCCTCTTGGGGGCCGTACAAGATTTGCTTGGGTGTGGAGTGATTGTGCCGGTTCCGTCACAGGAGAGGTTTCAGGGGTTTTACTCGAACCTGTTTGTTGAAGGACGGGGTACGGCCAATCCTGGACCTCAAGGCTTTGAATGGCTACGTGAAGGTACAAAAATTCCAGATGGAATCCATTCGCACGGTCATTGCGACCCTCCACCAAGGGGATTTCCTGGCGTCCTTGGATATCAAGGATGCTTACTTGCACGTCCCAATCTGCGCAGGTCACCAGAGGTTTCTGCGCTTTGCCATAGGCGAAGTCCACTATCAGTTCGTTGCTCTTCCCTTCGGCCTAGCATCGGCACCACGGGTTTTCACCAAAGTGCTTGCCCCGGTTCTAGCTTTGCTGAGACAGCGAGGAATTGTTGTCGTGGGCTATCTGGACGACCTCCTTCTAAGAGCAGACACTGGCTCAGAATTGGAGGAAAATGTGACAATAGTCAGTCAGACCCTCCGGGACTTTGGGTGGCTTCTGAACATGCAGAAGTTGGTTCTGGTCCCGTCTCAACGTTTGGAGTATCTGGGCCTGATCCTGGACACTTCAGCAGTGAAGGTCAACACATGAGGTTAAAAGGCCCCTCCCTTCCCCCTGCACCTCAGTTCTACCAAAGTAATAGGCTAGCCGGGTGCCAGAGGGAAACTCTACCCGTAGTACTTACATCAAACCAGGGGTGGGAAGTAGGCCTGCCATCCTGGAAGATATCCTAGAAAAGCAGTTACCGGTAAGTAACTGTCAATTTTCTCTAGTCATCTTCCAGGACGGCACACCTGAGGGGATGGACAAGAAGTTCAAGGCCTACCTTAGGGTGGGACCACCGCTTGTAAGACCTTCCTTCCAAACATCAGATCCTGAGGCGATAGCAGTTCCACTCTATAGTGCTTTAAAAAGTGGTTGTAAACCCTCCATTACAACTTGCACCTACAGGTAAGCCTAGATTAAGGCTTACCTGTAGGTACAAGAAATATCTCCTAAATCTACACGGTTTAGGAGATATTTGTCAAAAAGTTTTACAATGTTGTCTACATTCACAGGGTTAATCCCAATTCACAAATCCGGCTTTGCCGGATTTGACGGCTCGCACGCGGAGTGACGTCTTCGCCGGAGCGGCGATACCTGGAGGTAACCTTCCGGGTATCTGTGGAGCGATGGCTGCGGCTGGAGAGGGAGACGAGGACGGCTTCGGGGGCCCCGATCTAAGTTAAGTGATGCATAATGAGCTAGTATGCTAGTCATACTAGCTCATTATGGCTTTGTCTTTTTTTTTTTTTTTTAAACCACCTGCAAAACAGGTTTACAACCACTTTAAGAAGGTGTCCTGCTTCGCCCAAGTGGCTGCTTGGCAGATCTGTTCTATTGAGGCCCCCGCTCTTTCTGCCCAAGAGGCCGCCAAAGATCTTGTTGAATGAGCTTTAATGTTACCTGGTACTGGGGAACCTGACTGCTCATAAGCCATACCTATGGTCTGCCTAATCCACCTAGCCACTGTAGATTTAGAAGCCTGCCCTCCCTTCCTAGGGCCGCTATATAAAACTAAAAGGTGAGTCGACTTCCTGAAGTCCTTCACTCTGTCCAAGTATGTCAGCAAACATCTCCTGACATCTAAAAACTGAAATTTTTCCTCTTTTGTTCTTTGGGTTTTCACAAAAAAGGAAGGCAAAATGATCTCTGGTGAGAGAGAAAAACTGCTCCACCTTTCTGTTCCCTCTGTGGGCGAAAAGGTCCATCTCCGGAAACCCGAACTTGTGACCTATCTGGAGGAATACGCTCTAGTTTAGTTCCCATTCCCCTTGGTGGATGGGTTGTCGGTTCAGGAAATCCGCAACCACATTGGTGGTCCCTTTTATGTGGACCGCCGATATGGATTGAAGGACCCCTTCTGCCCAACTCAGAAGCTCCCGGTAATTGGAGGAGGCTCTTGCTTGGATCGGGGTCCAGGATCCCTTTGCTTGGAGGTCCCCCAAGCGAGCACCCCAACCCCAGGCGCTTGCGTCTGTGGTAATTTTAGTAGGGTTCCACTGGGCCCAGGGACGACCCAACATGAGTCTGTCCTGACCCAGCCACCAATTTAGGGAGGCCCTTACCCTTGCTGGAATGGCTACCTTCCCATCCAGAGACTGTCCTCTTGTCCCAGGAGGATAGAAGGAAAAACTGTAGCTCCCTGGAATGGAGCTGAGCCCAGGGAACCGCAGGAATACAGGCAGTCATTAGGCCAAGGACCCTCATGACCTGCCTGCGAGAGCAGATATCTGGGTTCCAATAGAGAGGAAATCGCTGATATTACTTTTAACCTTTTTTCCTCTGGGAGAAAAAGCTTCTGAGCCCCTGCGTCCACTGAGTATCCTAGGAAAGTCTTTATCTGGGATGGCACTAGGGATGATTTTTCCCTGTTTACTATCCAGCCCAAGTTCTCCAATGTGCAGATCACTGTCTTTACGTCTGCTGTCACTTGCTCTAAAGACTGTCCATAGATCAGGAGGTCATCTAAATAGGGTATCAGACACCCCCTGTAAATGAAGGTAAGCTACAACCTCTGCCAATATCTTTGTGAACACTCTTGGGCTTGCAGCTAAGCCCAAGGGAAGTGCTCGGTATTGCCAGTGTTGTATTCCCTTGCTTGTCAGGACTGCGAACCTCAGCAGGGATTGGTGTTCCGGGGCAATAGGCACGTGGAGATAAGCGTCCCTCAAATCTACTGTGGCCATAAAGGCATCCTTCAATAGTTGCTTCCTCACAGTATATATGCTTTCCATCCGGAAGCTCTTGTGTATCAGAAACCTGTTCAGCTTCCTGAGATTTAATATCAGGCAAAATTTTCCTGACAGCTTCTTGACCACAAACACGTGGGAGTAAAATCCCTGGTAGAGCTCTTCGGGTGGAATGGGGACGATAACCTCCTGGTCCGCCAATCCCTGCAAATTGTCCATCAACCCTGCTGCTCTCAATGGTTCTTTGGGGAGCTGGGTCAGAGTAAAATTGAGGGGGAGGAGAGGAAAGTTCCAGACGATATCCCTCTGTCAGGATATGCAGGATATAGGGGCTTTCGGAGATCCTTCTCCATTGAGGGACAAATTGAGAAAGTCTCCCCCCACCCTGACACTTTGGCTGCTTGCTGGCGTCCTTGGGTCCGGAGAAGAGCAGGCCACCCTGTCCGCTCTTTCCCTTCCCCCATCTTCTATTTGTGTCTGCTTTTCCTTCCCCCATCTTCTATTTGTGTCCTCCTTGGCCCTGAACTGGCCCCGATTAGGAGGGGCACGAAAAAAAATAGGATTTTTGTACTCACCGTAAAATCCGTTTCTCTGACGTCCATGGACTGACACAGCTGGATACTGTAAACGTGTGGGTATATGTCCCTGCTCGCAGGAGAAGATCTAGGCAGAATGTTAGATGTTAGAAACATACATTCTAGAATAAACCAGAGCTGAACAGCCCCGCCCAGGTGTGGTCATATTAACTTGATTCCATCACAATTTTCCTGCACTTGATCATATAGAACCACATATCCCCACACACCATAGATCTAATTTGATTGCATTTTGCCTTTAAATCGCACACAAATTTTATTTTTTATTTTCTATATTAGATTTTAATATAACATATATTGGCCATGTATGGCCATATATTAACCATCGTGGGCACATGCGTGTATGTTTAGACTTATTTAGACACACTCGTCTATCCATTACATGCCGGTTTACATTCCCACGTTTGAGCTATTCATTATCATCCATCCAATATACACGGCACTGATATATAGTCACTTTACATTGGCAACTTAAAGGAATACTAGTAGGACAACTCTATCAGCGATATATGGCTATAAGCTCTTTCTTCCTTTTTTTTTTGCTAATCTTAGCATTTTTCATCATTCATATATACCATATGATTCTATTATTGATACATTACAATAGTTTTTGATTTTATCCCATCCCTCCCTGCGTTATATATATTTTTTACATTAATGTTCTATGGGGCATACTATTGATAACTATATACCACAGGGTTGTGGGCTGGTTATTTACACATAAATGTATTAATCTTTCTTGGTCAACTTTCTATATATATATATAATTTTCTTACATTGCATTATGACACTTTTTGGTGAACAAACTGACAATTTACCTTTACATCTTTCACTATTTGTGCGCTACGGATGCATTTGCCTTTGCTTGTGCATCCATTTCAGCACGTTGCACATGTATCATGTAAAGATTTAGGCGGTTCATCCATTGTGTTCTATATATTCACATCCATTTACTTTACACATTCCTCACCTTTTTGCATCAATTACAAGGTTTTTTCACAATATTTAATTTGCTGCACACCTTTTCAAGGATATTATGTACATATATTTTTAGAATAGTTGGTACAATGAAACCACACACTTTTTAAAAAATAAATAAAAAATATACTTCTTGGACACAGGTTAGTCAGCATGTAATCAACTTTTAATTAACACTTGTTAGGCTTTTTATTGGAGTGCTGCTGTCCAGAAGACTTGATCTTTTGTTTTGTCTGGGGGGACGTCTTCACAGGTTCACGGTTCGGTGAACCTGCCGGATCTCCGAGGTTGTCACCTCCGGATACAGGATAGAGTTCCGCTCATGGCCCCCAAACAGGTTCTTCCCCTCAAACCTCCCTCTCCTTCCTGCCCGCCAGGCGGCCCTCTTGGGGGCCGTACAAGATTTGCTTGGGTGTGGAGTGATTGTGCCGGTTCCGTCACAGGAGAGGTTTCAGGGGTTTTACTCGAACCTGTTTGTTGAAGTACAGGGTACGGCCAATCCTGGACCTCAAGGCTTTGAATGGCTACGTGAAGGTACAAAAATTCCGGATGGAATCCATTCGCACGGTCATTGCGACCCTCCACCAAGGGGATTTCCTGGCGTCCTTGGATATCAAGGATGCTTACTTGCACGTCCCAATCTGCGCAGGTCACCAGAGGTTTCTGCGCTTTGCCATAAAGGCATCCTTCAATAGATGTTTCCTCACAGTATATATGCTTTCCATCCGGAAGCTCTTGTGTATCAGAAACCTGTTCAGCTTCCTGAGATTTAATATCAGGCGAAATTTTCCTGACAGCTTCTGGACCACAAACACGTGGGAGTAAAATCCCTGGTAGAGCTCTTCTGGTGGAACGGGGACGATAACCTCCTGGTCCGCCAATCCCTGCAAATTGTCCATAAACCCTGCTGCTCTCAATGGTTCTTTGGGGAGCTGGGTCAGAGTAAAATTGAGGGGGAGGAGAGGAAAGTTCCAGACGATATGCAGGATATAGGGGCTTTCGGAGATCCTTCTCCATTGAGGGACAAATTGAGAAAGTCTCCCCCCACCCTGACACTTTGGCTGCTTGCTGGCGTCCTTGGGTCCGGAGAAGAGCAGGCCACCCTGTCCGCTCTTTCCCTTCCCCCATCTTCTATTTGTGTCTGCTTTTCCTTCCCCCATCTTCTATTTGTGTCCTCCTTGGCCCTGAACCGGCCCCGATTAGGAGGGGCACGAAAAAAAATAGGATTTTTGTACTCACCGTAAAATCCGTTTCTCTGACGTCCATGGACTGACACAGCTGGATACTGTAAACGTGTGGGTATATGTCCCTGCTCGCAGGAGAAGATCTAGGCAGAATGTTAGATGTTAGAAACATACATTCTAGAACAAACCAGAGCTGAACAGCCCCGCCCAGGGGGGCGGTCCCTCCGGACATTACCCTCCCACCTGCAGCCAGCAGCCTCAGTTCGTAACAAAGCAGTACAAACCTTAAAGGAAGGGTGGGTGCTGTGTCAGTCCATGGACGTCAGAGAAACTGATTTTACGGTGAGTACAAAAATCCTATTTTCTCTTATCGTCCATGGACTGACACAGCTGGATTCTGTAAACGTGTGGGACGTCCTGAAGCAGTATCAGAAGGGTGGGAGCAGTAGTAAAGGAAAAAAACAAAACATAACTCCAAACAAGCAGAGCTCCTCAACAGAGGAGTTGCAACATTAAACAGCGGCCTGCAACACTTTGCGGCCGAAGGAAGCATCCGAAGATGCAGCCACATCAACCTTATAGAACTTAGAAAAGGTATGAACGGACGACCAGGTCGCGGCTTTGCACACTTGTGCAACCAACGCTTGATGTCGGAAATCCCAGGAAGCACCAATTGCCCTAGTGGAATGCGCCGTAACTGGAAAGGGAGGCGCTCGCCCCTTAATGGCATAGGCCTGTATAACGGTCTGTTTGATCCACCTAGAAATGGTGGCAGATGAAACCGATTGACCCTGTTTTGGACCCGAGACTTCCGAATGGAAGCAGTAGCAGACAGGTACACCCGTAAGGCTCGTACCACGTCCAAATTGTGAAGCGCAACCTCTCTAGGATGCGATGGATGAGGGCACAAGGACGGAAGGACAATGTCCTCATTAAGGTGAAAAGCCGAAACCACCTTTGGAAGGAAAGATGGTCGCGGCCGCAAAACCGCCTTATCGAGGACCAGGTAAGGCGACTTGCATGACAGAGCTGCCAACTCAGACACCGTCTAACAGAAGTGATGGCCACTAAGAAAGCCACCTTCTGAGACAAGGTTAAAAGAGGAATATCTCTGATATTTTCAAACGGAGGTTCCTGAAGAACCGAGAGCACCAAGTTCAGATCCCAAGGAGGGAGCGGGGGCTTGGCAGGGGGAATCACATGGCGAACCCCCTGCACAAAAGTGCTAACTAAAGAATGACCTGCTAGGGGTCTTTGAAAGAAAACGGCCAAGGCTGAAATCTGACCCTTAATAGTGCTCAAAGCCAGACTTTGGGCTACACCACGCTGCAAGAACCGCAGGATTCTGGGGACAGAGTACGTCCATGGACGCCAGTCTAGCTCCTCGCACATAGCAATGTAAGCTGTCCAGGTACGGTGATAGATCTTTCTAGAAGACTTCCGTGCCCTAAGCATGGTTGAAATCACCGAATCCGACAGGCCTCTGTCCTTCAGCACCTGGCTCTCAATAGCCATGCTGTTAAAACCAGAGTCTGTAAAGCAGGATGAAAGATAGGACCTTGAGACAGAAGGTCCTCCCTAATGGGCAGTCGCCAAGGGACGTCCGCGATGAGACGTACCAGATCGGCGTACCAATGACGCAGAGGCCAATCCGGGGCAATGAGGATCACCGGAATGCCCTCGGCCACTACCCTGTGCAGCAGACGAGGAATCAACTGCAGAGGAGGGTAAGCGTATATCAAGTTATACTGACACCACAGAGCCACCAATGCATCCGAGGCATCCGCCCAGGGGTCCCTGGACCTGGCCACAAACCTTGACACCTTGCGATTGAGGCGAGATGCCATCAGGTCCACATCCGGCGTGCCCCACCACCGACAAAGGAGTTGAAACACCTCCGGATGCAAGGACCACTCCCCCTGGTCCAAGGACTGGCGACTCAGATAGTCCGCCTGACAATTTTCTACGCCCGGAATGTATACGGCCGACAGCGCCGGCACGCTTCTTTCCGCCCACCTTAGGATGTGGGTGACCTCGGATGCCGCAGCCGAGCTCCGAGTGCCCCCCTGATGGTTGACATAAGCCACGGCCGTGGCGTTGTCTGACTGAATCCTGATCGAGCGGCCCTGTAGTCTTTTTGACCACGCGGAGAGACACAGTCTGATCGCTCACAATTCCAGAACGTTGATTGGGAGACGAGATTCGTCCGGAGTCCAGAGGCCTTGCGCTGACAGGACTCCCCAAACTCCTCCCCAGCCCGTCAGGCTGGCGTCCGTCGTGACCACCGTCCACTGAATGGGGAGAAACGACTTTCCGGCCCGAAGAGCCGGGGATCTCAGCCACCACATCAGGGATGCCTTGACTGAGTGACTCACTCGGATCTGAAGATCCAATGACAATGGGGACTTGTCCCAAACAGACAGAATTCCCTTCTGCAATGCCCGAGTGTGTGATTGAGCATACGGGACCATCTCGAAGGAGGCCACCATTAGTCTCAGGACCCTCATGCAGAAACGGATAGATGACCATTTTCGGGCCGTCAGGACCGAACCGCCGACTGAAGTGTCAGTAACTTCTCTGCGGATAGAATTGTGTTTCCTGTTAGGTGGACCAGTCATCTCTCAGGTGTGCCGTCCTGGAAGATATCCTAGAAAAGCAGTTACCGGTAAGTAACTGTCAATTTTTATTCCCTAAGCCTCGTACACACGGCCGAGATTCTCGTCGGAAAAAACATGTCGTTTTTTTCGACGAGATTCTTGGACAAGAAACTTGTCCCGGTCGAGTGTACACACGCTCGATTCAAAGAACCCGCGGTTCTTTGAATGGAGCGTACGCGGTGACGTCATCGACTACGACGAGCATGCGCTCGTCACATTCGATGCCGTCGCCGCCATCTTGGTATACCCTACCTATGCCTAGGAAGCTACCGCGCATGCGTCGAACATGCGCGGGCTTCTGGGAGGACAGGTAAGTGTACACACGCTCACTTTTCTCGTCGAGAAACATGCCGACGAGAATCTCGACGAGAAAATAGAGAGTAGGATCTCTATTTTCTCGTCGAGATTCTTGTCGCTTTTCTTGACGAGAAACCATACACACGAACGAATTTCTCGGCAAAAAATCTCTGCCAGAAACTCGTTCGTGTGTACGAGGCTCTAGGGTCTCTGCTAAGAAATCATATATAATGTTTGGGGGTTTCCGAGTAATTTTCTAACAAAAAAATATTATTTTGTACGTGTAGGAGCTAAGTGCCAGAATTGTTCTGAATGGGAAGTGGTTAAAAGTGCACTGCAACCGGATTGTGTGGTACTGCAGTACCATGTGATCTGGTGCAGGCACTAGCTACAATATACTCTACCACACTGCTACCACTTTTCAGCATGCAGTATTTCTTCCTATTGTTGCTGTATTTCCAAGGAACATGTGGTTTTTACCTACATTTTTGTGTTAATTGGGATTCTCAAGTTAAGCAGCACAACCTGTTGGATCCTAAGAGCAAGGGGGTGGGCCTCCGACCTGTGTCGTTTGACCCCTTCCCCCCCCCTTACTTGAGACCAGACACCCATTCGAGTCTCTCCATTCAGTTGTGCCATCCTCCGCCTTTATATAGGGAGGGATTCTCTACAGCTATGCTAGATTTTATAAACAAAATCACTACCATGACAGCGGACTCAGAATGCCATAAGCATAACTCAATGCCTTCCCCTCCAGATTGCTAGTGTAATATTTGTGGAACCATGGTAGTGTCTCAGCCTTCTGTTTTTAGATGGGCTGTGTAATGAGTAGTCTCCTGAACAATCCGCTAATCTAGCTCCCAAGTTTAAAGTGTACAGTTGTGCTCATAAGTTTACATACCCTGGCATAATTTGATTTCTTGGCCATTTTTCAGAGAATATGAATAACACAAACTTTTCTTTCACTCATGGATGGTGTTTGGCTGAAGCCATTTATTATCAATCAACTGTGTTTTACTCTTTAAATCATAAATCGCAACAGAAACTATCCAAATTCTGCCAGGGTATATAAACTTATGGGCACAACTGTATTTCCACTTTTGCATCCAAATTGAGATATCTACTTTTTATATTTAACACAGTGCAAGCAAAATAAAAACTGAAATGGCCAGTAGCCAAAACTACTAGTGGTACTAGCTTGGAGTCCCTTAACCACTTCAGCCCTGAGCCTCTTTTTGACACTTGTTTACAATTTATTAATTTTTTTGCCTAAAAAATTATGTAGAAATAATTTTAAAAAAGTATGTTTGGGGGTTCTAACACCCTAGAAAATAAAGCAGCGGTCTTGCAAGTGCACTTTTTTTTTTAAAACATACACTTTTTCTAAATTAACCACTTCGCGCCCGGGCTATAAGCAAAAGACGTCCGCAAAGCGGTCGTCAATTGCTGATAGGACGTCTATGGCTGTCCTCTTATTTACTTCCGCGATGCGCGCCACCGCGGGCGCGCGTCGGGGAAAAACTGTGCCCGCCGTGTCAGGCGAGTGCCGATGCACGTGCCTGGCGGCCGCGATGTCCGCCAGGTACGAGCGATCGGCTGTCACAGAGCCAGGGATGTGGATCTCTGTGTGTAAACACAGAGATCCACGTCCTGTCGGGGAGAGGAGACGGATGGTGTGTCCCTTGTACATAGGGACAACCATCAGTCACCTCCCCCAGTCAGTCCCCTCCCCCCCACAGTAAGAACATCTAGCAGGGAACATATTAACCGCTTGATCGCCCCCTAGTGGTTATCCCCTTCCCTGCCAGTCACATTTATACAGTAATCAGTGCATATTTTTAACACTGTTCGCTGTATAAATGTGAATGGTCCCAAAAATGTGTCAAAAGTGTCCGATGTGTCCGCCGTAATGTCACAGTCACAAAAAAAAAATCACAGATCGACGCCATTACTAGTAAAAAAAAAAAAAAAAAATCATAATTCTATTCCCTATTTTGTAGGCGCTATAACTTTTGCGCAAACCAATCACTATACGCTTATTGCGATTTTTTTTTTTTACCTAAAATATGTAGAATACGTATCGGCCTAAACTGAGGAAAAAAATAGTTTTTTTTTAAAAAAAATGGGATATTAATTATAGCAAAAAGTAAAAAATATTGTGTTTTTTTCAAAATTGTCGCTCTATTTTTGTTTATAGCGCAAAAAATAAAAACCGCAGAAATGATCAAAGACCACCAAAAGAAAGCTCTATTTGTGGGAAAAAAAGGACGTCAATTTTGTTTGGGAGCCACGTCGCACGACCGCGCAATTGTCATTCAAAGCATGACGGCGCTGAAACCTGAAATTTCGCCTGGGCAGGAAGGGGGTTATGTGCCCAGTTGTCAAGTGGTTAAAAAATAAAACAACAGTAAAGTTAGCCCAATTTATTTTTATATTGTGAAAGATAATGTTACGCCGAGTAAATTGATACCCAACATGTCACGCTTCAAAATCGCGCCTGCTCGTTGAATGGCGACAAACTTTTACCCTTTAAAATCTCCATAGGCGATGTTTAAAAATTTCTACAGGTTACCAGTTTTGAGTTGGATGAGGTCTAGAATTATTGCTCTCGCTGTAGCGATCGCAGCGATGCCTCACGTGTGATTTAAACAGTTTTCATATGTGGACACTACTCATGTAAACATTCGCTTCTGTGCGTGAGCTCGTCGGGATGGGGCGCTTTTTTTTTTATTTTATTTTATTTTTTTCTCATTTATTTTACTTTATTTTGACACTGTCTTTTAAAAAAAAAAATTGGGTCAGATTTATCCCTTTTACAAGGAATGTAAACATCCCTTGTAATAGAAAAAAAGCATGACAGGACCTCCTTAAATATGAGATTTGGGGTCAAAAAGACCTCAGATCTCATATTTACACGAAAATGCAATAAGAAAAAAAAGTCACTTGTGGGGGGATTCTCCTTCCCCCTTTTTTTTTAAAGAGCTATGGGCAGAAGTGACGTTTGACGACGCTTCCACCCTCCCATGCTATGGAGCTGAGCAGGGGCCATCTTCCCCTCAGTCAGCAGTCAAGCATCCACGGGTGAGGACGCGATCGTCTGTGCTGCAACCGGCGGGTCCGGTAAGAGGCGGAGATGACCGCGGCGACCACTTTTATCTTGTACAGGCACGCCGTTCCCGAAAATACCAGGGGTTATTAGAGCTAGCTGCTCCCACAACCTTGGTATTTAAAGTACCAATGTACGGGTACTGCGATTTGCGTGAAGTGGTTGGTGGGGGGAAGCCCCTTCACTATCAAAACCTTTCCAAGACACTTTTTTTTTTTTAAACAGTGCTGTATGGAGACTTATCTACTCCTGGAAAGTTATGCCCTCCTTAAAAAAAAAAGGCTGTTTTTCTCCCGTTGTCATCTTCCAGGACTGCACACCTGAAAGATGACAGGTGGGACCAATCAACAGAGGTTAAATAGCCTGCCCTTCCTCCTGCTCCTCAGTGATTGATTGCGTTTTCCCTTGTGCAGCAAAACATTTGTTGTTTTACTGACCTGAAGCTAAAGGTCCCTCCCCAGAAGGCCGGACAGCAAGGCTGGGCAGGGCTGCGTGGTCCAAACAGGGCTTGTTCCCACACCAGGGGGCTTTCCCCTCTACAGTGTGGTATGCCAGGATATAATAGAGGGGCTGGCAGTGTGCGTTTACAATTTTTAATTTTGCTAACAGTGGTGGGGGACGGAGACACACAAACACAAGCTGACAGGCAGGAAAGAGGGGGTGAGGGGGGGGGGAGAGAGAGCGCAGAGGGGACAGTAGCGTATGAAGGGACGCACTCAGACTACGGTGGTCAGGGTTCAGTAGCCCTGATTTTTGTGGTATGTACAGAGAGGGCATACAGGAAGTGGCAGGTTCAGGGAGGTTTTTATTTTTACAGTTTAGATTGGTCAGATTACACAGCACAAGCACTGTGCTGTTTAATCTGCTTTAACCACTTAAGGACCGAGCCTCTTTCTGAGATTTGGTGTTTACAAGTTAAAAACTGTTTTTTTTTTTTATTACTTGGAACCCCCAAACATATATTTTTTCTAACACCCTAGAGCACAGGTGCCAAACACAAGGCCCGTGGCCCGAATCCGGCCCTCCAGACCATTTCATGTGACCCTTACACCTCTCCTGCAGCTGCAGGAGAGCTCCAGCCCTCCTCTGGTCCTCCTCCAGACCCTTACTTTCTGCTTTCAAGCAATGCATCCAGCTTCTTCCCTGCAGCAGCATAAGGAAAGGGGGGTGCACTGTGATATAAGGGAAAGTGTGGGACTCAACTTATGATGGTGGGGTGGCTCTTGACATCTAATATAAAGGGGAGGGGATGCGCTGGACATCTAATCTTACAGATATAACTGGCCCTTTTGAGGGCAATCATAATGCTGATGCGGCCCACGATGAAATTGAGTTCGACACCCCTGCTTAGAGAATAAAATGGCGGTCGTTCCAATACTTTTTGTCACACCGTATTTGCGCAGTGATCTTACAAGCGCACTTTTTTAGGAAAAAAAACACTTTTTTGAATTAAAAAATAAGAAATGGTAAAGTTAGCCCAATTATTTTATATTGTTAAAGATAATGTTCCGCCGAGTAAATTGATACCCAACATTCAAAGTTCCGCCCGCTCGTGGAATGGCGACAAACTTTTACCCTTAAAAATCTCCATAGGCGTCGTTTAAAAAATTCTACAGGTTGCGATCGTTTCTACACGTGAGCTCTTCGGGACGGGGCGCTTTAAAAAATACTTTTTTTTTTCTTTATTTATTTTACTTAAATTTTTTTATTTTGACACTTTAAAAAAAAAATTGGGTCACTTATTCCTATTTACAAGGAATGTAAACATCCCTTGTAATAGAAAAAAAGCATGACAGGTCCTCTTAAATGTGAGATCTGAGGTCTTTTTGTCCCCAGATCTCACATTTAAGAGGACCTGTCATGCTTTTTTTTTTCTTTATTTATTTTACTTAAATTTTTTTATTTTGACACTTTAAAAAAAAAATTGGGTCACTTATTCCTATTTACAAGGAATGTAAACATCCCTTGTAATAGAAAAAAAAGCATGACAGGTCCTCTTAAATGTGAGATCTGGGGACAAAAAGACCTCAGATCTCAATATTTAGACTAAAATGCAATAAAAAAACAAATGTCCCCTTTAAGAGCATTGGGCGGAAGTGACGTTTTGACGTCGCTTCCGCCCTGCGATGATATGGAGACAGGTGGGGGCCATCTTCCCCTCACTCGTCTCCATACCCAGCCAGGGACAACATTTGATCGCCTCTGCCACCGCTAACCGCTCCGGTAAGCAGCGGAGGGCACCAGAGAGTGGCGTCCCCTCCCAGCGCCGATGAAAGTGATCTTGCAGTGAATCTGCTGCAGAGACCACTTTTATCTGAAAGCGGACCGCCTGCTCTTGAAGAGGATACTGGGGTTATGGTAGCTAGCTGCTACCATAACAACGGTATTCCTCTTCAAAGTAGCGACTTATTCCTGCGGCGGGTGGTCCGTAAGTGGTCAAAGCAGAGGTCCACCTTAAAAAAAATATATATATATATTATATATATATATATATATATATATATATATATATATATATATATATATATATATATAGCCAAAAAGGCTACAAAAAATTAGAAAAAAAGTTTTTTTTTTTTATACTTACCAGAAATTACTGTTACTAGGCAAATCGTCCTAATCTGCCACTTCCTGGTCCGCGGTGGTCTTCTTTCTTCTCCTCCTCGCGCTACCTCCTGGGAAATGGGGAGTGGTGTCTTCTGGGACCTTGTGTGTGTGTGTGTGTCCCCCAGGAGACATCCGCCCATTCACATAGCGCCGTGTGACATGTGCAGTAGGGAACCGGGAAGTGAAGCCGCAACGCTTGACTTCCTGATTCCCTCACTGAGGATGGTGGCGGGGCAGCCGAAACACGAGCGATTGCTTGGCTTCGGCTGCCGACAATGTGGGCACCCTGAACAGGTAAGTGTCCTTATTAAAATTTAGCAGCTACAGTGTTTGTAGCTGCTGACTTTTATTTTTTTTAACGCCGGACCTCCGCTTTAAGGGACCAGGAATTAAATTTTTTGGGGGTTAACAAACACTTTAAAGCGGTTGTATTGTCGGCTTAGTCATTTTTACCTACAGGTAAGCCTATATTAAGTACAATTAATATCTCCTAAACCTGCACAGTTTAGGAGATATTCACCTTTCATGCACAAGTTAACTTCAGTGGCGCATGCTCGCTGGAGGTCCGGCGGCTCGCTGAGGGAACACGTCGCCCCCCTCGGCGGTGACCGGGCGAGCTGTGGGAGCCTCGTTCTAAGGTAAATATTTCATAATGTGCTAGTATGCAATGCTACGTTTTTTGCAGTGTAACCGCTAGCTGTCAGAACAGGGGATCGGGTGTCGGAACATGTTACAAAAGGGGAACGTCTCCTTTAAATGTTTTGATTTACGTCCAACAATTTTACATGGAAGCCACCAGGGAGACTTCCTAGCCTCTGTGAACATCAAGGATTTTTACTGGCATGTACCTATCTTTCTAGTGTACCAATGCTACCTCGATGTAGCCCCAGACCCTTCAATACTCCGATTATATCTTGAACCTTCAGCGGAACAGACTTCTCACAATTGGAGTACCTGGGTCTTAATCTGTATGTGGCTCTGGCCATAGTTTTTCCCTCTATAAAATAACAAAAAAAATCCAAATTCTCCACTCCATTGATTCTGACTCTTCATTCCAGGAGTCGCCAAACTGTGATTCTGCATTAGAGTCCTGAATTTTATGGTAGCCTCATTTGAGGCAGTCCTTTTTGTCCAATTTCACTGCAAACAGTTACAATTCAATATTATTGCTGTGCAGGGCAAAAAGTGAAATCTCTAAATTAGCAACCTCTTGAGGAACCCTGGTTGAGAATGGCTAAGGATTGCTTGAGCTGTAGCCGATTGACCTCCAATATTTATGGTGTCTTCCTAGGTTCAGGGCCAGTGCCACTTGGCAGAGTCAGCGGCATGATACCAGTGATCTTTTATAACTATATAATCTGTAAGGGTGGCATTCTGACCACCACCGTAAGGGTGGTGGCTTTCTTCCCACTGACCCCAATGAATTGGTTTTAGCAGGGGTTCCCCAACACCCGAAAATTATTTCAAGGGTTCCTAAAGTAAAAAGGCTGTTTTCGACTGCAAAGATATTTGATCTGGATTTAGTCAGACATATCAGTGTCATACATCAACCATAAGGGAATACCACCAGAAGTTGTGCTGTAAAATTTAAGCTTAGGCGGAACTTCAAGATCCAATCTTGTCCCCATTCCAGACTAAAGTAGACAGATTTTCTCAGTTGTCAACACTTAAACCCAGGAGAATGATCACTTCATCTGGAGGTGTTTCTGGAAATTTGTCGCATGTGGGGGATGTCAGATGTGAATCTCCAGATTCTACAACAAAGTAATCAAGTTTGCTTTAAGGTGCAGAGATCCTCAGACAGTAGCAGTACAAACTACACCTCTTCTGGAACTCCTTTATTGTCTGCTCTGCAGGATCAAGATGAAAGACATTCTGTAATCCTTTTAGCACCAGACTGGCCCAGGCAGATGATGTATTCCAACCTCATCAGACTTCTAGCAGACTCCCTATGGGCTCTTGCAAATCAACTGGATCTACTGTCCCAAGGGCCAGTTTACCACCCTGCAGTTGCTGGCTTTGACAGCATAGCTGTTGAAGCACAGTTCCTAAGAGAAAGTCCTTTCTAATTCAATCATTTCCACTCTTCTTCTAAAAGCTAAAAAGTATACCATCGCACATGAAAGGCCTATTGTCTGTTATGACATTTAACCAAGAAATACTCTGTGGGACAAGTCTAGACCATTTTGAAATCTAGCCTGTATCGGCATTTGGCCCCAAATACCATTAAGTGGCATATTTCAGCTCCTGCTATCTAGTGCCAAAGAATGCTTGTCTCCCATTTCTTGGTTAAGACCTTTTTGTACAGAGTGTCTCTCATGTTGTCCCACATGTACAACCACCACCAGTGACTCAACCGGATCTAAATTTAAGAATGCTTTCAGAAATAGAGGTGTTAGTTTACTTTTATCAATTAAAATGGAGAGTAAATGAATAGAAGAGAAATCCAAATCAATATTTGGTGTGGTCACCTTTTGCCTTCACAGCATCAATTCTTCTATCTTGTGCACATGTGTTTTTTTTTTTTTCCTGTTAGGAAATTTTCTCTTTCTGTTTAACACAGAGTGTGATGTCGGAGCATACAGCCAAGATAGCCAAAAATGCTTATTGGAGGAAAGGCACACACCCTCTCTCATCATAGGCAGAGACTCTCAGAGGTGTTTTGTAACAGGGCCAGCTGCCTGCTAATCTATTTATAGCAACCTCCCCGGACAGAAATTTCAGGCTTCTTTTATCTGATGTGTCTGAGAATTTGTCAGGAGTTATCTGGCTGATAACAGAGGAACAGGACTTAGCTCTTTGAAGAGAGATAACAAAATACTGCAGATATACAGGTGAAACTCGAAAAATTAGAATATCGTGCAAAAGTTAATTTATTTCACTAATAACTTAAAAGGTGAAACTAATATATGAGATAGACTCATTACATGTAAAGCAAGATAGTTCAAGCAGTGATTTGTCATAATTGTGATGATTATGGCTTACAGCTCATGAAAACCCCAAATCCACAATCTCATAAAATTAGAATATTGTGAAAAGGTGCAATGTTCTAGGCTCAAAGTGTCCCACTCTAATCAGCTAATTAAGCCATAACACCTGCAAAGGGTTCCTGAGCCTTTAAATGGTCTCTCAGTCTGGTTCAGTAGGAATCACAATCATGGGAAAGACTGCTGACCTGACAGTTGTGCAGAAAACCATTATTGACACCCTCCATAAGGAGGGAAAGCCTCAAAAGGTAATTGCAAAATAAGTTCCCAAAGTGCTGTAACAAAGCACATTAATAGAAAGTTACGTGGAAGGGAAAAGTGTGGAAGAAAAGGGTGCACAAGCAGCAGGGATGACCGCAGCCTGGAGAGGATTGTCAGAAAAAGGCCATTCAAAAGTTTTGGGGACTTTCCCAAGGAGTGGACTGAGGCTGTAGTCAGTGCATCAAGAGCCACCACACACAGACGGATCCTGGACATAGGCTTTAAATGTCGTATTCCTCTTGTCAAGCCACTCCTGAACAACAAACAACGTCAGAAGCGTCTTACCTGGGCTAAAGAAAAACAGAACTAGTCTGTTGCTCAGTGGTCCAAAGTCCTCTTTTCTGATGAGAGCAAATTTTGCATCTCATTTGGAAACCAAGGAGCTAGAGTATGGAGGAAGAATGGAGAGGCACACACTGCAAGATGCTTGAAGTCCAGTGTGAAGTTTCCACAGTCTGTGTTGATTTGGGGAGCCATGTCATCTGCTGGTGTTGGTCCACTGTGCTTCACTAGGTCCAGGGTCAATGCAGCCGTCTACCAGATTTTGGAGCACTTCATGCTTCCTTCCACAGACGAGCTCTATGGGGATGCTGACTTCATTTTCCAGCAGGACTTGGCAGCTGCCCACACTGCCAAAAGCACCAAAACCTGGTTCAATGACCGTAGGATTACTGTGCTTGATTGGCCAGCAAACTCGCCTGACCTGAACCCCATAGAGAATCTATGAGGCATTGCCAAGAGAAAGATGAGAGACATGAGACCGAACAATGCAGAAGAGCTGAAGGCTGCTATTGAAGCATCCTGGTCTTCCATAACACCTCAGCAGTGCCACAGGCTGATAGCTTCCATGCCACACCGCATTGAGGCAGTAATTGCTGCAAAAGGGGCCCAAACCAAGTACTGAGTACATATGCATGCTTATACTTTTCAGAGGTCCGATATTGTTCTATGTACAATCCTTGTTTTATTGATTGCATGTAATATTCTAATTTTCTGAGATTGCGGATTTGGGGTTTTCATGAGCTGTAAGCCATAATCATCACAATTATGACAAATCACGGCTTGAACTATCTTGCTTTGCATGTAATGAGGTTGTATCATATATTAGTTTTACCTTTTAAGTTGCATTAGTGAAATAAATGAACTTTTGCACAATATTCAAATTTTTCGAGTTTCACCTGTATGTGCCCAGCTCAAATTTCATGAATTGGGTTTACATCCTCTTTAAGATAGTTCTTGAGGGGGAGGACAAGATTTTCCTCTACGCCAATTACACTCTGATATACTTGGGAGACACGGCTGGTTCATTGGAGGCTGTAGTGCATCTCATAGAACGGTTTGGTCAATACTCCGGATTTATCATTAATTGGCATAAATCCTCTCTTCTCTTTTTAGAACCCGTACAATCTGCCCTTCCGGCTTCGGTGGCTCAGGCAGAAGTTGTTCATTCCTTTAGATATCTGGGAATTGAGGTGACTGGAGATGCAAGTGACTATAAACCTCTGAACTTGAAACCTGTCTTGCAAAAGTTCAAGTTTAAATGTGCCAGCTGGTGCAAACTGCCACTATCTGTTACTGGCAGAGCTAATCTCATCAAAATAGTGAGGGCACGGCCGTTGTGTGTTCTTCACAATGCACCCGTCTGGATACCTAGCTACTGGTTTGCTCGCATAGATTCCCAATATAGAGCGTTACTGTGGAAGAATGGAGTAGCCCGTATTAAACTGACTACATTACAATACCCTAAAGATCAGGGGGTATGGCTGTTCCAAACTCCTTTACTTACTTTTTAGCTGCGCAGCTGCAGCACCTTACAGGATGGGACTTATCGGTGGTCGCAGACCCCTCCAGGACCTTGCTGATTCACTCTCTAATTGAGTACTCTGCAATATCCCAAATGGAGATAGGACTTCGGGAGGTTCCTCCGGGGTGCCCAACTGTTCATTTACTCTGGAGGGAATCTAAACAATGCTTGGGCATTGAGGCCTTTCTGGATTGTACTCCCATTTGGAGCAACAGATCCTATCCTAAATTGGAGAAACTATTGGCCCATTCTGTTTGGAAAGCGGTTGGGGTTAAATACATGTCCCAGTTGTTCAAGGGTACAGTAGTGAAATCCTTCGACCAATTGAGAGCAGAATTCACCCTAACACATAAACACTACTATATGTACTTGCAGCTAAGAAACGCCATGAGAATGCAGAGTAGGCAATCTGTTATGTGGACTCTCATTTATTCCCCTTTATATTTAGCAATCCAGGTAAAAAGGGCACTATCTCTCGACTATATACCTGCTTGCTTACACATATCAAAGCACCAGACCTGCTGCCCTGTAGGGAGAAGGGGGAACTTAATGTTGGCCCTATCGATGGTAACAGATCTTAGCTGCCGGCCCACTTGTGTTGGTGGCGCAGAAACTGTCACACCTGTTCATCCTCCATAGAGTATACAGAACCCCCATACAATTACATAAATAGGGAAGGAGGGATTCCCCCTTGTGCCCGAAATGTCAACTGCATCCAGGTACTTTGATTCACCTTCTCTGGAAGTACGTTACTGGCATAAGATTGTTGCAACTGTTAATAACGTTTATCAATTGCAGTTACTGGTAGACCCAGCCACTTGTCTATTTGGTGGTCTGGCGGGAGAGATGTACCCCCCTCTATCTATCTATATATATATATATATATACATACACACACACGTCCATAAATATTGGGACATCGACACAATTATAATCTTTTTGGCTGTATACACCACCATAATCGATTTGAAATGAAAACGAACAAGATGTGCTTTAACTGCAGACTTTCAGCTTTAATTTGAGGGTATTTACATCCAAATCAGGTGAACAGTGTAGGAATTACAACAGTTTGTATATGTGCCTCCCACTTTTTAAGGGACCAAAAGTAATGGGACAATTGGTTGCTCAGCTGTTCCATGGCCAGGTGTGTGTTATTCCCTCATTATCCCATTTACAAGGCGCAGATAAAAGGTCCAGAGTTAATTTCAAGTGTGCTATTTGAATTTGGAATCTGTTGCTGTCAACTTTCAATATGAGATCCAAAGAGCTGTCACTATCAGTGAAGCAAGCCAACATTAGGCTGAAAAAACAAAACAAACCCATCAGAGAGATAGCAAAAACATTAGGTGTGGCCAAATCAACTATTTGGAACATCCTTAAAATGTGTGTCAAAGTCAACAATGACCCGAAGCATACTGCGAAAGCAACCAAAGAGTTTTTTAAGGGAAAGAAGTGGAATGTTATGCAATGGCCAAGTCAATCACCTGACCTGAATCCGATTGAGCATGCATTTCACTTGCTGAAGACAAAACTGAAGGGAAAATGCCCCAAGAACCAGCAGGAACTGAAGACAGTTGCAGTAGAGGCCTGGCAGAGCATCACCAGGGATGAAACCCAGCGTCTGGTGATGTCTATGCATTCCAGACTTCAGGATGTAAATTGTCTGCAAAGGATTTGCGACCAAGTATTAAAAAGTGAAAGTTTGATTTATGATTGTTAATCTGTCCCATTACTTTTGGTCCCTTTAAAAAGTGGGAGCCACATATACAAACTGTTGTAATTCCTACACCGTTCACCTGATTTGGATGTAAATAACCTCAAATTAAAGCTGAAAGTCTGCAGTTAAAGCACATCTTGTTAGTTTCATTCCAAATCCATTGTGGTGGTATATAGAGCCAAAAAGATTAGAATTGTGTCGATGTCCCAATATTTATGGACCTGACTGTGTATATGTATATATTAGCTTGACTAGACTGTTCTATCTAGCTAGAAAATTGATTGCACAGTATTGGCTCTCCTCCTGAGCCCCCACGGCCACCCAGTGGATACAACAGGTGAACACAATACTTGTTAGCGAAAAGATTGCTTATCAGCACAGAAAGGTGCCTGGAAAATTTACCAAAATCTGGCAGGAATGGCTGGAGAATCTGGAAGTGGCTCCTCCTCAACTTGTCCTTACAAAACTGCTTCAGGTCTAAGTAAGCAATGGGTAGGCCCAGGTCACTGTCTGAATAGCAGGTATAGGATTGGGGAGTTTAGACTAGTATACAACAGACACTGTATGGAGATTCTTCTTGTTTGAGCAGGATGACTCCTTTTTTCCTTTCTTGAATGATAGTGTACACCTTGGGGATGTTTAGTTTAGTTTAGTTTAGTTTCTGTATGTTCTTTAGTACCAAGTTGGGTATCATGCTCGGAGATACCTTTAATGTGCAGCCTGGATACTATGCTTAACCACTTCAGCACCGGACCATTTGGCTGCCCAAAGACCAAATAGAGCTTTCTTTTGGTGGTATTTGATCACCGCTGCGGTTTAAATTTTTTGCGCTCTAAACAAAAAAAAGAGCGTCAATTTTGAAAAAAAAGCAATATTTTTTACTTTTTGCTATAATAAATATCCCCAAAAAAACATTTTTACTCTTTCGTCCATGGACCGACACAGCTTCTCTATTGACAAAGTGGGTATTATCCGTTAATTAGGAGTGACTAGGCAGAAAACTTGTAAAAAGTGTTGCATTACACCTTCTACAGTACCGCCCAGGGGGCGGACCCTCTGGGCATATCCCCTCAGTCTGCATCTCGTAGATCAGTTTTTTTCTGTCTAGCAAGGAGTAGGACATGGCTCCCTTCGGGCCCATTGGTCCTGGGGAAAAATATATTTTTCTGCTACATTTTTTTATTTCCTGCGATCTTCGATCAAATTGCCGACTGGGTGACAGGCTGAATCCTCGATCCTTGTAGTCTCCCCAGTTTCGGCCATCGAGCGTGTGCCGACCCTAGCTACGTGCTGGGTTTTCTACGACATGCCCGTCGCTCCACGGGTGGCCGGTGAGCCTATGCTCCAGGGCCTGCATCAGACCACTTAGCTTCGGCTGACCTTACGGCCGAGTCGCAGCAGCCTGGCCGGTGAGCGTCGCGCTCCAGGGCATACATATGATCGTCCCCTTGGGTCCAATCACAGCCTGCCTGGCCAACAGTCACCTTCCGTGCGCGGACGATGAGCTGTTTGGAATGTCTTCCAGCATGAGACATGCAGGATAGGTAAGTAAACTCCCCTGCCTTGGCTGGGTGATTTGGCTGGACATTCCTGGAGACAGGGCCGGTCCTAGACGGGGTGCGAGGGGTGCAGTTCACCCAGGCGCCACAGAGGTGGGGGCGCTAAAGCACCAGAGTGTTCCCCTCCCTCCTCCTCCTCCTTATTGGTATACAGAGCGAGGCCGCTTTCAGTCTCCGCCGCTCACTGCCGCCGATCATCGCCGCTGCGGCGCTGCTGTTTCCTGCTCCCCCCTCCATCCTCCAGGCAGAGGAGTTCAGAGATTGGAGCAGCTGGGAGAGAGACCGGCGGTGACGTAGTGGGGGGCGGGGCGGTCCGGTCCGTGCGGTGCAGTGCAATGAATGCAGTGCATCAGCGTGACATTTGTTCTAACTGTCATGATCCTATCCACCTGGGCGGCGTGGCTGCACACTGTCCTCTCCAGCTGCCGCCCGGGTGGGGTTTGCATTTGTCCAGAGGGGGGGTCTGTAGACTGTACTAATGAAGGGGGGATAATTTGTGGGGGGTCTGTACTTATGGAGGGGGTCTGGTGTGTGGGGGCCAGGGGGGTCTGTACTAATGGAGGGGGGATGGTTTGTGGGGGTCAGGCGGGGTCTGTACTAATGGAGGGGGGGGTGGTGTGTGGGGGCCAGGGGGGGTCTGTACTAATGGAGGGGGGATGGTTTGTGGGGGCCAGGGGGGTCTGTACTAATGAAGGGGGGATGGTTTGTGGGGGTCTGTACTAATGGAAGGGGGTGGATTGTGGGGGCCAGGGGGGTCTGTACTAATGGAGGGGGGATTGTTTGTGGGGGCCAGGGGGGATCTGTACTAATGGAGGGGGGATGGTTTGTGGGGGCCAGGGGGGGATCTGTGCTAATGGAGGGGGGATGGTTTGTGGGGGGTCTGTACTAATGGAAGGGGGTGGTTTGTGGGGGCCAGGGGGGTCTGTACTAATGGAGGGGGGCTGGTTTGTGGGGGGTCTGTACTAATGAATGGGGGATGGTTTGTGAGGGGTCTGTACTAATGGAGGGGGGATGGTTTGTGGGGGCCAGGGGGGTCTGTTCTAATGGAGGGGGGATGGTTTGTGGGGGGTCTGTACTAATGGGCGGGTGGTTTGTGGGGGGGTCTCTACTAATGGAGGGGGGTGGTCTGTACTAATGGGGGGTGGTTTGTGGGGGGTCTGTACTAATGGGGGTCTGTACTAATTGAGGGGGTGGTTTGTGGGGGGTCTCTACTAATAGAGGGGGTCTCTACTAATGGAGGGGGGTGGTCTGTCCTAATGGGGGGTGGTTTGTGGGGGGGTCTGTACTAATGGCGGGGTGGTTTGTGGGGGGTCTGTACTAATGGCGGGTGGTTTGTGGGGGGTCTCTACTAATGGAGGGGGTGGTCTGTACTAATGGGGGGTGGTTTGTGGGGGAGTCTGTACTAATGAGGGGTGCTTTGTCCTGAGGGGGGGTCTGTACTAATTGAGGGTGGGGGTGGTTTGTGGGGGTCTCTACTAATAGAAGGGGGTGTTCTGTACTAATGGGAGGTGGTCTGTACTAATGGGGGGGTTTGTGGGGGGATCTCTACTAATGGAGGGGGGTGGTCTGTCCTAATGGGGGGGTAGTTTGTGGGGGGTCTGTACTAATGGGGGGGTTTGTGGGAGGGTCTGTACTAATGGGGGGTGGTTTGTGGGGGGTCTCTACTAATGGAGGGGGGGTGGTTTTTCCTGAGGGGGTCTGTACTAATGGAGGGAGGATGGTTTGTGGGGTGGTCTTTACTAATGGAGGGGGGTGGTTTGTGGGGGGGTCTGTACTAATGGGGGGTCTGTACTAATGGGGGGGTGGTTTGTGGGGGGTCTCTACTAATGGAGGGGGGGTCTGTACTAATGGGGGGGTCTGTACTAATGGAGGGGGGTGGTTTGTCCTGGGGGGTCTGTACTAATGGAGGGGGTCTGTATTGAGGGAGGGGTTTATACTTAGTAGGGAGTCTATAGGGGAGTAGGGAGTCTATACTTTATACAGATCTGGACTCGGTGGAGTCACTACGGGCAATTCAAAGTGAGCTGACTCCTGATCAGAGGAACCGTTGTTGCTGTATGGCTGGGTCAGGTGAGAGCCATTATCTCCTATATTATGTCTGCAGTCTCTGACCATCTCCTGTATTATATCTGCAGTCTCTGACCGTCTCCTGTAATATGTCTGCACTCTCTGATCATCTCCTGTATTATGTCTGCAGTCTCTGATAATTTCCTGTTTTATATCTGCAGTCTCTGACCATCTCCTGTAATATGTCTGCAGTCTCTGACGGTCACCTGTAATATGTCTGCACTCTCTGACCATCTCTTGTACTATGTCTGGGGGCTCTTCCTAACTGACTCTCTAACAGAAGCCCTCTCTGTGTGCATCAGAGAGACTCCTCTCCAGGTCTCATTCGTGTACGCTCTTCCTGTATTTTCTTTATTGTTAAAGGATCATGGGAGGATCCTAGAGTAACGACGACTTCTTAGGGGAGCATCTCTGTGTTTGAATTGTTGCCATAGAAACATGTGTAAAGGGGAGGAGTTTGTAGGATGACCACGCCCACGTGGGGGCGCCAGAAATATTTCTGCACCCAGGCGTCTGTGACCCTAGGATCGGCCCTGCCTGGAGAGACCAAGTAAGTGGTTGTGGCCCCTTTCTTCCCTCTCTCCCTGCCTTTCCCTCCTCCTTGGGCTTCTAGCTAAAGGTTACTGGGTGCTGGGGGTCACCTAAGGGGTTCCACTGGAGTGGGGCTGGCTGTAACTAACATTTAAAAGAAATGTAATTTCTGCTTACCTGTATGTGCTTCCTCCTCCATGCTGTCGGCAGCCATTTTGTGGTGGTCCATGCTGGGTTCGGCCTCTAGTGACTGCCCGGCAGCCATCTTCCTGTGGTTTCGGTGCCATTTTCTTGTAGTTCCACAGCCACTGGCCTCTATCGACTGATCGGCGGCCATGTTTGTAATGATCCACGCTGTATGTATATATTGCCGTTCGGCGGCCATCTTTTTGTGGTCTACGGCTGCTTTGGCCTCTATCTTCGGCTCGGCGGCCATTTTCTTAGAGCCCACATTATCTTCCATACAGACGTTTGGTGGCCATTTTGCGAGAGTCTCCGGCCTCTAGGGTGCATTACACTAGCGCAAACAATTCACACAGGAAGCGCTGATAAAAGAAGCAGACTGACACAGCAGCGGTGGGACAGCATCACAGGCGCAGCACACGGCAGCATAGCAGTACCGATCCAGGGTGGTGAGTCCTCTGGGTGACCCAGCATCTCTGCAGCACAGGAGGGTGGCCTATTGATATCTTGCCTGGAGCCCTGTGGGTGTCAGCGCGTGGTCAGCATGGCATCTGAGCCAGATATCTTCTCCCCTGAAACACCAGATTTAGCAGCTGGTGCCCCTGAGGTGTCTATGAACGCTATGACGGCAATCCTAGAGGCGTTTGCTGCCAGGGTGGAAGCAGCACACGGGAATACAGGGGGTAGTAAACGCCCATGTCCCCTGCAAGCTTCTGGGGATAATTCTGATGCAGAACCAGGTCCAGCTATGGCTCATGACCCAGATTCTGACGCATCAGAGACTGCAGACCGTGACCGGAGAGTGAGGATGACTCCAAGACCAGGTCAGTACGCGAGACGGCTTTGGTATCTGACCTTATTACTGCAGTGCGGGATACGCTAAAGTTGGAAAATACTGCAGAAGCAGCAGAGACTGCGGTCCACTTTGGGTTTCATAAACCTGCCCGCACTGCTAAGGTGTTCCCTTGTGTGTCTTATTTTGATAAACTCTTATACAAGGAATGGGAGAACCCACTGAGGGTCTTTAAAGCCCCAAAGAGGTTTGCGGTACGGTACCCCTTTTGAGGAGTTTTCTGAAGAAATGGACCTCTCCCCCTATAGGGGACCCTCCGGTGTCCAGACTCAATAGAGCTACCACAATTCCAGTAGAAGGGGCTCCTGTTTTCAAGGACCCTGTGGATAAGAAGGCTGAAGCACTCGCTCGCTACCTATACTCAGTGGTAGGCTCGGCACTACGCCCGGCATTGGCGGGGGCCCTAGTGTCTCAGACACTTACTGAATGGGCAAAATTGCTACTCCAAGGGTTAAAGGAGCGAGATGCTCCTCCTGATGAGATAACTTTGGCCGACCAGTTGGTCCAGGGCCTTAGGTTTGTCTGCGAGTCAGACATGGATACTATTCCCCTGCTGTCAAAAGCTTTGGTTTATGCAGTAGCAATACGCCGCCTGATCTGGCTAAAGGGCTGGTCTGCGGACCAGACCTCCAAGAAAGCCCTGTTGGATCTGTCTTTTAAGGGCGACAGACTTTTTGGGGCCTCTCTGGATGACATCACCAAGGATGCCACAGGAGGTAAAAGCACTTTGCTTCCTCAAACTAGCAAGGGTAGGGGCCACGCCAAGGGCAAGGGCCCTCCTTTACTGCACGCAAGCGTTTTTTTCGTCCCCCTAGGGCGACAGGGAAAAGACCCCAGGCCGATAAAGCGCCTGCCCAAGGACAAAAGCGTCCTTGGTCCCGCAGACCCAACAAGCCTGCGGACAAATCTGCGTCCGCATGAAGGTCCGCCCCCACCCAGCTCTCGGGTGAGGGAACGTCTTCGCAAATTCGCGACTCAGTGGACAGCCCTAGTGTCCGACAGGTAGGTTTGCGAAGTAATCTCCTCAGGCTACAAGATAGAATTTCTCTCTTGTCCACCGGACAGATTCGTCACCTCCAATCTCCAGCTACTACCAACCCGTCGGGAGGCCCGGTATGGGGCGGTCCAGGGTCTACTGGAACGCGGGGTAGTTATTCCAGTTCCAGAACAGGGTCAGGGTTTTTACTCAAATCTGTTCATTGTGCCGAAGAATGAGGGGGTTCGTCCAATCTTGGATCTCAGGGCCTCAATTGCTTTGTGAAGGTACAAAGATTTCGGATGGAGTCGGTTCGATCTGTAGTCACGGCTCTCCATCCGGGGGACTTCTGGCCTCCTTGGACATCAAGGACGCATACCTGCATGTCCTCATATACTCCAGACACCAGAGGTTTCTGCGATTTGCTATCGGGAAGAACCACTACCAGTTTGTGGCCCTCCCGTTTGGCCTTGCACCCAGGACGTTCACGAAGGTGCTCGCTCCGATTCTGGCACTTCTAAGACAGCGGGGTATCGCTATCATGGGCTACTTGGACGACCTTCTACTGAAAGCCCCTTCACGGTCAGAATTAGAGGTAAGCGTGTCCATTACCTGTCAGACTCTTCGAGACTGTGGTTGGATACTAAACACGCAAAAGTCAGTATTGGTGCCCACTCAACGCCTAGTGTACCTGGGGTTGATTCTGGATTCCTCAGAGGCAAAGGTATTCCTCCCTGTGGAGAAGTTGCAGACCCTCTGGGCTGCAGTATGGCAGCTGACTTCCAGGAATTGGTCTTCACTCCGTTTTTGCATGTGAGTGTTAGGCCTCATGGTAGCCTCCTTCGAGGCAGCCCATATGCTCAATACCACACTCGAGTGTTACAGAAGGAAGTTCTGTCCAGATGGAACAGATGTCCATCATCTCTGGATTATCAAATCCGAGTGAGCCACCTAGTCAGGAGATCCCTGGTATGGTGGCTGACGGCACGGGCTCTAATGGCCGGGAAGTCATTTCTTCTGGTTTACTGGATAGTGATCACGACGGACGCCAGCCTTACAGGTTGGGGGGGAGTCTGGGGTGTTCAGTCGGCGCAAGGTCGCCCTCCTGCCGATCAATGTCCTGGAAATCCGGGCGATCAGGCTGTGCCTCATCAAATGGTCTCAGAGGCTGCAAGAACGTCCAGTCAGGATCCAGTCAGACAACGCCACAGGAGTGGCATATGTCAATCATCAAGGAGGAACAAGAAGCTCAGCTGCAGCATCGGAGGCCGCTCGCATCGTGAAGTGGGCAGAGAGGAGCGTACTGGCACTGTCGGCCGTGTACATTCCGGGTGTGGAAAACTGTCAGGTGGACTACCTGAGCCGCCAGATGCTGGACCAGGGAGAATGGTCCTTACACCCGGAGGTGTTCCAACTCCTCTGCCAAAGATGGGGCTCACCAGACGTAGATCTTCTGGCTTCCCGACTCAATCGGAAGGTATTGAGGTTTGTGGCCCGGTCAAGAGACCCATGGGCAGATGCAACGGACGCGTTGGTGGCATCGTGGGGTCAGTATCGGATAATCTATGCCTTCCCTCCCTTAAAGCTTCTTCCTCTTCTGCTCCGCAGAGTGGAGGCAGATGGAATTCCAATGATCCTAATCACTCCAGATTGGCCTCAGCATCCTTGGTACGCCGATCTAGTATGTCTGGTAGCAGACGTCCCCTGGCGCCGACCACTACGGAAGGACCTGCTATCACAAGGTCCCATACTCCATCCTGCTTTACAGTCATTGGCTTTAACGGCATGGCTGTTGAGAACCAGGTACTGAGAGACCGGGGCCTGTCAGATTCAGTAATCTCTACTATGAGAAGTGCTCGGAAACCGTCCTCTAGGAAGGTTTATCTCTGCACTTGGAAGGCCTACATCTCCATGTGTGAGGAAATGAAATGGCATCCGTGTACTTATTTGGTTTCCAGAATCCTGCTGTTTTTACAGCATGGGGTGGACCAAAGGCTTGCCCTAAGTATGATTAAGGGACAGATATCTGCCCTGGCTGTCTTTTTTCAGTGACCCCTGGCGACTCACTCTCTCGTGAGTACATTTGTGCAGGGGGTTCGACATGTGGCCCCTCCGGTCGATCCCCCGCTACCTCCGTGGGACTTGAACCTGGTCCTCTCGTGCTTCAGAAGGCACCGTTTGAGAATATTAGAAATATTCCCCTGTTGACACTTTCTCAGAAAGTGGTCTTTTTGGTGGCCGTTACGTCAGTTAGACGAGTCTCTGAGCTGGCAGCCTTGTCCTGCAAGGCTCCCTATTTGATTTTCCACAAGGATAAGGTGGTGCTGCGGCCGCAGCCTTCCTTTCTTCCGAAAGTCGTTTCGGCTTTTCATCTCAATGAAGACATTGTACTTTGTCGTGGAATTTGTAGGCTGTTGTTCATAGAGCACACAGCCCATAATTCCTGTGCTATCTAAGCACACACTTTAGATTCATCTTTTTGCAATAATGCTATCTTTAGCCTAAGTTTGCTAAGATCCACTCACCGTTCATTCCCATTCATCCCAAGAAGGCAGCACCATAAAAGCTATGTTCTCAGTTCAGCATACCAGCATAGACTGACTAGCCTACGCCTAATCATAGGCTTTTATTAAACTCAAAAGATCTCACACAGGAGGTGATTGGCTGCAGCGACCAATCCCCTCCCCCATGGGCTGGGACCTCACAGGATGTTCCTTCCTCACAGGAAAATGACCATACAAGGAAAATGGCAATACCTGGACATTCCTTCCAACAGGAGATGTCATACATGAATCCCACTCAAGAAATATAGTTTAAAGGATTCAATACAATAATACATACAATGAATACAATAACGTATGATGGCTAAAGTTACCGTTGATAGGAATTCTTATTCTGCGCTATTCCATAGAATAACGCATATTAAGATTATACTATTATTGAATGGGGGAGGGAGGCTATCTGCAGACGCACGCTACGAATCCCAATCAATGTTGATCAGACACAGCAGAGACAAGAGCGCGCATCCGCCTATAACCAATGATGTCGTTGCAGAGTGAGCATATCCCCTCCCTAACGATCGTCCGTGCTAATGCACAGAGGGCCCCCGTCGGTGGACATATCCGCACCCTGCAAACATCACACTCCAACCTCAAGACGTTTTCCCCTATCAGACGGGATTCAACCAGCCTCAGACTACCCCAATCAGCTCTTTTAGAGCGGGTTGCGGAAGTACTAACACTGGGTGACACTATGACAATACATATTAAATACGTCTCCATAAAAATCTCCACAACAACTTCCATCCTTGTGTCCTCATCCGTCGAATCCTAAGGAGTCGGCGTTGCATTCCTTGGACGTTGTCCGAGCTTTGAGAGTATACATATCTGCTACTTCCCTGTTCCGGAAGTCAGACACACTGTTTGTTTTGGTGGCTGGTCCCAAGAAGGGCCAAGCAGTCTCGTCGGCCACCATCTCTAGGTGGATCCGACAGATAGTAATCCAGGCTTACGCCTTAAAGGGTCAAGCGCCCCCCTTCCCGGTCACGGCACATTCGACCAGGGCAATAGGTGCCTCTTGGGCTTTCCGACATCAAGCGTCTGTTTCCCAATTATGTAAAGCGGCGACTTGGTCGTCCGCTCACACTTTCACAAAATTCTACAAGGTTGATGTAGGTGCATCTTCGGATGCCTCTTTCGGCCGCAAAGTTTTGCAAGCGGCTGTTTAGAGTTGCAGCGCCTCCGTTGGAGGAGTGCTGTTTTGTGTTTGGGGTGAAGTTTATTTTTATGCTGTTACCACCCCTCGTTTTTTCTCTGACACTGCTTTGGGATGTCCCACTTTGTCAATAGAAAAGCTGTGTCGGTCCATGGACGAAAGAGTAAATAGGATTTTTTACTCACCGTAAAATCCTTTTCTCTGAGTCCATGGACCGAAACAGCACCCACCCCTCCTTTTAAGTTTGTACTGCTTTTTGACGAACTGATCTGCGAGATGCACACTAAGGGGATATGCCCAGAGTGTCCGCCCCCTGGGCGGTACTGTAGAAGGTGTGATGCCACACTTTTTACAAGTTTTCTGCCTAGTCACTCCTAATTAACGGATAATACCCACTTTGTCAATAGAGAAGCTGTGTCGGTCCATGGACTCAGAGAAAAGGATTTTACGGTGAGTAAAAAAAAAACTATTTTTTCCTCAGTTTAGGCTGATATGTATTCTTCTACATATTTTTGGTAAAAAATTAGCAATAAGCGTTTATTGACTGGTTTGCGCAAAAGTTATAGCGTCTACAAAATAGGGGATAGTTGGCATTTTTATAATTTTTTTTTTTTTTTTTTTACTAGTAATGGCGGCAATCAGAGATTTTTATCGTGACTGTGACATTATAGCGGACAGTTTTGACGCCATTTTGGGACCAGTCATTTATACAGCGATCAGTGCTATGAAAATGCACTGATTACTGTAAAAATTACACTGGCAATGAAGGGGTTAACCAGTAGGGGGCACTGAAGGGGTTAAGTGTGTCCTAGGAATGTGTTCTAACTGTGGGGGGGGGCTACGTGTGACACCACACTGATCACCACTCCCGATCACAGGGAGCTGTGATCAGTGTCCTGTCACTAGACAGAACGGGGAAATGCTTGTTTACATCAGCATTTCCCCGTTCTTCCTCTCCGTGAGACGATCGCAGGACTCCTGGCGGAAATCGAGTCCGCCAGGAGTCTTGCAGGTCTGCAAGTGGTGAATATATAACCTTTCATACGATATCTTTTATTATGCAATGTTTAGGGCATTTTCATGTTCTTTATTTCGAGATACAGCATATTTTTGGATTGAAATGCCGGTTTGAAATCGTGCGCATTCAGCTGAACGCACACAATTTCAAACCCGCCCTGGGTGTGAGTGTAAACCTAGGCGAAATGCTGTTTATACTTTCTGCACAATAAACTATTTTTCTGATTAAAAAGATAGTTCTTAATGGCATTGGCTGCATGTTTGGGGTCGTGGTCCTGCTGCAGAATACATACCGTATTTATCGGCGTATAACACGCACCGGCGTATAACACGCACCCCAAGTTTAGGAGGGAATTTTAAGGAAAAAAACTTTTAGGAGGGAAATTCAAGGAAAAAAAACTTACATTTAAATGCAGCATGCAGCCTTGCCCAGTGTCCATCTGCAGCCGTGCCCAGTGTCCATCTGTCCATCTGCAGCCGTGCCCAGTGTCCATCTGTCCATCTGCAGCCGTGCCCAGTGTCCATCTGTCCATCTGTAGCCTTGCCCAGTGTCCATCTGTCCATCTGCAGCCGTGCCCAGTGTCCATCTGTAGCCTTGCCCAGTGTCCATCTGTCCATCTGCAGCCGTGCCCAGTGTCCATCTGTCCATCTGCAGCCGTGCCCAGTGTTCATCTGTCCATCTGCAGCCGTGCCCAGTGCCTTTGCGATCGTGTCAGTCCCGGCGGTTTTTAAAATTTGGCGCCGATTTCTGTGGAGAGGAGCGAGCGGGGCCGAGTGTACTTCGGCTGGACTCGGCTCCTCTCGCAGTTCCGCCCATCTCCACTGACTGCGCCGCTGACGGAGAAAGCCGAGTGTACTTCGCCTAGACTCGTGTCTGCTCACAGTCACAGGCAGGACTGCGAGAGGAGCCGAGACTAGGCGAAGTACACTCGGCTTTCTCCGTCAGCGGCGCAGTCAGAGATGGGCGGGACTGCGAGAGGAGCCGAGTAAAGCCGATTGTACTTCGGCTTCGGCTCCGCTCGCTCCTCTCGCTCGTTTTCAGCAGGGGAATTCGACGGAGTATCGGCGTATAACACGCACCCACGATTTTCCCCTGATTTTAAGGGGAAAAAAGTGCGTTATACGCCGATAAATACGGTAATCACACACCTCCCTGATGATATGGCATGAAGGATAAGGATCTGCCTGCTTTTCTCAGCATTGAGGACATCACTGATCCTGTCCAAATTTCCAACTCTATTTGCAGGAATGCAGCCCCAAACTTGCAAGGAACTTCCACCATGCTTCACTGTTGCCTGCAGACACTCATTATTGTACTGCTCTCAAGCCCTTTGGCGAACAATCTGCCTCCTGCTACAGCCAAATATTTCAAATTTCTCTTAACCTTCTTTCCTCGCTGGAGGTATGGCTTTGTGGCCACAATTCTTGCATGAAGACCACTCCTGGGTAGATGTTCTTGGGTCCCACTGGTTTCTGCCAGTTCTGTGCTGATGGCCCTGCTGAACATTATCTGATGTCCAAGGGAAGTAAGCATGATGTGCCTTTCATCTGCTGCTTTAAAGGCTGATGCCGCGTACATTTTTAATGTCATTTTAAAAAACAGCGTTTTTCCTCGACGTGATTTTTCTTGTTTCCTCTCAAGTCTGTCTTGCATACACACGTTCATGAAAAAAATAAACGCTCGAGCAAAGCGCAGTAGCGTACAACACGTACGACGGCACTATAAAGGGGAAGTTCCGTTCAAATGGCGCCACCCTTCATGTTAGTAAAGTTTGTTGTGCGGCAATTTGCGCTTTTCAGTCCGTTACAGCGTGACAAATGTGCTATTTCCATTACGAACGCTAGTTTTACCAGAACGGGCGCTCCCGTCTCATATTTGATTCTGAGCATGCGTGTTTTTTTCCCCCTCATAAAAGCACACACACTACCGTTTTTCACGACGTTAAAAAAAAAAGACGTGAAAAAATAGAGCAGGTTCTAATTTTTTTTTTTAAGGCCATTTTTCACATCGTTAAAAATGCTCTGGAGCCTACACACGATCGTTTTTAATGCCCAATTTAAAAAATTTAATTTTTAACGTTGTGAAAAACGGTCGTGTGTATGCGGCATGAAGGTTTTTATTTTTTTTTATTTTTTTAAACACCTTCTATGCATGCAGGTGAAAAAGGGATTTTATGGTGAGTACAAAAATATCTTATTTTTTGGCCACACACTGACATACCAGACATAATGACCCCCTCTGTTTCAAGCTAAAATTTACACTTTCAAAAGTTTTTTGTTATTTTAATTAGGTATTAGTGTAGTTCAGATCAGGTGCGACTTCAATAGACATCTGTGCATAAACCCGCACAGATGTCTGTCAAATCACCCCTGAAGTCGGACTGAAATGCCGGTTTGAAATCGTGCGCATTCAGCTGAACGCACACAATTTCAAACCCGCCCTGGGTGTGAGTGTAAACCTAGGCGAAATGCTGTTTTTTTTTTTTCTCCCTTAAAATAAACAGGTTATACTTACCTGCTCTGTGGTATTGCACATAGCTGCCCAGATCCTCCTGAGGTCCCCTGTCAGCGCATCTGCACCCTCCCCCTTGCTGTGTTCCAGCCAATGAGGGGGAAGAGACCCAGAATCCCTGCTGCTCTTGAGCACAATGCTGGGTTAAGATGGGGCTCATATAAGTATTAGGGGGGATGCTGCACAAAGGTTTTCTCTGTCGCCCATGGATGGACACAGCTCCTTAATACTTGACAGTTGGGTTACATTCCTGTTCTATAGGAGAGGATTAGGCAGAACATGTTAGATATTTAAATACATGTTACTTTAAACAGAGTTGAACAGGCGGTCTCTCTAGACATACCCTCCACCCTGCAGTCTGCAGCTCAGTTCGTAAAAATCAGTACAAACCAAAAAAGGAGGGGTGGGTGCTGTGTCCGTCTATGGACGACAGAGAAAAGGATTTTACGGAGAGTACAAAAAAATCATATTTTCTCTTTTCATCCATGGACGGACACAGCTCCTTAATTCTTGACAGTTGGGACGTCCCAAAGCAGTTTAAAAAAAAAAAAAACGAGGAGGTGGGCACAGCAAACAAAAAACATTTTCACCCCAAACAAGCAGAGCTCCTCAACGGAGGAGTTGCAACCTCAAACAGCCGCCTGCAAAACTTTGCGGCCGAAGCTAGCATCCAAAGATGCACTCACATCAACTTTGTAAAATTTTGAGAACGGACGACCAGGTTGCCACCTTAGCCGCTTGATGTCGGAAAGCCCAAGAGGCACCAATAGCCCTGGTCGAATGCACTGTGACAGGAAAGGGAGGTGCCCGCCCCTTAAGGACATAGGGCTGAATGACAGTCTGCCTGATCCACAGAGAAATGGTGGCCGACGAAGCCGCCAGGCCCTTCTGCGGACCAGACACCGACACAAACAGTGAGTCAGACCTCCGGAACGGAGTCGTAGCAGACAGGTACACCCGCAAGGCACGTACCACATCTAAAAAATTTAGTGCAACCTCCTTGGAATGCGATGGCCGAGGACACAAGGATGGAAGTACAATGTCCTCATTCAGGTGAAAGGCCAAAACCACCTTCGGAAGGAAGGCTGCAGGTGAAGCACCGCTTTATCCTTATGGAGGACCAAATATTGGGACTTGCAAGACAAGGCCGCCAATTCAGAAACCCTCCTGACGGATGTGATGGCTACCAGGAAGGCTACCTTCTGAGAGAGCGTCAAAAGAGGAATTTCCCTGATGTTCTCAAAAGGAGGTTTCTGAAGCGCCGAGAGCACCATATTCAAATCCCACGGAGGTAGTGGTGGTCGCACCGGAGGAGCCACATGTAGAACCCCTTGCACAAACGTACTCACCAGTGAATGAGCCGCCAGGGGTCGCTGAAAGAAAACAGCTAAGACTGAAATCTGCCCCTTAATGGTGCTTAAGGCAAGTTTCTTATCTACTCCGTGCTGTTAAAACAGCAGGATCCTGGAAACCGAATAAGCCTGTGGACGCCACTCCATCTCCTCACACATAGAGATGTAGGCTCTCCATGTGCAATGGTAGATCTTCCTAGAAGAAGACTTCCGTGCCCTCAACATGGTTGAAATGACCGAATCCGACAGGCCTCGGTCCTATAGTACCTGGCTTTCAATAGCCATGGTGTTAAAGCCAGCGACTGTAAAGCAGGATGAAGAATGGGATCTTGCGAGAGAAGGTCCTCCCGCATTGGCAGTCGCCAGGGTACATCCGCCACCAGGCGCACAAGGTCGGCGTACCAGGGATGCCTGGGCCAATCTGGGGCGATTAGACTCACGGTAATTCCCTCGGTCTCTACTCTGCGGAGTAGACGAGGAAGCAACTTCAGTGTGGGGGAGGGGGGGAGGCATAAATTAGCCGATACTGACCCCACGGGGCCACCAACGCATCTGCCCAGGGATCTCTGGACCTGGCCACAAACCTCGACACCTTGCGATTGAGTCGAGAAGCCAGGAGATCCACGTCTGGCATGCCCCATCTCCGGCAAAGGAGTTGAAAAACCTCCGGATGTAACGACCATTCCCCTTGGTCCAGCATCTGGTGACTCCGATAGTCCGCCTGCCAGTTTTCCACACCCGGAATGTAAACTGCCGATAGGGCCGGCACACTTCTTTCCGCCCACCGCAGGATATGAGCGACCTCCGACGCTGCAGCCGAGCTTCTTGTTCCTCCTTGATGGTTGACGTATGCAACAGCCATGGTGTTGTCTGACTGGACGCCCTCTTAGCCTCTGTGACCACTTGGAGAGGCACAGCCTGATTGCCCGGAGTTCCAGGACATTGATCGGTAGTTGGGATTTGTTTGGAGTCCAGTGGCCCTGGGCCGCCTGAACCCCCCCAGACTCCCCCCCAACCGGTCAGGCTGGCGTCCGTCGTAATCACAGTTCAATGAAAGGGGAGGAACGACTTCCTGGACCGAAGAGCCGGGGATCTCAGCCACCAACTCAGAGAGGTCCTGACAAGATGACTTATCTGAATCTGATGATCCAGAGACAACAGAGATTTGTTCCATTTGGAGAGAATCTCCTTCTGCAAGACCCGAGTGTGGAATTGGGCATATGGTACTGCTTCGAAAAAGGCTACCATGAGGCCCAGGACTCGCAATGAAAAAACTGAGACGACCATTTGCGGGATGTCAACAACTTCACCGCCGACTGAAGTGTCTGCAACTTTTCCAAAGGAAGAAAGACTCTGGCCTCCGAGGAGTCCAAAATCAACCCCAGGTACTCTAGGCGCATGGTCGGTACGAACACCGACTTCTGGAGGTTCAGTATCCAACCAAACTCTCGGAGGGTCTGACTGGCTATAGACACGTCCTCCTCTAATTCTGAGCTTGAAGCAGCCCTCAGGAGGTTGTCAAAGTAGCCCACGATAGCAATGCCATGCTGTCTCAGCAAAGCTAGAATCGGGGCGAGCACCTTGGTGAAAACTCTTGGTGCCGACACTAGGCCAAAGGGAAGGGCCACAAGTTGATAGTGGTCCTCGCCGATCGCAAAGCACAGATACCTCCGATGCCTGACGCAGATGGGGACATGCAAGTATGCGTCCCTGATATCCAAGGACGCCAGGAAGTCCCCCGGATGGAGTGCAGCAACCACCGAACTAATCGATTCCATCCGGAACTTTTGAATCTTTTTAAAGGCATTGAGGTCCAAGATCTTTGGGACCACAAACAGATTTGAGTAGAAACCCTGAAACCTGTCCTGCGGTGGTACGGGTATGATTACCCCGCACCTCAACAAGTCTTGCACTGCCCCCTGCAGGGCAGTCCGACGAGCCGGAAGGAGAGGCAGATTTGAGGGAAGAATCTGTTTGGTGGACAAGAAAAAAAACTTGATCTTGTACCCAGAGGTGACCACCTCGCAGACCCACTGTTGGAGAGCAGGGAGGTCCACCGAGCTGCAAACCCACAAGGCCCAGCTGGACCTTTGTCCGATTGGGAGGGTCTGCCAGCAGGTCCTGACTGACGAAAAAAAACACTTCTGTGTGGGAAAGGAGGGCCCTGGCTTACGGTGTGGCTCCTTCCCTTTAGTGGACTGAGGGATAAGTGTGCTCTTACCTCCAGTGACATCTTTAATGATGTCGTCCAGTGAGGCACCAAAAAGCCTCCCACCTTTTAAAAGGCAAATCTGCCAGAGTTTTCTTGGAAGCTTGGTCAGTGGACCAGCATTTCAGCCATATCAGGCGGCGCAATACCACCGCAGATGCGGAGGCCCTGGAGATTAAAGGGGCCGCATCCAGGGTTGCATCACAGACGTACACAAGTCCCTGTACTAACTGTACCAATGACACGCATTCTGGAGGGAGCTAATGCTCCTCCACAGTCTGATGCAATATTTTAGCCCACTCAGTGAGTGTCTGGGACACCAAGGTAGCAGCCAATATAGGCCGCAATGCTGACCCCAGCATGGTAAACATGGAGCGCCTCACCGCTTCGGACCTCCTATCAGTAGGGTCCTTAAAGGCAGGGGTCCCCTACCGGCATAGTGGTTACTTTATTTAACCGAGAGACTGGGGGATCAACGACTGGAGGAGAAGCCCATTTCTTCAAAAGGGTAACGGACCACCATGCGCTGAGGGACCGCAAAGGACCTCTGCGGCCGTTCCCATTCCTTATCTATGAACTTGTCAAAGAAATCAACATAAGGAAAAACCTTAACAGAGCGGGTCGGTTTGTGTGACCCAAAAGGGACAGACCCTGCAGTGGAAGTCCCAGCTGTATCTTCCAGCTTGAGGGTGTCTCTCACAGCATTGATAAATGCACTCACAAGTGCCCTGTCTTGAGCTGACCCGGACGAAGGGTCCTCCTCACTGGGAAGGTCCTGGTCCGCCTCTTCTGACACTCCAGAACAAGGGTCCTGAGCCGCAGCCAGGCCCCAGTCAGAACATTCCCCAGGCAGTGGGAGGGGGCGCTTAGTACCCCCCCTTACACCCGCACGCCATTTCCACCCTGGCAACAAATGACTCCAGGACTGCCGACAAAGCGCCTATGGGAACGGCAGGTGCAGGAGGCACCGGTTGCTGCTTCTGTAATGTTTGGGGAAAAACGCCAGCTTCTGGCTCCATATTGCCCACTGACAGCCCAGTCAAGACACCAAAAAAAATTGTCCACCCTCCTTGCTGCACTGACCGGGGGGGGGGGGGGTGTTACCCAGGTAACTCACCACCCAGCAAGAGACTGTTCAGCGCCGCTGCCCGCTCTCCATCCACACACAGCGTGTGAATGAGGAACTCTGAGGTGAATTGCGCCGTTCGCGCTGTTCAGGAAGCCAGCCAGCACTAGAGGCCAAAACCCACTCCAAAATGGCCGCCGGGTGCCTCAGAGAAAAGCGCACGGACCACAAGAAAATGGCCGTCCACAATGCAGACCTGCGTCACAGCGCGGCCACGGCAAAATGGCCGCCAATGGTATTTTACAATGCAATACACAGGCACTTCCAAAATGGCGCCCAAACGAGGCGAGGTGGACGAGAAGGCCGCAGCGGAGGCTTCCAAAGAAAATAACTACCCCCCCACAGAGAGCGGGCCTGGACACCCCCACAGCCCCCCGCCGGGACCTGGAGCCCCCCTACAGATATTCCCCGGTCGCAGCGAGCCCCGCAAGAGAAAAAAGGGCGACAGAGGGAGAGAGGGGAGGGCAGGAGAACCCCCTAATGACCCCCATAGGAATACCCAGCTGTTCCATCCCACCGAAGCAGGAGGAACTGTACTTACCTGTCCTTGCGAGGACCAGCTGGTGCGTTTCTGACAGACCTACAACCAAGCAGTACGGAGTAGCTGTCGGCCCGGTCCACTGTGACCGAGACAGCAAGCAGCCCGGTCATATGTGAACCCTGGAGCAATAGCTCACCAGCCACCCCTGAAGCCATGGGGTATGTCGTGGGCGACCCAGCGCGTAGCTAAGGCCTGCTCAAGCTCGATGGCCGGACTGGGGAGACTACAAGGATCTACATTATCCAGCCTGTCACCCAGCCGGCAGTTGATAGATTTCTTAAAATAAAATCATAAAAGTTTCTTCCGGACCCTGGGCCCAAAGGAAGCCAGGTCCTTCTCCTCTACTATGCAGAAAAAACTGAGCTGCTGACTGCAGGGCGGAGGGTTATGTCCGGAGGGACCGCTCCCTGGGCGGGGCTGTTCAACTCTGTTAACCACTTAACGACCGCCCACTGTAAATATACGTCGGCAGAATGGCACCGACAGGCAGAATCACGTACATATACGCGATTGCCTTTGTATAGTTGGGAGGTCCGATCGGACCCCCCTTCTTTACAGTGGGTGGTCGTTTTACCTTCGGGAGCGATCCGGCATGAGGGGACGGCCGTTCGATTCCGCCCCCCCCCCTCTCGATCACTCCCGGCGAATGAGAGCTTCCCCTGCCTGTGTACTGTTTACACAGGCGGGAGGAAGTGATGTCATCTCTCCTGCGGCGCTCACATATACCGAGCGCCGCACAGGAGAAGATGCAGGTTAGTGCACACAACACTACACTGACACCAGGACACATAGGCACATAAATCGCCCCCCCAGATCACCCCCCAGTCACAGTGTCACTGATTGCAGTGACCATTTATTTAGTGATCACTGCAATCAGTGACATTTGTGACTGTAAAAGTGTCACTACATTTAGTTTTAGGTCCAGTGTAGCCCCCTAACCCCCCCCCCTAATAAAGGTTTAACCCCCTGATCACCCCCCAGATAACCCTTTCACCCCCTAGCACCGCCGTCGCTAAGCGATCATTTTTCTGATCGATGTCTTAGCGTCGGTGATGCTGATCGGTAGCCAGTAATTTTTTTTAGGTTCGCCGCAGGTTTTTATAGCGTCGGGTACCCCCATATATTACCTAATAAAGGTTTAACCCCCTTGATCACCCCCCAGGTAACCCTTTCACCCCCTAGCACCGCCGTCGCTAAGCGATCATTTTTCTGATCGATGTCTTAGCGTCGGTGATGCTGATCGGTAGCCAGTAATTTTTTTTAGGTTCGCCGCAGGTTTTTATAGCGTCAGGTACCCCAATATATTACCTAATAAAGGTTTAACCCCTTGATCGCCCCCAGGTAACCCTTTCACCCCCTATCACCACTGTCGCTAAGCGATCATTTTTCTGATCACTGTCTTAGCGTCGGTGATGCAGATCGGTAGCCAGTAATTTTTTTTAGGTTCGCCGCAGGTTTTTATAGCGTCAGGTACCCCCATATATTATCTAATAAAGGTTTTAACCCCCTAATTGCCCCCCAGGTAACCCTTTCACCCCCTATCACCAGTGTCGCTAAACGATCGTTTTTATGATCGTTGTCTTAGTGTCGGTGATGCCGATAGGTAGCCAGTAATTTTTTTTTAGGTTCGCCGTCAGGTTTTTATATAGCGTCAGGTACCCCCATATATTACCTAATAAAGGTTTTAACCCCCTAATTGCCCCTAGTTAACCCTTTCACCAGTGATCATCATATAAGTGTTACGGGTGACGCTGGTTAGTTAGTTTGCTTTTTATAGTGTCAGGGCACCCGCCGTATATAACCCAATAAAGGTTTAACCCCCTGATCGCCCGGTGGGTGATATCAATTAGGTTTTAGCGTCAGAGAGGGTCTGCGTCACACCCCAGGCAGCGTCAGGTTAGTGCCAGTAGCGCTAACACCCACGCGTTAAGCATACACCCCCCTTAGTGGTATAGTATCTGAACAGATCAATATCTGATCTGATCAGATCTATACTAGCGTCCCCAGCAGTTTAGGGTTCCAAAAACGCAGTGTTAGCGGGATCAGCCCAGATACCTGCTAGCACCTGCGTTTTGCCCCTCCGTCCAGCCCAGGCCACCCAAGTGCAGTATCGATCGATCACGGTCACTTACAAAACACAACACACATAACTGCAGCGTTCGCAGAGACAGGCCTGATCCCTGCGACTCCAGTGCTGTAGGAGGTGATTTCACCACCACAGATAAAAAAAAAAAAAGCATATATGCCGAAGCATTGGGGCAGCAGGGGCGGAGGAGCGATTTTGCTCCTAATGCCGCGTACATATGGTCGAAATTCCGACGGAGGCTTGCCCGTGGAAAAGTCTGACCATGTGTACGCGGCATAACTTTTGCGGGAAGATGCCCCCATGCTTCGGCATATATAAATGGTGCATGTATGCCCATCATTAGAAGTGGGTGGATGAAGGGCGGTATTCTAATGGTGGGCATACCCACCGATCAATCTTTTTTTTTCGTTCAGCCAACAGGCTGCATGAAAAAAAAGATTACAATACATGTCCAACAAGGACCAGCAACGTACTGGTATGTTGCTGGACTTTGAATGTTTATACCAGAATGATGCCTGTGGGTTTAGGTATCATCTTGGTATCATTCTTTTCAGCCAGCGGCCGGCTTTCATGTAAAAGCAATCCTAGTGGCTAATTAGCCTCTGGACTGCTTTTACAAGCAGTGGGAGGGAATGTCCCCACACGGATATAAAAAGCGCCATTGGGAAATTGGGAAAGCATTTTATCACACCGATCTTGGTGTGGTCAGAGGAAAGATCTAGGGTCCAATAGACCCCAGTTTTTTCAAAAAAGAGTACCTGTCATTACATATTGCTATCATAGGGGATATTTACATTCCCTGAGATAACAATAAAAATGATAAAAAAAAATATATATATATGGAAGCAACAGTTTAAAAATAAAATAAAAAAGCAAAATTAATAATAAAAAAAATAAAAATAAAAAATGAAAAAAAAGCACCCCTGTCCTGCCCTGCTCTTGCCCAATGGCGAACGCAAGCGTCGGTCTGGCGTCATATGTAAACAGCAATTGCACCATGCATGTGAGGTATCACCGCGAAGGTCAGATCGAGGGCAGTAATTTTAGCAGTAGACCTCCTCTGTAAATCTAACGGGGTAACCTGTAAAGGCTTTTAAAGGCTTTTAAAAATGTATGTAGTTTGTCGCCAATGCGCGTTTGTGCGAAATTTTAAAGCATGTCGTGTTTGGTATCTATGTACTCGGCCTAAGATCATCTTTTTTATTTCATCAAACATTTGGGCAATATAGTGTGTTTTAGTGCATTAAAATTAAAAAAAGTGTATTTTTTCCCCAAAAAATGCGTTTGAAAAATCGCTGCGCAGATACTGTGTAGAAAAAAAAGATGCAACACCCACCATTTTATTCTGTAGGGCCTTTGCTTTAAAAATATATATAATGTTTGGGGGTTCAACATAATTTTCTTGCAAAAAAAAAATATGATTTCATGTAAACAAAAAGTGTCAAAAAGGGCTTTGTCTTCAAGTGGTTAGAAGAGTGGATGTAAGCTTCCTAATGTTGTGTATAAAATGCCAGAACAGTTCAAAACCCCCCCAAATGACCCCATTTTGGAAAGTAGACACCCCAAGCTATTTGCTGAGAGGTATGTTGAGTATTTTGCAGATCTCGCTTTTTGTCACAAAGTTTTGAAAATTGAAAAAAAAAAAAGAAAAAAAAAATGTTCTTTCTTCATTTTCAAAAACAAATGAGAGCTGTAAAATACTCACCATGCCTCTCAGCAAACAGCTTGGTGTGTATACTTTCCAAAATGGGGTCATTTGGGGGGGTTTTGTGCTATTTTGGCATTTTATGGCCTTCGAAACTGTGATAGGTAGTGAGGAGTCAAATCAAAAATTTGTGCCTAGAAATCCTGAAGGCGGTGATTGGTTTTCGGGGTCCTGTACGCGGTTAGGCTCCTAAAAAGTCCCACACATGTGGTATCCCCGTACTCAGGCGAAGCAGCAAAATTTATTTTGGGGTGCAATTCCACATATAACCATGGCATGTGTGAGCAATACAGGTCCTTCTCAAAAAATTAGCATATTGTGATAAAGTTCATTATTTTCTGTAATGTACTGATAAACATTAGACTTTCATATATTTTAGATTCATTACACACAACTGAAGTAGTTCAAGCCTTTTCTTGTTTTAATATTGATGATTTTGGCATACAGCTCATGACAACCCAAAATTCCTATCTCAAAAAATTAGCATATCATGAAAAGGTTCTCTAAACGAGCTATTAACCTAATCATCTGAATCAACTAATTAACTCTAAACACCTGCAAAAGATTCCTGAGGCTTTTAAAAACTCCCAGCCTGGTTCATTACTCAAAACCGCAATCATGGGTAAGACTGCTGACCTGACTGCTGTCCAGAAGGCCATCATTGACACCCTCAAGCAAGAGGGTAAGACACAGAAAGAAATTTCTGAACGAATAGGCTGTTCCCAGAGTGCTGTATCAAGGCACCTCAGTGGGAAGTCTGTGGGAAGGAAAAAGTGTGGCAGAAAACACTGCACAACGAGAAGAGGTGACCGGACCCTGAAGAAGATTGTGGAGAAGGACCGATTCCAGACCTTGGAGGACCTGCGGAAGCAGTGGACTGAGTCTGGAGTAGAAACATCCAGAGCCACCGTGAACAGGCGTGTGCAGGAAATGGGCTACAGGTGCCGCATTCCCCAGGTCAAGCCACTTTTGAACCAGAAACAGCGGCAGAAGCGCCTGACCTGGGCTACAGAGAAGCAGCACTGGACTGTTGCTCAGTGGTCCAAAGTACTTTTTTCGGATGAAAGCAAATTTTGCATGTCATTCGGAAATCAAGGTGCCAGAGTCTGGAGGAAGACTGGGGAGAGGGAAATGCCAAAATGCCTGAAGTCCAGTGTCAAGTACCCACAGTCAGTGATGGTCTGGGGTGCCATGTCAGCTGCTGGTGTTGGTCCACTGTGTTTTATCAAGGGCAGGGTCAATGCAGCTAGCTATCAGGAGATTTTGGAGCACTTCATGCTTCCATCTGCTGAAAAGCTTTATGGAGATGAAGATTTCATTTTTCAGCACGACCTGGCACCTGCTCACAGTGCCAAAACCACTGGTAAATGGTTTACTGACCATGGTATTACTGTGCTCAATTGGCCTGCCAACTCTCCTGACCTGAACCCCATAGAGAATCTGTGGGATATTGGGAAGAGAAAGTTGAGAGACGCAAGACCCAACACTCTGGATGAGCTTAAGGCCGCTATCGAAGCATCCTGGGCCTCCATAACACCTCAGCAGTGCCACAGGCTGGTTGCCTCCATGCCACGCCGAATTGAAGCAGTCATTTCTGCAAAAGGATTCCCGACCAAGTATTGAGTGCATAACTGAACATAATTATTTGAAGGTTGACTTTTTTTGTATTAAAAACACTTTTCTTTTATTGGTCGGATGAAATATGCTAATTTTTTGAGATAGGATTTTTGGGTTTTCATGAGCTGTATGCCAAAATCATCAATATTAAAACAAGAAAAGGCTTGAACTACTTCAGTTGTGTGTAATGAATCTAAAATATATGAAAGTCAAATGTTTATCAGTACATTACAGAAAATAATGAACTTTATCACAATATGCTAATTTTTTGAGAAGGACCTGTATATCATTTAGTGACAACTTTTTGTAATTTTTTTTTTTTTTGTCATTATTCAATCACTTGGGACAAAAAAAAAAATATTCAATGGGCTCAACATGCCTCTCAGCAATTTCCTTGGGGTGTCTACTTTCTAAAATGGGGTCATTTGGGGGGGGGGGGGTTTGTACTGCCCTGCCATTTTAGCACCTCAAGAAATGAGATAGGCAGTCATAAATTTAAAGCTGTGTAAATTTCAGAAAATGTACCCTAGTTTGTAAACGCTATAACTTTTGCGCAAACCAATAAATATACGCTTATTGACATTTTTTTTACTAAAGACATGTGGCTGAATACATTTTGGCCTAAATGTATGACTAAAATTGAGTTTATTCGATTTTTCTTATAACAAAAAGTAGAAAATATCATTTTTTTTCAAAATTTTCGGTCTTTTTCCGTTTATATCGCAAAAAATAAAAATCGCAGAGGCAATCAAATACCATTAAAAGAAAGCTCTATTTGTGGGAAGAAAAGGACGCAAATTTCGTTTGGGTACAACATTGCATGTCCGCACAATTTACAGTTAAAGCAGCGCAGTGCAAAATTCTGAATTCACCTCTGGTCCTCTAGCTACCAAATGGTCCGGGGCTTAAGTGGTTAAAGTAACATGTATTTAAATATCTAACATGTTCTGCCTAGTCCTCTCCTATAGAACAGAAACATAACCCAACTGTCAAGAATTAAGGAGCTGTGTCCGTCCATGGACAAAAAGAGAAATAACAGTAGCAGTCATTTCAATGTAGAACTGGTCTGGAGAGCAAATAAAGACCTTTAGAAACGATTTGACCCATTTGTTTCAAGTACAACTCAAGTCTCCTGTTTGAAAGTCTAAACAAGTACCAAATCTAGTTACTATGTGATCCACAAGCCAAAAACCAGGTTTACGTTCCCTGGCTGAACCAAATCCTTTTTCATTTGTGTCTTACAGACACTGCAGCTAACAGTGGGAGGGTTTTAGAAACAGGGGTTGTGCTGTCAATCCAGAAAGCTGTGGGCAAGACTGGGTGTGGCCAGATGTTGATTGACAAGCTGATAGCCATGACCTGAATTTTTTATTTATTTTTATCCCACTACAGTGCAAGCAGGCATAGTTTGCTTGAGGGGCAACTTTACTGTGAATTCAGCATCATTGCCACACCTTCACAGGAAACGACAGTAGAGTGTCATTGACAGGCTCAACGATTACTTTTACAACGCTGGGAAGGACCCTCCCCATTGTGGTTTCTGGGCTCTCTGAGTCTGGGAATGCGGTAAATGGTCGAGACAGCTTCTTGCAGAGGAGATGGAGGAACATTCTTTTCTTGATCTCTGTGATCAATAAAGCCGGAACCTACGAGGATTTTTGTCACTTCTGGTTACAGAGTTTTCATTCGCTGGCTCTTATAACCAGGGAAGCAGCAGATCAAACATGATCTGTGTTTGATTAGGTGCGTTGAAGGACATTGGAGACCATGAGGCTGGGTTCACACCATCGCCGCAGGGGGCCAGTGCGTCCTGGTTCACTGTTTCAGGTCAGATTTCAGCTCAATTTTTTGGGCTGAATTCGGACCTGAAATGGACCATGAGACGCACAGGGCTCCTGTGCAAATTCGCACCAGAGATATGTGAACAGTCGGCCAAAATCTCCTGCTATTGCGAATTGGATGTGGAGAAGCCGTATCCAATTCGCAATGGTGTGAACTCAGCCTAAGGGGGTCTAATAAAAGTGCGTTTAACGACCGTCATATGACGTCCTTGACTTTGTACAGGTACATCTGAATGAAGCTACAGGCATCATTCAGATATTGTCTTTGTAAGCCAGCGATTTCCTACACCATAAGAACGATCATAGTGGCTGGTCAGCTGCTTAACAATTCTAGCCCTAGACCTCCTCTGTAACTAAACATGCAACTAGAAAAAAAAAAAGCGTCACCTATGGGGATTTTTAAGTACCTAAGTTTGGCGCCATTCTACGAGCATGTGCAATTTTGAAGCGCGACATGTTAGGCATCTATTTACTCGGCCTAACTTTATCTTTTACATTATGTAATAAAATTGGGCTAACTGTACTGTTTTCTTTTTTTAAAGCATGAAACTGTTTTCCCCAACAAAAAAACGCGTTTAAAAAATTGCTGCGCAAATAATGTGCGAGATAAAAACTTGCAATGACCGCCATTGTATTCTGTAGGGTCTCTGCTAAAAAAACATATATAATATTTGGGGGTTCTATGTAATTTTCAAGCCAAAAAATTATGATTTTTACATCTAGGAGAGAAATGTCAGAATGGGCCTGGTTGGCAAGTGGTTAAAGAGCATCTGTCACCTGCCCAAAGCTACCACTAAGGGGGCTTGTTTGCCCCTGTGTGATAGCAATAAACATAAATGAAAAAGTGTAAAAAAAATAATTAAAACAAAATAAATGAAAGTTCACCCCCAGTCTCCCCCATGCATTTGTGGCGTAGGTCTGACACACGTATGTAAACAGTGATTGCACTACACATGTGAGGTATCACCATGAACGTCAGAATGAAAGCAAAAATTATAGGGCTAGAATTCATGATCAACTCTAAACTGATAACAAAGTTTTAGGTACCATAATTTGTTTCCATATCCCGGGCGTGTGCAATTTTAAACTTTGACATATTTGGATTCTACTCCATGCAACATCATCTCTTATATTTTATAAAACCAATGGGTATTATATTGTGTTTGTGAGCAGTAACATTTAAGTGATTTTTTTTTCCTGAAATTTTGAGCTTGATAAACAGCTGCACAAATATTGTGTGACGAAAATAAAATTGCAGCCAGTACCACTTTATTCTCCAAGGCCTCTGCTTTCAGAAAATATATAATGTTTGGGGATTCTAAGTAGTTCTACCAAAAAAAAGTCATACTGCTTTTACCATGTATGTGAAAATTGCCCTGGACAGCAAGTGGTTAATATATACTTAAAGGACAGGTTTACCTTTGGGAACATGTTACGTTTTTCGCCCTAAAAACGTGTGGAACATGTAACATGTTCCCACTCCTGCAGCTGCTGCCTCTAGTAACAGCAAGCCTGGGATCTTCTCCTTGAACTCACTCTCACTATTAAAAAGAATATAATATATTAATAATAAAATACATTTCTGTGAGTGGGAGATCTACAGCTCCAGAAAACCTTTGCGGCTGTCGGCTTGTAGTTCTCAATGAACTACCAGGGCACCATTAGGCACTCTGGGTAGTTCATTGTCTTTTCCTGTCAGTGTGTAACTGCCAACCTGTATGAGGTATGGGCCGGAAAGCTTACACAGACAGTCTGCAGGAGTCCTGCATGGCTCCCACAATCTGCTGATCACGGGTGCAATGCTTTCCAGGCTCCTAGTAAAAAAAAATTATAATAATAATAATAACAACAAATGTACATTTTTTTATTGCAGAAAGAAAAATGTGCATTTTTTTTTTTTTTTTTTTTTTTTTTACAAACGTGAATTTATCCTTTAAAACCAAAAAACAAATGCAATGCAGCTACCATTTCTTAGGTGTGGTGGCTTCATATTTTTTTTCACTTGATAACATTTTCAGTCAATACAGAAAATGTTGACCTTGCCAGAAATGGGGTAAACTTGTCACTTTCTGTGACCTCCACTGGAAGCAAAAAAATGTTTTTTTGTGTAGTCCTATAAATGAACCATAAAATGCAGATAAACAGAGGCAGCCATGTTTGACAACCATTACGGCTTCAATAGATAAAATTAAGAAATGAGTGTAGTGAAGAAACAGGAAGTGCGTTATTCACAGAATTACCAAGTAAAAAACCTTTCAAATAAAACAAATGCAGCCACCACCTTTCAGGACGAGTAAGCAGCAATATATTACATTTTTATTCTTGGGTTTGGGTACACTGTAAAACATGATCCTAAGCCATTTCATAAGAGAAGAGTCATTGCTGTAATGACATACCAATTCTGGGAAAACAGAGATTTTATTCAGCACAGCTAAAATAAGACCCTAGCTGCATGTAGTTTGTATGCTTTACATTTTTGTGTAGGTTTTCTGCCTCGGTCTAAAAATATACAGGTACTTTAGAACCAGCTTATAGGACAAGTCAGAAAAGACTTATTTTCATGCCAAAGCTTTCTCATTACATACTTATGTCCCCTTTTGTAGAGTGGCAGCAGTAGCTAGGTTTCAGCACAGCAACTACTGCCCACCAGTGCCCACATATCTCTGGTAGAGTCATCATGTGACACAGTGGGGCACAGAGCATCTCTACAATAAGTAACCACTGAACATCAATGCTAGAGCATACTTTCTCCCACTAACCACCAACACTGGGGAAATCTTCCATCCCCTGATCAGCAATGTGGTCGGCAGAACTCTGATGTAACACACAGAATATCATATACTGTAGAGAAGTAAAGCGGTACTAAAGGCGGAATAAAAAAATTACATATGTGATGCAGTCCATCTGTTAAAGTGTTTTTTTTTCTGATCCCTGCTGTAACTTTTTTTTTTCTTTTCACCAATTGATCCTGCTGTTTTTTTTTTTTTCTAACTTCCTTTATCAGACCAAGTTGTGCAGCAAAAGTGGCAGTTAGACCAGCGTTTCTCAACTCCAGTCCTCAAGGCACACCAACAGGTCATGTTTTCAGGCTTTCCATCATTTTGCACAGGTGATTTGATCAGTTTCACTGCCTTAGTAATTACCACAGCCGTTTCAACTGAGGCTACTTTCACACTGAGGCGCTGGCGGTATAGCGGCGCTATTTTTAGCGCCGCTATACCGTATTTTTTGCCGCGATTTTAACCCCCGCCAGCGGCCGAAAATGGGTTAAAAACACCCACAATAACGCCTCTTTGCGGCGTTTTGCAGGCGCTACCCCATTGAGTTCAATGGGCAGGGGCGCTATAGGAGCAGTATTTTTACCGCTCCTATCGCGCCTCAAAGATGAGGCTTGCAGGAGTTTTTTGACCCTCCTGCAAGCGCAACGCTCCAGTGTGAAAGCCCTCGGGCTTTCACACTGGAGCGGCTTTTTTGGGGCGCATTGCAGGCGCTATTTTTAGCACAATAGCGCCTGCAAAGCGCCTCAGTGTGAAAGGGGCCTGAGGGTAATACTGAAAACATGACCTGTTAGTACGCCTTGAGGACTGGAGTTGAGAAACACTGAGTTAGACAAATGAGACAACCCATTTACCTCTGACAGGGGTGCCCACAATGATCAGCATTTATTCACTTAGCTGAAGCCTTCCCACAATGAAAAAAAAAAAAAAAAAAACCTGTTTCTCTCACAGCTTAAAAAGAGTTAAGCTGGCCATACACCATTATATTATCTGCAGATTTTCTATGGTTAGATGGAAAAAGTGGGAGATTCCTCCATCCACACAGTTAATATACATGGAGAAATCTGTTGCACTAACCATAGAAAATCTGCGGATAATCTAATGGTGTATGGCCAGCTTTAGGTTTTAAATTTGTTAGTTACTTATGTGAAGGCCCTCAAAACCTGCTAGTCCCCTACCCTCTGTACTTGGTCTTCTATGATACATCTTCCAGACCACTGCACTCTGCATGATGTGTTGTACATTACATGCTCCTGACCAAAGTGTAATTGTCTCAATTGTTGGATGGCAAGTGCCTAAACAGGGCATGCAAAGGAATGTTTTTTACTTTTTTGTAATAATCCTTGCCTTGAAGTTAACGTGTATATAAGGTAAAGGAAAAGGGGGAAAAAAAAAAAAAAAAAAAGTGACGTCTCAGTAAAATTTGTTTCCTGACAAACTCCATGGCAGCCTACATTTGGACAGCTACGCCCTCACTCCTACCCCATAGGACCCCACTCCTATACATTTTGAGGCTGAGCCAAGCCAGAGGCCACGTTCCTTTTTTTGTCCTCCTCACTAATAGGACCTGTTTTGTTGGAAGTTTTCCTACCTTTTGGAAATGTCGGGAGCTGGGTCTCGTGTGGGAGCAGTTGTGCGGACTTTGCCTTTCATCACCTGACAGTAGGCTTTTTGCTATCTGATGAGACTGAACAACACAGTGGTGTCCTACATCAAGGGGCAGGTAAGAACTTGCAGGATCAGTATGCTTAAAAAAAAAAAAAAAGGTAGAGCTGACTGATCTGGGTGGAGAGTAATCTACTTTCAGAACTTCTGGGAAGAATCCATATTTTGTGGCCCAATTGGGCAACAAGTGGTTCCTCCATCCAGGTTCCTTCAAATGGATTTCATCTCTGGGGAAGATTTCAGGAGGTAGATCTGCTAGCATGTCCTTATTATTACAAGCCGGAAAGCTCTTTCCCGAGGAGCCTGTGCGAAGCCCTGGGCACGGATGCTGCGACAGATCAGGAAAGATCTCGCAAGCCTCTAAGGGCCATCAGCCAGGAAGTTTGCCAAGATCAGAGCTATAGGCTAGGAAGGATCCTTTGGGGACTGATGGCTCCAGGTGGGACCACCTCCAGTCAGATTAGGACTGAGCCATGATGACGCTCTAAGTACTATATCCTCCAGCAGGAAGTTTGACAGAATCAGGGGCTTTAGGACCCTTTGGCGGCTTGCTACTCCAGATGTGATCTCGTTCAGTTCAGTTTTGAGTGAAGGCTTGATCATAAAGGCAGCCTCTCAGTTTTTTTTTTCCCCACAGTCATGAGGTTTGCAAGGATCTTGGCCTTGGTCTATCTATGAGGTATCCTTGTTTTGTATTCTGCCTAGTACGGCTAGTGTTTATATCCATACTGGATTGCAATCTGAGGTGGTTTCTGCATCCTAAAAGAACAAAAGATTTGCCCCCCCCCCCCATATTCAGGACCACTAAGGATAACTGGTTCTATGCCATTATGCCATATTGAGATACTTCTAGCATGCTCACAGGTTACAGCTTTGCTTAGAGTTTAAGGACATCTCTTTTTCACTCTCTCTAGCAGAACCAGAGGAAGGGAGATATCATCCAGAATAATTGCTGGCAGATACATTCCAGCTAGCCAACAGGCTATATAAGGCTTAGCTCCTACAGTAACAGTGACAACACACTCAACCAGGAGTAGACTTTGTGGGCCCCTGTGAAAGGGTGCCAGGAATATTTGTAGGGGGTTGACACGTCTTCCATTAGGGCCGTTCGGGCTCACTGTGTGGTGTAGCTAGCTTCCTTATACGGTTAATATTTATCCATAAGGTTTCTGTTGGCTGAATGTTATAACTAAAACCCAACTTTTTTTTTTTTTGTCAGCATCCCACCCTTAGGGGGTTTTTTTTTTTTTTTTTTAGGCAAGAGCTAGGACAATCCTGTATATAACCCTTCCCACTCTCAGCTAGCCTCAGTTTTGTAGCAAGCAATAGGGAGATCATAAAAACAGAGGGGAAGGTCCTGCATCCTGAATTGAACTCCAGGAAATTAGTTTTACTAATAAGCCAGAAATCCTATTTTCCTGAGCATATAGTACGGGACACATGCTTCTTTAAAGTATTACGACTATGACATCCAAAAGTAATCCAACTGAAGGTTGGGCAACACAGCAACAGGCCGAAACAACAAACCGGTCAATAAGGCTCAACAGCTTCTAGCACCTTACGGCCAAAACTGGCATCAGAGAAGGCCCAAAGATCCACCTGGTAGAACTTGAAGGGTTAGTTCACCTTTACAGGTGATCAAACCCATTGTTTTAACCACTTGACCTCCAGAAGGTTTCACCCCCTTTATGATTCAGCATTGCACTAATTTAACTGACAATTGTGCAGTCATGCAACACTGTATGCAAATAAATGTATATATTTTTCACACACAGAGCTTTCTTTTTGGTGGTATTTGATCACCACTGGAGTTTATTTTTTATTATAAAAATAAAAAAAAAGGCCAAAAATTTGGAAAAAAATATTTTTTACTTTCTCCTATAAAACATCAAATAAAAATTGTAAAAAATTGGAATTTCTTCATGAATTTAGGCCAAAATGTATTCCAACCCAGTATCTAGATCTTGCAGAAGCCCTGCAGGCTGAATGTACAGGTGTGCACACCTATTATAATTACATGCTTGATCATAGAGATAGGTGTGCTCAAAAGACAGTTCTCCATGCTGGAGACAGGAGATTTCTTGTCCAGAGGGCTGAGAGAGTGGAGATCGCTAAGTGAGCCGAGATGACTAGGGGTCTCAGGGGACTGACAGAGCCAGAGAGGGACCAGTCAAAAGCCATAGTCCAAGTTGGCGCCTGGGCTGCGACACTGCTGAAGAAAGACCAAGTGGCAGATGGCCACGCAAGGACTCACTAAAAATGCTTATACCACTGAGCCAACAGCCCCTAAATTTCACACTATAAAAAAACAAGTACAAAAAGTTAACCAGTCACGAACAGGCCGATTTTCTTCTATAATGCAATGCACATGAACAAAGAAGTGTGAAAGGGTCCTTAAAGTGGAACATTAGTCAGAAAATAAAGTCCTGCTAAATCACTTCAAGCTGGTCCCTTTTGTAGGTATAGCTATGTAAAACATAAAAAAAAAAAAATAGTTACATACTGTAGTTGGTAAGGATGAATAAAGACAACAGTGCACCCGGTTCAACCTGTGTAGGTGTATGTTTGTCCGTGTCGATAATCATTTCCCATATCCCTGCATGTTGTGTTCTTTAACCGCTTGCCGACCGCCGCACGAACTTGTACGTCAACAGAATGGCACGGCTGTGCAAATGGGCGCGCGCGCGCGTGTGTGTGTGTGTGTGTGTGTGTGTGTGTGTGTGTGTGTGTGTACGCCCCTTTAACTTGCCAACCCCGTCGCGAGCTCCGTGACCGTGGCCGCGGGACCCGCAGACTCAATGTCCGCCGGTGTCACGGAGATGAAGAACGGGGAGATGTCAGTGTAAACACATCTCCCCGTTCTTCCTAGTGACATGTCACTGATCGTCTATTCCCTCTCATCGGGAACAGCGATCAGCGACGTGTCACTCGTAGCCACGCCCCCTAACAGTTAGAATCACTCCCTAGGACACACCTAACCCCTTCAGCGCCCCCTACAGGTTAACGCCTTGACTGCCAGTGTAATTTTTACAGTAATCAGTGCATTTTTATAGCGCTGTAAAAATGACAATGGTCCCAAAATGGTGTCAAGTGTCCGCCATAATGTCGAAGTAAAGATAAAAATCGCTGATCGCCACCATTACTAGTAAAAAAAATAAAATAATAATTAACAAAAATGACATAAAATTACCCCCTATTTTGTAGAGGCTATAACTTTTGCGCAAACCAATCAAACGCTTATTGCGATTTTTTTTTTACAAAAAATATGTCGACGAATACGTATCAGCCTAAACTGAGGAAAAAAAAAGTTTTATATATTTTTTGGGGATATTTATTATAGCAAAAAGTAAATATTGCATTTTTTTCAAAATTGTCGCTCTATTTTTGTTTATAGCGTAAAAAAATTAAAACCACAGAGGTGATCAAATACCACCAAAAGAAAGCTCTATTTGTGAGAAAAAAAAAAAAGGACGTCAATTTGTTTGGGAGCCACGTCGCACGACCGCGCAATTGTCAGTTAAAGCGACGCAGTGCCGAATCGCAAAAAGTGGCCTGGTCTTTGGCCAGCCAAATGGTCCAGGGCTGAAGTGGTTAAGATGCACATCCAAGAGTCTTTTTAAAAAATATCAATACTCCCCACTTACACCACCAATTGAGGAAAACAAGTTCCACATCTTTATTGCCCCGACAGTGAAAAACCCCCTGGGCAGCTAAAATCAGAGTTCCACCCAAAAATGCTCCTAATATGCCACATTTGGCATGTCATTTTTTTTATGGGGGGGGGTGGGTACCTAGTTTTGACAGGTACCCAGCTCCCACTTCCGCTCATGGCGCAGAGCGCAAGTTCTCTCCCCCCCCTCTGCAATCTTCTGGGACATATCACAGGTCCCAGAAGATTGGACGGCCATTCAGAACATGCACGCTTTGTACACACCCAGCTGTGAAGCCGCAAGCTGTCACAGCCAGGTGCCCACACTTGCAATGCCGGCACAGCGGAGAGAACCAAGGCTTTGAGTGGCCGCATCGCTGGACCATGGGATAGGCAAGTGTCTGTTTATTTCTCTGTTTATTAAAAGTCAGCAGCTATACTTTTTGAACTCGGCTTTAAGGTTAAACCGCTTCTCCTCCAATCTCACTGTGTGGCCCCGTGTCCTCTAAAGCCTCGTACACACGATTGGGTTTTCAGAAGGGAATTGTGTGACGACAGGCTGTTGGTGGAAAATCCAATGGTTTGTATGCTTCATTGGACAATTGTCTGATTTTCCGGACAAATGTTGGATGGCAGGCTTTAAAATTTTCCACGAACAACAATCTGTTGGATTTTCTGAGCGTGTGTACACAAGTCTGTCAGACAAAAGTCCAAACACGCATGCTCGGAAGCAATACTCACCAAACACAACATCAGAAGGTGCACAAAGGGTGGCGCTAAAGAGCTGAAAAACTACGTAGTACGTCACTACATTCCTGTTTGTTGGCCGACAATTGTGTGCCGTTTGTATGCAAGACAAGTTCTTGGCCAAAGTCCGAGGCTTTGTCTGCGGAAAATCCGATCGTGTGTGGCTGGGATCACCACTGAGGTATTTATAAATCGCTATCATGTCCCCGCTCAACGCCTCTTTCTCCAGTGAGAATACATTTAGTGCGGGTAGTTGTTCCTCGTAATTGAGGTCCTCCAATCCCTTTATTAATCTCGCTGCCCTTCTTTGGACTCTCTCCAGCCCATCACTTCTGAGGACTGGTGACCAGAACTGGACAGAATACTCCAGATGTGGCCTAACCAGAGTTTTACAAAGTGGCAGGATTATAGTTTTATCTCTGGAGTACATCCCCTTTTTTTTTATGCATGCCAATATTCTGTCAGCTTTGGTAGCTACAGCTTGATATTGCATGCTATTGCTCAGTCTCTCTTCTACTAGGACCCCCAGATCTTTCTCCATCCTTGATTTACACCAGAGGATCGCCCCCCTAGTAAGTAGTTTGTGTTTATGTTTTTAACTCCCAAGTGCATTACCTTACATTTCTCCAATAAGCGCCTATACTGTTTAAAATCCCGTCACACACAGTCTAACCCCGCTCTGCACGTGCTTAGTTGCTCTTTATTTTTTTTTAGGCACTGTACCGAATTTGTAGCAGCCGATCTGCTGCCAGCCTAAAGTTTTAATACTGTTCAGGTGCTCTGGGCTTCAGCAAACTAGCAGCCTTTGGCAAGAAGACACAGGGGCAATGTTGGAGGCAATTTACAGCACACACTTATGTTGGTAGCATATTTATTAATAGGGTTGTACCGATACTAGCATTTGCACAAGTACTTGTACTCGTGCAAATGCTCCGATACTTGACCTCACAGATGATCGGTGTGGGCAGTTACAAGCGCCGATCTCCCTGTATACCTTTCAATAAAGCAGCTGACACTGACGCTTTTCCTCCTCTCCCTCCCACGGCTTTCAGATGCTTTATTGAAAGGTATTAGGGGAGCTCGGTGCTTGTAACTGTCTGCACCGATCGTCCCGACTGTTTCGTGTCCTCCGCTGGCTCCACAGGTCTGCTCTGGTCCCCCCTGGGTCCTCCTCCATTCCCCCCGTCCTGCATGTGTCAGGATGGAGAGCAGAGGAAGGAGACAGTTAATATGTCATTTACCAGCTTCTTTTCCTGAATGAACAGAGTCGGTGATCACTGCCTCTGTCCATTCAGAACTGAGCATCGTACATCGGTGTTTACGATGCTTCAGTTTATGAATGAACAGGAGCCTCCGTCTCCTGTCCATTCATATTCAGTGCAGCTGAGGCTGTAGAGAAAGGGACTGGGGAATCTGTGTCCTCAGTCCCTTCCCCTGTCCCACAGGGGAGATGTCAGGGGGTTAGACCCCAATATCTCACAAAGACCCCCCAAAAGGGCCAATATAAAAAAAAAAAAAATAATTGTAAAAGGTTAAAGTGTAAAAATAAACAAACACTGACACTGTCCACTGCCCCCCTCAAAAAAATAAGGCATTGTTAAATAAATATATATTTTTTTTAAAACATACAAACTACTGACAGTCCAGTCCACACCTCATCAATTCCCATCAGTGCTGCAAATTAGTGCCCTGTCACCTGACATAAAAAAATTATCGGTATCAATGAGTTTATTGTACTCGGTCTTAAAAAAAAAAGTGTTAATCGGTGCAACCCTAATATTAATGTGGAATGTATGTTCCTTGGTAAAGAAAATTATTTTGTATTAGGTTGTTATGGGTAAAGTTCCACTTTAATATATTCTAGAATAAGCTCAATTGAGTGTGGTTCTCTTTAAAATGTAGCCATGTGCAAAAAAAAAAAAACTGGGTAGTCTTAGATGAACATGTAGTTTTAATTGGATTTAAATAAAAGAGGACGTAAACTTCCAAGGATTGTTTGTACCTATAGGTAAGCCTAGAATAAGGCTTACCTATACAGTTAGTACTGTAAATAGCTCCTAAACGTGCACCGTTTTAGGAGATATTTACTGTATATGCCATGGATGACATCAGTGACCTGGTGCAGGTAAGCCTCACATAATGTGCTAGTATACGATGCATACTAGCACATTATGCCTTTACTTTGCAGGTCAGGGAAAAAAAAAAGGCGGCGTTTACTTCCTCTTTGGGTGACAAATTAAAGCCCCAGTCCAGCTATATTTCAGCATTTACAACAGTTTGTTTTTCATTTGGGAAAAGGTTTAAACCTCTCCATTAGAGCTGCGTTTGCATTTTTTGTGCACGTGTACCCAACATGTCAAGCCTTAAAATTGTGGCCGCAAAACCAAGAGTCTGTGCTAAAAATTGGTCACGGTGACAGAGTTGATCATGAACGAAGACCCTATAATTGTTGTTCTTACTTCAGCATGCATGGTGATATATAACATGTAGTACATACATGCATAGCTTCTGGGTTCATTAAACAGAGGAAGGATCAGCAAACAGAGGTTAGGTTTTGGTGTGTGTGGAAGTGATCAAGAATGCTGCCACCAACGTAAGCCTTGCGTCAGTGGCAGGAAAAAAGGTGAAACCATATGAATGAAAGCTGTCTGTTGTAAACATTCCGGATAATGTTTGTCTCAACCCCCTGCAACTACAGCTTTTTCCGGACAACTTGGTCTGCATGAAAATGTGGACAAAAACATAATAAAAAGGCATGTGAAATAAAAGTAAATCAAACTATATAATTAGCAGTGCAGAGCAAAAAATAAATAAAAAAAACACAGGGGTTTTGGGAGGGAATTGGGACTACACGATACCCAGGAGAAAATGCAAATAAGTGAACATAACGTAGAGATAAAAATTACAAAAATGTATTATAGCTATGTAACAAACCTCAAAAGAGGAAAGCCGTTTTAACAAACCCTAATAACAGAGTCACATCATAGTTTCAGTATGTGAAGTACAAAAGGGGTGAACCACATAAATGTGGAGTACAGATGAACTGCATTGCTATAATACATTTAAAAAAAAAAAAAAATGTATCATCATTTTCACTTACTGTATTTATTGGCGTATAACACTCACTTTTTTACCCTGAAATTAGAGGGTCAACTGTGCCTGTGTGTTATATGCAGGGGGCTGTGGAAAGTTTTTTTCCTGAAACTTCCCTCTTAAAGTTAGGGTGCGTGTTATACGCTGAAAAATACGGTATTTGCATTATCTCCTGGGTATCGTATAGTCTTTGTGGTTTTTTTATATTGCAATATAGGGATAGATACACACCCCCCCTCCCCTATTTTTGGGTTCAGGAACCTAGCTGCATTCTTAGCATTGCAGATATTTCCCACTTATAGCTACAAGAATACAGCTGTTTTAGCTATGGTGTTGTAGTATTTAATTTACTGTACATGTAGACATTTGTATCACACAATCTTAATGGAAATAAAACACAAAAACGCAATGCAAACCCAAAGTGAGATTTAATACAAAGAAACAAAAAGTACAAAGTGAGAAAAAGGTGAAAAGATTAAAATTATACAGTCACAATGGTATAATGAAAAACATGTATATAAAAAAATGTTTTCTTAATGATGATCTTAACACAGGATTATTATTATTTGGCCACCACAAAATGACGACATTTCCTACCAGGATAAGGAAACTTGGTAAACATAATTTGCTTTCATACTTACATGCTTTAGTAGTTAAGCAGTCTGGAAACCATTTGTACACTATCAAACCACTTGATCTTATTAGACATATTTTTAACAAATCCAATAGGAAAATATATAATATCTAAGGCAACACTTGGAGTTGTCTATTTGATGCTTTCATAATATTTACTAATGTAGTTTTTTTTTTTTGTAAAACAGTTATTCTATGCACTCATTTATCTATTGTATTGCGCAATACTGATCAGTGGTTACATAGAAACATTTTCTCCTCCACTGACCTACATGCTGATAATCTTGCTGTAGTAAAGAATATAGTTTTGATTCCAGAAACCAGATGAGCATTTTTAATCCTCAGTGTATGTACATGGGCGTGCACCCTTTGAGATTACCAAGTCCTATATAATGGTATTGTTAGATTGTTATTTACAGGTCTTAGCCCAGGTTCACACTGGGCTGCGGGAGTGAAGCCGTGCGAGTTGAGCTGAACTCGCACAATTTCACTCCTGCCTGTCAGTCCCGATTTCAGCCGCGATTACAAAGACATCTGTGCAGGTTTCTGCACAGATGTCAATGTAAATCGCGGCCGAAATCGCAAAAAGTAGTACAGAAACTACTTTTTGAAATCGGTGCATCGCCGCAGATGCAGTGTCGCACCGATTAGGACGGTGCCATTGCCGGCAATTTGCGGCAAATATCGCCGATTTGACATGCCAAATCGCATGTCAAAACGCACCAGTGTGAACCAGGGCTTATACTGCTTTAAGCTCCCATGCTTTCTGCCACTCTATCCACAGGAGCTGGCAGCCTTCAGGCTCTGTCACCCCCCACAATGTTCCACAACTAAAAAAAACGTGCAGCACACCACATAACACCATAAAGAGCTTATATGATTTTATTGATCCAGCAATGTTGAGACCTTCCAGGCACTACCTCCCTTGACGCTTTTTGCACCCTACTGGGGGTTTAGCATAGAGCCCCATGATTAAGCATCAGGTGGAAGAAAATGGTGTTGGAAAGAGGCAAGGAGTAGAGTATCGCAGTATTACTGGATCAATAAAAATGTTCAAGACATTTAGGAGTTACAAGGTGCAGCTGCACATTATTACATTGTAGAATACTGCTATATGGTTTGTGTTATCTCTAGAAATGTAGATAAACGGTGTCAAAGGTTTTTTTTTTTTTTGTTTTTTTTTTAAAGTCCTTCAGAAAAAATGAGCCCTTTAAAAATAACATGCAATTATATACATATGTCAGTTCATTTGGTGCACTTTACAGAAATAATGCAGCTTCTTAAACTATGCACAACAGAATGCAGATGTCAGGCGCTTCCCTGTAGCTTATTTTTAGAGTTTAATTGTAGGCAACAATTGAAAGATCAGTCAACTGAAATAAAAAAAATGAAAAAAGTGAAATGGTATCCAGCAAGCACTGCAAAATCAGTGCCAAAGTCAGAAAGTTCACTGTACCTGGATCCAAGTTTTCTGCAGTCCACTGCACCAGAATACAAGGAACACCTCACTTGGTCACAAGGTGTGTACCTCTTAAAGCCTGTCCGTTTCCTTTGTCTTCCTGCATCACTAGTCACATCCAGACTGAAGGTGGCTTCTGTACTTTCTTACATTAGGTTTTGTGTATGTGAGACAGCGTGCAGGAAGTGCATTTAGGAAGTCCCCTCCTACTTTCCAAGCAGGGATTCATATATTGCCATATTACCGACAAAAGGGAGACAAATGGACTACAGCTATGCCTGGATGAAAAAATGTATTTATCGAATTGGTATCTAGGGTTTAAATGTTTTATCTAGACATGAGAGAGACACAGAGGCGGCTGTCCTTGGAAAGCGCTCTTTCTTCCAACATTTTATTGAACCAGTGAGTAAAGACGACAGCCAATCAGCTAGCATTTTCAGAGGGAAGTAAGCAGTGTAGCCCCTATATTTTCTTCCAGACAGGTTACCCATGATTTCACATATGGACAACACATTATTTTAGTGCAATGATAATAACCGGGTAGTCTTAAGCCAGCCATAGAAGGTTTGAATCTCAACCAGTTCAGCAGGGAACCGGCCGAGATTTAAACCATGTATGAGCAGGCTAATCAATCTAAGTTGATCCATCGATCAACTTGGGTAAAACCAGCCTGTCGGATTTTACATGCGATTATAATAAAACTGTATAATGTATGGCCAGCTTTAGAAATCGCTTTCTTGGTAAAATGGCTTCACCTACAAAAAAATAAATACTCTGGATTTTCAGTTCTAACCTTTACAGCCCTAGGAACTTTCTGGACACAAGGCTTCAGATGAGAAATTTGGAGTAAAGATGCTAGTTTCCCCCCAAAAAAATGTAGGCCTTTAAATACCCGACACTGGGATCTGTTGTGTTAATGAAATTCTAGGTAGCTAGCCATTAGCAGTTTGGGGAGTAAGTATATGAGGAGAAACCATATAGATGATAGCTCCTATATAAATGCCCTATTGACAGGGAAATTCTACAGTAAAGGCCCAAAGCAAGCAAAAAACTGGATGCCTTCCCTGTATACACTTAGATAAAGATATATCTTAAAATAATAGCAGTCAAAACAACTTTGTCAAAAGGAACTATAGGCAAATACGTTTACAAAGCACAGCGACGTGTAAGCTGGTTCCAAAAAGACATTATATGCAAACGGATAAAATGCCAAGCTGTAAGACAAACTGGCGGTAAGCACAGACCCAGGGCAAACTATATGTAACCTGAATGTTTTAAGGCTGCGGAACCCTAAGCTTTATTTACCAAAAAATACATTAAAATAAAAAAAAATAAAAAAACACAAGTGCTTGTATTGGTAGAGAATGTATAGAACTGATGCTTTAAAAACGATGAACAAAATGCTGATCTGCCCACATGAATTGAAAGAAAAATAATGGAATGAAAAACACTTGGTGAAAGTCTACACATCACCACACTGATAACTTCTCAAAATATATATATAAATTTTTTTTTTGCTTTAAGTAAAACTAGCAACTTTAAAAAATCCAACATTATTGGCCATTTTATGTAACACTTGGGTTACACAAATGAGGTCCAGCAGCAGGAGTCCCTGGATATTCCTCTGCTATGGTCATTGTTAGGTTTTGTCTGGGTGAAGGTAAAGCCAGAGAACCACAAGAGGCTACAGAACTCCTACTAAAGGCTGTACATACCAGAGAAGCTCATGTGGTAGTAAGAAGCCTGCACTGACCTAAAAAAAAAAGTCAGCATCCTCCTAGCATTAAATATATTGCCAGTTTTTTTCCCCCATCTATCAAATGTATGTAAAATGTGTATAATACTTGAAAAGATAAAGAAAATAGATCAAAGGCCTTGAATATTTCGTTTTTTGCTCATGTAATATTTTGCCATTTAAACGCTAAAGCAACTCTACTCCCATGATTTTCAACTTAGCATTATTATTGGCCAGCCTCCACTTCACTTGCGGTGGAGTCAAACTTTATCTACATCAAATGCAAGAGGAAATGAGCATTTGTTGTACATTTTATTTCCACTGCAGACTTATTTTGGAAAACAAATAAAAAATGTAAAAAAAAAAAAAAAAAAAAAAAAAAAAAGCAAAACCATACCAAGTCAATATTATAAAGTCATAAAACATGGCTGTCCCAGATAGGTTATATTAAGAACATATTAAAAATACAGCATCTTTAAGAACTGTATATATACAAAATGATGTTGCATAGATGATTAGAGAGCTTCAAGCTTCTAGAATGAACAAGTCTCACATTATACCTGTAGCACTTATTAAAAGAATTGGTTAGCTGTAAACTGTGTAGTCTCCAGGTTTCCTGTATGCTTTGGTCCGCTCACAATGTTAAGAGAAAAGGATGGCATGTGGTGACAATTCAAGCAACTAAATGAAATGAACCTGCAAGTCCAATCTTGTCATGTAAGCCTGTGCATCTTAACTGAAAAGAAAATAAACATAAAATGAAGGTGAGTTTAAAACAAAAACAATGGTAAACAAAAAAAGTTAAAATCAGAACATAAAATAAGTTACTGCGAACTGGACGCTGTATTCTTGGGATATTTCTACCTAGAGTGCGTTAGATCCTTGTCTTCAGAGTCTAGCAGAAACCATTCACCTTTAGAAAATTGTATGAACACTTGTCTACTGGTACTTGCTAATTTCTGCCTGCATATGGCCAGCATTACACCATATCCCATATAATTAAGATATGGTCTAAAGCCCCGTACATACGGTCGGACTTTTGGCCAACAAACTTCATTTTGAGCAAGTTGGACCAACAATCCGACCGTGTGTACGCTCTATCCAACAAACTTTTTTTTCTTGTTTTCATCGGACAAAAGTTGGGTCTGCAACGGACAAACTTTTGCCCAACAAAAGTCCGATGGAGCAAAGTCCTGCCGTGTGTACAGAAAACCATCGGACTTTTGTCCGATGGACAAAACAACTAATGTTAAAATCAACCAACAATAGCAGAAGTTGACCAAAGGGTGGTGGTAAAGAGCAGAAAAACCATGTGATGTTGCAAAAAGTTTTGGGAAAGTTTGCAGAAAAGTCCTGTGATGTGTATGCTATGGGTGTGCCCGACCAACTCCATTTGGACAAAAAACCACGGAAAAGTCCGATGGAAGTACGACCGTGTGTATGGGGCTTAAGACTCTGTATTATCAAATCTCCCTTTTTGGGATACTGCCATAGACGAAGCGAAAATATATTCGGAAAGAAAATTGCTTGGTTTCCCCATCAACACATGAAGTTTTGATAGGCGAATCCCTCCCGTTGAGCCATTAATGGCTTCCCCCTCCACCCCCACCGGGAGAACACAGTGATTATTGCTAGTGGCTATAACAGCTTCTAGCAACAATCGCATGTAAAATCTTACAGGCTGGTTGTACCCAAGATGATCAATCAACTTGTGGACATTAAGCCTGCCCATACATGGTTTGAATCTCATCCGATTTCTGATGAACCGGCAGAGATTCAAAACTGTCTATGATTGGCTTAAGGCTCATTATTTCCAATTGTCACTTTTTTGGGATATTGTCTAATCCCCAATATTACCAAATCTGGTGTTGTTAGTTCAGCAAGTCCTACTTAGTTAATTGATTTATGGTGTTTAGGGAGGCTGCATCTAACTTTCCAAATGTCAGCTTTTAAATGCAATCTATTTACATGTAGAATAAAAAAATGTTGCCCTCTTTTCCTTTTCTGTAATAGGTGGTAGGATTTCTGCTCCTGTCTGGTGCTGTCTGGGTGAGGAGAAAATTCCCAAACTCGCATACAGGCAGCAATAGAAAAGCTATCAAGCCGAAAAGTGCGTAAAACTACGTCTGATTGAATATACCTGTGCACACACTGCACAACAAAATCTATTTCAGCTGTCTTTACATCAATAAAAAGAATTGAAAAAAGCAATAGAAAACTGACAGAGGTGCGAACATTTCCAAAAAAAAGGTTGGCTTGAGTTCATTTTAAAACCAAACTAAAAAGGAAAACTATTTCATTTTGGATAGAGTAAAGCCTAGTATACAAGGGCTGAATGTTGGTATCGGCCAGTTCAATAGAAAACGGGCGACATTCGGCCCGTGTGTATGGCAGCTGGGTTGGCTTCTGCCGAAAGGTCATGACCGGAAAAGGTTTGCTGACTGGCTTCCCATTGGCTGAGCAGAGTGTTCTGGCGGGGAGCCGCCCACCTGTCAGAACACAATAGCACAGCAAGGGAGATCGCTGTACTAACATCAGATAGTGAAAAAAAAAAAAACTACTAGTGTGTACCAGGCTTAAGGGAGGGTTATACCTAGTCAGTTTTATTATTTTTTTAACTATCTGCGTCCCATGAAGGAGATTTCACTTTCACTTCCTGCCCTATTGACAAAACATTGACAAAGTAAGGGAATTCCGACATGTCATCATTTAAAGTCCCAGGACAAAAAAATTGGTTAAACTGTAAAAGGCTGAACTGTTCCAACCTATAAAATTTCTGATCTAAATTCTTTTTTTTTTTAACACGATTACAGTAGAAAAAAAGTGCAGATTTTAGTTTGGTTACATAATTTTATCATATTTATGTACGTATTACAAGAAAGTTGCTCTTGTATTCAATATGTATTACTTTGTTACTTTAGGTAACCAAGTTATTGGCAAATTCAACAGGCACAGATCAGAAATGTAAAAACTGCTCTGGTCCATAAGGAGTGTACAGGTGAACTGGTTAAAGTGACATCCAACTCTCATTTCTTTTAAGCACTGCATGCTCAGAATATGTTTAAGTCATTGCTTTGAGTCATGATAAAGTGCATCATCACGGCCTGGCCATTCACGTGGCTGAACAGAGTGAACCCAGAAGGAAGACCAGGAGAAGATGAAGAGCATGGGACCAGCTGGTGCGCTGACAGTGTAATGCTGGTGCGTTTGACAAGCAAGTCTCCCAAATTGTCCTAATATACTGTGCATGCTAGCCCATTATGACAAACCTCCTGAAGGCCCATTCAAAAAAAAAATAAAAAAAATATGTTGATTCAACTTTAAGCTGGTGCCATGATGACTGCCCCAGGTTTTCTGTTTCAGAATGGCATCCTATGGAAACCCAGGGACTAGAGTTGTGTCTCCTTACACGGTGTCCATCAATAGAAACACACAACCCTGTAAGCCTAGGATGACATGGCACTCCCCATGCTTTTTCCTCCTCCTCCCCCCACCCCCTCCCTTCTCCAAATTAACAGACTGGCTGGCGATTACACTGTTCAGTCTTTCCTGTGAAGACCAGGTCAGAGAAAAAGCACAGAGAGCAGGAGCCAGCAGCACTAAAAGTTGTAAAACTGCAAGTAGTTTATGGGGGAATGTTTATTTTAGTGTGCTCAATGTTTTAAGCTAAAAAGCGCTGAGGGTTTAATGCTACCTAAAAAGCTAGGGGTATGTAAATCCTTGAACAGGATAATTTTATCATTTTGCTTTTCTATGGTTTGTTAATGATAGTGCTTTTCTGTGACGTCTAATGATTCATTTTAAAATCACATCACAGATTAAAGAATTCACCTTTAGCCAGCTGCCATCCACAACCCATATATAAAAACAACCTGGACTTGCAAATGGTTGACACAAGCTCACAACTTCAGCTGTAGAGTTGCCCAATCACTTTTACAGTACTGAGAGGATGCAAAGCGGTTAAACACAAGAATCCTGAACATCAGCCAGTTAACTAGATTCAGATGTGGCATAATAAATGAAATAAAGAAAAATGCAGCAAAGAATTAAACATTTGCTGTGAGAAGATAAGTAATCCACTGAGGTCTGCATAGGACACTATGGTCCACTATAGGACTCACCAACATGGAGTTCCTGCCACTGTTAATGGCAACTGCGGGGGTCTAAAGTGGTACAAAATGGAACTAAACAGAGGTTTCTATTTGGAAGGCTGTTTACTCCACACTGCAATGGCTATTCCCACATGATAGTTGGAGAGTGTGATCACACGACGAAAGGCCTGCTCCTGACACTTTACCCGTTCATGGCTGGTTTTGATATTAGAGGGGCAAAAATCTAATCTGTAAAATCACAATGCAATGCTTTATAAATGTGGCAAGCTATTCATTTCATTTAAGGCAGCAGTATCAATGTGGTTAGATTTGTTAATAAATTGGCCCCTTAGTTTATTTCAGAGGACTAGCCATAGAAATATTACATGGAAGCAGGTTGGGATGTACATTATAAAAATGTTCTTATCCCAAATCGTATTGTTCTGTTGATTGTTCCAGTGCCTCTACAAATCTACATCACGTGTCTAAGTCACAGAAAACACTACAGGTTTCCTTGCAGGCCCTTTGCTCTGGCTCTGTCCACAAACTTCAAATGTCTGCAATAAGATAAATGATTTACACCCTAGTCATTTCAATATAAAAAGCTGTACAGTGAAGAGCAGCCAAACACATCCACGATGATGCATGAAACCAAAAGACTTTAGTATATGAAGGTGCTTTCGACTGCATTCAGTGCCTCATGTTGTCCTGCTGACCTCTGTCCCAACATCTGTAATTGGAAATACAGTACCTACTTCAAAGAACATCTTTATCCAGATGCAAATCATCAGTGTTGTACAGGGTTTACACTGGTAATACAATAGATCACCAGCAGGGGGTGTTGTGGGTGACAATTCCAGCTTACTAAGCTGGACCCAACTTAAATAACTGCTAATAGAGCAGGTTTATTGTTGGATCCATTGCCAATAAATTGCTCCTCATATTACATCAGGCATACTCAAATCTCTTAAACATCTACATCTAACAAAAAGAAGGTGCGCAGGTGAGAAATTGCTTTAAATTGGGCCTTTTCCAATGACAAGTTTTGAAACCTGGGACTGTCCCTGGAAAAGAGGGGAAGCATCTATACCAGGGATATGCAATTAGCGGACCTCCAGCTGTTACAGAACTACAAGTCCCATGAGGCATAGCAAGACTGACAGCCACAAGCATGACACCCAGAGGCAGAGGCATGATGGGACTTGTAGTTTAGCAACAGCTGGAGGTCCGCTAATTGCATATCCCTGATCTATACGTTGTATTCAAAGGAAACCAGTCATGTGAGGATAGTGAAGCTGCTATTGCTGACCACCTCATAAAAATGTGAGTAGCCTGGCTGTTATGCTGACCTGTCTTTAATACTTCATGTGTCACTAGATCAGGAAGTTAAAAAGACAAGTCAAAAGCTCTTACACGTCACCTACTCAAAATAATGAAGCAAGAGGATCAGCATGACAGCCAAGCAAGCAGTGTGATTTCCCTTAGATTCGTTTCTCCACTTTTTGGTCCCTCCTAGACATAACCAACAGGCCCTTCACCCCACTATTATACACATGTGATAGGTGGGCACAGATATGATGTTATGCTAGGTTTCCCTAGCACATTGGACTGCTTCAAAAATCTGAGGGAGTTTCACTTTCTTCATTTAAAGTTAGGACAAACTTCACATTTTCCATTACTCTAAAAAGAAAACGCTACAGCCTGCTTTCTACTTGCAGTGGAGAAATAGGATTTCAGGGGTAACAGAACAGATGAATGTGCAATGACTCATTCATATATCTGGAGGTTGCAATATTATTGTTTAAAATGACTTTATCATTCTCAGTCTTTTATTCTGTGTTAAAGCGGAGGTTCACACAAAAACACATCACTGTCTCCACCGCATCAGTGTGCATGTAGAAGCTAAAATCTGCCTTTTTATTTTTTTTAAATAGCAAAATACCTTAGTATTGAATAATCTGACTCCCGCGGGAGTAGGCGTCTCCCCAGCACCGCAGTGATCTATGGGAGCTCACGTGGTGTGTACTGGGGATGACGCCGCCCGTTGCTATGACAACTAAAATGCTTACAGCGCAGGTCGCCGTAGAGAGTGCGCATCCCCGAGAGTGAGCCGCAGTGATCTATGGGAGCTCACGCGGCGTTTACTGGGGATGACGCCGCCCGTTGCTATGACAAACATAATGCTTACGGCGCAGGTCGCCGTAGAAAGTGCGCATCCCCGAGAGCGGTGAATGCCGGGAGCCGAGCATTCACCGCATCCAGGAAGCAATTGCTTGTGGGCTTCACAATGCCCACAAGCAAAATGGCAAATGCATAGATAAAATAATAAAAGTTTATCTTTACTATGAAAACGGATGGGTGATGCTGCAAGACACCTAAAAAGTGAGTATTCAATTGCGATATATAAATCCACTGATTTAATACAAAAAAAAAAAAAATGAATGGTCGCGGAACCTCCGCTTTAACTATACAGCTCAGTCACATAGCACACTGCCACATTAGACAGGTTAGTCCCAGGAATGAAAACTTTAGGCAGATTTAGCTATAAACACATGTTCTCATTCATGCAGAAATTTTGCAAGCACATGCTCCAGCAGATGCTGCGCGACTGACTCAGCAGATAAACTACAGTAAGCAATTTCTTTGCTAAGAAGATAATCATGGGAGAGAACAGCATGGAATCCGTGGAAGGGATATTTTTTCACATACTGTACTGAGAAACCTTTGTTAAAGTCCCCTTCTCTCTTTTGCTGCAGTAAAAAAACAAAAATCTGACTATATTCTCTTTGCACTCCCCTAAAGCTGCAGTCATTTGACTCTGCGTTCCTGAGCCTTCTTTCTTTTTTATCCAGTGTCCTTCTTTAGGTGTCCACATCACTGCTTGAACGACATGGACATTTCCTCTTGGCTGTCCAGAGGTGGGGTCCTCTCAGAATCCAGAAGATAAGCCCCATTGGCATGAGGGAATAGTAGAGGACCAGCAGGTGAGGGACCATCTGCATTGCTGAATTAGCAGGGGACTTAGAACTATATCACCAGGTAAGAAAAAAGATTCTCCGCCATATGGGTTAGAGGTGGGTGGGAAGGTGGTTATATTTTGCATAGAATGGGGCTTTAAAAAGGGCAACTGCAGGCACCAGATAACATCTGTGAATTGCTATTGCTATCCAGGAACAAATGGATAAAGTCTTAAAGACCAGTCGGTGGCTGCTATTGCCAACTACCTAGTTGCTCGACACACTGACTTCTATTTTCTGAGTCACTGATCTAGAACAAGTATGCAGAAAACATACCCTATACCTGAACTGCATATTTTTATTTGATCAGAGAGTGAAAATATTGAAGCAATAGGATCAACAGGGCATCCAGGCAACTAGCTTTTTCTGAAGAACTGGTCAGCAATGGTAGCCTCCAAGCCTCTCTCGTAACACATTTACTTTATGATCCCCAGCTGCTAGATTCAGTGCAGGTACCCATAGACTTTAGTACAGTCCCCTGTTCCAGAGGTTTTTGACTCTATTGAGGGATAAGCCAACATCTATGGGTCACCTGCAGACACCAACTGCCAAGACATGTCAGGAGTAGAAGTGATTTGATGTGTTGCAACATTTTGACTGACTAATACTAGATCTCCCCCCACCTTCCTCCACTAATAAGCTAGTGCCCCGCTGATAAATGGGACCATTTGTGTCTAGCATATACAGTCAGAACAGAGCAGTCAGTGCACTGGATAAAATCAAGGGAAAAAAATACTCAGTAGGTTTTATGCGCTGAATGCATGTACTAGTGTGTTACAGTTTGGCCCCTGTGCAGGTGTATCTGATTTTTTACCCTCTGCTTTAGCTGCAGTCCCATAGACTTTCTATTAGGTTGTGCGTTGACGCATTTTATAAAAAGTGCACCAAAAGTCCCATATGCTACATCATCTGCAAAAACATGCAACATAATAGAAAGTCTATGGGACTGTGGTTAAAACCGTGGGTAAAGTGCACAAAAATTGCAGACACACCCACGCTGCAACCAAAGCACAGTGCACCGATGTGAAAACTGACTAAATTAAAAAATATCATGTTGGAATGGATTATGCATTTAAAGATATTTTTTTATTTTTTTTTGTTAAATCAGGAGCAGAAGATTTTCTAGTTGCGATCCTGAAACCTACCATTACCCTGATTGGGGAGAAGGTGCAATTCACTTCATGGAGTTTATTTTTTTACCTGCACTGGGCATGCATGTAGAGGTGGAAGAAATTTGGAATTCGGAAACCGATCAAGGCAAGACAACACAGTTGCTTAGTGATTTGTACTTCTGTCTTGCACCACTGGGGTCCTTTGTTTAATTCCCAACCATAGTGTGCCTGTATGGAGTTTGCATGCTCTCCTTGTGTGCATTGTCTCCAGGTACTCTGGTTAGCTCCCACACTCCAAATTAGTAGATTAATTGGCTCCTGACTAAATTAAATCTAGTATGTGTAGGTATGCATGTGCGATATGGACTATAAATTGTAAGCTCCTTGAGGGCAGGGACTGACATGTACAGTATGTAAAGCATTACGTGAATAAAATACCTGTAATAATATAATCATGTCACAGCGTTTGGGCTAAGCAAAGACACAGCCATTTCCTGATAACTTTAGGAAATAGTGTTCACTGAGCCCTATTTCAGCTGAATGCACAGCCTTATTTACCAAAGACTAGATATAGAAAAACAAACAAAAAAACAAAACAAAAAAAAAACACTTTGCAATCTCATGTACACGAGGACAGTCAATTTTGCTGGCACCCACCAAACTTAGGGGCGCTCAGCTAAAGCCTGAGAGTTTTTACTGCTACCATAGACATAGTTACATAGATAGTTAGTACCCATGTCTATGGCAGCAGTAAGAACTCCCAGGCTTTGGCAGAGCTCCCCTAAGTTTGTGGGTGGCAGCAAAATTAACCGTCATCATGTGACTACATCAAACATTACACAGAAAGGAAAATCTGCCTCATATCGGCATTGTGTAGTGCAATAGGGATAGAAATACTGAAGTAAAAACTGTGATAAGAGCACAAGTAAAACACTTACTTTTTTCTGTCTTTATCCTTCTTTAAAGGCTGCTGGGAAGTTGCTTGGTATCCCTGAGGCTGCAATGATTCCACTGCCATCTTCCGCCTGTTGAAGGAGTTCATCTCGTCCTCCAGCTCCTTCCTCTTTTCCTCCAGCTTTCTGTTCTCGTCTTGGTGTATCCTCTTCAGATGTGCAAACTTCTCTTGAAGCTACAAGCACAGAAAGATATATTCTCATGAAGCCTGCAGCATTATTCATGAGCAAAAACAGATCACTACTTGCTTTCCTCAAGGCAATTTCTGATATAACATTGTGGATATTTTTTATCATCTTTCATTACATTTACCATATGTATATTTTGCTCTATAAAATCAAGTTATACATTATGAATAGACAAGCTACCACTAGATGGCGGTAATGCCCTCGTTTTTTTTATTTTATTAGAATAACTGAAAATATAAACGTTTTAGTTGCTTGGATCAAACTAGGATCATCGGAAAGAGGCACTTACTTCCCTCTCCTTTTCCTTCAGCTCAGATTCGGTCTCCTTCACTCTGCTGACAAACAGCTGCCGCATTTCTTCCTCTTTCCGATGCAGGTCCTCCAGAAACTCTTTTCTTTTAGCTTCATAAGTCTCCTGAAGACTGAAAGCACAAGAATTATTAAAAGAAAATTACACAAAGCACAGTCACAGACACCCTTTAGAAACCAGTTAGGGTGCTTGTGCCCGATTCATGTACTCGTCACAGACAGGTACATGAACTTGTGTGTGTGTGTGCACTAAGGAAGGAGTGTCCACAATGCACAGTCTTTCCTCGGTGCACTCACTCCCACCTCCGGACACTGCACACATCACACTGTCAGGAGCACGGCTGGGGAGTTTTGTACTGGGGTGGAGAACTGACAGACTAGTTCCCCATCAGGACTGCTTTACTTTTTGATTGACAGCACACAGCAATGGATGGATCCGCTATTCAGTCCAAAAGAAGCTTTCAAATCTGCCCTTTGCCATGCGTTGTCAATGAAAAGTAATGCAGAATAAAGAGACTAGTTCCCCATCAGGTTCCGCACACCATTGCCACATATGAGCAATTACATCACTTATATCCCCATATACATTTAGTTTTAGGCTAGGGAATATCCCAGCCGACAGCTGAATAGGGATACAGCCCTGTGTGGGAAGCAGTCACATACATGACAACAGGCACTGCCTGCTCTTAGTATTGGTGTACTCCAAACAAAAAGTCTTTATTAGGAATTACACATCATAACATTGCCAGACAGTACAGTTCAATAATCTTCTAACAGGGAAATACATCAACGTACTGTCGGATTTCTAATTTGATAACTGGTGGTAATTTTTAAGAATATGTCACTGCCATATTGACAGATTCTGCACGTTGGTAATGTTACTGACAGGTGAGGGAAATAACAGATGAATACGTGCATAGGAGAGCCAGTTTTCCCAGATCCTCTGTGTAAAACACCTCCAATGCAAAAGGATGGCAGCTTACCAGAATGTGGTGCCTTTCAAATGAATGGAAAAGCCAACAACGCAGAGGGGAAAACTTTTCCCAGGTGTATTTTCCATAGAGGTGCTGACTGCCGAGGAGCGTAGTGACGTCACGTCTGCTCCCACCCATGGGTGGGAGCAGATGTGACATCACCACGCTCCTTGGACGCTCGATATTCTGTCCATGGTCATTGCTGCAGCATTTTATATAACATGCTCATTTTTATCATTGATCATGTAAATGCATCTTTTATATTCAATAAACCACCTTTTATACAGTATCACGCTAGGATTCTTTATATTTTAATGCACATGCATCAGGTATGAGTTTGTGTTTTGAAGCATGCCAGGCCCGCCAGCACCTCTATAGATACACCTGGGAAAAGTTTTCCCCACTGTGTTGTTGGCTTTTCCATTAATTTGTAAGCCACTACATTGCATTCAAGGTGTTTTACACAGAGGATCTGGGGAAGCTGTCTCTCTTATGCACATAATTATCTGTTCTATCCCTCACCTGTTGGATTCCGATCTGTTGGGACATTGGAATTTATTTTTCTTCATTCATTGACTTTTGCCTTTTTGAATGCTTTATCGACTTATTTTTATTGATGAACTCATTATTATACCCCTTTTTGTTTTTTCTCATTTATCACATTTACCTTTCACAATGTTTATCAAAATTTTTGAGCTCATGCTATACATGCTCATTGAGCGATAGCGCTGCACTATAGGTATATTGATTTTTATTGGTTGTTTATCTATTAACCCGTGCTAGCAGCTGTCTTTATTATGCACTAATTTTCATATTTTAATTTACTTTTTAAGCACATCTACCATGGATATTCCTTATATGTTCTTTAATGTTACTGACAGAAAAGTGCCATTAGGGCCGTTTTAAATTCCATTGACTGTGCATCACGGGAAAGCTGCGGGCACAAAATCCAGCCCATTATAAGACTGCATTCCTGCACAATTTCCATCCCCCTGCTTTCTTGGATGGCATCAGTGAGGCACAGGGATATTGTCTGCATCACCCGGAAGTACCAGATTATTATTTTGTTTTAAACTAACTAAAGGAAAACATTTTTATTTTTTCTCATTTTGGCTAGAGTACCCAGTCAGGTTTTTTTTTTTGCCATCTGTCCTATTAGGGAGATTTCCCTTTATTTCCTGTCCCATAGCCAAAACAGGAAGTGAGAGGAAATCCCTGCAAAGTGAGGGGATCCCAGTGCATCACCAGAACTAGTGTCCCAATAGGATAACAGTAAACAGGACATACAGAGGGGATGAATATCCCTGACAGGAGCAAAGACAGCAATAATACCTTACAGATGTTCTAATCCCTCTGCACTCTATATGCACTCTTATCCAAAACTAAAAAGAAAAAAAAGTTTTGCCTTTAGTTACACTTTACTGAAAGCTATTCTTTTAAAATTACTATTTTCGTTTGGGAAAGGAACTAGCAGTAACAAAGGCCTTTCATTTTTCTTGTAACATTCACTTAAAATTTCATATTAAAAGTAAATGTGAGCTCAGCTGTTTTCACAAGACAGCATGTCGATAAGCATTATACAAATAAAACGATTGTGATAGATTTTATTCAGTTTTTCTCTTCTTACAATGGTTTTACATCTGAATGTATGCACCATGGAACTGTTGTAAATTGTACAGCGGTAATGTGTGCTCACATACAGTATCTTTAAATTGTTTGTTAACCCCAAAAAAATAAATAGATTTGCTGGTCCCTTAAATCAGATTAAACAGCACAGTGCTTAATGCTGTGTAAACTGCTCCCTCTAAACTGTAAAAAAAAACAACAAAAAACTCCACTTTCTGTATGACCTCTCCATACAGTCCGAGAAAATCAGGGCTACTGAGCCCTGACCACCGTGGTCCAAGTGCGTCCCTTTGTCATAAGCTGCCGTCTCCTCTGCTCTCCTCTCCCCCTCACTCCTGCCTGTCAGTTTGCGTCTGTGTCGCCGTCTCCGCCCCCCTCCACTAGTAAAATTAAAAATTGTAAATGCACACTGCAGCCCCTCTATTATATTTTGGCATACCACACTGTAGTAGTCTTATAAAAACAAGCGCTGTAAATACAGTTTTAGTGTGATCTTTAGGTTTGAAACGTGACTCGGACAGTTACCAGGGCTGACGTCAGAGGGAGATTATGGCCCCTCCTGCAGAAGACATCCATTGCATGTATAAAGCTGCGAGACACGTAACCGGCATGAAGATCATTGTAAATCTTTTTTTTACAGCACTCATTTTTACAAAAAAGACTGATGTGGTGTGCTCTGACAGGCTCCAATAGAGGGTCTGGCAGTGTTTCTCTTATATGGCTTAATAAACACTTTAACCAGTCCCATTGGGGAATTTTAATAGAATGTTCCAGCATAAAATTCGAACCGTCCCCTTGTATTTACCTAAAGGGTTGGTTATCTGGGTCAGTGTCTTTAAAACCCATCTCTTCAAGCTTGCAACGCCTGTACAGCTCATAATGGCGCGTATGCGTCTGTTCTCTGAGATCCTCCATATTGACCCGGATCAGCATTTCCCTCAGCTTCACAAAGTCGCAATGACTCTCATTTTCAACTATGGGAGAAACAATGTTAGAAACACTATAAAATACATGCAAAAAGGTTCAACTGCACCTGGAAAAAATCTAAATTTTAAATGATACACAACAGGAGAGATAATGGACGCACACCACCCCGTTGGTGGCGTACGGCCATTATATCTTTCTCTTCAGTATATATGGTGGAGAGCCCCTGCATGGGACTATAACAAATACACTCACCTGAGTGGTAAACATTCCTCAGTGGGATACACAACAGGAACAATAGTGGAAAAGTATTTAAACAAGGGTCCAACAAGAAAGCACTCAGTCATGTTAAGTATAAGTATGTTAAGTATGTTATGCATATTGTGAGGTGTTCATCATAAGAGTTAATGGCTTTATGTCACAGAGTGACCCTTGAATGGGACACTTGGGAGACCAAGTCTTATATAGCATGGGTGTCAAACTCAATTTCATTGTGGGCCACATCAGCATTATGGTTGCCCTCAAAGGCTGGTTGAACACCCCACTCCCCCTTACATCAGATGTCAAGGGCCCACCATCAGAAGTCAAGAGTCCCCCACCATTCCTTACAGCACAGTGCATCCCCTTTACTTTGTGCGGCTGTCGGGAAGAAGTTGGGGGCAGAGTTGGGAAGCTGAAAGTGCAGGGGCTGGAGGAGGACCAGAGGGAGGCTAAAGTCAGCTGCTGGAGTCGGATCAAAGCTGAGACCAGGGGAGGTGGAGACAAGAGGGTGCTGCAGCTGCATGGGAAACCACAGGATCTGGTGGAGGAGTTCTGCCGTCCTCTCTGCTGCTAACTGCTCAGACAAGGTGTGAGTGGGGATGGGACGGGACGGGGGGGGGGGGGGGACGGGGTGCTGCACCTGCAGGAAAGGTGTGAGGGCCACATGAAATGGCCTGTGGGCCTTGTGTTTGACCCGTGTTCTAGGGGATATGGCCCACCCAACACTACATGTATTGATAGACTCCTTATCTAATATCATAAACATTCATATTTTGTTAAAACAGCTAGAAAGTACTTTCAGAAGGAAAAGGCCAGCAACAGCCTCTATAATTTTCTCAGTACAGGGTTTTTAGGTTTGTTTAACAAGGTCAATCAAGCAGCAGCGCTGGTCTCTTCTGCCTAGATACAAGTTCTTTAAACGCTCTTAAAAGCCACGAGTAGAATTGTTTACTATTCAATTTCTGATCATAAAGCATGTTAAAGTGGACGTAAACCCTCACATATACCCAGTGAAGTGAATAGCCTCAGATGATACAGAGATGAAAAAATAAATAAAAAAAAAACACGCCTACATAAGTTTTACATGTATATCTGCTGTCTTTAGCTTTCTAGACTCTTAAGTGCACATCAGGTTACAAATTTTTCTTCCCGTTTCAGCTGTGGTGTCTGGGCATACACTGTATATGAGCCGATTGGAGGAAAGGCACCCCCCTTTCACATAGGCAAAGGAATGAAGCAACTTGCAGAGCTGTGCTGTGAATAGACCAGCTCTCTGCTTATCTACAAGTATCCTCCCCCACACAAAACATCCAGCTGCTTTTATTGCATGTGTCAGAGAGCTTGTCGGAAGTTATTTTGATAACAGAGGAATTGAGCAGCAGAAAGACATGGGACTTAGAGCCCATTCACACAGGGACTTGTCCCGCGACTCTGCCGGGCGATCTTCACACAACTTCAAAGGTGACTTGCAAAATGACTTCTGTATTGAAGTCAATGGAAGTCGCCCTGAAGTCGTCTTGAAGTAGTACAGGAACCTTTTTCTAAGTTGGAGCGACTGGAGTTGCTCCTATTAGAACGGTTCCATTGTACAGAAAGGGACGCGACTTGTCAGGCGGCCGAGACGCCCCTGTGTGAATGGGGTCTAAGGGATTTAGAGAGAGATAAGTAAACACTAGAGGTAGACGTGGCCAGGTCAGATTTCATAAATGGGGTTTACATCCACTTTAAATATTTACACAGAAAAAAAACATTTTTATGTTCACACATACCTTGAACTACACCCCATGGGTACTGCCTGGCTCTCACCAGCTTATTCCCAACTTTTACTTCTTCTGTGCTCCCGACTACAGCAAATGGGAGATGAGCCTAAAACACAAGTTATAATGGGGATATATAAATACATTTGATAAAGGATCAGACATGAGAGCCAACAACAAAATGTAAAAACAATAATTGGCAATTAACTATGTAAAAAAAAAACACGTCGGGCAAACAAGGAATGTCCAAACAAAACTTCATCTGAATATTTTGGTGCACCTTGTTCCCCAAAGCTTCCTCCTTGGCAGAACTCACTCTGGTGTAATCACCAGGACCAGCTTTCAATTTGTAGCACTCTGTTTCAGGCGTGCCAAGATAAGCTGCTGTATAAATGAAACCTGCAAATTACACAGGTAATCTGTATCCTGCCTACTATGAAAAGAATTTGCCATGATTTTCAGCACTGTTTGAACATGCAGGAAAACTTATGTGCACAGATCTGTAGGAGTGGAGTCCGGTGTCATTTTTAGATCCACTGATCTTCAAGTGAAACAGTAGATAAAATGAATCACAGATATCCAAAAGCACACAGTGTCACAAACAAGAATGAGAACAACCAGTTTTCAATGTTTGGTGATCTCTAAGTTTATTGAGAGTAAGCCTTAAAAAAAAACATTTGCTGGAGCAGCCAAGATTGGAGAAAACAAACAAACATGGTACCATAGCTAAAACCAGCTTCTGTAGTCACTTGTCTGCCACTAGAGAGCAGTGGAGCACTACAAGATACATAGGAGTAACAACAAGCAAGCAGGTTCTCAATAGAAAAAAATAAAATAAATCAATGCTGGATGTAGTAACATGATGTATAATGATAGATTACATAAATCACAACAGGCACAGGAAATTCAAAAGGTATAAGCCAAGATTAAGTCTATATCAAATTCAAAATCGCATGAGAACGATTAAAGCTTGACACGATCTTTGTGAAAAAGTTTTCTAAAAACATAAGTAAAATATATAAAGAATTTCAAGTATGAATATTGATCTCCACTTGCTTTCACGTCCTGTGCCGGCTGCCCTACTGCATTCTGAACACAGGTCAGCTGCTTGGTACAGATGCCATTCAGAGAATGCTTTGGATTTTTCTAAATGAATGCAAAGTATTCTCTGATTGGTCGAGAGGCCGGGCAGTGAAGACATGCTTTCTACTTCGTCCAATCAGAGAACGCTTTGCCTTCATTCAGAAAATGCAAGCATTTTCTCTCTCTATGGGCTGTGTTAGGAAGAACAAATAGCTAACCAACCCACTAACATGTTCAATGCCATTCCAAGTCCTTTATACTTACATTCATTACAGAGTTAATCTCAGCCACCGCTTCGTCATCAGTCGGGAATTGGTAAATCTGGACGCCATTGCTAACCAGCTCACTCATAATCTTGATTTTGAACTTGTGGAGTTCACTCTTCGATATTGTGTCAGCTTTAGCAATTATGGGAATGATGTTCACCTAGAGAACAGAAAGAGGAATTTAAAAAGAAAAGATCAACACACCATGAATTAGAAAATGTGCCTTTAGATAGAGAAATTCCACTAAAAAAAATAACACAAAAGACTAAAACAAAGTCCAATAGTAATTTTATGCGCCCTATTCACACCAAAATATTGGTGAGGTGTGGTATGAAATGCGGAAAACTGTCTACACTGCACTGGATGGCACTGCACATCAACGCAACACACTGCTGGTGCGCAGTGACATGAATAAAGTTGCGGGAATAAAATAAAAAAAAGCACACACACACACACACACACACACACACAAACTACAAGCGGTGTGAAAGCCTAAAACACACATTGCACTGCCCCTTGCAAAAAGCCGGAACTGCTCTAGCCTGAACAGTAAAACGCTGCGTTTTATCTTGCTGGCAGGCTAGTGTGAACGTAGATTTAAATACAGGGTTGATCATCGGGTACAATAGTTCTAACCCAATGATTATGTGCTGGACACAACCCCTGCTCTCTACAACTGTCTATTTCAAACTTGTGGAATGCAAAATCTGAGAGTGACATTTGTCACTGCATCAACTGTTTATAGCTCAGGATCTGGCCTCTCCATCAATAAATGCAACCAAGCCTGCCATATGCATGTGATAAAATCAAATGTAGGCGTTGGCCTTCCATTCACATATTGGACAATAGAGACTCATTTTAGATCAGACATTGACAGCTCTTAGTAGTCACTAGCATCACAGACACATGGCAATTACTGGTAAACTATACCTATACTTCCAGATACCCGATCCCAGGATTAGAACCATTAACCTCAGTTACATTACTACTTGCCTCCACTACCTTTCTAGGTTAGCTTTGGATGTCTTCAAATAAAGGTAGGGGGTAACAGTTGACTATTTTTAACCCATATGCTGCTAGCTTTAGTAAATAGATTGGAAAGTTTACTCAAACTTTTTTTTTTTTTTCCTTTACATGTTTCTCCATTGCTTTCGGATTTCTGGCCTAGGAAAAAATAATGTCATACATCCCAGGAGTCTTCATGGGTATTTTTTTATTTCATCTGGAGAAAGAGGAAGGGCTTTTTCAGCAAACCACACCCTTCTGTTGCATGCCCGAGTTAAGGGCAGATAGATTCCATTAACTAAATGAAACGTGGAATATAAAATAATTAAAGTGGTTTCAGCGCCCCCCAAATACTTACCTGGCTCCTCTTTTGATCCAGTGCTGTGCCTGAGAGCAGCATTACCGCTCTCTGTTTACAGGCACAGAGGCAGCAGCAGGAACCATTGGCACCTGCTGCTGTCAATCAAGCAGGGGGTGGGTCTAAGCCACCTTATGTGCATCTATGGACGCATGCAGCCTGGCTCAGGATCAAGCCTACAAGTCTGCGATCATAGAAAGCACTTGCTATTAGGGCAGACCCAGAGGTGAAGGAGGAGCCAAGGGTGCCAGCAGGGGACCCCAGAAGAGGTGTTTTGGGTCCGCTTGGTGCAAAATCATTGCACAGAGCAGGTAATGAGAACCTGTTAATTATTTTAGGGAAAAAAAAATTAAATAACTGAGCATTTACAATCACTTTGAATATTGTTTTCGGCTTGTGGTGCTACATAGAGTAAAGTTCTGCTTTAAGTGTTTAGAGGGAGAGGTTTAGAGCCCTGTACGTTTGAGTTTAGACTTACATGTTTAGAAGGGAAAGAGCTAGGCGATTGGATAAGATTTGCACTGGCTCAGGACAGCAAGAGCTCTGAGAACCATTGAAGTTTTTTTATGGACATAAGATGGCAGTAGAATGACTGAGGTAGTACGTGACGATTAAAGTAGAACTGAAGGCACATTTTTTTCCCCATTAGGGAGAATTCCCTTCACATCCTGTACCATAGCCGAAACAGGAAGGGAGAGGAAATCCCTTGTCACTAAAAATGGTATTGCCCTTTGAGGATTTCCCTTCTATTCCTCTAAGCCCCATTTACACCTGAGCATTCAGTAACTCAAAGCGCCAAAACGACCAACAAAGAAAATCCCACAAAATGTTAATGGTGGCTGTTCACATACTGTATGAGCGCTTCTTAGGCAGACTTGGGCATTTTTGGCCTTCAAGACTTAATGGAAGGAATGCCTGTAAAAACTGTTGAATCAAGCATATTTTAGGCGATTTTTTAGCCTGTAAGAACTGCTTCTCCTCTCCCTAGTGCCTCAGGCTGCATTTACACTTGAGCCAAGTGTTTTCGGGTTGTTTTTACAGGCTTTTTTCCTTTTTTTTTATTGTGTTTAGCCAATGGAAAGCTAGTTACGAAGGAAAGAAAAACATGCAAAATACACATTTTCCAGGCGTTCCCCATTTAAATCTACTGGAACTTAAAAGAAGCTCCCATACTTTGCGCTTCAAGGTACACTACACTTTGGATGGGGAGCTTTCTGGAGCTTCGAGCTACAAAACGCTCAGGTGTAAAGGGGTTTCAACGAGGACACAAACCGTAATGAAAGCCTGACACCTATTCCAATCCCCCTCTATCTGAAACTAAGTAAAAAGTGCCTTTCGTTATACATGAAATAAAGGAGAATGATTATAGCCCAAACATGCATGACTGTACTAGCTACGCATACATGTTTAGGTCTTGTGCAAACACCCTGGGGCTGGTCTTCTCTTATGGGAGCAGCAGTGATTGGTCAGTAAAGTCCATTCCAGATAGGTTTCTTCTCTTGAAGTCTGCTGACCAGGAGGAGTGCCCACACCCAGGAGCTGTCCATAGAAAAACTACGGTTTTTCAATGAAATCATTATTGGCTGTATTAGATGACAATCATCTATTATGTATGGAGTCCCTGCTGTGTGTTTATTTATTTATATATATATATATATATATATATATATATATATATATATATATACACACACACACACACACACACACATACATACATATATATACATATATATACATATATATATATATATATATATATATATATATATATATATATATATATATATATATTAGTCCCTATGAGGAGCTCATTATTAACTGAAATCTAGGTACATATAGGAGAGCATGGTTCTTCAGCAGCATATCTCTTCCCATAATAGCAACCTATTGAAAGCAATAACCACCTTCATCAATTTACTGCATCTAGAAAATAAATAGCAGGGATATTTTCCTAGTACTGAACACTAGCTAAGTACAGGGTAGGAGGGTGCATTCATGTGAAGAGTAAAGTGTGTAGGAGCAAGACAACTGAGAACAGACCCTGTGGCCAGCTGCTATGTAAATGGTGCAGTGTTTCTCCACTCTCCTCTCCGCAATATAAATGGCCAGTGTTTTTCAGACAGCCTGTTTATCTTATCCACACCGCCTAGAACCCCCTAGTTGTTACTCTATTGTCAATGTGCATCACATTTTGTGTCTCCTCCGCTGACAGTATGTCAATTTGATGGCTAACAGCTACAGTATCATTTAAACAATGAACGCTTACCGTGGGCTGTTAACTTATGATGGGCGAGATCAAACAGGGAGGTGTGCAACTCTACATCCTCCCAGCAAACATCTATTATGCTTTCAACTTAATAAGCAAGAACAAAGACTAGGACAGATGTTCATAAGAAGGGCCTGCACAGCTCTATGCAGCATTGAACAATGTAGACATTTTATTAAAGAGGGGGAAAAAAAAAAAAAGTAACCCATCCAAAACTTTTCAGGTTTTTATTGCTGTCTGATGGACAGAATTGGCTTTGCTTTCTGTCCTGGAATCGCCGTTTCAGAGACCGGAAGTGACAGAAAAATTCCCCACTGGCAATACAAACAGCTGTAATACCTGAAAAGGTGCCAGATCCTTCCCAAATACTGGTCGAATGTGTCCCCATTGAAGAGATTTCCCCACACTTCTTGTTTCTGTGACCACTGTCTCATTTAATCCCAGATAATCTCTCCAATTACACCACTAGGAAAAGTGTCTCAAGACCTATTATTCTCAATTTATTAATCTAGGAAAACTTTTAATGTGATTGTGCTCACACACATGGGCACTGCAGAAATCCCCAGCTGAATGATCTCAGGGAAAATAGTGCTCGGACGTACTGAAGATGTTGTCCAATCAGACACCTCCTCCAGGATCCTGAGCTTAGGCTAGGAGGTGTCTGGCCACACTGCCTTTTGTTATTTAGATAACATAAGCATTCCTATTCACATCACATTATTATATAGGATTTAAATCGCACCGGCAGTTTACGCAGCACTTTGATACACTTTGCGATTCTTTGCAGTGCGATTTGAGCCAATTCATTTTGTATGGGCTCAATTTGTACCACACCACACGGCAAAAGGTGCTGGCATTTTTTTATTTTTTTTTGCCACACCAGAATCGGATCACATAGGTGTTCACACCCATGTGATCAGATTCTTGCAATCACACTGCATTTTGCGACATGTTTTGGGGTGTCATTAAACATTGACACAAGTAGCAGATCGCAAGAACGGAGTACGATTTCAATGCGGTGCGGGAAACGCTCAGGATTTGCTGCGTTTCCCGCACCACATATATGTGAACCGGGGCTAAAGAAAAAATAGGATTTTTGTACTCACCGTAAAATCCGTTTCTCTGGCATCCATGGACTGACACAGCGTGTCTTATACACCTTTACACGTGGGTTATGTCCCTGCTTGCAGGAGAAGACCTAGGCAGAATGTGAGATGTTATACATACATTCTAAACAGCCAGAGCTGAACAGCCCCGCCCAGGGGGCGGTCCCTCCGGCATAACCCTCCCACTGCAGCCAGCAGACCTCAGTTCGTAACAAAGCAGTACAAACTCGAAAAGAAGGGTGGGTGCTGTGTCAGTCCATGGATGCCAGAGAAACGGATTTTACGGTGAGTACAAAAATCCTATTTTCTCTTGTCATCCATGGACTGACACAGCGTGTCTTATACACCTTTACACGTGGGATGTCCCAAAGCAGTGTCAAGAGGGATGGGAGCAGTATAAATGGAAAACCAAAAACTTCACTCCAAACAAGGCAGAGCTCCTCAACGGAGGAGTTGCAACATCAAACAGCGGCCTGCAACACCTTGCGGCCGAAGGAAGCATCCGAAGATGCAGCCACATCAACCTTATAAAACTTAGAAAAGGTATGAACAGACGACCAGGTCGCCGCCTTGCACACTTGTGCAACCGACGCTTGATGTCGGAAAGCCCAGGAAGCACCAATTGCCCTGGTGGAATGTGCCGTAACCGGAAAGGGAGGCGCCCGCCCCTTGAGAGCATAAGCTTGAATGACGGTTTGTCTGATCCACCTAGAAATGGTGGCAGACGAAACCGCTTGGCCCTGTTTTGGACCAGAGACAGCCACAAATAGTGAGTCAGACTTCCGAATAGAGGCAGTAGCAGACAGGTACACCCGCAAGGCTCGTACCACATCCAAAGTGTGAAGCGCAAACTCTCTGGGATGCGATGGGTGAGGACACAAGGACGGGAGGACAATGTCCTCATTTAAGTGGAAGGCCGAGACCACCTTTGGCAGAAAAGAAGGTCGCGGACGTAACACCGCCTTATCCTTATGGATGACCAAAAAGGGCGACTTGCAGGACAAGGCCGCCAACTCAGACACTCGTCTAATGGAAGTAATGGCCACCAAGAAGGCCACCTTCTGAGACAAAGTCAAGAGGGGAATATCTCTAATATTCTCAAAGGGAGGTTCCTGGAGAACCGAGAGCACCAAATTCAGATCCCACAGGGGGAGAGGAGGCTTGACAGGGGGGAGCACATGGCGAACCCCCTGCACAAAGGTGCTAACCAAGGGATGACCCCCCAGCGGTCGCTGAAAGAAGATGGCCAAGGCCGAAATCTGACCCTTAATGGTACTCAAAGCGAGCTTTTGGGTCACGCCACGCTGCAGAAAATGCAGGATTCTGGGAACGGAATACGTTCGTGGGCGCCAGTCCAGCTCTTTGCACATGGCGATGTAAGCTCTCCAAGTACGGTGATAGATCTTTCTGGAGGAAGACTTCCGTGCCCTTAACATGGTCGAAATGACCGAATCCGAGAGACCTCGGTCTCTCAGCACCTGGCTTTCAATAACCATGCCGTTAAAGCCAGAGACTGTAAAGCAGGATGAAATATAGGACCTTGAGACAGAAGGTCCCCCCGTATTGGTAACCGCCAGGGAACGTCTGCGACGAGACGTACCAGATCGGCGTACCAGTGACGCCGAGGCCAATCCGGAGCAACGAGGATCACCGGAATTCCCTCGGTCGCTACCCTGCGGAGCAGGTGAGGCAGCAACTGCAGCGGAGGATAAACGTATATCAGGAGATACTGACCCCATGGGGCCACCAACGCATCCGAGGCATCCGCCCAGGGATCCCTGGATCTGGCCACAAACCTCGACCCCCTGCGATTGAGTCGAGAGGCCATCAGGTCCACATCCGGCGTGCCCCACCGTCTGCAAAGGAGTTGAAAGACCTCCGGGTGCAAGGACCACTCTCCCTGGTCCAGCGTCTGGCGACTTAGATAGTCCGCCTGCCAATTGTCTACGCCCGGAATGTAGACGGCCGACAGAGCCGGCACGCTTTTTTCGGCCCACCTCAGGATGCGGGCGACCTCGGAAGCCACAGCTGAGCTCCGAGTCCCCCCCTTGATGGTTGACATACGCCACTGCTGTGGCGTTGTCCGATTGGATCCTGATGGAGTGACCCTGTAGTTTCTCCGACCATGAGGAGAGGCACAGTCTGATTGCCCGTATCTCCAGCACATTGACCGGTAAGAGGGCTACGTCCGGAGTCCAAAGCCCTTGGGCCGACAGGACTCCCCCCCCAGCCCGTCAGGCTGGCGTCCGTTGTGTTCACCATCCATTGGATGGGGAGGAACGACTTACCGGACCGAAGAGCCGGGGACCTCAACCACCACGTCAGGGACGCCCTGACCAGGTGACTCACCTGGATCTGAAGATCCAAGGACAACGGGGATTTGTCCCAAGAGGACAAGATCTCTTTCTGTATAGCCCTGGCGTGCGCTTGGGCATAAGGAACGGCCTCGAAGGAGGCCACCATGAGTCCCAGGACTCTCATGCAAAAGCGGATTGACGATCATTTTCGGGACGTCAGCACCCGTACTGCAGACTGAAGTGTCAGTAGTTTGTCTGGAGGTAGGAAGACTCTTGCCTCTAAGGAGTCCAGAATCAGACCTAGATACTCCAGACGCTGAGTCGGGACTAGAACCGACTTCTGAACGTTCAGGAGCCACCCAAACTCCCTGAGGGTCTGACTGACGATAGTCACACTTTCTTCCAATTCTGAGCCACTGTCTGCTCTTAGAAGAAAATCGTCCAGATAGCCCACGATAGCAATGCCTCGCTGTCTCAGCAAAGCTAGGACTGGAGCAAGCACCTTGGAAGAGCCACAAATTGATAGTGGACTTCGCCGACCGCAAAGCGCAGAAACTTCTGGTGGCTGGCGCAGATCGGAAAATGCAAGTAGGCGTCCTTGATGTCCAAGGATGCCAGAAAATCCCCTTGATGGAGTGTCGCGATCACTGTGCGAATGGATTCCATGCGTAATTTTTGCACCTTCACGAAGGCATTCAGGGCCTTGAGGTCCAGGATTGGCCGAACCCCGTCCTTTTTTGGAACAACAAACAGATTCGAGTAGAACCCCTGAAACCTCTCCTGGGACGGAACCGGCACCATTACTCCGGACCCGATCAAATCCTGTACAGCCCCCAAGAGGGCTGCCCGACGGGCAGGAAGGAGAGGGAGATTTGAGGGAAAGAATCTGTCTGGGGGCCATGAGCGGAACTCTATTCTGTATCCTGAGGTGACCACCTCGCACACCCACCGGTCGGAGATCCGGGAGGTCCACCGATCCGTGAACCTGCAAAGTCGTCCCCCCACCCCAGAGACGGGCGAGGGCAAGACTTCACGCGGAGGCGGGCTTGGGAGCCGGCTTGTTCGGCTTACGCACCCAGGGGCGCTTGTGCCCGCCAGCCGCACTGTTGTCAGTCTGGGATGGCTTACCCGTGGACTCTGACGGACGAAAAAAAAAACAAAAACAAAAAACTTTTTTGCTGGAAAGGAAGGACCCGGTTTACGTCGGGCCTCCTTACCCTTGATAGTTTGAGGAAGGAGAGTGCTTTTACCTCCCGTGACATCCTTGATGATGTCATCCAGAGCAGCACCAAAAAGTCTACCACCCTTAAAAGGTAGATCCGTCAGGAGCTTCTTAGAGGCTAGGTCAGCAGACCAGCATTTCAACCAGATGAGACGACGCAATACCACCGGCGAGACAGAGGCCCTGGATATTAAAGGGGCCGCGTCCAACGTGGCGTCGCACACATATATCAGACCCTGCACCATCTGGTGGGCCAGAGCAATAGTGTCTGGAGGAAGGTTATACTCCTGCACAGTTTGGTGCAAAATTTTTGCCCATTCCGTGAGTGTCAGACACAAGGGTCGCCGCTACTACTGGCCGTAGGGCGGATCCCAACAAGGCGAACATGGCTCTACTCACCACTTCTGACCTCCTGTCAGTGGGGTCCTTAAACGCAGGAGTCCCCTCCATCGGGAGAGTGGTGGCCTTGTTTAAACGGGCGACTGGAGGGTCGACCACCGGGGGAGAAGCCCACTTTTTAAGCAGGGCGTCTTCAAAGGGGTATCTAATAGACAAACGCCGCGGGACCATGAAAGTCTTCTGCGGCTTTTCCCAGACCTGGTCAATGAGCTGGTCAAAGAAAGGTACATATGGAAAAACCTTTTTAGAAGGCTTGGTCTTAAAAGAACTAAAGGAGACTGTATCCGCCTGAGGTTCTGCAGTCGCAGCATTTAGCTTGAGAGTTTCCCTCACAGCATCAATGAGTTCACTAACAAGCGCCCTGTCATTTACTGACTCAGAACTGGAGTCTTCCTCACAAGGAATGTCCTGTTCAAAACCATCCAAATATTCAGAGCTAGGGTCCTGAGCAGCAATAGCTAGGCCCATATCTGAATCAGAGCACTCCCCTTGTGGAGATAAAGTGGGGAGAGGGCGTTTTTTTGCTCCCTTGTGCTCACACACAGCTTCCATCCTGGTCAGAAATGATTCCAGGACTGCCGACAACTGGTCCATAGGGACCGCAGGTGCTGGAGCACTGGCTGCTGCCTCTGGCATGTTAGGGGAAGCTGGTGACTCTGACTCCATAATGTCCCCCTCTGAGACCACCCACAGGCTGTGCTGACTGAAGTAGGGGAATGCCCAGGGGACCCACCAACCTGACCAGGACCGCTCGGTTCCGCTGCCCTGTCTCTCCGCGCCGCGCTGCTCAGCGTGAGTGAGCTGAGAGGAGAGAGACTGTGAGGAGATTCGCGCCGTTCCTGAGCGGCGCTAGAAGAAGGTGCGGCTACAAGAAAATGGCCGCCGCAATGTGCTCTGGCGGCCACGGCAAGATGGCCGCCAATGTAAAAAACAGCACAGTCACCAAACATGGCGCCGAACGGCGCCCAGGCCCCTCACTCTCAAATAAACAGCCCCAGCGAAATGCAGAGCAGCATGAGCCCCCCCCCCAGGACAGTATGGCCCCCAGGCACCCCACACAGTACAGCGCCAGCGAAGTGCACAGAGAGTGACATTAAAAAACACGGGGGGAGACAGGGAAATCCCCCACATAAGAAACACACAGCATGTACTCACCTGCAGCCAGGAGAGACTACTTACCCGTCCCCTGAGGGACCCACTGGTGTGTTTCTGACAGAACTATCACAGTGCGGTACTGAGTAGCTGTCGGCCCGGTCCACCGCGAAAGATACAGCCGGACTGTTCTATCTTGAGAGGACCGCGGAGCTGGAAGCCCACCGGCCACCCCTGGAGTCGTGGGGCATGTCGTGAACTGAGTCTCACGCACACAAGGCGAGGATCAGCACGCTCGATGGTCGGACAGGGAAGACTACGAGGATATCTTGTACCCAACCTGTTGCCCAGCCGACAGTTGATAGAAGATCTCAAAAGACAGAAAGAAAAAAAAAAAATAGGAAAAAATTCCAAAAGGAATAAAAATAGGTCAGGAGACTGGCTCCTGAGAGAGCCACGTCTTCTCCTTCTGCTAGGCAGAAAAAAACTGAGGTCTGCTGGCTGCAGTGGGAGGGTTATGCCGGAGGGACCGCCCCCCTGGGCGGGGCTGTTCAGCTCTGGCTGTTTAGAATGTATGTATAACATCTCACATTCTGCCTAGGTCTTCTCCTGCAAGCAGGGACATAACCCACGTGTAAAGGTGTATAAGACACGCTGTGTCAGTCCATGGATGACAAGAGAAATTCCAGATTTTTGGATTAGATCTTGTCAACTACAAGATCTGTGGCCACTTATCTCAACGCTCTTGCTGTCCTGCTTTAATTCTGTAAAGTAAGGAATCCTCTACCACCCTCCAAATCCCCCCACTCTCAGCACTAATCCTCCCCACTAAATTTCTCCTACTAGCACAACCCCCCCCCCCCCCAATCATCCATACTAGCACTGATCGCTGTCGACTAAAAACAAGCACAGCAGATGTTCTCTGTCTGACTGAAACCTCTGACAAGACAGAGAGATGGAGTTGGATAAATCCCACTCATTGGACTCATTTACTTGTGTGTATAAATGTCAGTACAAGCTACTAAGCTATGTAAACAGTCTCTTCACAACAAAGTAGATATTGATAACTGGGATAACGTTAAAAGTTAACTAGAGCTCCATCTGCTGGCTGTATGAAAGAACACACATTTACAGGATTACACTTTATTTTACTTTTCCGTTATGACCATAACAAATAGAAATATAGGTACAAATTCCTATACAAAACTATAAGTTAAACTTAAACAAGTGGCTTTTTTTTAAATTATTATTATATCCCAACCTTGTTGTACAGCACTTTTCAAATAGACTTCCTAGTAAAGCAAACATATAGAAACAGGAAAAAATTCAGCTTGTTTTTATACCATGCAACATCAAAGAAAAAGTAGTCAGGACAGGTCACTACCTTACTATCCAGCTTCTTCATGGTGACCAGATCTAAAGATTTCAGGGAGTGCCCAGTTGGTGTAATGAAGTACAGGCAGACATGTATCCTAGAGTCATGGAAGTTAAAAAGGGATCGCCGGATCTTCAGCTCTTCTTGGAGATAATTCTCAAATTGAGTATCGATGTAGTCAACGACTGACCTGTAACTGCACAAAGACACTATGTAAAGCTGCTGTTGGTGTAATCATTTTGCCACTTCATTTAATTTGTACGATATACCATCTGTCGTCTGTGGAACCAAATCTGTAAAATAAAAAAATAAAATAAAAAAATCACACAGCCTAGGGGCTGCAATTGCAATATTTTAGTAGGATGTGCAGCTGCCCCCTTGTTTCAATATACTGTATATACTCGAGTATAAGCAGAGTTTTTCAGCACATTTTTTTGTGCTGAAAATGCCCCCCTCGACTTATACTCGAGTCTGTGTCATCTGCATACCTGATGAGCCGTCTCATGCAGTCAGACGGCGGCCATCCACTGTACAAAAGCCGTGCCTCCTCCTCGTCTTTATCCGCGATAGGGGAACACTTACTCAGTTTCCCAGCAGTAAGTCAGTGTTCCGCCTATCACGGGCATCCTCTCGTCCTCGTTCCACGGACGAGGACGAGAGGATGTCCATGATAGGTGGAACACTGAACACTGCTGGGAAACTGAGTGTTCCACCTATCACGGACGAGGAGGCGTGCAACGGGCACAGTGAGGCGTGCAAATGGTCATTGTTGACCCTCTTTTCCGCTTACAGTAGCTGCTGCATTCTCACCCTAGGCTTATACTCGAGTCAATACGTTTTCCCAGTTTTTTTGTGGTAAAATTAGGTGCCTCTGCCTATAATTGGGTCAGCTTATACTCGAGTATATACGGTACTATCATGTGAAGAAAATGGGGGAAAAAACAAAAAACAACCTATTTATACTAGATGAGGTGTTTTGATCTGTGGTCATAAAGGCATGGCACAATGTTGATCTAGCGAAGTGTAAGAAAATGTTTTGAACAATACAATATGGTTTCATTGGCATATAAACTGTTAAACTAGCCAAAAGCCCAAGAGGCTGTGTGGGTCAGATCGTTGCTCATTACTAAACAATGCTGTTTCTGTGTTTTAACCCAAAGAGCTGAACAGTTTTCCTCCATAGGCATCAATGAGAGTAAAAGTGTGGGCCAGAGCACACGCGCCCAATAGTTCAGCCAAGTTCAAACTTTCAAAGAACACAGTAGCAGCAAAGGGTAAAGGGACCAGAGAAAGTCACATCAAGAAACAAAGGATTTAAAAGCCCCGTCACTATTATCTTTAAAAGCAGTAACTACAGCCATCATAAAAACAGCTGGGCATACCAGTCAGGAAAATCTCAACTATTTCATATACAAATGTAAACCCTTGGGGATTAGCTTGATGTCTGCTCTAAAGATTCCGTAAAAAAGATCTGATCTTAATCTTTGCCAATCTAAATAAAGCCAGTCTTGTTCACCAAAAACAAATATTATACTGTGATAGCTTGATTAATATTTGTCATCATGAACAAAAGTACTGTATATACTCGAGTATAAGCCGAGTTTTTCAGCACTTTTTTCTGTGCTGAAAATGCCCCCCCATGGCTTATACTAGAGTCACCTTTTTGCGCCTGATCTCCCGGACTTTGGGGACCCATTACCAGAATGTGTGCCAGGGGACCTACGACATGTAGCCCCACTCTTCCTCTACAAGTGTGAAAAGTTTGTTGTCTGGGGGACCTACGGCCGGGGAGCACAGATTTTTCAAAGCCGGGCACTCCTTCCATAGACTCCCATGTTAAACGTCAGTCTAGGCATGGACACAGTGAGGCACGCAGATGGACACCCTAGGCTTATTCTCGAGTCAATACGTTTTCCCAGTTTTTTTGTGGTTAAATTAGATGCCTCAGCTTATATTCGGGTCGGCTTATACTCGAGTATATACAGTATTTGAATCTCTAGAAAGGAGAACTTGGAGGGAAAAGCTGGTAAACAGAGAGAAGAGCCAGGCATTCTAATCAATATGAGTTAGCTTGACCAACTGTGCAGCCTTTAAAAGCAGTCATGCAATTGTAGTCTTTACTAAAAATTCTGCAGGATTGTAATAAATCTCAATAAACAGTGAAGCACTCTTTAAGCACCAATTAGAAAATATTACCACAACACTCATCAGATCACACAGTGATAAACAAATCATGTGCAATAATTAAACCAAAAATATGAAAAAAACAGTCCCCAATAATTTAATTGGAAACGTGAAAACAGCCCTATACAAAGGCCAATATTTTTGTATGGGTTCATAAACAGTCACCAGAAAACGTGGGCCATAAAAATATTCACAGTATCCGAAATCTTCCATCATGGACAGACACCACAGTGTCACCTATGCACCCAATTGGAAGTCCCCTCAATTGATGTGGGGGACCCCTTAAATAAATCAAGGCGGTCAAAAGCGCCTTAATCACACAAGCAACGGGTCAGCAGCACCCCGGAGGAGAAAGCCCACAGGCGCGAAACGGCCCGTGTGACATTACGTTGGGAGGGGCCAGGCACCATCTTGTTGCGTCTGCAATCTGACATTATGTATATCCATGCTGTGACTGGACACTTGTAAGTGTCTCTGCACATTGTGTTATTCGTTTTTAATTAATGTCAATGGCATTATTACACTAGTATTGGATCTTCTTTGCATATTTCCTTTGAGCTATTCATGCTGATATAGCATAAGAGCTGCAGAATATGGAGATGAGACTGGGGTGCGGCAGACCTGTTGCTTGTGGTATTTTTGGAGTCTTTGCAAAGATTATTTTTGGTCAATATATATTTTTTACATTAATAGCGTAGGGTCATTACACTACATCTCAGAATAGCAATACAAGCGCAGATATTTCAGGGGACCTTAGAAGATGAAAAATAAAATAAAAAGGACGTCCGGAAAGTTAATGCCCAAGCCTCTATCAGTCCATATTTAGGGAAGAAAGAAAATGTGTTCTGTTGTTGCGCCTCCTAGTAGTGTATTTACATTAAATTTATTCTATTGGTTTTTACCTAAATATTTATTTTGAATACTTAATACAGAACAAAGTATTTCCAGAGCACTGTGGGTTATTTAAAAAGGGACCACAAAAAACAGTATGTGACCTGAGGCTCCCTTTGAGCCATCCATTAAGAGATTAATCATTCCTCTGACCCATTTGCTTGTGTGTGTAAATTTTAGTTGCAGCCATTACACTTTGTTGGAAGGCTACAAGCCTAAAAAAGTGGGTAAATTAAATGAGCACACATTCTATGCAAGGCCGTTCATGGGACTACGGACTTCCCAGTGGTAGTAGTAATCATTCAAAATGCCAAATAAAAAAACAGCTTACACAATTTGCAATTGTGAATGTTGATCCCAGTAAACTACCATAGGGGTCCCCAGAAATTTAGCACAGTGCATCATCCAGCCCCACTGCCATCAGCCTGTCAAACTCTACGAGAGGCTGCTTTGGCTGGACTGGGCACAAATTGGTAGGGAAATTTGACACGTTCGTTAATAAAAACAAACCATACAAACACGTTATTACTTAACTGCAAAGGTTTTGCACTGAGCAGCCCCGATCTTCCTCTTCTGAGGTCCCCCACCAGCACTCTTGGCGGCTGCTCTTCCAGGGTGCTACCACAGGGAGCTGCCTCCTATGGTGCCATGTGTGGGTCTATAGAACCCCGCTCCTTTGTCACTGAATTTGACTGAGAGCAGAAGGAGCCAATGGTTCTCACAGCTGTCAGAGTCCAGTAAGGAAGACGAGAGAGAGCAGTCGTGGCTCTGAAGCAGTGTTGGCTCAGGCAAGTATTTAGGGGGGCTGAGAGGGGGGAGAGCAGGCAATACAAAGGTTTTTTACTCTACTGCAGAGAATGCATTAAAAGGAGTTGTAAAGGCAGAAGGTTTTTTTATCCTAATGCATTCTATGCATTAAGATAAAAAAAACCTGTGTGCAGCAGCCTCCCCAATACTTACCTGAGCCTCATCTCTGTCCACGAACGTATCGGCCATCCGAGACACAGCAGTGGCGCTACCGCTGCTGTTAATCAAATTCAGTCAGCCAATAACGAGAGAGGGGCAGGGCTGAGCCGCAGCACTGTGATTGAATGGACACTTTGAGCTGCGTCTCGAAGAGGAGGATCAGGGCTGCTCTGTGCAAATCCACTGCACAGAGCAGGTAAGTAGAACATATTTTTAATGAAAAAAAGTAGTCTGTGTTGCGCACATTCGTCCCTGGGCACATACTTTACTAAACATAAGTACTGCTTCATGCACTGTCCCGCTGCAGCAGCAGACAACCTCTGCAGAGATTTATAGGCTGCCAGTAGCAGGATTGGATGATGCAACTGTGCCTTCCACCCACACCTAAACACTGGAACCTCATACACTGGGGTGGTGTAGTCGGACAACGGTCAGAATTCAATACTCATCAGGAGATTTTTCTATCTGCACTGTATAGCGTGGAAGGTGGAAACGGTTAGATTTTTATAATCAGCTCACAAGCTAGTGCTCCGCTAGTGTGTGCCCAGCACAACACACATACAATCGCTATAAACTATGGACAGATGTAGAGATAAGAGAGTGGTGGTATATCAAGTGCTGGCTTGCTGCCACATTTAGAGCAGCATTACTGGCAAATGCTTCTGAGCTCAGCACCCCTTTCAGTATAAAATGCCCCAATTTACAATAAAAGCCTATTTAACCACATTGTCAATTAGAAGTTCACACTCTAGCCCCAGTACTAATGACTTAAATTGACAGTGCATGTATCAGTACAGAAAAGGAAGCCACAGGCATGTCATGGCAGAGCCAAGACTTACTGGAAAACATGCAAGAGACACTTGTGCCTGATTTATCTCTCTCAGACACGGAGCTGGCTGCTGTGCTTCAGACAGTGCAAATATTTCTGAAGAAAAGGGCTCACAGAAAAGTGTTACGTCTATTAGTTTAATTACAGGGTATGACAGAAAAATAAAATATGGCTGCCTCACCTGGCTTGGGAGACAGAATGAATTAGGCTACACAGTAGCTAATAGTGAGGGTGCTTCTTCAGAGTCAAACTGCACTTTTTAGCACAGAACTGTACAAATTATATATATTCTGAATAAATTGTAATTACTGTTTATTTTTACCACTTCGCTGACCTCAATGCTGCATGCAATAGAGGCCACAGGAAAACGTTTCCACACACATTGTAATAGGCCTGCAGCCTTATAGAAGCAGCACAAGTATCTGTGGAGATGTCGGTCAGACCTGGTCAGGTTTGTCACTTTTGTTTAATCTTTCTTTGTCTACACAAATAGAACATCTATGTTACCACATTTTCTTTGACACCCCTAGAACAGGATATTTGTGGCAGCATGCTTCCGTGCACCTTATAATAGACATATATTCCCAAAGAAATGTTCATTTCCTGATGCAACATCTCTACTACCCCTAGCAGAGTTAGTGCATCCCAGTTCCTACCACTGTGATGTCTGCATGTACTGTATATGTAAATAAGCATATAAATAGAATCCTGAATAAAAAGGAACTCAGACATGGAGTACTACATTTAGAGGCACTTACTTCATGCAAACCCAAAAAAACAAAAATGTAAAGTAAAATATACACTGAAACTTACCAGTCCTTAGGTCCCATTCACACAGGCATACCGATCTTTACACCCATGCAAAACTGTCTTCACCCATGTGAGATGCAGAGGTGTTCCACACAGCCCATTGCAGGCAGCCTGTTCACATCAATGACAGGCAGCCGGCTGCACAGACCTCCACAAGTTCCTAGAGTGTACATTTGTGAGGGTTCAATGCACGGATGAGGACACAGACTGTATTCTGAACCCACACAGATGTACACCCCAAGGTATGCATGGAGATCCGTGCAGCTGGCTGCCTTTCGTTGATTGACTGTCTGCACTGGGCTGTGTGGAACACATCTGCATCCCTCACAGGTTAAGATGGCCTCCTCACACGGTCATATAGATCAGTACACCTGTTAATGAACTCTTAGATGTGGTGACTGCAATAAGTTATTTTTTTACCCTTTTTTTTCACCTGGCGAGCTTGCAAAAAATACTTCCTGTCTGCCTTGTATCACTTATTTCTCCATTCTTTGTTGAGGAAGTCATGGTGAGCATATAAGCTGGCCTTCAAATAGTTTCCCCTTAAGGAGACGGTTGCTGGTGGACGTTTCTCAGACAGTGCTTCTTAATCGCTTAAAGATTTAAACCACTTCCTGTCCGGCCTATAGACAAATGACGGTTGAGCGGGATCACTACAGTTCCAAAAGGACATCATATGAAGTCGTCAAAGTCAAGCGCTTCGCGTGTACCCTATGGGCCACAATGCAGCATGATCTGCTACCCTCCGTGTCCATCAGACCAATCACAGTTATCACAATAGTACACCCTGTGAATGAATGGATAAACTGATATAGAGGCCATTAAGCCATGACTTGCCTTGCTCAACAAAAATGACTGAATTACCAATATGGGTGGTTGGCTGTAGTGTAAGAAGACCACCTAATTTAAGGTTCACCTAACCATGACCTTTTACAAGTACTTTGTTAGTGTCAGTAGCAGACAGACTGAAAGCCTGTCATTAAGAGGCATGCTATATCACCATGCTCAAGAAAATGGAGTTCCTTTAGTGTCAGGACATTAATTGAGGTTTATACTATTAAAGGGTCTGGTTTATACCGCCGGTCTACACATTCCTAGAATGGTTCTTCCAAAAGACACCAACATATCTGGAATAATCACATAGGGAAACGGTAACAGCTTGGAACCTATAATTAGGAAATCACATTTGTCAGGTTGAGGAAAATATTTCAGTCCTGTCTGACTTCCAGACTTTGATCTATCGAGATTTTGGCAAACTGAAAATACTCACTATAGTTGCCAAATAGATTATCACGTTCATTGTTCATGTAGGAAAGGACTAGAAAAGACTGACGTCTAATTCATGCAGTTTGTGCGTTCAGGTGATCACCACATCTCAATAGAAGCAGTCAAACAAAAGTAGCTTTTGGTCAGGTTTAATAATTTTACCCCAATTGCCATTATATCTGCTAGTTAAAGTAAAAAACTTAGCGCCTTTTCTTAAGGTCGTCTTCCAAGTAAAAAAAAATTCCTTTATTCCTAATCCACGCAGCGGCCAGGGTTCTCCTACCCTTCCTGGCTATCTACATCCTCAAGTACAATGCAGGACTGCTGACACTGTATAGTACGTGATGACATCAGAGAGCTGCAACCGGCCAAGTAGCAAAATGAAGTGCCTTCAGGGGACCGGTAACAGAGAGAGAAGGAAGCCTGTGGGAAGAAGGAATAAAGTATTTCTTTAAAAGATTAATTTAACTAGGTTACGAGGAATATTCAGAATTATAGTTTGTCCAAACCCGTCATTTATGCTGGACAGGTTATTTTTCATTTCCTTGATTTCTAAATGCAAAAAAAGGAAATGGTATTTATATACTGGATATGCTTATTAAATGCACTAACCACACAGTCATCTAAATACAATATTATTTTTGTGACAGCAGTTAAAGTCCTACTTGAGAGAGAAGACACCTTACGATGCCAACTATTACCCTTATTTACAAGTTAAAGCCTTTGTGATTGGGGCCCAACTTTCTCATCTTGAGGGCCAAGCCCTGCCAACTGCCACTGCCCTGTCTTATCAGACTTAGCAGCTTGGGGCTCTTTGGATGGCAGAATTGAAGTTTAATGGAGCTCAGCCATGAAGTCAGGGAGAGTGTGTCTCCCCCCCCCCCCCCAACAAATACAGTCCCTACCCTACTATTCCAGATATACCAAACAAAATTGAGCAATCTCTGATGCTTGCCTGTCGTCTTTGTTGATCTGGTCCCCAAAGCCCACAGTGTCCACAATCGTCAGTTTCAGGTGTACATTGCTTTCCTGAAGTTCATATGTGCGTGGTCGTAAACGAACTCCGTTTTCATAGTGGCTGGCTTCTTCCGTCTCAAACGTTGTGTTAAAGAGTGTGTTCATTAATGTGGACTTTCCAATACCGGTTTCACCTAAGAGATAAATAAGGTAATTTAATTATACAAAATTATGGTACCGTATCTAACCTGAAAAACATTTTTTTTTATATATTGCAGCATACCAGTACCAAGTTGTGGTGGCTGCATAAGATATTAATTGGTGGGAAGGGGGGGAGGGGAAGGGGGGAAGTGGGAATGGAAGAAAGGGGATCAGTCTGTGTAGAGCAGACCGAAAGCGGTTACTATAGGCAACAGATTGTAGATCCAGAGGCGGAAATGATTTTAAAATTAATCATTTATTCCTGTTAACATTTCAAATAGATGTAAGAGGAAACATATGAAAGTGCAGCATTATTTTCAAAAGGTGAATGATCATACATTACATGAATTAATTGGAAACATCTAGTAAACAGACAAGACAAACAAATAACTAAAACATATAACAACACACTTGTCCGGACGTATGGTTCAGTCTTGTATAAGTATGTGACCCAGTGACTGCATAAGTCCTTTTTTATTTTTTTTCAGGCTAATCCTGACAGTTACATACTCCCCTGTCTTAGGCTGACCATGCTTACCAATTGTACTCCATCAGTGGATTTACCCCTAGGTTGGTCACTCCTAATTTGAACTACAGAATGCTACCTTTTCCTACCTCCATAATATGGGTTGGGGGTGGTCTGTAGTTTACAGAGAATAGATCAGGGCTGATACCACTGCTTGGGATTTTAAGAAGTACGAGCCGGTTCACACTGGGGCAACACGACTTCCAGAAGCAACTCAAACACGACTTGAGCATGAATCACAGCGAGACTTGGAGGAGACTTCAGCGCGACTTGTGGTCATTAACAACACGACTTGAAGTAAATTCCTTGTGGCTTCTGGGTAAATTCCTTTCTGCTTCCTGTAAAGTTGCCTTCAAAATGAACAGTGATCAGACTTCCAAGCGACTTCCATTGAAATCAATGGGTACAAGTTGCCTACAGGTCGCCTAGAAGTCTGAAGTAGTACAGGAACCTTTTTTTGAAGTCGGAGCGACTGCAGTCGTGTGCATTAAAAAACATCTCCATTCACTTCAATTAGTTTTAAAAATAGTGCGACTTGGGGCAACTCGGGGCGACCTGAAGTCGCGTCCGGAATCGCCCCCGTGTGAACCGGGTCTTAGGATTTACATACACCTATTACTTCTTATACAATACAGTCTTACAACAGCTGAACTTCCCTAGTGATCTTATATAGTTAATAAAAGCATCTAGACTTTAAACCATACAGAATACAAACTGCAATAAAGGAGTTGCCCAGAGCAGCCAGTCAGATTCCAAGCATTTTGTAGGGAACGTTAAAAGCGAAACAAAGTCAGATTGCAATTTAAAGAGAAGTCATTGAATATTTCTACCAAGTTATTATTGTAACATTTAACACATTTTTATTCATAACAAATCTTCCACATCTTTGATTAAATGCCTTTCCATATTTTTATTATTTTTCAGCAGATGTTCTAACTTACTCAGTGAAATCCTGTTTTCAACTAAGGCACAGTGGAAAGACTGAAAGTAGCGCAAATATGCTGTTATTGCGCGCAGTTAAAGCATACATAAAAAGATAAACCTTTTGTCAAGTTTAATTGCTGTCTGTGTTCCCGCTAGGGAGATCCGTTCTCGAATAGCCCTGATCAACAGTGTCTCTGGGAATGAAAGAGGGGGGAGGGGGGGGGGGGTAAAGCCAGAATTCTGAGTGGTCATCAGAATAGGAGCAAAGGAAGGGAGAATTTTCCATTGGGCACACCTGTTCTTGTGACACGTGTCTAAATAGTTAGAAGTACAAATATCTCTTAAATTCTTGCTGATGCTTTAGAATAAGGCCTGTTAATCTCCCTAATAAGACACAGATGACAAATAGACAGTGGTTTTACTTAATGCAAAAAAAACAATTGGCTTTAGATATACTTTGTGGATCACAAAGGGTGCTGCTGGTGCACGGGTACCCATGTACTTCATTTGATGAGGGGCAGAACGTTGCCATCAATTTCCAGAGATACATTCCTGCCTGTGGCCTTTAAAAAAAAATGCACATATTTTTGCACTTATGTTCCATTAAGAACCACAAGTCTGTCTGCCACAGTGGCAGATGGGACTTGCAGTTTATTCATTTACAGATCTTTAGAATGAATGTTGAAGCTGTGCGGGTGGAGCGCAGCACAGCCATGACAATTTAAAAGGGGACGGCAGCTTGGTCCATCTGCACCATGTTACACCCTAAATACAGATGTAATATGGTGCAAAAGATGGAGTTAGCCTTTAGCCCAAGTTCACACTGCTGCGGGATTGAAATTGTGCAGGTTCAGCTGAACTTACACGATTTCATACCCACATGTCCGACTTCAGGGGCGATTTCAGAGACATCTGTGCGGGTTCCTGCACAGATGTCTATTGAAATCGCCAAAAGTAGTACAGAAACTACTTTTGGGAATTGGTGCTGCACTACAAAGTGCCATTTCCGGCAACAGCTGTTGATTTGACATGTCAAATCGCATCAATGTGAACCTAGGACTAAACACTGCACTCTAAGCAAATTATTGAAATATATACAGTGGGCATAGAACCGCACCTCCTTTAAAATAATCACATTTTGTTGCTTTGCAGTCTGAAATGAAGACAGGACACATTTTTTTGTTTTACCCAACTGTATTTACTCAGATAACAGTACATCTTATAAAAAAAATTCTAACAATTTTGGATGTTATATATAAAATTTCAAAAACAGAATCACTGAGTAGGGAAAAAAAGGATCACCCCCCTCATGTCGGTATTTTGTTGAACCACCTTTTGCTTTAATTACAGCCTTTAGTGTGTTGGGATATGTCTCTACTAACTGCACATCTAGACTTTGCAATATTTGCCCACTCTTCTTTGCAGAACTGCTCAAGATCAGGTAAATCTGATGGTGACTGTTTGTGGACTGTGGTCTTTAGGCCACAGATTTTCCATGGGGTTTAAAAAACGGGGTTCCACCCGCAATTTTTATTTTTTAAAGTCAGCAGCTACAAACACTGTAGCTATTGACTTTTAATAAGGACACTTACCTGTCCTAGGTGCCTGAGATGTCAGCCCCCCCGAGGCCGATCCCTTGATCATGCCAGGTCCCTGTGCCGCCATCCTCACTAAGGGAAACAGGCAGTGGAGCCTTGCGGCTTCACTACCTGTTTCCTACTGCGTATGCGCGAGTCTCGCGGCGCTGTATGAATGGGCGGCTGCTCTCTGGGATCCACACAGTTCCCAGAAGGCAGCGCGCACCAACAACGCGAGGATGAAGACCAGCCGCGGACTAGGAAGAGGCAGATTAGGAAGGGCGGACCGGAGTTCGGTCTCTTTGGACATCGCCCGCCCTGCAAGTGGAACTCTGTGCTGAGTCTGTTGTTCCTGACAGGGCCTGAAGTTTAAGCCTTGTGTTTCCAAAGAGCCTTCTGTTTCCACTGGCCATAACCAGTGTTAATTTCATCAACTAAAACGTTTGTCATAATTTTCGGCAGAGGCTTTTTTACAGTGACGAAAAACTAAATTAAAAAGTACAGCACATTTTCCTCAACGGACGAAAACTATTACGAAAATAAAATCAGTTTTCGTTAAGGAATGAAAACGGGACGTTAATGGCAAGGAGGGACGTTTACCCTCATGAATTTACTGTATAAAAATCGGCGTATAACACAGTGTGTGCGCGTTATACGCTGATATTTGTTTTTTTACCAATAGGGGGCGGGGATCGGGCGGTCCATCCCCGGGTGCCACATTGGGGGGTGGTCAAGCCAGCCGCCCCGCCTCTCCTAGCCCTTGGACAGCACTGCCAACAAAGTCTATCATTGGGAAAAAATCATTGCCAGCCCCTTCTTCTATACTGCTCTGCCTCCAGCTTACAATGAGTGATACAGAAGCTTCCAACCTCAATAGCTTTGTTCTTGTTGGCCGCTCTCCTCCTGCTCCTCCTCCTCCTCCTCCTCCTCCGAGTGTTGCTTTAGATTGGAGGAGGAGAGCGGTCACATGACCATCCATGAATCTTCAGAGGAGAGCAGACATGTGACTGGGTCCATGCAAGAACGAAGCAATGAGGTAAATTTAGAGACTTTGATTTACAATGAGAGTGACACAGGAGGAGCTGTGTATGAGAAAGGGCTGGCAGTGATTTATTCTTAACTTTAAAGTTTAGAGTACGCTGACAGTGCTGTCCCAGGAGACTGGGGGTCTCCTGGGAATGCAGGGGGGCTGTGTATTGTGGGGGATGTGCACTGTTTGGGCCTTGTATTTTGCAGAGGGTGGGGGCTGTGCACTGTGGGGGGGCTTTGTATTGTGCAGAGGGTGGGGGGCTGTGCTGTGTACTGTTGGGGCTTTGTACTGTGGGGGGCTTTGTATTGTGCAGAGGGTGGGGGCTGTGCTGTGTACTGTGGGGGGTTTTGTATTGTGCAGATGGTGGGGGCTGTGCACTGTTGGGGGCTTTGTATTGTGCAGAGGGTGGGGGCTGTGCTGTGTACTGTTGGGGCTTTGTATTGTGCAGAGGGTGGGGGCTGTGCTGTGTACTGTGGGGGGCTTTGTATTGTGCAGAGGGTGGGGGGGCTGTGCTGTGTACTGTTGGGGCTTTGTACTGTGGGGGGCTTTGTATTGTGCAGGGGGTGGAGGCTGTGCTGTGTACTGTGGGGGGGGGGGCTTTGTATTGTGCAGAGGGTGGGGGCTGTGCTGTGTACTGTGGGGGGCTTTGTATTGTGCAGGGGGTGGAGGCTGTGCTGTGTACTGTGGGGGGGGGGGGGGGCTGGGTATTGTGCATTAGTTGTAGTTATATTAGACTAAAATGTACTGGAGATTTTAGTCGACTAAAATACAATGACTAAAATGGGACTAAAAACTAAAATGGCATTTTAGTCAAAGACTAAAAAACACTTTCAGAAGACTAAAATGGGACTAAAACTAAAATGTCATTTTTGTCCTAGGACTAAAACTAAAACTAAAGTTGCTGCCAAAATTAACACTGGCCATAACACTTTTCCATGTGGCCTCAGAATCTTCAAGGTGCATTTTGGCAAAGCTCAGTCCTAACTGCATGTGACCTTTATTGAGGAGTGTCTTTTTACTTGCAATCCTCCCATACAAGCCACATTTGTGGAGCATTTGCGATATTGTTGTCACATGCACACAATGACCACTCTCTGTCATAAAATTACTGTAACTACTTCAGAGTTGCTGTAGGTCTCTTGGTAGCCTCCCTGACCAGTTTCCTCCTGGTTCTTTCATCCAGTTTGGAGCGACGTCCTGATCCAGGGAAGGTCTGTGTTGTACCAAATACTTTCCACTTGTCAATAATAGACTTCACTGCGCTTCTAGGCATTGATAAAGCTTTTGACATTTTTTTTTGTATCCATCTCATGACTCTGTCCACAACTTTATCCTGGAGATCTTTTCACAGTGCCTTTCTACTTAAAGTTGATTGTTTGCTTCAGTTGCACTATCAAGGACTGAAATGCTCCAGGAAAGCTCTTTTCATACCAAGCCAATTAAAATGGCCACAGCTAATCACAGTTGAAAGTCAGGCCTGGTTCACACTGGTCCGACAAACGCTCCGACATTGGGAGCTCATGTCGCATGACGTGTGAAAATCAATGTTTCCCTATGGGAGCCGTCTTAACTGGTCCGACACATGTCGGTCCGACTTTGAGAATGCTCCCTGTACTACTTTGGTCCGACTTTGATCCGACTTCAGCCCATTGACTATCATTGAAGTCGGATCAAAGTCGGACCGCAGTCTTGCATGATCCGACTTTGGCATGCGACTTGTGCTCTGCTGCTCTTGAGGGGGAACTCCAGGCCAAATAAAAAAAACCAAAAACGGCATGGGTTCCCCCTCCAAGAGCATACCAGGCCCTTGGGTCTGGTCTGGATTTGAAGGGGAACCCCCTACGCCGAAAAAATGGCGTGGGGGTCCCCCCCAAATCCAAACCAGACCCTTATCCGAGCACGCAACCTGGCATGCCACAGGGGAAGAGGGGGGGACGAGAGCGGCCCCCCTCCCTCCTGAACCGTACCAGGCCGCATGCCCTCAACATGGGGGGTTTGGTGCTCTGGGGCAGGGGGGCGACCTGCGGCCCCCCCACCCCAGAGCACCCTGCCCCCATGTTGACGAGGACAGGGCCTCTTCCCGACAACCCTGGCCATTGATTGTCGGGGTCTGCGGGCGGGGGGCTTATCGGAATCCGGGAGCCCCCTCCCCCTTGATAAGGGGGCCCCCAGATCCCGGCCCCCCACCCTATGTGAATGAGTATGGGGGAACATCGTACTCCTACACATTCACCTGGTGGAAAAAAAATGTCAAGAAAAAACACAACACAGCTTTTTAAATTAATTTATTGCACAGCTCCGGGGTCTTCTTCCGACTTCGGGGGTCTCCGCGCTCTCCGGTTCTTTCTTCCGCCGGGCCTCCGCTAACTTCTTTTAGCTCTTTTGCTAGCGGAGGCCCGGTCTTCCCGTCGTCTCGTCCGGCTCTCCGTTGTCCTTCTGCCGGCCCCTCCACTAACTTCTTGGCAGCTCTTTTGCTAGTTGAGGGGCCGGTCTTCCCGCCGCCATCTTCTTCTCTCTTCTCCTCCTCGATGTTGACGCGTCGCTTCCTCCCGCTGTAATACTGGCTGTTCGCTCCGTTCCGCATTAATATAGGCTTCTCATGACGTCACAGTCACATGCTCCGGTGGCCCCAGAGCATGTGACTGACGTCATGAGAAGCCTATAGTAATGCGGAGCGGAGCGAACAGCCAGTATTACAGCAGGAGGAAGCGACGCGTCAACATCGAGGAGAAGAGAGAAGACGGCGACGGCAAGACCGGCCCCTCCACTAGCAAAAGAGCTAAAAGAAGTTAGCGGAGGCCCGGCGGAAGAAAGAACCGGAGAGCGGGAGAAGAACTGGAGAGCGGGAGAAGAACTGGAGAGCGGGAGAAGAACTGGAGAGCGGGAGAAGAAGAAGGCGACGGAGAAGACCGGGCCCCGCTAGAAAAAGAGCTGGAAGAAGATAGCGGAGGCCCGGCAGAAGAAAGAACCGGAGAGCGCGGAGACCCCCGAAGTCGGAAGACGACCCCGGAGCTGTGCAATAAATTAATTTAAAAAGCTGTGTTGTGTTTTTTCTTGACATTTTTTTCCCACTAGGTGAATGGGTAGGGGTACGATGTACCCCATACTCATTCACATAGGGTGGGGGGGCCGGGATCTGGGGGGCCCCCTTATCAAGGGGGGGCTCCCGGATTCCGATAAGCCCCCCACCCGCAGACCCCGACAACCAACGGCCAGGGTTGTCGGGAAGAGGCCCTGTCCTCATCAACATGGGGGCAGGGTGCTCTGGGGTGGGGGGGGGGGGCGCAGGTCGCCCCCCTGCCCCAGAGCACCAAACCCCCCATGTTGAGGGCATGCGGCCTGGTACGGTTCAGGAGGGAGGGGGGGCGTTCTCTCTTCCCCCCCCTCTTCCCCTGCGGCCTGCCAGGTTGCGTGCTCGGATAAGGGTCTGGTTTGGATTTTGGGGGGGACCCCCCACGCCGTTTTTCGGCATAGGGGTTCCCCTTTAAATCCAGACCAGACCCAAGGGCCTGGTATGCTCCTGGAGGGGGAACCCATGCCGGTTTTTTATTTAAAATTTGGCCTGGAGTTCCCCCTCAAGATTCATACCAAACACAGTGCCTGCCATTGGCGGGGATCCAAGTCGGATCCCCGTTCATTGAAAGTCGGACATATGTCGGCTTCATGTCGCAGGGCAAAGTCGGATCCAAAGTAGGACAGATGTCGTGTCGCACTAGTGTGAACCCAGCCTCAAATGGCTTTGTGTGCCATTGAGAAGGTGATTAGCTACACCTGATTGAGTTTACAAGTCATTTTTAGGAGGGGGGTGATCCTTTTTCCAACTCAGGAAATCCGTATTTGAATTATTTTCAATTTTTCGGCTATGTTGTTGCTGTTATCGCTTTCACTTGGATTTTATAAGTTGCACTGAATAAATACAGCTGGATAAAACAAAAAACGTGTGTCTCCATTTCAAGCAACAAAATGTGAATTTAAAGGGGGCGATTCTTTTCTATACCCACTGCATTTCATTTTTAGTTTTGAGTTTAATACTACTTTAAGTGATACCTGTGCTCATCCATTCTGTAATTCCTCACCCCCACAGTGTGGGCGCTACTGTGCAAGGCTGATTAAGGAGTTGTGCGCTAAAGTAATTTTAATACATTTTAATAGATACACAACAGGATTATATTGTGTTTTCTATCTCTGCCAGGTGTTCAGTTTAATGACTGCCGAGATGAGCTCTGCTAGCTTAGCTGTTTTCAGTCCTGACCCAGACATTACTATTAAATAAAAAAAATATGTACAGAAATAAGTTTTTTTAAATATCATCACTCCTTTAGAAGATCACGCACATTAGGATGTACCAATTTGCCTTTAATGTATGTGTGCATGAGGCCAACTGTAGCTCAATTATTCTCACAACCATAATTTCCCATCAATGAATATTTAATAAGCACAGTAGGGATTCTCCGGGGGTCTATTTAAAATTATGTTAAACAGATAAATGTGGAATTAAAATAACCTCAAATTTTAGAGTTTAAAGGATTGTCATAATTTTGTTTCCCACCCAAACTATAGCATTTTAAATTAAAACATATTTCATATAAGACAGATATAAAAAACGCATACAGAAAATCCCAATGCGAGTCACGTGAATGACTTGCAGCAGGAACACCACCTGTATCTACACAGAGATCAGGCGTTTGTGAACATGTCAGACATATTTTGAGAAATGCCTTGGTTTTGCTGACGTAGGGCTTCAGAAAATATTTATTGAAAGTTCACAGAAAGATTTCCCGCTAAAGTTTACAGTTTCATCCAAGTGTCTATACCTGTATTTTTTTTTAAATTGAATGAGCTGCAAAAAACACTGAACCTCAGAAAAAAAATAGTGCTGCACTACTTTTAAATATGCGCTGCACCAAACCGCATGGTACTGCGGTACTGTGCGGTTTGGTGCCTGCAAACGCACCTTGTTGGCGATCTGCATTTGGGGTGCCATTAACAATACATTTGCACCCGCATGCACATTGCCCTGGCTCTGACTAACTGCTTTGCTAAACAACGGTTGTGCTTTAGCTGCAACATATTTGTTACCCATAGGTATGCATTGCCAAACACTGAGCGCACATAAGTGCTTTACTTGTGCACGCATTTTCAAAAAGTTTGTGCCGACAGTTACACTAGCACAGCGTTTTCAGTAATATATTCCTGTGGGCAACATATGTATTTTGCATTGTATGCCCATGCGCTGACAATGCTGTTCTAGTTGTCGGCTAAACAATAAAAATAAATACTGTAGTGGTGGAAATCTTAACCCAATAGTTGTTAGGCAGGTTAAATAAGTCAAAAACCCAACTCTGTCTAGTGGCAAAATCTCTGTAAATAACAAATGGGGGGGGGGGGGGGCAGGTGAATGTCAAAGTAAAAAAATGACATTAGGATAAATCATGACTTAAAAGGCGCTGTAAAGGCAGGTTTCTTATCTTAATGCATTCTACGCATTAAGATAAAAAACCTTCTGTGGTTAGCAGCCGCCGCACTCCCCTAATAAGCCCCTTCCCTCTTCAGCGATGTCCACAATCCCCTCAGCCATCCAGGACACTCCTCCTTGATTGGCTGAGACAGAGCAGGGGCACCAATGGCTCCCGTGGCTGTCAAAGTCAGTCAATCAGGGGAGAGAGAGGGCAGGCCAGGTCGGGGCTCCGTGTCTGAATGGATACACAGAGTGCTGACTCTGGCTTGGGTGTCCCCTGTAGCAAGCTGCTGGCTGAGGGGCACTCAAAGGAGGGAGGGGCTAGGGGCAGCAAAGAGGGACCCGGGCTGCTCTGTGCAAAACCAACTACACAGAGGAGGCAAGTATAACATGTTTGTTATTTAGGAAAAAAAAAAAAAAAAAAAAAGCCTTTACCATAACTTTAAATTATGTACTCAAATACACTATACTACTCTCCGTTAAAGAGGCAAAGCTTTGCTTTCCGATTATTGAAATGATTAAAACACCGCGGTTAGCTAGTACAAAGTTCAAACATAATTAACATAAATAAGTGAATCAAACATTTCAATTGTTGTAAACGTCGCACTTGAAATAAAGTGCTTGTACGTTGATAAATAATCAGTGTTCAGACAGAGGTGCCCCACATGGATGTACACTCACCCCTAGATGTTGGCCACCTATCCATAGAGTGCTCAATTGCGCTTTGTGGGGGGAAAGAAAAAAAAAAAAAAAAAGACACCCCTAGATGGTATATTCCAAGGTCAGCTGTACTTAGGATGATCCTCCATGGATGGGGAGAAAACAATGACAGAAGGGGGCCACCCATATAGTGTAAAACCGTATTTTATTTAAAAGGATCCAAAATAAAACATATGGGATGCACTCACATGGTTTGGTGCATGTGCCTGGCACCCGGTGTGATCAGCATGTGTTTTGGTTACAGGGTAATCCGGCCATCCTCCTCTTCTCAGGTCCCTGGCTGGAGCTCCTGGCCCCCTCTCTCCAGTTGAGTTCCCCCACAGCAAGCAGCTTGCTATGGGGGCACTTGAGCCGAGCTGCAGCTCCGTGTATCCATTCAGAACCTGAACCGAAGTTTGGCCCCGCCTCCTTTCTTTCCTGATTGGCCGAGTTTGATTGGCAGCAGTGGCAGCCAATAGCGCCGCTGCTGTGTCTCAGCCAATCAGGAGGAAGAGAAAAATCGTGTGAACAAAGACCACAAATGCTCGGAAATTAAATACAATAATATATTATATCACTTCCCAAGTTGTATTGCGTTGTAATGAAATTTTTGCAACTTTAGCAAACTATTGTTTTTTGATAGGAGACTAGCCTACAAAAAAAATAAATAAAAAAAACACACCCACAAACACGGATGAGCATTCATCCGATATTCTTATTGTGTATTCCAGGCTGATAGTATCAATTACTGCAGTGTTTATCAGCTAACATTTATGGTAAGAGCCGGTTCACACCAGGGCGGCGCGACGCGGCACGACTTGTGGGGGCGACCTCGGCGGCGCGATCTCAAGACGACTTGAGACGCCCGCCGAGGCGATTTGCATAAGACTTCTGTATAGAAGTCAATGCAGGTCGCCCCCAAAAGTAGTACAGGAACCTTTTTCTAAGTCGGAGCAACCTGAGTCGCTCTTACTTAGAACAGTTCCATTGAAAAGCGTGGGACGCGACTTGTCAGGCGACTGAGTCGCCTGACGAGTCGCCCTGGTGTGAACCAGCTCTAAGAGAACAACCTTATCAATATGGTCTGTTAATGAAAATCTGCATGATGCCTCCTGTACTCAGAATTGACACCCTCATCCAAGATAATTATCAACTGTGCATTCAGCGCTAATGACTCTCCTGAAAAAGAATATGCTAAAAACACCAGGATGCCCTCTAATCACCACATGCCAGATTCCACATAAAAAGCACTGAGAAAACCTCAGAAGAATGGCATGCATTTTGAAGCAGCATCCTGCTTCGTCACCATGAATCCTAATGTAGAATTCCAGGCAGATTGTTTTTTTTGTTTTTTTTAATTCTCTGTCCTAAAGTGTAATTAAACCCAAAGCAAACATTTATTATACTGCACTTTACCAATTCTGATAGCTGCATTCGATTTTTTTTTTTTAGGCTCTCTCCTTCATTTTCACCTTGTGATCCAGCCAGGGAGTTTTTTTCAACAGAACAAGCTCTCCTGCAAACGTAGCAGAGTGTTTGAGACATTAGCCCCATACACACTATCAGTTTTCTTGCCGGTTTTTCTCTTCAGGTTTACCAAAACCATGTAGTGCAAGGGCCTGCCTGATTGCATACGAATTGAAACTCTTAAGGTTTGACCTCATATTAGATGGTTTTGGTAAACCTGAAGAGAAAAACCTGCAAGAAAACCGATAGTGTGTATGGGGCTAAAGAAATGCATCACTGACAGGGGTGCTTACAATGGTCAGCTTTTATTTATGTAAAACCTTTATCCCAAAGAAAAAAAGCACTGCAGCTGTAACCGTTTGAGTCAGCGCTGTTTGAGCTGGCGTTTGGCTTCAAATTTGTTAGCGTATCCAAATCTTGTAATACATGGAACACTCCCCTCCCCCCAGAGTAACAATGCAGCCGTCTGCTGTGCACCCCGTTCTTTCATCCAGAGTGGAGGTGCTCCAATACAGAAGGCGTGTTACTGGCCAGATCACTAGGTGAAAACAAAGCCTAAAAAATAAATAAATAATAATAATTCAGCCAACATCGAATGATTAAAAAAGGTGCAATATATGACATTTTTGGTTTTGGGTTTAATAGCTCTTTCAATTTTCCCAATTGCTGCAAAAATCCATTTTAAGCAAGGTTCAACACCATTCAACACCTTTTCCTTGAAACATTTCTATTGGTGCTTACCCATCTAAAAAGGGAGTGCTAGATAATAAATACGGTAAGTTTGAGGCTGCTTTCACACTGGGGTGTCAGAGGTAAAGCACCGCTATTTTTAGTGGCGATTTACTGTCATTTTTGCAGAGGTTTTTGGCTGCTAGTGGGGCACTTTTAACCCCCGCTAGCGGCCGGAAAAAGGGTTATAATTGCCCGCAAAGCAGTGCTGCCCATCCGTTTCAATGGGCAGGCGCAGTGTATACACCGCTCCTTCACTGCTCCAAAGACGCTGCTTGAGGAGTTTTTTTTTTTTTTAACGTCCTGCCAGCGCATCGCCTCAGTGTTAAAGTACTCGGGCTTTCATACAGACTGCAGGGGAGACGTTTTTTCAGGCGCTTTACAGGCGTTATTTTTAGCCCAAGCGCCTGAAAAATCCCTCCAGTGGAAAGTCTTAAAGTTCTGTTTGCTTGAGCTGTGATTGGACAAAAAAGTAAATAAAAAAAAGGGAGCGCAGCAAGATTGTCACCTAAATAAAAAGTAGGGAAAACATCCCAATGGGGCCACAGAGAACAGTAAAAAATACCTGATCTACTCTTCCCCAACTCTATCCAGGAAAAAAAAAAAAAAACTTTTGCTGGAGATATGGTTGTACAATGTTTAAATGACTACATGAATTAATACCTGGATTAAATTAGGTATATTGAATATTAGTCTGAAGTTCCAGTTTAACCAATTGCCGACCAGTCAAGTACTTGGTACATTACTGGACTTCAAGTGGTTATACCAGAATGATGCCCGAGGCTGTAGGTATCATCCATCCCGGTGCTGTTTTTTTAATTTTATTTTTATTTCTTTAGAGCCGTCTCACTTGTAAAAGCAATCCTAGTTCCCAACTAAAGGGGGGGGGGGGGGGCCTCTGGATCAGCTTTGCTCAGCTCTGGGCTATGGTAACCTGGAACTTCTGGTTTACCCAGATGTAAATCGGCACCATTTGCAAAAATTAAAAGCATTCAAACACACCGATCTTGGTGTGATCAAATGATTTTAAGGGCAGAGGAGGGATCTGGGGTCTTATAGCTTATAGACCTTGCCCCTTTCTCAGTTTGAAATCAACATGTACACAGCCCCTTAATATGCCACTCATAGATGACCAGTATTGTGGCTGGCAAGGATAAATTGCCATCATTCATGGTCACAATGGATTCCTCTATAGTAAACATTTTCCATACATACATGTTAAACCTCACAAAAGTAAATAGTGTGTACTCCTTCTGCAGTAATGAAACCTTAAAACTGTCATGAACTTGTGAAAGATTAACAGTAATAACATCTGTGCAGAAGAGACCCTGCACTTGAAAGGCTGCACAGTCTACTGCCCTCCTGGAATGCTGGGCATTATCCTGGAGGAGTCAAAAACTGGGAGGTTTTTAGAAGGTAAGCTGGAGCCATGAGGGGGGAAAAGGGTGATCTTCTCAGTATTATCAGCCATGTAGTAATTGTCCTGCGTTTACTATTCAATGGTAAAAATTGAAAGGATACAGTAGGAAACGGATCTATATTCTGGATGGCCCATGATCTATTTAAACAGAAAGTCAATGTTCAGTAAAGCAGATTCTCCTTCCACACCTTAAAGCGGTTGTATACCCTTATTTTGTAACTTTTACCTACAGGTAAGCCTATAATAAGGCTTACCTGTAGGTAAAAATAATATCTCCTAAACCTGTACGGTTTAGGAGATATTCCCCCCCGCAATGAGCCGCTGACTGCAGCGGCGCATGCGCAGCAGGGATTCTCAGGTTAAGCCCGGCAGCCGCCGGACCTTGCTGATGTGCGGGAGTGACATCGCCGCTCCAGCCACTCACAGCGCTGGAGCGGCGATACATGGAAGACACGCTGAGGCAAGATGACATCTCCCTCGGCGTAGACCAGGTAAGTTCCAGACGCCTCGTTCTAAGGTAAGTATTTCATAATGAGCTAGTAGGCGTTGCGTACTAGCTCATTATGCCTTTTAGGCTTGAAAAAAGTAGGAGCAGGTATACAACCGCTTTAACGGCAGACAACCAACTAATAACTTTATGGGACACCATGCACATGGCTGCATTTCACCATGACATTAGACTCCAGAACCAAAAGCAGAACTTCAAGAAATCTTTTTTCCCCTCATACTTATAATGGTCCAGCTCGGCTCAATGCAAGTATCCACTTGTAGGCCAGGCCTTTTCTGGCCTTTTTTGTTTACATGTAACAATCAGTTTTATTTGCAAGAAAATTACTCAGAACCCACAAACATTATATATATATATATATATATATATATATATATATATATATATATATATATATATATATATATATATATATATATATATATATATATTTTTTTTTTTTTTTTTTTTTTTTTTTTTAAAGCAGAGGCCCTGGAAAATAAAATTGGTGGGTTTTGCAATTTTTTTTTTTGTCACACGGTATTTGCGCAGCAATTTTTCGAATGCAATATTCAGGGGAAATTTTTTTTTTTTTTTTTAATTTTAATGCATAACAAACACAATCCATAACCCATTTTTATGTATAAAATAAAAGATAATGTTACACTAAGTAAATAGATACCAAACATGTCACACTATAAAATTGCCCATGCAATGCCGAAAAACACCAATTTTACTATACATAGGTGACGCTTTAAAAGCCTTTACAAGCTACCACTTTAGATTAACAGAGGAGGTCCAATGCAAGAATTACTGTCCATGATGAGACATCAGCGGTGATAACACGTGTGGTGCAAACACCATTTACATATGTGTGCGTGACCTACTTCTACGTTCGCTTTTGCGCACGAGCACGGAGGGATGGGTACCTCCTAAGCCATAGAGGTGATCGGAGACGATCTCTGTGACTAGCTGGCCACACCGTCAGATTGTTTAGCGGGCATGCCATTGGAAACGGTAAGGGGTGGGGCACCCCGTTGACATCCGGGTAAACCCCACGGGAGACCCAAGCCAACAGCCAGCACATCCGCGGGCTAGTCAGAGATCCATACTTGACATCACTTCCAGATTACCATAGCAGAGACCCGATCAAAGCCGATCTCGGCTTTGTATGGATCTCCGACTAGCTGGCAGACGTGCTGGCTGTTGGCTTGGGTCTCCCGGTGGGACAGGTGAGCCCGAGCAAGCTGTGGGAGGGACAACCCCTCCAGCTGCTTGTAATAGCAATCAAGCGCCTAGTTAGCCACTGCAATTGCTATTACAAGAGAGCCGACCATGGGCTCTAAAAAAAACGGTACCGGGGAGATGCCTGCAGTTGCAGACATCACCCTGGTACAACTACTTGAAGTCAAATTACATACTAGGTACGCGATTTGACGGCAAATAGTATTCATATCTGATATCTTGAAGGCCCCTGTGGATGCTGAAAATCACTGTAATAGTCCATGCTTTCTCATCACCTCCAACATTCAGTTGATACCTATTTTTTTCAAGGAGTTCTCTGAAAGAACAGGGGGGTTTGCTGATGTCACAATCTCCACCTCATCCAATCAGAGAACGTCTTTTATTTACGGAGAAAATGAATGGTGAAGGTGTCAAGCGAGTAACCCATTTTCACTGTGCCGTGGGGAAGCCGCTGGAGTAGCACCTTGAATATTAGTTACATCACAGTATGTAGCGTGGGCGACTAAACTGATTTTCAGCATCTTCAGTGACCCTATAGATATCAGAGATGGATACTTACATTGAGTCGGTTTGCAAAAATTATCATTCTTCGAGTTCCACTTTAGGATCCATGCCCACTAGGAGCATAAAAAAATGCCACCTCTGGCAGAAAAAACAGCAAAAAAAATAAAAAATAATAAAGAAGGTTTATAGTAGCTCGTATTGCACAAGATTTTAGGGGAATTTATGGCCATTTTCTCCCCCCCAAACAAGTCCCCTCTTCTCATTTTTCAACATACACTTGAAAACGCTCCCAAACGTGTGTTTTTGAGCGTTAAGTGTTTTTTTCTGCATAAAAGCTCCTCTCAAAAACACAATCCAGAAGGTTTTTTTTTTCTGCCTTTAAGCACCAAGCTTAAAATATGCCATGAAAAGTCCTAATGTGCGTGGACACACAAGATAACATTGAGTTGCTTCTACAGGCAAAACTTCTGTAGAAGCAGCGACTTAAGAATTGACTCTAAATCTGAACTCTAGGCAGGTGTAGAATATACCCAATACAGTGGCAGTTTGGAATAATCCCCAAGAAAAGGTGGATTACTGACCTTATTCCTTGCTTTCCCAGCAGAAAGAGCTCCCATCTTCTTTTTAACACTGACCCTCGGCATTCTCACAAACAATGCAGGCCTGCTAATCTTGCATTAATCAGTGAGCCTACTTCTGGTTGAGCAAGGAAGCAAGTAGGCTTTGGGGGACTGGTCATACAGTGCAAAGAAGCCTGCAGGAATGAGGCAAGTAATTAACTTTATTCCTTATCCCTAAAATTTGTATTTAACCCATGCAGTGCAGGTACTGACCCACTCAAGGCATGATCCAAGTTACTGTTCAAGAAAAAGGTGGTCCACAGGGCAACATCTGGGCATCAGGGTTTTCATTAGGAATCAAATCTAAACAATGGAAGTCAACACAGATGTGCTCCAATACCTTCCTCTCCTCTGGATTAGCGATTGCCAAACAAACAGTGGTGAGAACATTTTGGTGGTCTCCATGGGTTTTGCAGCAAATCAACATTGTGGCGGATGTATACTGCCCAATGTTGTTTCCAGTGTTCCCAATGCGTGATGACAGTTAATACTGTCAGCGCCAATAATACCCGATGCCTCCTCTGTAGTTCCAGCTTCTGGTAACTCAGAGGGAGGTTCTGGGAGTAGTGGAAAAAATAGGATTTTTGCACTCACCGTAAAATCCTTTTCTCTGAAGTCCATGGACGGACACAGCTTCCTTATAATCTTGACAGTAGGGTTATGTTCCCGTCTATTAGGAGAGGACTAGGCAGACATGTTGACATTTAAAAACATGTAACTATAGCAAAGCTGAACAGTACCGCCAAGGGGGCGGTCCCTCTGGTTATAACCCCTCACCCTGCACTCAGCAGCTCAGTTCGTCAAAAGCAGTACAAACATAAAACGGAGGGGTGGGTGCTGTGTCCGTCCATGGACGTCAGAGAAAAAGGATTTTACGGTGAGTACAAAAATCCTATTTTCTCTTTCGTCCATAGACGGACACAGCTTCCATATAATCTTGACAGTTGGGACATCCCCAAGCAGTGTCAAAAAAACGAGGGGTGGGAACAGCAAACAAACTTCACCCCAAAACAAACAGCGCTCCTCAACGGAGGAGTTGCAACCTTAAACAGCCGCCTGCAAAACCTTGCGGCCGAAGCAAGCATCCGCAGATGCATGCACATCAACCTTGTAAAACTTGGTGAAAGTTTGAACGGACGACCAGGTCGCCACCTTGCACACCTGTGAGACAGACGCTTGATGTTGGAATGCCCAGGAAGCACCAAATTGCCCTGGTCGAATGCGCCGTGACAGGAAAGGGAGGCGCCCACCCTTTTAGGGCATAAGCCTGAATCACGATCTGTCTGATCCACCGAGAAATGGTGATCAACGAGACCGCCAGGCCTTTCTTTGGACCAGTCACCGACACAAACAGTGAGTCTGACCTCCGAAACGGAGCCGTAGCAGACAGATACACCCGCAGAGCTCGGACCACGTCCAAGGAATGTAACGCAACCTCTTTGGGATGCGACCGCCGAGGACACAAGGATGGAAGTACAATATCCTAATTTAGATGGAAGGCTGAAACCACCTTCAGAAGAAACAAAGGCTGCGGGCAAAGCTTTATCCTTATGGAGGATCAAGTAGGGAGACTTGCAAGACAAGGCCACCAATTCAGAAACCCTCCTGACAGATGTAATAGCCACCAGAAAGGCAACTTTCTGAGAGAGTGTCAAAAGGGAGATCTCTCCAATGTTCTCAAACTGAGGTTTCTGAAGTACCGAGAGCACCAGATTCAAATCCCACGGAGGTAGTGGTCGAACCGGAGGAGCCACATGTCAAACCCCTTGCACAAAACGTACTCACCAGTGAATGAGCCGCCAAGGGTCGTTGAAAGAAAACAGCCAAGGCTGAAATCGGCCCCTTAAAAATGGGGCTCAGGGCAAGTTTTTGATCCACTCCATGCTGTAAACAGCAGGATCCTGGAAACTGAATATGCCTGCGGACGCCATCCCATCTCCTCACACAGAGATGTAGGCCTTCCACGTGCGATGATAGATCTTCGAGAAGATGACTTCCGTGCCCTCAGCATGGTGGAAATTACTGAATCCGACAGGCCTCGGTCCCTCAGAACCTGACTTTCAACAGCAATGCTGTTAAAGCCAGCAACTGTAAAAGCAGGATGAAGTATAGGACCTTGCGACAGAAGGTCCTCTTGCATCGGCAGTCGCCAAGGGACATCCGCTACCAGGCGTACTAGGTTCGGCGTACCAGGGACGCAGAGGCCAATCTGGGGCAATTAGAATCATCGGAATCCCCTCTGTCTCCACTCTGCGGAGCAGAAGAGGAAGAAGTTTCAGTGGGGGAGGCATACATTTGCCGATACTATGCCCACGGAGCCACCAACGCGTCCGCCCAAGGATCTTTTGACCTGGCCACAAACCTCAATACCTTCCGATTGAGTCAAGAAGCCAGGAGATCCACGTCTGGCATGCCCCATCTCAGGCAAAGGAGTCGAAACACATCCGGGTGTAGTGACCATTTTCCTTGGTCCAGCATCTGGCGACTTAGGTAGTCCGCTTGCCAGTTTTCTACGCCCGGAATGTATACGGCCGATAGAGCCGGCGCGCTCCGTTCTGCCCACCGCAGGATGTGAGTGACCTCCGATGCTGCAGCCGAGCTTCTTGTTCCTCCTTGATGGTTGACATACGCCACCACTGTGGCGTTGTTCCGACTGGATTCTGACTGGACGCCCCTGCAGCCTCTGTGACCAAGTGGAGAGGCACTTCCTGATTGCTCAAAGTTCCAGCACATTGATCGGCAGGTGGGATTCTTCCTGCGTCCAGCGACCTTGTGTCGACTGAACACCCCAAACCCCCCCCCCCCAACCGGTCAGGCTGGCGTTCATCGTGATCACCGTCCAGTGAAAGGGAAGGAACGACTTTCCGGACTGAAGGGTCGGAGACCTCAGCCACCAGACTGGGGATTCCCCGACTAGTTGGCTACCCGGATTTGACAATCCAGGGACCACAGAGATTTGTCCCATTTGGACAGGATCTCCTTCTGCAAGACTCGAGTGTGGAATTGAGCATACGGTACCGCCTCGAAGGAGGCTACTTTGAGATCCAGGACACGCATGCAGAAGCGCAGCGACGACCACCTGCGGGATGCCAATAGCTTCACCGCAGCCCGAAGAGTCTGCAACTTTTCTAAAGGGAGAAGAACTCTCGCCTCTGACAAGTCCAGAATTAAGCCCAGGTACTCCAGGCGCTGAGTCGCCACCAACACCGACTTCCGGAGGTTCAGTACCCAACCAAACTCTTGAAGAGTCTGACTGGCGATCGCCACATCCTCCTCTAATTCTGAGTCTGAAGCGGCTCTGAGCAGGAGATCGTCAAATTAGCCCACAATAGCGATTCCTCGCGGTCTCAGCAAGGCCAGAATCAGGGCGAGCACCTTGGTGAAAACCCTTGGTGCCTATGCCAGGCCAAAAGGGAAAGCCACAAATTGGTAGTGGTCGTCCCCAACCTCAAAAATCTGATGCCTGACATATATGGGGACATGCAAGTATGCGTCCTTGATGTCCAAGGACGCTAGAAAATCCCCCGGATGGAGTGAGGCGACCACAGAGCGAATCGATTCCATCCTGAACCTTCACAAAGGTGTTGAGGGCATTGAGGTCCAGGATTGGACGGACCCCGTCCTTCTTTGGGACTACAGATTGGAGTAGAATCCCTAAAACCTTTCCGGCAGCGGCACAGGTACTCTTACCCCGCACCTCAGCAGGTCCTGCACTGCCCCAAATAGGGTGGTCCGACGAGCCGGAAGAAGATGAAGGTTCGAGGGAAAGAATGCGTTTGTGGACAAGAAAGAAATTCTATCTTGTACCCAGATGAAACCACTTCGCAAACCCACTGGTCGGAAAGCAGGGAGGCCCACCGAACTTCAAACTCGCAAAGGTGACCCCCCCACCCGAGAGTCGCTGTAGCAGATTTGTTTGCAGGCTTGTTTGGCTTGCGAATCCAGGGACACTTTTGTCCCTCAGCTGGCCCCTTGTTGGCCTGGAAACGCTTACCTGCGGGCCCAGACTGACGAAAAAAACACTTCCAAGTGGGAAAAGAAGGGTCCTGGCATACAGCGTGGCTCCTTACCTTTTCTGGATTGTGGGAGGAGCGTGCTCTTATCCCCAGTGACATTCTTAATAATGTCATCCAGCGAGGCTCCAAATAGCCTCTCTCCCTGGAAGAGCAAATCCGCCAGAGCCTTCTTGGAAGTCTGGTCCGCGGACCAGCATGCTAGCCAAATCAGGCGACACAGTACCACAGCAGATACTGAGGCTCTGGAAATCAAGGGAGCAGTATCCAGGGCTGCATCGCAGACATACTTAATGCCATGCACCAACTGGTCAGCCAGTTCCACGCAGACCGGAGGAGCCTGTTGCTTCTCCAACTCACGGTGCAACAATTTCGCCCATTCTGTAAGTGTGTAACACCAGGGCCGCAGCCAGTACTGGCCGTAATGCTGACCCCAGCATGGTGAACATGGACCAGGCCACCGCCTCGGTCCTCCTATCTGCAGGATCCTTAAATGCAGGGGTCCCTTCTACCGGAATCGTGGTCATCTTGTTCAACCTGGATACTGGGGGGTCCACAACCGGGGGAGATGCCCATTTTTTTCAGGAGGCTCTCCTCAAAAAGGGTAGTGGACTGCCATGCATTTTGGGACCGAAAAGGTCCTCTGCGGTCGTTCTCATTCTTTGTCTATAAACTTATCAAAATAAGTTACGCAAGGAAACACCTTAGCAGTGCGGGTTGGCTTGTGGGACCCAAAAGCGACTGACACCTCAGCAGATGCCCCGGCTGCATCTTCCAGCTTGAGGGTTTCCCGCACTGTGGTGATAAGAGCCCCAACAAGCACCTTATCCTGCACTGACCCGGACATGGAGTCTTCCTCACTGTCCGAATGCTCCTGGTCCGCATCCTCTGACACGTCAGAACAGGGGCTGTGTGCTACAGCAAGGTCCCGAGTCTGAGTCAGAGCTTTCCCCAGAAGATGGTGGGGGGAGGGGGCGCTTTTACCCCCCCCTTACACCCGCACACCGTTTCCACCCTGTCAACAAAAGGATTCCTGGACTGCCGACCAAGCGTCCACAGGTACCGCAGGTGCAGGGGCACCGGTTGCTACCACAGAAATGTCTGGGGAAGAAGCACCAGCTTCTAAAGCCATGCTGACCCGCTCACCTGACAGCCACTTAGGGACTTAAGTCAAGGTACACAAAAAAAGCCCCACCCTTCTAGCTGCTACAGACCGACGGGTTTCCCAGAGGACTCCCTGCCCTGACCCAGGCACTGCTCAGCGCTGTGGTCCGCTCTATCTCCAGCACAGTGTGTGCCTGAGGTGTCTGAAGTGATCTGTGCCGTTCGTGCCATTCAGAATGACAATTTCAGCGCTAGAGGCCAAAATCAATGCTAGAGTCACAAAAAGATGGCTGTTGGCTGCCTCAGGAAACAGAGCGTGAGCTACAACAAAATGGCTGCCAGCTGTATTAGGAACAGCGCGGCTACAGGAAAATGGCGCCGGCGCATCCAAAACGGTGCCGAACATTCTGAGGTAAATGAAAAGGCAGCGAAAATGCTGGACCTCCGAGCGGAGGCCCCCCACCTGGCAGACCACCCACACCAAGAACGGACCGGGACACACCGTGCAGCCCCCAGCCAGGACCCGGAACCCCCCTTCAGGGACCCCCGGTTAGTTACACAGCAGGCCCAGCAAATGCATGGGGAGGAGGGAGGGAAGGGGGGAGAGAGGAAAGGGAGGGCGAGAGAGACCCCCTAATCAACCACCCCAGGAATACCCAGCTGTTCCATCCTGCCAAGACAGGTGGAACCTTACTTACCCATCTGGACGCGTTCCTGACAGACCCATCACCGAGCAGTATGGAGTGGCTGTCGGCCACGGCCCACTGTGACTCAGACAACAGTAACCCGGTCATATGTGAGCCCCGGAGCATATAGCTCACCGGCCACCCCTGGAGCAAAGGGGGCACTCACGCTCGATGGCGTACGGAGACTACAAGGATCTATATTACCCAGCCTGTCACCCAGCCGGCAGTTGATGGTTCAAAAAGTAAAAATAAAAACAAGTTCTCCAAGACCAATGGGCCCCTAGGGAGTCAGGTCCTTCTCCTATGCTAGGCAGAAAAAAAACTGGAGCTGCTGAGTGCAGGGTGAGGGGATATAACCAGAGGGACCGCCCCCTGGGCGGGGCTGTTGAGCTTTGCTATAGTTATATGTTTTTAAATGTTAACATGTCTGCCTAGTCCTCTCCTAATAGATAGGTACATAACCCTACTGTCAAGATTATAAGGAAGCTGTGTCCGTCCATGGACGAAAGAGAAAAAAGCAGGAGGTGAAGGAGGAGACTTCTAATGGCAGCGCTGATCAGACAGTGGGAGGGTGTATGGAGCTTGAGCACATGGCTGGATAAGAAGTTCGGATCCTATGATCAGTCTCTGCAAGGAAGCAGTGTGATGCAGAGTGCAGGGCGGGGGCAGAGAGCAAGCGCATTGTGCGTATGAGGCATGTAAAATTCATGTTGGTGGTCCGCGGGATTCAAAATTGTGAGTTTAGTGGTCCATGAGGTCTGAAATGCTGGCGACCACTGCTCTAGAGCACTCCTAGCCTTAATTTTTTTTTTGCCCCACAGCAACTTTTATACTCTCCAACTGCTGTTTTCTAAGGTGCATCTTATTTGAATAACAAAGAACTGGAAATGATATGATGGTATCAGAATAAACTTAATTGAATCACATAGTACAGTAAGTGTAAATCTTGACCTAAAAATATCAAATTGATTAACATGTTGTGAAAATGTTACCCCTCCCCCCTGGCCTGCCATACACCTGAACAGCAGCGTACATTAAACAGTTAAGGTAATTAAGGACAAAAAGGCAAGATACTGACAAAATAGCAAAGCTCAAAAAGCATGGCAGCATGAATGAAAAAACTCAGCTAATGTGCAAATAGTCCATGTCTGTATGCAACATGGATAAGCATGACACTACAGGAAATATTCCACAGACAGATGGAAATCAGTTATATGGCGATTGAGCATGAAATACACTGTATGTGTATTTTACATGTATAGTTCCAAATGGCAATGAGGATGAAATCTGAGCTAATAACTAGAACTCCCTACACAATACCTAAGCCATGAAAAAAAAGAAGCAGCCATGGACTACAAAAAGGTAGCAGAACTACAACAGGCTCCAGACTATGACCATGCAAATCGCAGATCCACATTAAATCGCTCCACGGAACATGTAAATCCAGGAGGAGGAAAAAACAGAAGGCTTTGACATAGAAATGTAGCAGCAACACAGACAGAAGCCTGCATGTATCCACTACACATGAGAACTCTCCATATGGGAACAGACGGATATAGTAAAATACTATTTCCAGCAGCTATGGTAATTGCGCAGCATTAAGCCGCACTGCCGGATAGTGAGCCAAGTAGACTAATGGTTCTTCCAGGTACACAGGGATATCAACCCACCAGTTCATGGCTGCCCAGATCACCAGAATCCTACTCTGGCAACTCCTTCAGCATGCCCCAGTAGCATGCCCATCCAGAGATTTGTAGTGCAGACAAAGCTCTCAAAAAGGAATGTCAGCTTTGCGCCCCATTCCTCTCAAATATGCGTTGTTTGCCAGTAAACCATTGTCAAGTGCAGGTGACTTGTCCTTCTGGTTCCACTATCTGTATGGTTCCACGCTCAACTGCGCAGGCGCAGCCGAACAGCTGTTGAAGCTCGGAGATTTCCGTCGGCTTGCCTTGCGCCTGCACAGTAGAGGGAACCAGAGCGATAGGAACCATAGGCTCGGCAACTGTGGACGCGCTCGCCCCCCCCCCCCTGCTTCATTACACACGCCGCCGCTTTCCTCTTCATACAGCAAGGGGCGGCTCAGATGTCATATTGTGCAGTGCGATTTGTTTGTTTATATACGACACTCTATACAGCCCCTTGCTTGATAGAGCGTCGTGGATAAACAAACAAATCGCACTGCTCATTATCACATCTCAGCCGCCCCTTGCTGTATGAAGAGGAAAGCGGCGTGTGTAATGAAGCATCGGGAGCGAGCGCGTCCTATCGATATGCTTCCCCCCTTGACTGCGCAGGCACTGCCAAACAGCTGTTTAAGCTCGGAGATTTCCGTCGCCTCGGATTGCGCCTGCGCAGTCAAGCTTGGAACTATACCGTTAGGCGGAACAAGCTTGGCAGGTCACAGGCAGTCTGTAAACACCAACACCTCCACGTAGACTTTACCAAGGTGTGCATCTTATTTGTGACTACCGTTAGTAGGTGCAAACAGTTTCCAGCCGTTTGTGAACTCCATTGTTTACGTAAGTGCATTACAATAGAGTAATCATCATTTTTGGCTACATGCAGTTAAGGCATTGAATCAAACAGATACAAAAGTTGATTATTTCCTTCTCACTATTCTAATGCAGGCAGGCCAGCTGTAAACAATGCACTATTTACAACAGTGTGGATCAGTAATGACAGTTCGCAAATAGAAAGAACGATTGCAGTCAAAAAGTACTGCTACCTTAAAAAAAAAGTAAACGGTAACACTCTTACTAGATGGCCTTTATTCACAGCTTCATAAATATACGATTAAAAGTCTACAGGCAGCTTACCCACGCAGAGGATATTGAAGCAGAAGCCTTGGGTGACAGATTTACTAACAAGCTGATCCGGAAGACTGTCGAAACCCACATGGCCTCCCAGTGCCAGGCTCCGTTTTTCGTCATTCTGCCAAAAAAAAAGAGAGAGGAAAGAGACAATTAAGATTTGTGCTGGTTCTCACAGGGTTAAACAGACTGTGCTACTGAGATATGTCCTAAGAACTGAGCCCCCATTTTGTTTTGATATGCTACATTCCAGACATACTGCTAATCAGGGAACAAGGATCTGCGGGGAAAAAAAAAAAAAAAATCAGATTAGGACTCTTAACCTAAAGCCGCAAAGTTGAGAAGCCAAAATGTTATTAATACTATCTCAAACTCCTACAAAACTCAAAAAATGTACCATTTATAGGAAGGAATGTACAATTTAGACTAAGGGCACACAGAACATCTTTAAACTCTTCATTACTTTGTCATAGTCATGGGCAAACACCTAGGTGAAAGACTGAATGGTAGGGGGGCACAGAAAACTTTGGCACTCATTAATGGATCTCCCACCCTCGCTGCTCTCTAGAGTAAAAAGGCCAGAAAAGTCTTGTGCGGCAAGAAGGCCGATTTACTCATTGTGTGGATATTCACTTCACTTATCCAGTCGTGAAAACAAATTCCTGTACACTTTGAAAACCCACTATACATACTATGGTACTACAGCTTCTATGATGGGCAGATGATTGAATAGTTCTCCATTCACAGATCACATTTCATTCAGAAATTGAGTGGAAAAGGTCATGGAAAACAGGAATTAATAAGTTGTGTACCTTGTGCTGATTTTTGTGTTTTTGACCACAGACTTTAACCACTTGCGGACCGCCTGCTCACAATGTACTGCAGACAGGTGGCCCACACTGGCAAAGAAACGTACCCATTCCTCGCTGCATGCTTCCGAGTTTAGGGTGTGCGCATTCAGTAGTGTACACAACGGAAGCCTGTCAGCAAGTCCTGGCCAATGATTCATTGGGACAGGCTGATCGGCTGTGTACAATCACAGCCCTGTAGTGACAATCAACACAGGGCTCTGTACAGAGGGAGCGATCAGTCAGTTTTTCATCTCTGCAAGTTAGGGATGAGAAACTTAGAGATCTTTTAGTAAAAGCAGCACACTTTACACATAGTTAGGCATACATGTAACCCTTTTATCCCCCAAGATGTTAACCCCTTCCAAGCCAATGTCATTAGTACAGTGGACCGTGTATTATCACTGATCACTTTATTAACGTCACTGGCGATGTCAGTTGGTGTCAGATTGCCCGCTGCACTATCGCAGTCTTATTATAAATCCCTGGTATTCGTAGAATAAAATATACAAATTCCAAATTTTTTATAATATACATTATTAACACATACACACACACACATATATATACACATATACACACACACACACACACACACACACACACACAAAGAAATTCTTACTTTTTTTGGGGATAGATTTTGTAGCAGAGTAAAAAATATTGGTTTTGTTTTTAATCAAAATTTTTCGGTATTTGTCTATCGCAAAAAAACAAAACAAAAAACAGTGGCGATCGAATACCACCAAAAGAAAGCTCTATTTGTGTGAAAAAAAATATACAAATTTAATTTGAGTACAGTGTTGCATAACCGCACAATTACTAAAGTAGCGCAGTGCTAAATAGCAAAAAATAGCCTGGTCAGGAAACGGGTAAAATCGTCCAGAGCTCAAGAAACATTTTGATATACTGCTGAGGCCAAGCCAAAGCGTACTATAAATATTATGAGGCATCTTTTTCACGCACATTATACATATACCAATGTACACAAATTATTCACAGCAACTTCTTTATGCAGGTGAGAACGAGTTCTGTGGGGCAAGACTGCTGAGGGAAAAGGGGGCTTCCTTTTATAGCCTTATACCCCCCAACTTTAAAAAAAAAAAAAAAAAAAAAAAGGAACACTTTTTCAGGTTTATATATAAAAAGAAAAACAAACATCTATAAAAAGCCACTAAATTAGAGGTGTGTGCAAGCAGCCTCGAGTACTGGTGGCAATACCTGTGCCATCTGCTTCAGACCCTATTACTGGGATGAGCAGAGGCACCATGGCAGCCGTGGCCTAAGGAGTCAGCACCCATTTTGTTTTGATATGCTGCATTCCAGACATATTACTAATCAAGAAAAAAGGGATTAGATTCTGATTTTGTGGACACACTGTGCCACGTTTGTTAAGCCAAGTTCCTTTCCAAACACATACATACACAGCATGGGTTAAAAAGTCACCCAGCAATTTTTCTCTTCCAAACAATATTCATTAATTTACAGCAAGCACTATAAATGCAGACTGTACTGCAGTTTCATGTTCCTATTCTTTGATCTGAAAATAGCACAATATGCCATGATTTATCCATAAAGTGTACACAAAAGTGAAAAGCCAAACACAGCAGGCCCAGGACGTGTGTGAATAGACTGGCCCGACACCCCTCCAAGCAGCTCCAAAATACAGGTTGTGCAAGACACTTTCTTCAGGATCAGAGAAATATGAACATTTTGTCACTTTGAGAGGATGGATTCATAGCAAAAAACTTTCAAATTCTAAAAGTTAATTTATTATTTTTCTTATAAATAGATTTGATGTTTAAAGCCAATCTTTTTTTAAAACAATTTTAGCACCCATACCTATAGTATACCTTATTCCAGGGCTTGACAAATTTGCTTGGAATCTAGGAGCCAGCTACGCGCCCCATCCAGTCAACCTCACGCGCAGAAGCGAACGCATACGTGAGTAGCGCCCGCATATGAAAGCCGTGTTCAAACCACACATGTGAGGTATCGCCACGATTGGTAGAGCGAGAGTAAGAATTCTAGCCCTAGACCTCCTCTAACTCAAAACATGCAACCTGTAGAATTTTTTAAACGTTGCCTATGGAGATTTTAAAGGGTAAAAGTTTGTCGCCATTCCACGAGCGGACGCAATTTTGAAGCATGACATGTTGGGTATCAATTTACTCGGCGTAACATTATCTTTCACAATATAAACAAAAAATTGGGCTAACTTTACGGTTTTATTTTTTTAATTAAAAAAATAGGATTTTTGTACTCACCGTAAAATCCGTTTCTCTGGCATCCATGGACTGACACAGCGTGTCTTATACACCTTTACACGTGGGTTATGTCCCTGCTTGCAGGAGAAGACCTAGGCAGAATGTGAGATGTTATACATACATTCTAAACAGCCAGAGCTGAACAGCCCCGCCCAGGGGGCGGTCCCTCCGGGCATAACCCTCCCACTGCAGTCAGCAGACCTCAGTTCGTAACAAAGCAGTACAAACTTAAAAAGAAGGGTGGGTGCTGTGTCAGTCCATGGATGCCAGAGAAACGGATTTTACGGTGAGTACAAAAATCCTATTTTCTCTTGTCATCCATGGACTGACACAGCGTGTCTTATACACCTTTACACGTGGGATGTCCCAAAGCAGTGTCAAGAGGGATGGGAGCAGTATAAATGGAAAACCAAAAACTTCACTCCAAACAAGGCAGAGCTCCTCAACGGAGGAGTTGCAACATCAAACAGCGGCCTGCAACACCTTGCGGCCGAAGGAAGCATCCGAAGATGCAGCCACATCAACCTTATAAAACTTAGAAAAGGTATGAACAGACGACCAGGTCGCCGCCTTGCACACTTGTGCAACCGACGCTTGATGTCGGAAAGCCCAGGAAGCACCAATTGCCCTGGTGGAATGTGCCGTAACCGGAAAGGGAGGCGCCCGCCCCTTGAGAGCATAAGCTTGAATGACGGTCTGTCTGATCCACCTAGAAATGGTGGCAGACGAAACCGCTTGGCCCTGTTTTGGCCCAGAGACAGCCACAAATAGAGAGTCAGACTTCCGAATAGAAGCAGTAGCAGACAGGTACACCCGCAAGGCTCGTACCACATCCAAAGTGTGTAGCACAAACTCTCTGGGATGCGATGGGTGAGGACACAAGGACGGGAGGACAATGTCCTCGTTTAAGTGGAAGGCCGAGGCCACCTTTGGCAGAAAGGAAGGTCGCGGACGTAACACCGCCTTATCCTTATGGATGATCAAAAAGGGCGACTTGCAGGACAAGGCCGCCAATTCAGACACTCGTCTAATGGAAGTAATGGCCACCAAGAAGGCCACCTTCTGAGACAAAGTCAAGAGGGGAATATCTCTAATATTTTCAAAGGGAGGTTCCTGGAGGACCGACAGCACCAAATTCAGATCCCACGGGGGGAGAGGAGGCTTGACAGGGGGGAGCACATGGCGAACCCCCTGCCAAAGGTGCTAACCAAGGGATGACCCGCCAGCGGTCGCTGAAAGAAGATGGCCAAGGCCGAAATCTGACCCTTAATGGTACTCAAAGCGAGCTTTTGGGTCACGCCACGCTGCAGAAAATGCAGGATTCTGGGAACGGAATACGTTCGTGGGCGCCAGTCCAGCTCTTCGCACATGGCGATGTAAGCTCTCCAAGTACGGTGATAGATCCTTCTGGAGGAAGACTTCCGTGCCCTTAACATGGTCGAAATGACCGAATCCGAGAGACCTCGGTCTCTCAGCACCTGGCTTTCAATAACCATGCCGTTAAAACCAGAGACTGTAAAGCAGGATGAAATATAGGACCTTGAGACAGAATGTCCCCCCGTATCGGTAACCGCCAGGGAACGTCTGCGACGAGACGTACCAGATCGGCGTACCAGTGACGCCGAGGCCAATCCGGAGCAATGAGGATCACCGGAATTCCCTCGGTCGCTACCCTGCGGAGCAGGCGAGGGAGCAACTGCAGCGGAGGATAAACGTATATCAGGCGATACTGACCCCATGGGGCCACCAACGCATCCGAGGCATCCGCCCAGGGATCCCTGGATCTGGCCACAAACCTCGACACCTTGCGATTGAGTCGAGAAGCCATCAGGTCCACATCCGGCGTGCCCCACCGTCTGCAAAGGAGTTGAAAGACCTCCGGGTGCAAGGACCACTCCCCCTGGTCCAGCGTCTGGCGACTTAGATAGTCCGCCTGCCAATTGTCTACGCCCGGAATGTAGACGGCCGACAGAGCCGGCACGCTTCTTTCGGCCCACCTCAGGATGCGGGCGACCTCGGAAGCCGCAGCTGAGCTCCGAGTCCCCCCTTGATGGTTGACATACGCCACTGCTGTGGCGTTGTCCGATTGTATCCTGATGGAGTGACCCTGTAGTTTCTCCGACCATGAGGAGAGGCACAGTCTGATTGCCCGTATCTCCAGCACATTGATCGGTAAGAGGGCTTCGTCCGGAGTCCAAAGCCCTTGGGCCGACAGGACTCCCCAGACTCCCCCCCAGCCCGTCAGGCTGGCGTCCGTCGTGATCACCGTCCATTGGATGGGGAGGAACGACTTCCCGGACCGAAAAGCCGGGGACCTCAACCACCACGTCAGGGACGCCCTGACCAGGTGACTCACCTGGATCTGAAGATCCAAGGACAACTGGGATTTGTCCCAAGTGGACAAGATCTCTTTCTGTAAGGCCCTGGTGTGCGCTTGGGCATAAGGAACGGCCTCGAAGGAGGCCACCATAAGTCCCAGGACTCTCATGCAAAAGCGGATTGACGACCATTTTCGGGACGTCAGCACCCGTACTGCAGACTGAAGTGTCAGTAGTTTGTCTGGAGGTAGGAAGACTCTTGCTTCCAAGGAGTCCAGAATCAGACCTAGATACTCCAGACGCTGAGTCGGGACTAGAACCGACTTCTGAACGTTCAGGAGCCACCCAAACTCCCTGAGGGTCTGACTGACGATAGTCACACTTTCTTCCAAGTCTGAGCCACTGTCTGCTCTTAGAAGGAAATCGTCCAGATAGCCCACGATAGCAATGCCTCGCTGTCTCAGCAAAGCTAGGACCGGAGCAAGCACCTTGGTGAACACCCTCGGTGCCGAGGCTAGGCCGAAGGGAAGAGCCACAAATTGATAGTGGACTTCGCCGACCGCAAAGCGCAGAAACTTCTGGTGGCTTGCGCAGATCGGAACATGCAAGTAGGCGTCCTTGATGTCCAAGGATGCCAGAAAATCCCCTTGACGGAGTGTAGCGACCACCGTGCGAATGGATTCCATGCGGAATTTTTGCACCTTCACGAAGGCATTCAGGGCCTTGAGGTCCAGGATCGGCCGAACCCCGTCCTTTTTTGGAACAACAAACAGATTCGAGTAGAACCCCTGAAACCTCTCCTGGGACGGAACCGGCACAATTACTCCGGACCCGATCAAATCCTGTACAGCCCCCAAGAGGGCTGCCCGACGGGCAGGAAGGAGAGGGAGATTGGAGGGAAAGAATCTGTCTGGGGGCCAGGAGCGGAACTCTATTCTGTATCCTGAGGTGACCACCTCGCACACCCACCGGTCGGAGATCCGGGAGGTCCACCGATCCGTGAACCTGCGAAGTCGTCCCCCCCACCCCAGAGACGGGCGGGGGCAAGACTTCACGCGGAGGCGTTCTTGGGAGCCGGCTTGTTCGGCTTACGCACCCAGGGGCGCTTGTGCCCGCCAGCCGCACTGTTGTCAGTCTGGGATGGCTTACCCGTGGACTCTGACGGACGAAAAAAACCCTTTTTTGCTGGAAAGGAAGGACCCGGTTTACGTCGGGCCTCCTTACCCTTGATAGTTTGAGGAAGGAGAGTGCTTTTACCTCCCGTGACATCCTTGATGATGTCATCCAGAGCAGCACCAAAAAGTCTACCACCCTTAAAAGGTAGATCCGTCAGGAGCTTCTTAGAGGCTAGGTCAGCAGACCAGCATTTCAACCAGATGAGACGACGCAATACCACCGCCGAGACAGAGGCCCTGGATATTAAAGGGGCCGCGTCCAACGTGGCGTCGCACACATATATCAGACCCTGCACCATCTGGTGGGCCAGAGCAATAGTGTCTGGAGGAAGGTTATACTCCTGCACAGTTTGGTGCAAAATTCTTGCCCATTCCGTGAGTGTCTGAGACACAAGGGTCGCCGCTACCAGGGGCCGTAGGGCGGATCCCAACAAGGCGAACATGGCTCTACTCACCACTTCTGACCTCCTGTCAGTGGGGTCCTTAAACGCAGGAGTCCCCTCCATCGGGAGAGTGGTGGCCTTGTTTAAACGGGCAACTGGAGGGTCGACCACCGGGGGAGAAGCCCACTTTTTAAGCAGGGCGTCTTCAAAGGGGTATCTAATAGACAAACGCCGCGGGACCATAAAAGTCTTCTGCGGCTTTTCCCAGACCTGGTCAATGAGCTGGTCAAAGAAAGGTACATATGGAAAAACCTTTTTAGAAGGCTTGGTCTTAAAAGAACCAAAAGGAGACTGTATCCGCCTGAGGTTCTGCGGTCGCAGCATCTAGCTTGAGAGTGTCCCTCACAGCATCAATGAGTTCACTAACAAGCGCCCTGTCATTTACTGACTGAGAACTGGAGTCTTCCTCACAAGGAATGTCCTGTTCAAAACCATCCATATATTCAGAGCTAGGGTCCTGAGCAGCAATAACTAGGCCCATATCTGAAGCAGAGCACTCCCCTTGTGGAGATAAAGTGGGGAGAGGGCGCTTTTTTGCTCCCTTGTGCTCACACACAGCTTCCATCCTGGTCAGAAATGATTCCAGGACTGCCGACAACTGGTCCATAGGGACCGCAGGTGCTGGAGCACTGGCTGCTGCCTCTGGCATGTTAGGGGAAGCTGGTGACTCTGACTCCATAATGTCCCTCTCAGACCACCCACAGGCCGTGCTGACTGAAGTAGGGGAATGCCCAGGGAACCCACCAACCTGACCAGGACCGCTCGGTTCCGCCGCTCTGTCTCACTGCGCCGCGCTGCTCAGCGTGAGTGAGCTGAGAGGAGAGAGTGTGAGGAGATTCGCGCCGTTTCCAGCGGCGCTAGAGGCCAAACTAGTGCCAGAAAAGACGTGCGGCTACAAGAAAATGGCCGCCGCAATGTGCTCCGGCGGGCCCCGGCAAGATGGCCGCCAATGTAAAAATCAGCACACACACAAAACATGGCGCCGAACGGCGCCCAGGCCCCTCACCTCCAAAAACAAAACAGCCCCAGCGAGTGCAGAGCAGCATGAGCCCCCCCCCAGAACAGTATGGCCCCCAGGCACCCCCCATAGTACAGCGCCAGCACTAGTGAACAGAGAGTGACATTAAAAACACAGGGGGAGACAGGGAAATCCCCCCACACAAGAAACACACAGCATGTACTCACCTGTAGCCAGGAGAGACTACTTACCCGTCCCCTGAGGGACCCGCTGGTGTGTTTCTGACAGAACTATCACAGTGCGGTACTGAGTAGCTGTCGGCCCGGTCCACCGCGAAAGATACAGCCGGACTGTTCTATCTTGAGAGGACCGCGGAGCTGGAAGCCCACCGGCCACCCCTGGAGTCGTGGGGCATGTCGTGAACTGAGTCTCACGCACACAAGGCGAGGATCAGCACGCTCGATGGTCGGACAGGGAAGACTACGAGGATATCTTGTACCCAACCTGTTGCCCAGCCGACAGTTGATAGAAGATCTCAAAAAAAAAAAATAGGAAAAAAATTCCCAAAAGAATAAAAATAGGTCAGGAGACTGGCTCCTGAGAGAGCCACGTCTTCTCCTTCTGCTAGGCAGAAAAAAACTGAGGTCTGCTGACTGCAGTGGGAGGGTTATGCCCGGAGGGACCGCCCCCCTGGGCGGGGCTGTTCAGCTCTGGCTGTTTAGAATGTATGTATAACATCTCACATTCTGCCTAGGTCTTCTCCTGCAAGCAGGGACATAACCCACGTGTAAAGGTGTATAAGACACGCTGTGTCAGTCCATGGATGACAAGAGAAAAGTGTATTTTTCCCAAAAAAGTGCGCTTGTAAGACCGCTGCGCAAATACGGTGTGACAGAAAGTATTGCAACAACCGCCATTTTATTCTCTAGGGTGTTAGAATAAAAACACACACACGTGTGTGTGTGTGTGTGTATATGTGTATGTGTATGTGTATATATTATATATATATATATATATATATATATATATATATATATATATAAAATATAATATGTTTGGGTGTTCTAATTAGAGGGAAGGAGATGGCAGTGGAAACACAGGGAAAGCTCCATTAGTCTTGTCATGCCAACGGCCACCACAAGATGGCGCCAGATCACAGAAGGAAGCATAGGCCTGCAGAAGGCCGCAAAGCTGCGGCCTCAATTACCGGCCTTGGCGGTCCGACGCGATCGTGCGGCGGGGGAGCGCACGAGACACAGGATGGAGTATCATCTTGTGTCTCCGTGCGCCCCCACCTCCCCCGCTGCGCCATCGCGTCGGCCGGTAATTAGGGCCGCTGCTTTGCGGCCTTCTGCAGGCCTATGCTTCCATCCTTAGGTGCCAGGTCCCGATTTCTAGTCGCAATTGAGACCTGGCGCCCGGATTTCGTCGAGCCCTGCCTTATTGACCAAACAATTCTTACATTTTAGCTTTGGTTCTATGGTTTCAGCATAACCTTTATAAGGCTGGCCATAGATGGTTTGAATCTCTTCCAGTTTAGGAAGGACCAGCCGAGATTCGATCCACGTATAAGCCAGCTGATTGATACAAAAGTGATTCCATCAATTGACTTGGGTACAACCTGCTGAAAACAGGTCACAAGAGTGCAAAAGAACTTCACTCCTGTGATCCACAGGAGAAGTAAAGCCAAACAAGCTTCTTCACCTTCAAAGAGTTTTTGGGGGGTCCCTCCTACTTCCAGTACTTAAAGTAAGGAAAAGACTAGAACACCTGACAACTTTTTATTGACATTTTTGTTGGGGAAATTTCCCTTTACTTTCTTTCCTAAAAGAGGAAGGGGAAATCTTCAACAGGCACACCAACAAATTACTTCATAGAAGCTATAAACTAAACTAATAAAAATGTTTTTTTTGCGGTGTGTACTCTATTATGTAGAAATAACTGAATCACATCAATGAAAGGCCATATACAAACAATTTGCTGCCAGGCCTGTCAGACCCTATGAGAAATATCTACATTATTCTTTTTGTTTTCATTTGTAGGAGCAAAGTAATAAATCTCCATCAGGGTGATTCACACAGTTTCCAGTATTTCCAGTTTTATTATAGATCATGGGAATTTAGCATGGCACGATTTCCTGCACTCTCCTCAAAGTATAACCTTAGTATGAGTATGTACTTGTATTCACTGTATGTGGACGTCTGTTCGCTCACATTAGGCCAACTGCGTCTCCTTTAGGTCATGGTATAGGTATATAGAAAGGAAATGGGTGTGTAAATTAGATAGGACCATTTTTTTCTATTACAAGTAGTGGTATATATTCGCTGTCCTAACGGATTCTTTAAAACGTCCTACACAATGTCTGTTGACCACATTACGTAAAGAGGAGGTGCCTATCTTCCTCACTCAAACACTTATCATTCATTATTTTCTACACAAACAGTAGATTATTGTAAGCAACATTTGAACCATATTACCAGAAATAGTGGTTCTTGATGGCACATCCCAGCCATAATAAAAATAAATATACTTTGCCTGTATCCATGTACCTTTACAAGAGACAGTATATAAAATAAAAAGATTGTAAATGAAAAGAAAAAAAAAACAGATCCATTCCAGGTTCTAAATATTTTAGGTATGTCTCCATCCACATTTCTACTTAAAGAGTTCACAATTGGGAGTCCCACTTTTCTATTTTCTTGAACACTCTATTTATATTGCAACACTTTAATACAAAAATCAATAGCCATTATGTATTTAGTAATCATTTATGTGCATGTTCCTCCGACAACCCTCTATTAAAAGGAAACCCATTTCTGATGAGAGCATGTCATGTCACACCTCTAACATTTAGAAGCACATGCATGACTCATTTCCACATCAACATCACTGTGCATCTGTGACATTGCCTGTAAGTGAAGATCTACATTTCAAAATGGGGAAAACAAAACATGCAACTCAGCATAACTTATTACCATATGTGGACAATAAGAGGAGTACAAGTTTTTGAACATGCAAGGTTTTGTTTTTTCTAGGATTTACTGAAGGCCTGTGCAACTTAGCCTTCTAGGTCACCAACGCAAACTATTTCCTTTAGGAGTTTTTACCCATTAAACATATTTGAAAATACCGTATATACTCAAGTATAAGCCGGCCCGAATATAAGCCGAGGCACCTAATTTTACCACAAAAAACTGGGAAAACGTATTGACTCGAGTATAAGCCTAGGGTGTCCATCTGCATGCCTCACTGTGCCCATGACTAGACTGACGTTTAACATGGGAGTCTATGGAAGGGTGCCCGGCTTTGAAAGATCGTTGCTCCACGGCCGTAGGTCCCCCAGACAAAAAACTTTGCACACTTATAAAAGGAGAAATGGGGCTACATGTGTGGCCGGTACCGGGTCCTCAAAAATCACCGGAGAAATGACTGTTTAACATGGGAGTCTATGGAAGGGGTGCCCAGGTTTGAAAAATCGATGCTCCCCAGCCGTAGGTCCCCCAGACAACAAACTTTGCACACTTGTAGAGGAAGAGTGGGGCTACATGTGTACAAAGTTTGGGGTCCCTGATCTGCCGGCCGGTACCGGGTCCCAAAAATCTGGGAGATCAGGCGCAAAAAGGTGACTCGAGTATAAGCCGAGGGGGGCATTTTCAACAAAAAGAAATGTGCTGAAAAACTCGGCTTATACTCGAGTATATACGGTAGGTGTTATTTAACTTTGCACTGCAGGAATTATCCATAGTACACAATACTATAATTTACCCCAGCCAAAAAACTCCAGTGAGATTTCAGTGTATACAATAAGTAAATCACTTTTTAACCACTTAACGACCGCTCACTGTATATATACGTCGGCACAATGGCACCGACAGGCACAATCACGTAGAGCATACGTGATTGCCTTTGTACAGTTGGGGGGTCCGATCGGACCCCCCTTCTGTACAGTGAGCGGTCGGAATTCGTTGGGGAGCGATCCGACATGAGGGGACGGCCGTTCGATTCCGGCCACCCCCCCGCGATCACTCCCGGCGAATAGAAATGCCCCCCTCTGTCTGTCGAATGTACACACAGACAGAGAAAGCAGGAGGAAGTGATGTCATCTCCTGTGCGACGCTCACATATACCGCGCGCCGTACAAGAGAAGACACACAGGTCAGTGCACTAACACTACACTAACACCAGCACACATAGGCACATAAATCGCCCCCCCAGATCACCCCCCAGTCACAGTAAATAAATGGTCACTGCAATCAGTGACACTGATTACTGCAATCAGTGACATTTGTGACTGTAAAAGTGTCACTACATTTAGTTTTAGGTCCAGTGTAGCCCCCTAACCCCCCCTAATAAAGGTTTAACCCCTTGATCACCCCCCAGATTACCCTTTCACCCCCTAGCACCGCCGTCGCTAAGCGATCATTTTTCTGATCGATGTCTTAGCGTCGGTGATGCAGATCGGTAGCCAGTAATTTTTTTAGGTTCGCCGCAGGTTTTTATAGCGTCGGGTACCCCCATAAATTATCTAATAAAGGTTTAACCCCCTTGATCGCCCCCCAGGTAACCCTTTCACCCCCTATCACCACTGTCGCTAAGCGATAATTTTTCTGATCGCTGTCTTGGCGTCGGTGATGCAGATCGGTAGCCAGTAGAGCTGCACGATTAATCGTATGAGAATCGCGATTTCGATTCACCCCCCCGCGCGATCTCGATCTTGGATTACCGCGATTTTCTTAAATCCCCGCCGGTTCCACGTAACCAGCGTGGAACGCAAATGGATCATAGAGCGTGATGCATTGAAACTGTTTCCGCTCTGCTCGCACACAGCCCCGCCTCCTCCTAACCCTGCACTGTGATAGACTGAATGCGGGTCCAATGCTGGAATGCGTTCTGTCTATCACAGCGCGAGGTTAGGAGGAGGCGGGGCTGTGTGCTGCCTTCCGTCCTCCCCTCTCCCCCCTACCACACTTTGCTGGCTCTGTCTTTGGGACTTGGGACTCCGTTGTGTCGTCCTCCCCCCTCCCCCCGCCGCAGAGTCTGTCTCCTCTCTTCCATTCTCAGCTGTGACAGGGCTACAGGACAGGACTACTGTTTTTGGAAGTGAGAGGGTCAATAAAGAGAACCTGTCTCCTCCAATTGCTATCACACAGGGAATTGTTTTCTCCTGTGTGATAGCAATAAAGTTAAGTGAAAAAAAAGATTTAAAAAAAAAGAAATAAATAATTAATTTAATAAAATAAAGTAATTAAAAAGTAAAGAATAAGAAAAATATTAAAAATAAGAAAATTATGCAAAAATAAAAAAAAAAGTAAAAAACGACAAGCAAATTTTATTTTATTTTTTTAAATTTACCATTTTAAAGAATCGTGAGAGAATCGTGATCTGTGTTCTAAGCAAAAGAATCGCGATTCTCATTTTTCCCAGAATCGTGCAGCTCTAGTAGCCAGTAATTTTTTTTAGGTTCGCCGCAGGTTTTTATAGCGTCAGGTACCCCCATATATTATCTAATAAAGGTTTTAACCCCCTAATTGCCCCTAGTTAACCCTTTCACCAGTGATCATCATATAAGTGTTACGGGTGACGCTGGTTAGTTAGTTTAGCTTTTTATAGTGTCAGGGCACCCGCCGTATATAACCCAATAAAGGTTTAACCCCCTGATCGCCCGGCAGGTGATATCAATTAGGTTTTAGCGTCAGAGAGGGTCTGCGTCAAACCCCAGGCAGCGTCAGGTTAGTGCCAGTAACGCTAACACCCACGCGTGAAGCATACACCTCCCTTAGTGGTATAGGATCTGAACAGATCAATGTCTGATCTGATCAGATCTATACTAGCGTCCCCAGCAGTTTAGGGTTCCCAAAAACACAGTGTTAGCGGGATCAGCCCAGATACCTGCTAGCACCTGCGTTTTGCCCCTCCGTCCAGCCCAGGCCACCCAAGTGCAGTATCGATCGATCACTGTCACTTGCAAAACACAACACACATAACTGCAGCGTTCGCAGAGACAGGCCTGATCCCTGCGACTCCAGTGCTGTAGGGGGTGATTTCACCACCACAGTTAAAAAAAAAAAAGCAAATATGCCGAAGCATTGGGGCAGCAGGGGCGGAGGAGTGATTTTGCTCCTAATGCCGCGTACATACGATCGAAATTCCGACGGAGGCTTGCCCGTGGAAAAGTCCGACCATGTGTGTGCGGCATAACTTTTTTGCGGGAGGATGCCCCCATGCTTCGGCATATATAAATGGTGCATGTATGCCCATCATTAGAAGTGGGTGGATGAAGGGCGGTATTCTAATGGTGGGCATACCCACCGATCAATCTCTTTTTTCGTTCAGCCAACAGGCTGCATGAAAAAAAAAAAAAAAAGATTACAATACATGTCCAACAAGGACCAGCAACGCACTGGTATGTTGCTGGACTTTGAATGTTTATACCAGAATGATGCCTGCGGGTTTAGGTATCATCTTGGTATCATTCTTTTCAGCCAGCGGCCGGCTTTCATGTAAAAGCAATCCTAGTGGCTAATTAGCCTCTGGACTGCTTTTACAAGCAGTGGGAGGGAATGTCCCCCCCCCCCCGGATATAAAAAGCGCCATTGGGAAATTGGGAAAGCATTTTATCACACCGATCTTGGTGTGGTCAGATGCTTTGAGGGCAGAGGAAAGATCTAGGGTCTAGACCCCAGTTTTTTCAAAAAAAGAGTACCTGTCACTACCTATTGCTATCATAGGGGATATTTACATTCCCTGAGATAATAAAAATGATAAAAAAATATGGAAGGAACAATTTAAAAATAAAATAAAAAAGCAAAATTAATAATAATAAAAAATAAAAATAAATAAATAAAAGCACCCCTGTCCTGCCCTGCTCTTGCCCAATGGCGAACGCAAGCGTCATATGTAAACAGCAATTGCACCATGCATGTGAGGTATCACCGCGAAGGTCAGATCGAGGGCAGTAATTTTAGCAGTAGACCTCCTCTGTAAATCTAACGGGGTAACCTGTAAAGGCTTTTAAAAATGTATGTAGTTTGTCGCCAATGCGCGTTTGTGCGAAATTTTAAAGCATGTCGTGTTTGGTATCTATGTACTCGGCCTAAGATCATCTTTTTTATTTCATCAAACATTTGGGCAATGTAGTGTGTTTTAGTGCATTAAAATTAAAAAAAAGTGTATTTTTTCCCCAAAAAATGTGTTTGAAAAATCGCTGCGCAAATACTGTGTAGAAAAAAAAAATGCAACACCCACCATTTTATTCTGTAGGGCCTTTGCTTTAAAAATATATATAATGTTTGGGGGTTCAACATAATTTTCTTGCAAAAAAAAATATGTTTTCATGTAAACAAAAAGTGTCAAAAAGGGCTTTGTCTTCAAGTGGTTAGAAGAGTGGATGTAAGCTTCCTAATGTTGTGTATAAAATGCCAGAACAGTTCAAAACCCCCCCAAATGACCCCATTTTGGAAAGTAGACACCCCAAGCTATATACTGAGAGGCATGTCGAGTCCATGGAATATTTTATATGTTGACACAAGTTGCGGAAAAAATTTAATTATTTTTTTTTTTGCACAAAGTTGTCACTAAATGATATATTGCTCAAACATGCCATGGGCATATGTGGAATTACACCCCAAAATACATTCTGTTGCTTCTCCTGAGTACGGGGATACCACATGTGTGAGACTTTTTGGGAGCCTAGTCGTGTACGGGACCCCAAAAACCAATCACCGCCTTCAGGCTTTCTAAGGGTGTAAATTTTTGATTTCACTTCTCACTGCCTATCACAGTTTCGGAGGCCATGGAATGCCCAGATGGCACAAAACCCCCCCAAATTACCCCATTTTGGAAAGTAGACACCCCAAGCTATTTGCTGAGAGGTATTGTGAGTATTTTGCAGATCTCGCTTTTTGTCACAAAGTTTTGAAAATTGAAAAAAAAAAAAAAAAGAATTTCTTTCTTCATTTTCAAAAACAAATGAGAGCTGTAAAATACTCACCATGCCTCTCAGCAAACAGCTTGGGGTGTCTACTTTCTAAAATGGGGTCATTTGGGGGGGTTTTGTGCTATTTTGGCATTTTATGGCCTTCAAAACTGTGATAGGTAGTGAGGAGTGAAATCAAAAATTTGCGCCCTTAGAAATCCTGAAGGCGGTGCTTGGTTTCCGGGGTCCCGTACGTGGCTAGGCTCCTAAAAAGTCCCACACATGTGGTATCCCCGTACTCAGGAGAAGCAGCAGAATGTATTTTGGGGTGCAATTCCACATATAACCATGGCATGTGTGAGCAATATATCATTTAGTGACAACTTTTTGTAATTTTTTTTTTCTTTTTGTCATTATTCAATCACTTGGGACAAAAAAAAAAAAAAATATTCAATGGGCTCAACATACCTCTCAGCAATTTCCTTGGGGTGTCTACTTTCTAAAATGGGGTCATTTGGGGGGGGGGGTTGTACTGCCCTGCCATTTTAGCACCTCAAGAAATGAGATAGGCAGTCATAAATTTAAAGCTGTGTAAATTCCAGAAAATGTACCCTAGTTTGTAAACGCTATAACTTTTGCGCAAACCAATAAATATACGCTTATTGACATTTTTTTTACTAAAGACATGTGGCTGAATACATTTTGGCCTAAATGTATGACTAAAATGGAGTTTATTCGATTTTTCTTATAACAAAAAGTAGAAAATATCATTTTTTTTCAAAATTTTCGGTCTTTTTCCGTTTATATCGCAAAAAATAAAAATCGCAGAGGCAATCAAATACCATTAAAAGAAAGCTCTATTTGTGGGAAGAAAAGGACGCAAATTTCGTTTGGGTACAACATTGCATGTCCGCACAATTTACAGTTAAAGCAGCGCAGTGCAAAATTCTGAATTCACCTCTGGTCCTTTAGCTACCAAATGGTCCGGGGCTTAAGTGGTTAACTCTACCTACCCTGAACTAAACTGGCTTCTCCAATATGGGCTACAAAGTGGAACAGCCTGTATCAAATGATTTCACAAAAAATATAGGTATGATTGAAACGTACCAATATATTGTTTGTCTGCCAACATCAGGCCACCATGGTGGAACCTTCTGTAACCATAATGCAAATCCTATATTTAGACCCCTTTCACACCGAGGCAGTTTTCAGGCGTTTTAGCACTAGAAATAGCACCTGCAAACTGCCTCCCATTCTCTGCAATGAGTGCTTTCACATACGTGTGGTGCCCTTGGCGGGACGTTAGAAAAAACGTCCTGCAAGCAGCATCTTGGGGACGGTTTGGGAGCGTTGTATACAGCGCTCCCAAAATGCCCCTGCCCATTGCAATGAATGGGCAGCGCTTTCAAAGTGCCCGAAAAGCGATTCAGAAGCGTCACAACACAGGAGTTTTAACCCCTTCTTTGGGGTTAAAATCATCCCGCTAGCGGCCAAAAAGCGGCGCTTTAAACAGCGTTAAAAACGAGCGGCACTTTACCGCTAACAGCCGATGCTTTTAGTGTAAAGGCAAAGAGCAATGTTAAACTGCAGTTTATCTCTGCTTACTCAGAATAGTACTACACATTAAATGGAATCTTTCCAGCTTTCTGGATTTTAAATAATAATGTATTATAATCCAGGGCTTGACAAGTTGGGCCCCTTTCACAGAGGGGCGTCCGCGTTAAAGCGCCGCTTACCGTCGTATTTGCAGGGGTATTCGGCTGCTAGCAGGGCGCTTTTAACCCCCGCTAGCGGGCGAAAAAGGGTTAAAACCATCCGCAAAGCGCTGATGCAGCAGCGCTTTGCCGGCGGTATAGCCAGGGTGCCCATTGATTTCAATGGGCAGGAGCAGTGAAGGAGCGGTACACACACCGCTCCAAAGATGCTGCTAGCAGGACTTTTTTTTTTACCATCCTGCTAGCGCACCGCTCCAGTGTGAAAGCCCTTGGGGCTTTTACATTGGTGAGACAGCAGCAGCAATTTCAGGGCACTTAGCAGGCGCTATTTTTAGCGTTATAGCACCTGCAAAGCGCCCCAGTGTAAAAGGGGTCTTGGCTTTGAATCTAGGAGACTTTTTTTTTTTTAATCCAACAAAAAAAAACGAAAACAACTTACAGGTGGAACATGTTCCCAAACCCTTTTCACAAACAGAGCCATTTTTGCACACGGTTAAAAAAATTATTTTAGGCCTAACGGATTACATAAAACCCCCAAACATTATATATTTTCTGAAAGCAGACACCCTAGATAATAAAATAGTGGTGGTTCCAATTTTTAGGTCACAAGATATTATCACAAAGGTAAATAAATAATAATAAAATTATATATATATATATATATATATATATATATATATATATATATATATATATATATATACACACACACATACATATATACATATACACATACACACCCTAGAGCTGCACGATTCTGGCTAAAATGAGAATCACAATTTTTTTGCTTAGAAGATCGATCACGATTCTCGTGGCGCAACATCATCTTTCACATTAAAACAAAATTATTAATTGAAGTGTATTTTTTTGCAAAAAATTGCATTTGAAAGACCGCTGGGCAAATACAGTGCGACATAAAATATTGCAGCAATTGCCATTTTATTTCCTCGGGTCTCTGCTAAATTATATATAATGTTTGGGGGTTCCAAGTAATTTTCTCGTGAATTTGATTTTAACAGAAAAAGATTTGGACTTTAAGGCCCGGTTCACACTTGTGCGATGCCAGACATTGCATGTAATTCGCAGCGCACTGCGAGTTTACATTACATGTGATGTCTGTGCGGTGCGATTTCAGCCATACAGATAGTATGGCTGATAGCGCACCACATTTGGTCCAAACACGCACAGGACCCTTTTTTCTGTTCGGACCAGAATCGGATTGCATGTGTGCTCACACATATGCGATCCGATTCATGTCCGAATGGTCAATCGCAGTGCGAAACACGAGCTGAAATGGGGGTGTCGTTAAGATATAATGACACTTCCCAGCAGTTTGCATATGGCAGTGTGAACGGCAGTGCGAGTCTGTGCGATGCGGGAACCCGCAGAGGATTCGCAGGGTTCTCGCATCGCACAAGTGTGAACCGGGGATAAGTGGTTACATTTTCTGCATTTACACAGACGTTTGCTCGAAGAAGGAAGTTAGTTACAATGTTTCATGTTGTTACAAATTTGGCAGACTGCCCGGACTTTTTCTTTACACACACACACACACACAGAAGTTTATCCCTTTGATCCAAGAACGAAGCATAAGCCTGGGGTCACACTGGTGCGACACGACACTCGTCCTACTTTGGACCTGACTTTTCCCTGCGACTTGTTCATTCAAGTCAGAGACGCATCCAACTTCAATGAACGGGGAACGGACTTGGATCCCTGCCAATACCAGGCACTGTTTGGTATGAATCTTGAGGGGGAACTCCATGCCAAATTTTAAATAAAAAAAACGGCATGGGTTCCCCCTCCAAGAGCATACCAGGCCCTTTGGTCTGGTATGGATTTTAAGGGGAACGCCCTACGCCCCATGCCTACATAAGTCGTTGCGCACCACGCACACGGCATTACAGCAGGAGAGGAGCGTTGAGTCAACATCGGAAGAAGAGAAGAGGGAAGAAGACGGAGAAGACGGAGAAGACCAGGCCAACGCTAGCAAAAGAGCAGAAGATAGTGGAGGAGCCCGGCAGAAGAACCGGAGACCGGGAGAAGAGGCCGGAGACCGGGAGAAGAACCGAAGAGCGGGAGAAGTCGGAAGAGACCCCCGAAGTCGGAAGACGACCCCCGGAGCTGCCTAATAAAATTAACTTTAAAAACCTGTCTAGTGTGTTTTTTTTTTTTATTGACACTTTTTCCCCCCATGTGAATGGGTAGGAGTATGATGTACCCCATACTCATTCACATAGGGTGGGGGGCCGAGATCTGGTGGCCCCCTTATTAAAGGGGGCTCCCGGATTCTGATAAGCCCCCTGCAGACCCCGACAACCAACGGCCAGGGTTGTCAGGAAGAGGCCCTTGTCCTCATCAACATGGGGACAAGTTGCTTTAGGGTGGGGGGCCGCAGGGCGCCCCTCTGCCCCAAAGCACCCACCCCCCATGTTGAGGGCATGCGGCTTGGTATGGTTCAGAAGGGGGGGGCGCTCGCTCGTCCCCACCCCCTTCCTGACCGGCCGGGCAGCGTGCTCGGATAAGGGTCTGGCATGGATTTTGGGGGGACCCCCATGCTGTTTTTTCGGTTCCCCTTAAAATTCATACCAGACCGAAGGGCCTGGTATGCTCTTGGAGGGGGAACCCATGCCGGTTTTTTATTTAAAATTTGGCGTGGAGTTTCCCCTAAAGATCAGCAGAGCACAAGTCGCATGCCAAAGTTGGAGCATGCAAGACGGCGTTCCGACTTTGATCCGACTTCAATGATACTCAATGGGCTAAAGTAGGATCAAAGTCGGACCAAAGTAGTACAGGGAGCATTTTCAAAGTCGGACCAGTTAAGACGGCTCTCATAGGGAAACATTGATTTTCACACGTCATGAGCTCCCAATGTCGGAACGTTTGTCGCACCAGTGCGAACCGGGCCTTAGTTACAATGTTTCCCGTTAAAAACTTGGCAGACTGCCCGGATATTTTCTTTTGACAGCCGATAAGTCTCTCCACTTGTTATATGAAAGAATTGGCAAACTCTGCATTGGAGATCGTCAGGGGGGTTGAATCGAGATCACGATTTTTTAACGATTAATTGTACAGCTCTAACATACCCAATAATAAATTACCCAATTTTTTGATAAAGTGTGAAAGCCGAGGTTGCCCAACATGTCAAACCTTTAAACAGGTTAGTACCCTATATTTTCCATGTTCTAAAAGACCCTGCATGTCTCCCCTGTACTCAACTGAAAGTAATGCACATCACACTGCATTACATTCTTTCCTGGCCTTGAAGGCCGGGGAAACTGTCCACGGGGACCCGGAAGTGACATCACACATCACTTCTGGGTCAACAACTAGAGCGGTTGTATGTTCCCTCTCCTGACTCCACCTCTACCCAGCACCACCCGCTATGCAAGTACTAGAGGGGGATAAATGAGATTGACACACTAGGACGTGTCGATTTCCCAGCACTCTTCAGCTGAAGTTTTCTCTTGAAAGGAACACTGTTCTGGTGGCAGACACAGCAAGAACGGTAAATATTCACACTTTTGTATTACAGGTTTTTTTACTGACAAGGTTGCTAGAAGAGCTACAAAATACTATGCTGCGGGAATAAAAATCCTGTATTGGCTTTCAAAATATTCTATTTAGATTTTGTGGCTTTTGTAAGGGAAATAAAAATTCAAACCCGAAAAGAAGCAAAGTTGGCTCACTGTGAAGGTGATGAGCTCAAGTGAAACTAGTCTGATGCACCTGAGCTATCCTGTCAGAATTCGGTCACTGCGGACTGGCAAATCACATTGGGCCATGGCTTTCCTCACCTCGCAGCCAGACTTACACATGCGACTGTGGGGCGGGGAATGCCTCGTTCACCTATAATTGGCAGTTTGCGATGACCGATTTCTGGCGGGATAGCTCAGGTGGGTTTAGACTAAGATCTAAACCCACCTGAGCTCATCCCTAAGGCCTATATAGCCATTGTCTTACTTCTTCCCTTCCTATGCATTCTTCTGGCTGATGTACCATTAAACATCATACCAGTTTACACCAGGAACACCAGGTCAGAAGGTGAGAGACGGAAGCATAAATACTTGAGATGTTCACTTGTTTAAACATACGATCAGAAGCTAGGCGAGGAAGAAAAGTACATATGCACAAAAGGCACTTCTAACCCCACTTTGCTAGGTCTCATTTGCTAGATCGCAGCACCTTTCAGATCCCAATTCTAACCAATGGGCACTTTCTAACCAGAGTTCTCAGTGTTTGAAAGGAGTTTCCTCTCAGCACAGCTGCATTTGTTTTTCCTAGAATTACCGGTACATTCTCTCTTGCTTGTGTTGAGATATTTTAGGCTTCTCATTTGCAGCTTGGTCTGTAAAACAGGATTTGAAAGGGAAGAAAAAAAAAAAAAAAAACCTATGCCAACAGATAACAGAGCTTCCCAAATGATCTAGTGAATATGCAGCTTATCCAACTAGCTTGATTAGGAAAAATAGCATCGCAGGAGTTCAGGGGTGTTGTTCCCAGGCAACCACAAGCTTCAGCTCTGTCATTTCATGGCTCGGGTACAGAATACATTCTTAAACATTGGAGCATTGTGGTCAGATTAGATGCCTTCAGAACTTTCTCAGGATCAAAGATTTTGGCATCTTGTCTAGTCAATCAGCCTCTATGCTTTATTAACTAGTTTAGTAGAGCATTGGCACGATTATATATATATATATATATATATATATATATATATATATATATATATATATATATATATATATATATATATAAAAACACCACATTACTTATTAGAAGTGCATCTGCACTTAGTTTTCTTTGATTCTTCCTATTAAATCCAACACATACCTGTTGATCCCGCCAGTGTCTACTTAATGCAGCTTCCTTGTGATGGTGTGGCAACAAGGGATGAGCTTCAAGTTAGAGTCAAACTCATGTTCGACTCGAACATTGCCTGTTCGCACGTTCAAACAATTTGGGTTGTTCGCGGCAAATTCGAAAAGCCGCGGAACACCCTGTAAAAACCCTGCTAATTTTAAAGGCTAATATGCAAGTTATTGTCCTAAAAAGTGTTTGGGGACCCGGGTCCTGCCCCAGGGGACATGTATCAATGCAAAAAAAAAAAAAGTTTTAAAAACAGGCCCTTCAGGTCTGGTATGGATATTGAGGGGAACCCTGCGTCAAATTTAAAATGACGTTTGTGTGGAGTGGAGACTGCAGCGCTAGAAATCGGATCACCGCGGGACACTGAATTACATCGCTGGAATGGGTTTTTTATTTTTAATAAAGGACTTTTCCAACTGTCTGTTTTTTTACAATTTTTTACACTTTTTGTGAAATGGTGGTAGGGGTACAATGTACCCCTTACCAATTCACATAGGGGGGCCGGGATCTGGGGGTCCCCTTTGTTAAAGGTGTCTTCCAGATTCCGATAAGCCCCCCGCCCGCAGACGCCCACAACCACCGGGCAAGGGTTGTGGGGATGAGGCCCTTGTCCCCATCAACATGGGGACATGGTGCTTTGAGGGGCCGAAGGGCCTGGTAATGGAATTTGGGGGGACACCCACACATTTTTTTTTTTTTATCAATTACCTTTCTCTGTATTGCTGGGAGCCGACAATTCATTATAGCCGCAAGTGCTTTTAAATGACTTCAGAAATTACACTTTGTGCAGGGACAGTTCTAAGCACAGGAAACAAGCGCTGCTTTACGGGCATACTAAACACCCCCCCCCCCCCCCCCAGGTACGAAATTTAAAGGAATATTTCACTTTTATTGTTTCACTTTAAGCATTATTAAAATCACTGCTCCCGAAAAAACTGACGTTTTTAAAACTTTTTTTTGCATTGATACAAGTCTCCCCTGGGGCAGGACACGGGTCCCCAAACCCTTTTTTAGGACAATAACTTGCATATTAGCACTTTTGATTTCGAACGTTCGAGTCCACTGTATTTAATAGGGTTCTAAAGTTCGCGCTTTCGGGTGTTCGGCTCATCCCTATTGGCAACAATGCTGCACTGCTCCTAATGTCACAGCAGAGTTGCTACTCTTATGTAGGCTGTGTCTGCAGTGGGATGAGAAAATATTGCAGGGGATGTGGCAATCTGCATTGTAGCTGGAGTGTCTGGGAGGGGAGTGTGTGAAATAAACAAGGAAGGCAGATTTGGCTCAATCAGGGAAGGTAAAGGAAGATTCTGTAGCGTTTGCATCACATAGTAATATATTTTTTTTTTCAAAAGCTTATAGCGCAAAAAAAAAAAACAAAAAAAAAAAAACGCAAAAGGTGATAAATAAAATACCACCAAATGAAAGCCATTTGTGGGGAAAAAAGCCATACATTTTACTTGGGTACAGCATCGCACGACTGTGCAATTGTCAGTTAAAGTAACGCAGTCATATCGCAAAAAATGGTCAGGAAGGGGGTAAATCTTCCAAAGGTCAAGTGGTTAAAGCAAACCTATCATAAAAGAAATAAGGGCTGCAATGACAGTCATCCTTCTGAAAATGCTAGTTTCTGATCCATCGGCCTCAATACTTTGCTGATATGCATGTCCTAGATCCATGACTCAGTCAGAAGTCCTTATCTGCATACTTGTTCTAGGTCAGTGACTTTACATGAGGTCATGATGACCACCATGCAGCCAACAATTCCAGAAATTGTGTACAGTAATGGTAGCTTCTGCGTTTCTCTTGTTATAGATTTTCTCTAAATGCTCAATAAGGTTATACAGTAAAAGAGGCACCTCTCCATACACCATGTGAGTTAACTAGCAAGTGCAGCAGAAAATGCCATTTAGAAATACAGGCATTGGCCTCAAATAGCAAGCCAGAATATATAGGTGTCAGGAATTCACAGCAGAGCTTACTTCAACAGAACAGACCACCTACTGTGTAACCGGCTAAAATCAGCAGCCAAGCTACAAGTGTAGAATTGGAGAAATCATCCAACACACCACTATGCCAACAAGAACGCTGCGGTTTATTTTTGCTGTTATACAAATCAGGAAGATCTTTAACCCTTTCCATACAGGGCTTTTTATACCACTTCCATACCGGGCCTATTATGGCACTTCTCTCCTACATGTACAAATCATCATTCTTTTGCTAGAAAATTACCAGAACCCCCAAACATTATATGAGTTTTTTTTAGCAGACACCCTAGGGAATAAAATTACGGTCGTTGCAACTTTTTATCTTGCACGGTATTTGCGCAATAATTTTTCAAACGCCTTTTTTTTAAAAAAAAAAAAAATGGTTTCATGAATTAAAAAATAACAAAAAAACAGTAAAGTTAGCCCAATTTTTTGGTAAAATATGAAAGATTACCCAACATGTCACGCTTTAAAATTGCGCACTCTCATGGAATGGTGCCAAACTTCGGTACTTAAAAATCTCCATAGGCGACGTTTTGAAAATGTTTACAGGTTACCAGGTTAGAATTACAGGAGGAGGTTCTAGTGCTAGAATTGTTGCACGTGCTCTAACGCGCACGGCGATACCTCACATATGTGGTTTGAACGGCGTTTACATATGTGGGTGGGACTTACGTGTGCGTTCGTTTCTGAGCGCGAGCTATTGGGGACAGGGGCGTTTTACTTAATTTTTTTTATTTTAAACACTTTTTTTTTTTAAATATTTTTTTTTTGATCACTTTTATTCCTATTACAAGGAATGTAAACATCCCTTGTAATAGAAATGGTGTGCGACAGGTCCTCTTTATGGAGAGATGCAGGGTCAATAAGACCCCACATCTCTCCTCCAGGCTGGAAAGCATGAGATCGGGAAAAATAAATCACCGATCTCATGCTTTCAGCTGTAATCGCGGCTTTGTTTACCTTTGGGAACCCGGGCGTGACGTCATCACATCGCGCCTGGGCCTCCAACGGTCATAGAGATGACTGGTGACCATCTGGTCACCAGTCATCTCTATGCTCGTCACGTGACCCACCACCGGCGCCGGACGATTCTCTCCGGATCCCGATGGCACGGGAGAGCCCGGAGAAACACCGGATGGCGGCAGGAGGGGGGGGGGGATGTCCCCTCCCGCCGCCTATAAGAATGATCAAGCAGCTATGATCATTCTTATGGTGCGCATAATCGCCGGCAAAAGAGAAGGATATCTGAATGATGCCTGTAGCTGCAGGCATCATTCAGATATGCCCCCACAAACCCAGGACGTCATATGACGTCCACCTGGAGGGAGAGAGGGTTCCTGCCGGCGTCATTTTACAATGACCCGGTACGGAAGTGGTTAACACCAAGGAGACACTACAGCACTAAAGAAAACGTGTGTGTGCACTAGGCCAAGAATATGCTGTGCAAATTGCACCTAGTAGATAACCCTGTCGGCTGAAAAACTGAAGGAGCCAGACAGAAAATGGTCAGCTAAACAGTGGCTGGATTCCATCAGATGCAGCCACTGTTGGGGTATTTTGAAATCAAGTGGGGGCCAGCTGTCAAAATACACTAACAACAACAGGATGTGTCTTCTGTTAAATAAACATCGGTAGTATTGTTTGTTTCAACAGAAGTCCAGTTCCTAAGGCCCCGTGCACATTGGGCATTTGCCCAACTCTTCTAAACGCCTTTCTCCTGGCAGGAGAAAAGCCACCTTAATGCAAACGGGTTTAGGCATGTCAAGTGTTTAGGCATTCATTTCATGAGCCAGAATATTAAAGAAGTATAGCCAAAGCTTTTTTGGCTATACTTCTCCTTTGGATCACAGGATCAGTTCGTTCTGCACTCCTGTGACCCATTTTCAGCTGACAGCGGGTAGCCCATACATTGCTTTAGTACACTGGGTTGCCATTAAAAATTATTGGCACAGCAATGCATTATTGTGTGCATGGTGCAGAACTGTGTACTGTGGTAAAGAGTGCAGTAACGCATGCCTTACCTCAATACAAAAAAGGTATGAACCCAGCCTTACACTTACCTGTCCATACTCCTCTGAGATCTATGCTGTGCAGCCCAGGTGGAGCAGCAAAGCAACCACTGCAAGTTTTATGGTACTATGCTTTGTCTGTGCAGGAGTAGCATTAGCCCATTCCTTCATAGGGAAAAGGAGTTGTCGATCATTAAAACATACTATAGATGACCACTGTTTAGAAAGCAATGGTGTTTTGCTGCGCACATAAGAAAAAGACCAGCCAGAAAGTAGGCAGCAGTGGCTGTGCGACTCCCCATGGACCATCTTGTCGAACCATGGACAGGTAAATATAAGACTTTGGGTAGCAGTTGGAGGCAACTTAAAGAGGAACTTCAGTCTGCTCACCTAATTTGTAATAAAAACATCTTTGCCATTCTGAAGATTCCCTCCAACCACTTTGCATATTTTATATATACTGTGATTCTGTACTTGTCAAATATATTGCAGAACTCTCCTTCCACAAAGTCTGGCTGCAACCATTTTAACTGTGGGCAGCTGAAGCTGTTGCCTGTTCCCATCCTGGATTTTCACACATAGGAGGGCACACCTCCAGCTCTACAGCTGTCATTGGCCCTCTTATGACCCCCCTCCCCCTCCTGGCAAACTCTCACAAGAAGGAGAGAGAGAGAGAGAGCTATGCATGAGGTCATAAGCCTAGGCTAATGACCAGACAAGAAACAGGAAGTGGGCTGTATAAGGTATTAACTGGCAGAAAAAAAAAAGGTTTTACTATCCAAAGTTAAAAACAACAAGGGCAGAAAATTTATTAGAAGGAAAGATAAAAAATAAAGACTAAAGTTCCAATTTAAAAAGGATAACTATACATAATGAATAGTGGTCTCATTTCAGTGCCATGAACACCAACTTAATATAAAGCTGAGTTAAAGTATATATTACACCAACATTTCATATTTGTGATTCAGGCCTGTTATATCGGTGTTGAAAAGGTATCCTGTTCTCTTTGTATTGCTTCCTTTGTGTTAAATGCCTAGTAATCATGCCAGTCCCCCTGCTTTCCCATTTCAAACTGACCACACCCTTCCCAGCATTGTCAGGTTTCTGGCTGTGCTGGGAGCACAGCCTGCCTTGTCCTTTAATAGCCAAGGCTTGTGCTGATACGCCCTGCTGTTCCACTGTTCCGCTCAGGCTGACATGTCCTCGTGAAGTCTCCAAGAGGGTTGAAATACCTTTCCTAGAGAAAAAGGTTATCCTGAGCTTTCAGTACTCCTCTCAAAAGCGCTTAGTCCTGGTGCAAGCATTGGGCTGGTTCCTGAGGGGAGTAATGCAAAAATAAAAACACCTTGGAGGGGTGGATATCAGTCTGAAAGAGTGGGCATTCTGCCTTAGGTAATACGTACATGCATTTCTGAGCCTTCATGATTGAAAGAACTGAAACCCAATGAAAGGGGTGGGTTGGGATAAATGAGTCCTTGGGAGGAAAAGGCTAGATGTGATGCTTGACATCTAGTTGGTAAAGAAGGCAGGCTCTTAGGCCTCATGTACACTGCTGCTGGTAAATTGACATTTAGGAGCAGTTGGGAGCCCCTGAACTCTCCTCTATGTTATCTTATCTGTCCAAACGCTTCTAAATGCAGCAAAAACGCCGTAACTCGCATTTAACCAGGTTTCGTTTACAGGCGTTTTTCATTTTTGGCTAATTTTTTTTTTTTAAATGCGGCAAAACGTCGGTTACTATCTGTCAAGTTAAACCAGTCAGGAGAGGTTGTAAAAACATCCTGTGTACATGAAGCCTTACACGCTGCAACTTTATGCACACTGTGAGAAAAACTAATTTTACAGCTTTTAAAGCATGCAGAAAATCTTGGAAACCTTACAAAATAAAAGCATGAATCTCCAGGGAAGGACAATCAGGAAACAGCTAATGTATCTTGGGACAGAATAGAAGAGGGAATATACATGATAAATTTAGAACAAGAGTGCTCCTAATGCCATTCAAATGCATTCATATCAACAAACCAAGTAGGATAAAAAAATAAAATAAAAAATTAGAGCCGGTTCACACAGGGGCAACACGAATTCGAGTGCGATTTTGCGAGGCAACTTGGACACGACTTGAGCTTGAACCACAGCGTGACATGAAGTCGCCTCCAGGACAGGCTTCTTTGCCAGTACCTGCCCACAAGAATGTTTCCAGCATGATCCCATCACGCTGGTTCTCGGCGACAGGGTACTGTACACCTAGCGCTCGCTGTCCCGTGTTTGGTATGAATCATGAGGGGGAACTCCACGCCAAATTTTAAATAAAAAACTGGCATGGGTTCCCCTCCAAGAGCATACCAGGCGTTTAGGTCTGGTATGGATTTCCTACGCCGAAAAAAAACGTGTGGGGGTCCCCCCAAAATTCATACCAGACCCTTATCCGAGCACGCAGCCCGGCCGGTCAGGAAGGGGGGTGGGGACGAGCGAGCGCCCCCCCCTCCTGAACTGTACCAGGTTGCATGCCCTCAACATGGGGGGTGGGTGCTTTGGGGCAGGGGGGTACCCTGCGGCCCCCCCACCCCAAAGCACCTTGTCCCCATGTTGACGGGGACAAGGGCCTCTTCCCGACAACCCTGGCCGTTGGTTGTCGGGGTCTGCGAGCCCCTTTTAATAAGGGGGCCCCCCAGATCCCAGCCTCTAACCCTATGTGAATGAGTATGGGGTACATCGTACCCCTACCCATTCACCTGGGGGAAAAGTGTAAAAAAAAAAAAAAAAAAAGAAGACAGACAGCTTTTTAAAGTAATTTACTAGGCAGCTCCGGGGGTCCTCTACGACTTCTCCGCTCTCTCCGATGCTTTCTGCCTTCTGCCGGGCTCCTCCGCTATCTTCTGCCAGCTATTTTGCTAGCGGGGGGCCCGGTCTTCATCTTCTTCTCTCTGCCCAATGTTGACTCGACGCACTCTGCAGCTATAATGCCGTGTGCGTGGAGCACAACGACTTATATAGGCATGGGGTGTGGTCACCAGGTGACCCCGCCTCTTATCTGTCCAAACGCTTCTAAATGGTGGTAGTGGTGATGACATAAGGGGCGGGGTCACATGGTGACATCAACCGGTGACCACGCCCCATGCCTATATAAGTCGTTGCGCTCCGCACACACGGTATTATAGCTGCAGAGAGCGTCGAGTCCATTGGTAAGCTGTTAGTGCGCAGTGCCAATAACAGACACTGAGTAATTTCCTGGTCCACAGCTCTCAGTGCCTGTGATTGGCTGCGGCGCTGTGTGCTGTCAGCATCCTAGCGGGCTCGCCCGGAGGTCATCCTTGCAGTGAGAGGCACTCGAGGATTTTTCAGGGGATAAGATAAGTTTACTATTGTAACGGATATATAAAGCGAATATTTAAGTATATATAAGAATTAAAAAAAACTAGCTCATCCTTGCCCTGATCGGACATTGGGCGCCACAGAACAGATAAGGGCAAATAAGGACAAATGAGGGCAAATTACATGTGGGAGCCAGAGAGAATATATATTAAAAAAAAAAACTAGTTCATCCTTGCCCTGAGTGGAGCTTGGGGGCCACAATGAGATAAAGGCCAGATTTCTCAGGGGATAAAGAAGAGAAAATATATATTTTTTACAACCTGAACTCATCCTTACCCTGAGCGGAGCTCTGGGATTTGTTGGGGGCCAAAGAGGAGATATATATATTTACCACACACAGCCACAAAAAAGGTAGGATAATTATTTTCGGGCAATGTATTAGTGCTTGGACGAACACACTTACACCAAATTTTAATGGTTCAATGAATTTCAGGCAAAATGGTCAGCCCTCACGCACGGTCACTTCATCAAATCCGGCCCTCTTTCAAAAAAGTTTGGACACCCCTGGTTTATATCATGCCAACAAGATCACTTCAAGTGTAAACAAAGGATAACAAAAAGGTTGTACAAGTTTCAACAATAGTGGGTATGGTAAGAGCCCAGTTGCCACAATCAATCTCCCCAGTTTATAATTAAGATTTGTTTTACCATTGCAGAAGGAGTCAAGAAACAAAATACTATTGGGGTAGTAGGAAGGGTAAGGCCAATGGAGGTGTCAATCGCTCTGGGCCAGGGGTACAAGCTAAATTCCTTGACAACCACTACAGAAGTGGCATGGGAAATAATTCTTATGTCACCGTAATCAGCCTTATCTACGTGAAACCCGACAGCAACATCAGGAGATCTATCCACAACTGAATTATTGTCTCTTAATAATGTATTAAAGTGACTAATATATACAGTAGGTACACTTCTACATTCACCTCTAATTGGGGCAATTGTTCTTACAGCACTTCTCTGCTTCAAAAGCCACCTTGCCTACTTGAAAAGCCTGTTAAAGTGAGCACATGCAGAAACATCCAGGTCTTTTAAAAGCACACATGGATCTTCATAAATCTGGCACACTAAAAAGACATTTCTCCACCTCATAGCTTCCTGGTTGATACCCAATCATGCATTAGATGGCCTCAGTGGTCGATGAGAAGATGCAAGTGTAGGGTGAGGCAAGCCATTTATTGGTCAGGAAGCTGTGTAGTCAACTGCCTAAAACGGCTCCCAAATCTGGGGATACATAAGGTTTTTAAATCACAAACAGTGCCAGCAAGCAACCACCTGGAGGTGTGCAGAAAGGATTGGTCTGGTCCAAGAATTTAGGTATGCGCCTTGGGCCACCTGTGGTCCACAGATTTCCTTTAGGCAGCGTATGTCAAATATACATACTCCTGCTGGATTAAGCACAAACTGCAGAAACATGCCTTATACCAATTACAGGCAAGCCAGTATTGCAGTATGGGAGCAAGCATCAAGATCTGCTTTTACCCCTACAAAAAGGGGAGGAAGACAGAGAATGCTACCTCATCTTCTCAAAGATCCCAAGACAACTGGATGTCTTTTGTAAAGGCACATAACATTAAAAACCCGTAAAAAGTTCCCTCCAGATTTTCTCTTATAGATCATGTCACCAATATGTCAAGGTGGATACCCTACATATGGGGCCACAAGAGCCTTATGGTAACCTTGAATTATTTTGGTAACAAAAAGAATAAGGGGTCCTTTGTTATCTCACCTTTTATGGCAATAAATTCAAAAGAGAAAGCCGGATTAGCGGTTTTTGTTTTTTTACACTGTGAAAGTTAGTTTCGACACTCATGTTAAAATACGTATACTTTGCGCCTGTATCCCAGCAGAGAGGAATAAAGCTATTGCCATTTACAGACACCTTATAGTACATATTCGGCTAGGACAGTTTGTTCTGTATTGTCTAGTAACAAGTTACCTTTAGAGCCCATTCACACAGGGGCAACTTTGGATCCGGCTTCAAATCGTCCCAGGTCGCCCCTAGTCGCCTCAAGTCGCGCTGGCTGAGGAAATCAATGTAAGTTAGCACACTACTGCAGTCGCTCCGACTTCAAAAAAGGTCCCTGTACTACTTCAATCCGACCTGTACCCATTGATTTCAATGGGAGTTGCCTCTGAAGTCGGATCACGGTCTTAAGATAAGCAACTTTCCAGGAAGAGAACATACATTTCTCAGGCAAACCCCTCCCTCCCCCTCCCTCCCACATAGCTAATTCTTGTTTTATTGGCCACTGGAATGTCTCCTGTCCTGCAGGCAACTTGAAGTTGCCTTGTAAGTTGCCTGGAGTCCTGCTGTGATTCATACTCAAGTCCTGTTGGAGTTGCCTCATAAAATCGTGCTGGAAGTCGTGTTGCCCCTGTGTGAATGGAGTCTTAGAGCCCATTCACACAGGGGCAACACGACTTCTAGCGCGATTTTATGAGGCAACTCAGACGTGACCCAAGTATGAATCACAGCCGACCTGGAGCTACTTACAAGGCAACTCCAAGTTGCCTGCAGGACAAGAGACATTCCAGTGGCCAATTAAACAAGAATCAGCTCTGTGGGAGGGAGGGGGGAGAGAGAGTTTTGCAGGAGAAATGTATGTTATCTTCCTGGAGAGTCGCTCCTATTAAGACAGGGAGAGGCGACTCCCATTGAAATGAATGGTTACAGGTCGCCTAGGAGTCGGATTGAAGTAGTACAGGGACCTTTTTTGAAGTCGGAGCGACTGCAGTAGTGTGCATAAGGACGGCTCCATTAACTTGCATTGATTTCTTCAGCCAGCGCGACCTGAGGCGACTAGGGGCGACCTGGGGCGATTTGGAGTCGGATCCAAAGACGCCCCTGTGTGAATGGGCTCTTAAGCGCTGAACATTTGTGCAATTCTTGCCAGAAATACAAACAAAATATGTAGCGGCTATAAAATGTACACAACAACAAAAAATACCACATAAAACCATTCTCACTGCTGAATGGAGTGGAGGCTCAGATGCTCCAGGATGACAGGAGGTTATGGGAATGGACTGAAGGAATGATAATTCTGTTATCCCAGCTGGGAAGTCTCTTGAACTGACCCTGGTCATTACTGGGATAGAGAAAGCCAAAAATTCACTGAGAAAATCCATGCCGGGATTCAGAGTCAAAATGAATAGTATCACAATGCAGTATTTTGGGGTTAAAAAAAAAACATTCCTTTGAAATAATCCTTTAAACTATAAAACACAATTCTCTCTTGAGAGGATACAGACAAGTTCATCGTCCTTCTCATCTGAGAAAGGTTAAACCTTCTAGACATGAGGAACGCGATTCCCTAGCATGACCAATAATGGCCAAATTTAAGCAGTTCACTGAAAACCTAAATCATGGAAAGCCCCCTACAGGTCCAATGTAGGCCATTTCCCATAGCAACTAGTTGCATGTTAGCTTTTGTTTTCTATACTTCCTAGTAAAAATAGAAATCGGGTCTGTTTTTACAGGTAAGAGCTTCACTTTTTTTACATTAGCAGCTAACTGGATTACACGCGTGCGGTTTTTAAATAGTGGCAATATGCTGCAAGATTAAAAAAAATCTTCTCGCTAGGGTCCTGGATAAGTAGCTGTCAGGTTGTTCAACCATCGGGATATCTACCCAGTTGTATCCTGGCTTTCAACTAGAAGACCCTTTGAAATAGGCACCTAGGACACCAATTCCACAATTTTTCCGATAGACTGTAATGTTTTCTAAGACAGGTCATACACGCCCGCTAGCGATAAGCGCAAGTGAATCTGGCAGGCTGGTTGTACCCAAGTTGATTGATCAAATAACCAACTTTGTACATTCAGACTGCCCATTAACAGATTAAATGTCGGCCGGTTACTGCTGAAACGGCTGAGATTCAAACCGTGTATGTCCTGCCTGACAGCTGAGGCATTTAATCATTGAGAAAAATCGTTCCATCACACGCCCCATAAAGAAGACTACCAGGCAGAGACTTGCCTGTATTAGCAGGAAGTTTGCTAAAAGTAATTTTTTTTTTTTTTTACCAATTTCCTGCTGATCTTAGAATGCAAAAACCTATCCCATTAAAGAGCACTTTTGGGCTTTTGTCAGTTCTGACAACAAATTGATACACGGATCCAAGTTCAAAATGAAAAACAGTTTGCGTTCAAACCAGAGCGATTTTCTGCTTAAAGTTTGTAGATCCAATACGCTCACCAAATGGACCCTATTCACATATGAGCATTTTTGTCACAAAGCAAAAATGTCTGTAGCTCAAAAAAGTACATGGAGCTTCTTTTAGGCAGATTGGGCCCATAGACTTCAATGGGAATGCCTGAAAAATGCTCAACATGAGCATTTTACAAACCTTTTATTGCATGTTTTCAGGCAATACAGCAGCTCTTCACCGCTAACCCCCTAGTTATTTCTATTAGCTAAAATAAAAGCACCTGAAGCTTGAATAGACATGTAAAATGCTTGCAAAACACTAATGAAAATGCCTGACAAATGATCTCAGGGTTCCAATGTAACAATAAAATATCAACTTATGTCAAATAGATCCTTATTAGCCTAGAACCTGTTGTACCATTAAACAGGACTGGGATGGTTGGTGCAATAAGACCATGCATTAGGGATAACAATATTGCACCAACCTGGAGATGGTGACAGGAAACCAACAGTTCCCCATGGCCAAGAGCAGGACTGTAAGCAGAGGCAGAACTCTGGTGGATCTCCACAGAGCAGGCATGTTCAAAGTTCTGCCTGTGGGCCAATCGCAGCCCGCGTTCCAGACGGCCCGCCTGATCATTTTGACATGCATGTCTTTTGTGGCCCCCAACGAATCCCTGAGCGCCGGGGGGGGGGGCACAAAAAAAATACATGCTGGCTGGCGAGGAGGAGGCGGGACGAGCGCTGTGCATACAGGAGTACTTCCTGTTTACACAGTGACCTGGAAATCCCGTCTCCTGCGCTGCCATTGGACGACTGTTCTGTCCATCACAGGAGGCAGGACTTTCGATTAAAGAGGCTGCAGAGAAAACAGAAAATTTTCCTGTATGTCTGTCGGCGCTCGTCTTGCCCCCCCTCCTACAATGCTGCAGATGAATGAATCAGGCGGCAAGGGGGGTGCTGCATTTAGGACAACGGGGGCGGTAAAGATGACACCTGGCCTCACAGCCTTAAATAACTGAGGTTCTGGTGGCTATTCGTTCTCCACCAGGCCCAACAAAGGAGGAATTTGGCTTCTTTCTCAAGGCTAAAATGCAGTGCTAACTTGTGGTATAAAACTGTTACTCAAGTCAAGGGCACCTTTTAAAATGATGGATTCTAAAATGTATATATTAAACTAATAGTTTTACATTATACAGTGGCATCCACATATGAAGGACACCCAACATTAGAGGAGATTTATTCTCACAAAGCAAATACACTTTTGCACACTGGTAATGCCAAGAGTTCCAGCGTTTCTCTTCTCGTCAGTTAATGTGACCAATGATGAGAGGGGCAGGAGAGAGGGGCCAACAAGATGCTGTGCAGGCACCCCACATCCTCCCTATCAATCAATTACATCATCGGCTGTTAGGATACCAATGTTTGGCCTGCACAATACCCAAAGTTGCAATGCCGCACAATAAAAAACCTGTGGCTTTGTGCATCAAAAAAATCAGTATTGATCACCCGATTGTCTTGTTAATTTTTGAGCAATTTTTAGGCATTTTGCTAAAGCACCCCTGAAGAACCCAGAAGGCTCCATGGATGAAAAAGGCTGGTATAGAATATCTTTAAGGCTGGGTTAACACATATCCGGTGAGAATTATATGTCAGTTTTCACTGCAAATAAATAAAAAAAGCATTTGTTTGGCGGTTCAGGTGCATTTTGGGTGTGGTTCTGATGCAAATTTGCAAGGCTCAGGACACGATTTTTGTCACAGCTGCAATTTCAGTGCTGACTAATACATAATAGATAAGGGGTATCAACTCCTGTATTAGGAGAGCAATCCGTGCTGGAATCCTGAACACGTGCAATTCAGAAGCAATCCCATAGAAATGAATTCGTACCTGAACCGCACTGCAGTGCTCAGAAAACGCACAGGACTCTTTTTAAACTCGCCCTGCAGATACAACACATATATGTGAACAGCTTCAATTGAAATCAATATTTCTCATCATGCAAATGGGATGCGGCTCAAAATCGCATTTAATTTGCATATATGTGAACTGAGCCCAAAGGTTATTTTGATATGATGAAAGTGGAGCTTCAGGAGAAGCAAAATATGTGCTAACAAAATGAATCCATAGTCAACAGATGACCACAGACTGATCAGCCAAATATTCCCCTGAGCCAGCTGTCTCATGGTATCATACATACTTGAGTAATATTAGGATCAGAGAAACAAAAAATGCATCTGAAGATATAATGGTTTACCTGACAGATTTAGGATATCTATAGATCAGCAGCTCCCTCATCCAATACAAAGTGCTGTGAAACATTTACACTTTCTATTCCCAACTGCAGATCTACCATGACTATTCCCAACTGCAGATCTACCATGACTATTCCCAACTGCAGATCTACCATGACTATTCCCAACTGCAGATCTACCATGACTATTCCCAACTGCAGATCTACCATGACTATTCCCAACTGCAGATCTACCATGACTAATGGTTAAAACAGCGCGAGCAAGAAAAAAACCTACGCATTGCAGCGCAGAAGGTGACACTATTGTGGATTGTGCTGCAATACAAAACATATTACAGATCTGTTGGGGTGCGTTAGGCAACACGTTCACGTTTATGTAAATGAACGGACTGCCTAAATACAAGGCATTGACTGAAAACTGCCTGAAAACAAGCGTTAACCTGAGTGGTGTGAATGGGCCCCCTACTGTTACATTCTAGTTTAGGGTCAGCAGCTTTGAATATTACGAAGTCAGAGAATTGGCATTTGACATTACGCCAATCAACAAACTCCGTTAGAATAAAATTCAGCAATGGCAACCTTGTTATTCTGAAGGAATGTGGTTGCTGTGTCTTTGTGCAAAGTGATAATGTATGGGAGTGGTTTAAAATCAATCAGCTGCTGCACCTGCAGGGCTCCAATGAGGAAAGCTGCTGGGTCGGCATCCCTTTAGACACTATTTCCCTTTTTGAGAGCTGCTCACCAAAAATTTAAAATTTTCCTTGCATGGGATTCCAAAAAATGTAATTAGTATTTTTATGCAGACTTCTGGAAAAATCAGTAAGCCAATTACACAAGCAGGAAATTATATATCTGGAGGGTATTCTGTGCACCATCTATGTACAGAATGCCTCCGGGCAGCCATATTGCATTACAGAAAATTACAAAGCTGCAGATTGCGAGGGAAGGGTCATTTTTTTTATAACATTCAATTACAATATGACTTGTGTTGCAAATGTATACGATATATTTATTTGCCAACATTTTTTTTCTACCGAAAGTGGAGTTAAAAAGGTTAAATTCCCACTTGGCAATGTGAAAAAACCCCAGCAACGGTTCACAGCAATTAGCTGCAGGAGGCAGCCCCTTTGAAAGCAATGGGAGGCTGCCGACTCCCATAGCTAATCGCAACCGCTTGCATGTAACTGCTAATGCAACGATCAGCCCTGGATGTAGACTGCGTCCAGCAAGCTAGTTAAGAATAAGCATCGTTTACAAGCATTGTTTACAATATTTCTTACATTTCTAAAGAGATGAAATTTAGGTAACTGCTTAGGCGCAGTTCTTGAACTGTATTTGGCGCTTTACAAATAATAAAATCAAAAAAAAAAAAAAAAAAAAAAAAAAGGGAGTACAACATTCTTGCTAGACATTTTATTTTAACTCACTCATTTTTTGGTTACAAAGTCATTTTTTGGTTACATGATGTTAAACTGCATAGCATTGTTGGGAGAGCAAAGTATCTTGTGCACGGAGGCCTAACGTGCATCATTTCAGAATCTGAGGAATTTTCAGAGGAAATGAAGCTTTGTTATTCTGCACCCTGCCCAGTGCAAGCCCAAAGCCCCCTAGACATGTCTAAAATGTTATTAAATTAAAGAAATAATCGAAACGTCAGTCATGTAGACGTGTAACGCGAGCCACAGGCCTCTGAAACAGAACAAATAAATTAAAGCAGACATCTCATACAAGATCACAGTGCAAAGCTGGACAGCAACAAACTATCTTTCTACCAGGTACATTGGGCCAAGGAAGTCCTAAACCGTCTGAAAGGTTCCTAGAATTGACAGCAACATAGTCAAGCAGTATAGAATACTTTAAATAAAAGTAGATATCACTGCACAAGGGTTATTTAGGGGCATATCTCCTAAAATGTGTTTAGTATAGAGTTACAGCAGCTCTCTATGATCAAAGTTGCTGTCTTACAAATTGGCAGTGCTGTAAAAGAAGCTGGCGGTAACCATCATTTCTCTCCATGTGCTCTTCCATGGCAATACAGTGGTCATTTCCAGACCAGATTCTTAAAAATGTTCCCTCCCCCTTCATCCTGTCTAACCTATATAAAAAACTTTAAGTAAAAAAAAAAAACCCAGTGTACTTCCTTTTTAAATCCTCTCCAGGCCAGTCATGCTCCCCTGTGTCAGTGAGCAAACGGTGGCTGCAGGGGAGAAGATGGGGGCCTATGGGTGACAACGGCTCCTGGAATTCAGTCGTTATCAAGTGCTCCATGACACAGGAGGTGCAGGATCACGTGATCGGACTGGAGCAGAATAAAAATAGGCAAGTATACAGATTTTTTTCATACAGCTTGGGAAAAATAGGTAGAAGGAGGAATTATTTTTAAGAATACTGACATTTAGACTTTTCTTTCACTTTACAGAGAAGCTTCAGGCAGTTCTAAAGAAGAAAATTATTGCAGCTCTGTGGTCAATAGTACAGGCAGTCCCCGACCATACAACTCATACTTTCAAAGGGAGACAGGAAGTCAAACGTAGGGAGACAGGAAGTGGGAGGAAATCTACCCCTAGGAAGGGAAATTCTCTCCTGCAACAGTCATCATGGAAAAAAGGTGTCTCCACTGACGCTTTATCACCAATCCTTGTATCCATGACAACCCAAAATTTTCCATCCAATTGTCACAGGGACAGAAAAGGAAGTGAAATCTTCTGAAGAGGGAGACTGTCAGCAAAACAGACGTTACAAGAGTGTTAATCCTTCCTTATGCTATCCAAAAAAAACGTAAAAGAAATTTGGCTGGAGCCACACTTAAAAATTTACCTGTTCCAACTTCCATACAAATTCAACTCGAAGCGGACCTTCAGTCATTTTTTCATCTTTCCATCTATTAAATCTTCTACCCTTGTCCCGTCAGATTAGGCGGCCTGTCAGATTTGGTAACGGAAGCGACGTTCCGTTGCTGCCATCTTGCTACACCCCGCACTCCTCCACAGTAATACTCCATTCACACAGGGGCAACACGACTTCCAGCGTGACTTTGGGAGGCAACTTGGACACGACTTGAGGATGAATCACAGCACGACATGAAGCTACTTACAAGGCAACTTCAAGTTGCCTCCAGGTCAGGAAGCTTTCCAGTGGCCAATCAAACAAGAATCAGCTCTGTGGGAGGGAGGGGGGAGGGAGGGGTTTGCCTGAAAAATGTATGTTCTCTTCCTGTATTGTTGCTTCTGTTAAGACAGTGATCCGACTTCTGAGGCGACTTCCATTGAAATCAATGGGTACAAGTTGCCTACAAGTCGGATTGAAGTAGTACAGGAACCTTTTCTGAAGTCGGAGCGACTGCAGTAGTGTGCATTAAGGCGGCTCTATTCACTTACATTGATTTTCTCATGCAACGCGACTTGAAGTCGGATCTAAAGTCGTCCCTGTGTGAATGGGCTCTAAGGATACAATGAGAAGCGGGCAAGCGGACATCTTGTTACACCCAGCAGAGTTTTTCATTATAAAAGGTTATTTTTTATGAGGAAACGGAGCATATATGGTGAAATACACTATTTGGAAATCCATCGGACGGTTTACATGTTGAATTATAAAAGCAGCGGTGTTATGTCACATTAGCAAACTTGTGAGATCAGCACGTTTAAAATTCAACATCTAAAATAGTGCGTCCGATTTCTTTATACTGTATTTCACCTTATAAGCTCTGTTTACTGTTAAAAATAACTGAAATGCAAAACTCCAGTAGGTGCAACAAGATGTCCGCTTGCCCCCTTCTTGGGGTACCGTTATCGTGGAGGCGTGCGGGGTGTAGCAAGATGGCAGCGACGGAACATCACTTCTGTTACATATTCTGACGGGTCGCCTAATCTGACGGAACATCCTTGTTGTTATAACTGAATAGTAAAAAAAAAAATTCTACCAGTAAATGCCTTATACAGTCCACTTCCTGTTTCTTGTCTGGTAAAAAGCCTAGGCTTATGACATCATGCACAGCTCTCTCACAGAGTTTGCCAGGAAGGGAGGGGGATGTCATACGAGGGCCAATCAGAGCTGCAGATCTGGGAGGGGTGTGTCTGTGTAAATCCAGGAAGTGAACAGGCAGCAGCCTCAGCTGCCCACAGTTAAAATGGTTCCAGCCAGACTTCCTGAATGGAGATTTTCTGCAGCATATTTGGCAAGTACAGAATCACAGTATATATAAAATATGCAAAGTGGTTGGAGGGAAGCTTCAGAATAGCAAAGATGTTTTTATTACAAATTATGTGAGCAGACTGCAGTTCCCTCTTTAAGACTACTTTCACACTGATCTGCAGCAAAACAAAAACGTGGTAAAAACGCATATACGTGTGTGGGGTGCGTTTCACAGGACATGGGACTCAAAACCTGCATCAAAAAATTAATTTTTTTACTTTAATGCATTTCAAAAGGGGGAGGTGCGTTTTGGCATTTTTTTTTTTCTCTTAAAACTGACCACATATGCACCAAAAATGCAGCAAGCAGTATTTTTACACCACAACGGAAGCACAACGGATGAGTGTGAAGATATACATAGAATTTCAAGGGATGCATTTTTCTTCAGCTTTGCTTGTGCTTTTTTTTTTTTTTTTTTTTTAAACGCAAACCCACCCAAAAAACTGTTCAGTGTGAAAGCAGCCTAAAAACAAACCTACAGAACCCATCTTGTTTGTAACCTGGGGACTGCCTGTAAGTCATTAAATCTGTAGTACATGAATTTGACTTGGCATCAGCCGCTTACAGTCCCCAATTCAAAAGACCCTGGAAACGATTATTCACAGACAGTAATTTTGCCTTAAATGAGCTCCTAAAAGCCCATTCACCCTAGTGCATTGTATTAATGAGTGGTAAAACATATGCACTGCACAGCAAATGTCTTGACGTGCCACAGAATACTGCTGAAAGCATTTCTGTGCAGACATAACCTTCATGTCCATGCCAGTAAAAGGGTTAAAACCCATGTGTGGGCAAAATTGAAACCCCCTCTTAGCTATTCTGCGTTAAACAAAACAATACAAAAAAACCATAAAACACTGGTGGAGATTCTGGCACCGCTTTTATGTGTATGGGACCAGTAATTCAGTACTGCAGATATGCCTGTGCCAGCCAGTCCCCTAATGCTGACATTCATCTGCCCAAACAGTTACATGTACGCATAAGGAGGAGGGGGAAGTGTGTCAACTTGGTGGCTGTACAGCACAGCTGTGCAATTCTCAGAACTGGATTACTAGAAATACAAACAGGCAAAAGAGCTCTTTACAATGCATGCCATCTGTGTATTTAATAAAATAATAAAGAAAAAAACTGCGCTAAGACTAACGTATCAAAATAGTAAAATTAAAATAAAACATAAGACAGCAGCAATAATGTGATAAACAAACAATAATAAAAAGGAAAAAGGCGCAGTTTTCTTTTCCTTTATCATCTGTGTATTTAGTCGCTTGCTTGTAGTTCAGCTTTAGGCCCCGTTCACACCTGTGCGATTTTAAGCATATAAAAAAAATGCTCAGCTCTGATGCTCCAAGACAACCAACAAGCAAAGTTCCATTCATTTCAATGACCCCTGTTCACATATGTGTGTTCTGTCACCCGAAACAAAATGTCTAAAGCTCAAAAAAGTACATGAGCATATTTTTGGCAGATTACAGGCATTTTTGGCCCCATAGACTTCAATAGAAACGCCTGACTTAAGCAGAAAAAACGCTTGTAAAATGCTCGTAAAATACGCTCAAATAACAGCTCTCCCTCTCCTCCTCTTGGAGCTTTCCACTGGCTATACAAAAACGCCGGAAGCTGTAAAACGCTTGTAATACACTTCTAAAACACTATAAAAAAATAAAAAAAGCCTGAAAAAACGCCAGTAAATCGATACCCTCATGTGTGAATGGAGCCTAATGCCCGGTACACACGATCCGATTATCGGACGAATGATCGTCCGTTTTTTTGTATGCTAATCTCACGTCGAATCTGATGAGTTTACTAAAGTCACGAAAATTCTTGTACGACAGAATAAAAATTTGGAAGTGATGTCATGTGTTGTAATGCATTTGTATTGCATTTTCGAACGACAGCTGTACTGATTAAAACGAAAATCGTACGATCTGGCATCGTACGAAAAATAATTCCGTGCATGTCCGATCGATTTTATTATTCTGATGAACTGTCCTGATCGGCTCTCGAAAGCTCCGTACTAACGAACCAATTATCGTACAATCTTCGTATCGTGTGTACGGAGCTTAAGGCCTCATGCGACCTGGACATTATAAAAACGCCAATAGCGTTATAGCTGTAGAATGAGTCACTTTTTTGCAGTAACACTTTTCAGCATTTTATAGCTGTTGTGTTTTTTTAGCAAAATTATACTCCCACAAAAGCTTATGGCTCAAAAATGCTGACAAACCGCTGAATAGTCACGTTTCTATGCTTTTTTCAGCGTTGGAGTGTTTTTACAGCTGAAAAACTCCTTTTGGCAGGGGTGTTTTCTGACTGGAAAAAACCCCCAGAACTAGTGGGATTTTAGAGGAGTTTTTCAGCAGTAAAAACGCACCAACCCTGAAAAAAAAGCTTAAAAACACACCATAAAAACGTGGCTATTTGGCATTTATCAGCGTTTTTGAGCCATAAGCTTTTGAGGGAGTATAATATTTTGTTTAAAAAAAATAAAAAATAAAAAAAAAACAAACACATTCTACAGCTTTCTATAGCTAAAAGCTACTGGCTTTTTTTTATAACTTCTAGTGTACATGAGGCCTAAAAGTGGAACTAAACTTGACAAATGAAAAACTGCAAGCAGGTAGCTCTTTATTGCATCTTCTAAATATATATATATATATATATATATATATATATATATATAAAAACTTAGAGCCCATTCACACAGGGGCGACTCATCAGGCGACTCAGCCGCCTGACAAGTCGCATCCCGCTCTGTTCAATAAAACCATTCTAATAGGAGCGACGCAAGTCGCTCAGACTTAGAAAAAGATTCTTGTACTACTTTGGGGGCGACTTGCAAAATGACTTTTGTATAGAAGTCAATGTAAGTCGCCTCCTGAAGTCTTCAGATCGCCTTGCCGAGTCGCCCCCAAAGTCGTGCCGCCCCTGTGTGAATGGGCTCTTACCTGCCTCCTTGCAGTCTTTTACTGAAAGCACACTGAGCTGTGCAGCTCAATGTGCATTCCTGGCACACGCCAGCTGTGCAGCTCAATGTGCATTCCTGGCACACGCCAGCTGTGCAGGAATGATAGACTCCTGTGCACATGTGCGAGATGTCATTTTCTAATCAGTCAATCAAGAGGCTGAAAACCTGGGACCCAGAAGTAGCCGGGGAGAAGTATACAGTGGTCTGCGAGGGACTAACCTCCTCATTGCTAGAAGGCGGATGCAAGTATTTTTGTAAGTTTAGTTCGGCTTTAAGTTATAATCCATTTATTGACTTGCCAGGTGTGAAGTGTAAACCACTGCTATGCAGGCTATTGCTTAATGCTGCACACCTCATTTAAAGTGTTTGGCATAAGCTTATCACAAAAGTCTGTACTGCACCCACAGTATTACAAAAGATTTGTTATCTCCTAGTCAGAGGAACAGGAAGTGAGGTCAAGTGTCTCCACTGAAAGTAAAGCCACTACTTTTTTTTTTATGCAACCCAGCAGATCGAACAGAAAAAAAACTGACAGCTCAAGTCGGAGGCGCTGTACTAAAAATCCGATGTTAGTACAGCAATAGCCGAATGAATTGCTGTACTAACATCGGATTGTTAGTATAGCAATCTCCCCTGCTGTACTACTGGTGTTCTGACAGGGGGCCCAACCCCCCCTCCCCCCCGAATGGCCAGCTTCTGTCGGACCAGCAAGGGTACACACAGCCCGACACCCAGCCCGTGTGTACCAGGCTTTATACTTATTACTACATAAACTTTTCAGTGGAGTGGGAAAGGTCTGTCAAGAGATAGCTGCATTCATTTTGTGGAGGTAGTTCTGTTGTTCCCATCCTACTGAAAACCTTTCCAACATGGTACTAGACAGGAAGAGTGAAAATCTCACTATTGGGGACAAAGAACAATAAATAAAAAAACTTGGCTGGAGTTAGGCTTTAAAATTGCCATGCAGCAAACAAGTATGTTAAAAACACACTTATAACCTTTTATTTGGTTGAAATGAATGGTCTGGCAACAGGGTCTGTTTGAAATAAGGGAAGAAAGCTGCACAACACGCAGGGAATATGAAATATAGACTGCTGCAGACTGGAGTTCTGTTTTCAGTTTTTTACGTCACTCTTTGAAGAGACTTTCATGTCTCAATCTGTATACAGTTATCACACCATGTGATGCATCCTCATTTTTTTTTATAAAAAATTTGGCCACATCTGGCTTTGAAAAATCTGCCAGATCTGGATATTCAACAAGTATTCAGCTTCATGAATGCAGAAGGTCATTTATACAGTCATATCGACCATCGTGCAATGTAAAAGGCATAGCCATCTAAGATTTTCTTAAGGTTAAACTACAGGAATTCAGCCACTTTCTAAAATGAGCCAGATTACTATGGGTTAAGTCCAAGGAGATGCATGCAACCTTGTTGACTTATCTCTTTAATCTAAAATTTACATTACTATTGTTATACTTCTAGTGCTCGGGCAGTAAAACTGTCAAGTTGTAAATAAAAGATCTGTCCACAAGGTGGTATGCACCTTGTTGGACTTAAAGCTGTAGTAAACTCTTTTCACCTATTTTTACTTACAGGTAGGCTTATAATAAAGCTCATTTGTAGGACAAATTAATATCTCCTAAACATGCACCGTTTAGGAGATAATCCAGTGAGCAGCAGCCGGTGACATCACGGACGCATGCGCTCCGAAGGAACGGCATTACTCATGCCCTTCCTTCAGAGCTCTGTGCATTAAACACTGGTATGCATGGTAGGGACATCACAGCTCAGCCATTCAAGCTGCCACAGCCCTCAAGCCCAGCAGGAAGACCGGGTGAAGATGAAAGCCTCTGTAGTCATGACAGCGAGCCGCTAAAAGGGCTTTGTTTTAAGGTTGAGGCCCCTTTCACACGATAAGCCTGCTCGGATCCACCTGCCCGTTTTTCAGGCGGATCCGAGCAGGCCATCCATTGACTCCAAAGGGGAGGCAGATGTCAGCAGAGATGTGTCCGCTGACACCCGTCTGCCATCCGATCAAAACAGGACGTATGGCGATACGTCTGCCACCCATCTTGGCGGATCGGATGAGATTTGATGAAAATGGACATGCTGTCAGTTTTCGTCTGATCTCCCCATAGAGATCAGTGGGGCTCTGTCAGGTACCCCCCCCCCGCCCAATGAGCACATGTCATCCGCTGGCTCAGTGGATAACAAGACTGATCTCCCGCTAAGCTGATCCGCCCCATGAGGAAGGGGCCCAAGTCTTTCATAATGTACCTTGCAGGGAGAATATAAACATTACCACTTTAACCGCTTGCCGACCAGCCGCCGTCATACTGCGGCAGGTCGTAGCTGTACATCGGTCCCTTTAAGCTATAGGCGCGTGCACCTGCTGCACAGCGGTGGTGCCGATGCTCGTGATCGGTGGGCACGAGCGATCGCGGGCATGAGAAGAACAGGGACGTGTGTGTGTGTGTGTGCAAACACACAAATCCCTGTTTTGAGAGGAGAGATAGATCGTGAGTTCCTATAAGCTGGGAACCACAATCTGTCATATCTTATAGTGAGTCCCATCCCCCTACAGTTAGAACACACATTAGGGAACACAGTTAACCCCTTCATCGCCCCCTAGTGTTAACCCTTTTCCTGCCAGTGACATTTACACAGTAATCCGTGCATTTTTATAGCACTAATCGCTGTATAAATGCCAATGGTCAAAAGTGACCGATATGTCCACCATAATGTCGCAGTCCCAAAAAAAAAAAAAAAAAAAACATTTCGCAGATCGCCGCCATTACTAGTAAAAAAAATAAAAATGCCATAAATCTATTTCCTATTTTGTAGGCGCTATAACTTTTGCCCAAACCAATCAATGTGCACTTTGAGATTTTTATTACCAAAATATGTAGAATACGGCCTAAACTGAGGGGGGGGGGGGGGATGGGATATTTATTATAGCACAAAGTACAAAATAGTGGTCTTTTTTCAAAAAAGTGTCGCTCTTTTTTTGTTTATAGCACAAAAAAAAAAAAAAAAAAAAAAAAAACGCAGAGGTGATCAAATACCACCAAAAGAAAGCTCTATTTGTGGGGGAAAAAAAAGGGATGTCAATTTTGTTTGGGTACAACGTCGCACGACCGTGCAATTGTCAGTTAAAGTGACGCAGTGCCGAATCGCAAAAAAATGCTCTTGTCATTGAGCAGCCAATTCTTCCGGGGCTGAAGTGGTTAAAGAGGTTCTTCATCCTGTTAGCAAAAATGTAAAAGTCAGCAGCTACAAAATACTATAGCTGTTGACTTTTAAACATGTACACCCTTAACTACAATCCAATGATGTCTTCACCCAACCCAGCTCTTTGCCAGTCTACAGGTCCAGACGCTGGCATCTTAAGTGTGGGCAGGCGACTGATGTCTTGCGGCATTAACAGCCAGCTGTCCACTACACAAGCGCCGCGACGATCCGACCGGAAGTAGGAAAGGTACCTGTTAAAACCTTACTCACCTTAAAAAAAAAAAAAGAGGAGAAGGGAAGGGGAAAAAAAAAAAAAAGGCACGGCTGAACTCCCCTTTTGGGGAAAGTTCTGCTTTAAGTGGTTCTAAAAGCAAAAGGCTTTTAAACTTAATGCAATAGCAGCTTTCCCTCCAAAGAAAAAAAAAAGTAAATCATTTTTTTTTTTTTAATGTCTGAAAAAACATGAAACACAATTTGAATGGGCATGGATATCCCAAAGTGACATCCATATCGTTTGGCTCAAATTCAGCATGAGGTGTGTGTGTGTGTGTGTGTGTGTGTGTGTGTGTTCTGTACTTATAAATATTCTAGCAGCCCAGAAGATTTTTTTTATTAATCTTTATACCAATTTAATTTCTTTATTACGTTAAACATGCTTCCTCTTGTGTATGGCTGATGCGATCATGAATTTTTGGTTGGTGCGAGTTGACCTAATAGAAATGATGCCCTTTCCTATGTTTGTAATAACCATTATCCTATTACATAGACAGTTACAAGCAGGGAACCTGTGTATTGTCTGTGTAAAGTAGTATTGGCCAGCTCTCGTCTCCAGTTTTTCGGCCAGCAAAGCCCTTTGTAAGGCGGCCCAGTGTGTCCTGCCAGTGCTCGCTCATCCAGACTGATTAATGGCTTTACAGTGAACCCGAGAGGCTTTCCATTTGAGAACAGACATCTGTTGCTGGCAGAGTGAGCATACTAGGATCATTTATCTTCCTGCTGTCTGCCGCTACACCTATATTTATCATGTGTGAAGGTGTGCCTTTTACTACTGGATGATATCCTGCTCAGTTTTAAAAAAAACTGAATTAATCACAGAGTGATAAATGACTGGCTAGTAAGAAAATGTTCATCTTCTGAAATCTCTCTGTATGAATGTACGCCATTGTCTAATTCCAAAACGGGGACAGTCCCTCAAAATTAAAGTCCCTCTATCCCTCATTTTGGTCCGATCTACATAGTCTTATATAAAATATACTATTTATCTTTCAAAAAGTGTTTCCCAGTGCTAAACTTTTCATCCCATTTCTACATTTGTGAATTTCAAAAACCAGTTGTCGTTAACAAAAAAAAACAAAACAAAAAAAAAAACTTCTTAGTTTAAACAATTTTTGTTTGTTTAATTCTTCTTTAAGAGGGCGTGGCAGGGGGCGTGTCTTATGCCTACATACTTTAGCTAATAGGCTTTCCCTCATTCCCATCTCAAAGTTGGGAGGTTTGCCATTGTAATGCTTGCAGTCAATCTGACCACTGAACAGTGTCTTCTTTGCTGTAATGATCCGTTTCACCATCTTTGAAACCCTTTCTAGAAATTTAACCAAGGACTGTATTGTGGACCCGGATTCAGACTGCTACAGCCTCCACCGAATACATGTTTGACCGCACTCGGTATCAATTCGGTACGGTGCTTGTGTTTACCTGCTAGTTAGCTGTCACCCCAGGACCTTTCTAGTTTGCTCCCTGGAGCTTTAACCACTTAACGACCGCCCACTGTAAATATACGTCAGCAGAATGGCACCGACAGGCACAATCACGTATATATACGTGATTGCCTTTGTATAGTTGGGGGGTCCGATCGGACCCCCCTTCTTTACAGTGAGCGGTCGTTTTACCTTCGGGAGCGATCCGGCATGAGGGGACGGCCATTCGATTCCGGCCACCCCCTCTCGATCGCTCCCGGCGAATGAGAGAGCTTCCCCTGCCTGCCAGGAAGGAGGAAGTGATGTCATCTCTCCTGGGGAGCTCACATATACCGAGCGCCGTACAGGAGAAGATGCCAGGTTAGTACACAAAACAGCACACTGACACCAGGACACATAGGCACATAAATCGCCCCCCCAAGATCACCCCCCAGTCACAGTGTCACTGATTTCAGTGACCATTTATTTAGTGATCACTGCAATCAGTGACATTTGTGACTGTAAAAGTGTCACCAAAGTTTAGTCTTAGGTCCGGTGTAGCCCCCTAACCCCCCCTAATAAAGGTTTAACCCCCTGATCACCCCCCAGATAACCCTTTCACCCCCTATCACCACTGTCACTAAGCAATCATTTTTCTGATCGATGTCTTAGCGTCGGCGATGCTGATCGGTAGCCAGTAATTTTTTTTAGGTTTGCCGCAGGTTTTTATAGCGTCGGGTACCCCCATATATTACCTAATAAAGGTTTAACCCCCTTGATCACCCCCCAGGTAACCCTTTCACCCCCTAGCACCGCCGTGGCTATGCGATCATTTTTCTGATCGATGTCTTAGCGTCGGTGATGCTGATCGGTAGCCAGTAATTTTTTTTTAGGTTCGCCACAGGTTTTTATAGCGTCGGGTACCCCCATATATTACCTAATAAAGGTTTAACCCCCTTGATCGCCCCCCCAGGTAACCCTTTCACCCCCTATCACCACTGTCACTAAGCGATAATTTTTCTGATCGATGTCTTAGCGTCGGCGATGCTGATCGGTAGCCAGTAATTTTTTTTAGGTTCGCCGCAGGTTTTTATAGCGTCAGGTACCCCCATATATTATCTAATAAAGGTTTAACCCCCTGATCGCCCCCCAGGTAACCCTTTCACCCCCTATCACCACTGTCACTAAGCAATCGTTTTTATGATCGTTGTCTTAGTGTCGGTGATGCCGATAGGTAGCCAGTAATTTTTTTTTAGGTTCGCCGTCAGGTTTTTATATAGCGTCAGGTACCCCCATATATTACCCTAATAAAGGTTTTAACCCCCTAATTGCCCCCAGTTAACCCTTTCACCAGTGATCATCATATAAGTGTTACGGGTGACGCTGGTTAGTTAGTTTGCTTTTTATAGTGTCAGGGCACCCGCCGTATATAACCCAATAAAGGTTTAACCCCCTGATCGCCCGGCGGGTGATATCAGTTAGGTTTTAGCGTCAGAGAGGGTCTGCGTCACACCCCAGGCAGCGTCAGGTTAGTGCCAGTAGCGCTTACACCCACGCGTGAAGCATACACCCCCCTTAGTGGTATAGTATCTGATCAGCTCAATATCTGATCAGATCTATACTAGCGTCCCCAGCAGTTTAGGGTTCCCAAAAACGCAGTGTTAGCGGGATCAGCCCAGATACCTGCTAGCACCTGCGTTTTGCCCCTCCGTCCAGCCCAGGCCACCCAAGTGCAGTATCGATCGATCACTGTCACTTGCAAAACACAACACACATAACTGCAGCGTTCGCAGAGACAGGCCTGATCCCTGCGACTCCAGTGCTGTAGGAGGTAATTTCACCACCACAGTTAAAAAAAAAAAAAAGCATATATGCCGAAGCATTGGGGCAGCAGGAGCGGAGGAGCGATTTTGCTCCTAATGCCGCGTACATACGGTCGAAATTCCGACGGAGGCTTGCCCGTGGAAAAAAGGGATTTTTATAACAGCTTACCTGTAAAATCCTTTTCTTGGAGTACATCACGGGACACAGAGCGACTTAGTCATTACTAATGGGTTATATAGATTACCTTCAGGTGTTGGCACTGGCCAATTCCAAACCGGAAGTACCCTCCCCTATATAAGCCCCTCCCATCCGGGAGCACCTCAGTTTTGTAGCCAAGCAATAAGTGTCCCAAAAAGAGGGGTGGGAGCTCTGTGTCCCGTGATGTACTCCAAGAAAAGGATTTTACAGGTAAGCTGTTATAAAAATCCCTTTTTCTTTTTCGTACATCACGGGACACAGAGCGACTTAGTCATTACTAATGGGACGTCCCAAAGCAATGCCAAATGAGGGGAGGGATACATAAGCTGGGCGCCATCAGGCATGAGGATCTTTTGCGGCCTGCAACACACTGCGCCCAAAGGCGACATCCTCCTGACTTCTAACGTCTACCTGGTAGAATCTAGTAAACGTGTGTACCGAAGACCATGTTGCGGCCTTACATACTTGAGCCAGGGAGGCCTGTTGATGCACTGCCCATGAAGTTCCAACTGCTCTTGTGGAGTGCGCCCTAACTTTGAACGGAGGCGGTCTCTTTTTCAAGCCATAGGCTTGTATTATGACCTGTCGAATCCACTTGGCTAAAGTGGATTTTGATGCTGCCTGACCCTTTTTAGGGCCTTCCGGCAGAATAAACAAAGTATCCGTTCTGCGAATCTGAGCAGTGGCTTTCAGATAAGCTTTAACTGCTCTTACTACATCCAAGGAATGTAATAATTTTTCCTCTACCGAGCTAGGTTTGGGGAAAAAAGAAGGAAGAACCACATCTTGGTTCAAATGAAACCTCGATACCACCTTAGGAAGAAAGGCTGGATGAGGACGTAATACTACTCTGTCCTTATGGACAACCAGATATGGCTCCTTACAGGACAAGGCGGCTAATTCCGATACTCTTTTAGCCGAACAAACGGCTACTAAGAAAATCAATTTCCTGGTGAGAAGAACCAAGGAAATGTGTTGCAATGGTTCAAACGGTTGTTTCTGTAGAACTGACAGAACCAGGTTTAAGTCCCAAGGACATATGGGAATACTAACCGGAGGGCTAATACGCATCACTCCTTGTATGAAAGCTTTGACTAGTGAATGCGAAGCCAAGGGCCTTTGAAAAAATATTGACAAGGCCGAAATCTGACCCTTGATAGTACTCAAGGCCAGCTTCCTATCTACAGCCCACTGTAGGAAGTCCAAAATCCTCCCTATCACGTACTTACGTGGATGCCATTTCTTGGCCTCACACCACGTAATGTACGCTTTCCAGATCCTATAATAGATCTGCCTGGATACCGGCTTCCTGGCATTGATCATGGTAGATACCACAGGATTAGAGAGACCTCTCTTTTTCAGAATGTGGGCTTCAATAGCCAGGCCGTCAAACCTAGGGCTGGTAAGGAAGGGTGGTATATCGGTCCCTGCGACAGCAGGTCCGGACGATGTGGGAGGGTCCAAGGACTCCTCACTGACATTTTTACAATCTCCGCGTACCATGCCCTTCGGGGCCACGCTGGAGCCACCAGAATCACTGGTTTCTTTTCTACCCTGATTCTGCGGAGTAATCGAGGTAACAATTGTGGCGGTGGGAATGCATATATCAGCTTGAACTGATCCCAAGGGAACACTAGGGCATCCGAGCCGCAAGCTAGAGGATCCCTTGTGCGAGACACAAATCTGTCCACCTTTGCGTTGAATCTGGATGCTAGCAGATCTACATCCGGTGTTCCCCACCGCTGGCATATTGCCTGGAAAACCTCGGGGTGAAGAGACCATTCCCCCGGGCATAATTGTTGGCGACTTAAAAAGTCCGCTCTCCAATTTTCCACTCCTGGGATGAAAACCGCGGATATGGCTGGGACATATTTTTCTGCCCACTCCAGGATGCAATTTGCTTCCCTCTGGGCTGCACGACTCCTGGTGCCACCCTGGTGATTGATATATGCCACTGCTGTGGCATTGTCTGATTGAATTCTGACAGGGGACCCTTGGAGTTTGGATGTCCATGCTACTAGGGCATACCGGGCTGCTCGTATCTCTAAGAGATTGATGGGCAGGGCCTTTTCTGCTTCTGACCATTTGCCCTGGAGAGACCATTGCTCCAGTACTGCCCCCCAGCCTATGAGGCTGGCATCTGTAGTGACTACCTTCCAAGAAACCGGACTGAAGGGTTTCCCTTTTTCCAGATTCTGGGGCACCAACCACCAATGGAGGCTCTTGCGAACGGAAGGGGACAGGGACATTGGTAAGTCTAAAGCCTGAACTTTTTTGTTCCAGGCTGACAGTATGGCCCTTTGCAAATTCCTTGAATGGAATTGACCGTAGGGTACCGCTTCGAATGAAGCCACCCTTTTTCCCAGCAGCCTCATGCAGAGGCGTATGGATGGTTTTCTTTTTGTACCCACTAAGTGGGTCAAATCTTTTAAAGACGACACCTTCTCTGGAGGTAAGAAAATCTTTCTCTGATTTGAATCCAGCCTTAGCCCTAAGTATTCCAGACTTTTGACTGGTCTTAGAGCTGACTTGTCCCGGTTGATAATCCAACCGTGATATTCCAGATACTTGATTGTCTTGTGAATAGCTACTTCCAGCTTTTCCATTGAGTGGTCTATTAGTAGCAGGTCGTCTAGATATGCCATTATCGTTACACCCTGTGTTCTTAGATTGGCCAATAATGGGGCCAGAATTTTTGTGAACACTCGTGGTGCTGTGGCCAGACCGAAAGGTAAGGCTCTGAACTGAAAATGGCGCCCTTCTACTGCAAAGCGTAGAAATTTCTGGTGGGCCGGAAAGATGGGAATATGCAGATAAGCATCCTTTATGTCGATCGAGGCTAACCATTCCTGCCCTTGTAGGGCGGTGGCCACCGATCGGATCGACTCCATCCGAAAAGTCCTGATATTTAGGAACTTGTTTAGCCCTTTTAGATTTAATATGGGCCTCACGTCCCCATTTGGTTTGGGGACTGTGAAAAGGTTCGAGTAAAACCCGAATCCGCTTTCTTCCAGGGGAACCTTCATGATTACACCTTGGAGCAATAGTTGTTCTAGTGCCAGAAGGAGGGATCCTCTCTTCTGGGGATCTCTTGGCACGTTTGACCTCATAAATTGGGCAGGAGGAGTGCCTTTTAACTCCAGCTTGTATCCCAGACTTACTGCGGAGAGCACCCATCTGTCTCTGATGGTGTCCCGCCAGGTCTCTGTGAACAACTGAAGTCTTCCCCCCACCCGATTGAGTGGGGGCAACGCTTCATGCCTTGGGGGGAGGTTTTGTACCTCTCTTGATCCAGGGCTTCTTGTTACCCTGTGATTGTCCCTGATTTCTGCCCCCTGGATTTGACCGCGGAGGCCGTCGGAACTGCTTCACAGCCGATGTGCCCGGGACTGGAGAAGTAGGCCTCTTAAAAGAAGGACTTCTACCCTTGTTCTTAACCGGTAAGAGTGAACTTTTACCGGCAGAAATTTTCTGGATATATTTGTCCAGATCTTCTCCAAATAAGCGTTCTCCATGAAATGGGAAGCTAACCAGCAGTTTTTTACAGGGAGCTTCAGCAGACCAGTTTTTGAGCCACAGAAGCCTACGCATATGTACTATAGACAGCGTAAAGCGGGAGGCCTGTTGGATTGTATCCTTTATGGCGTCCACCACAAAACACAAGGCTCTAGGCAGGTCAGCTAGGGCAAGAGCCTGCTGATCTGGTAAGTCCCTTAAGACTTGTTTCAACTGATCTTTCACTGCTTGGCAGACTCCAATCGCTGCTACCGCAGGTTGTGTCACCATGCTTGCTGTAGAGAAAGCAGATTTTAGTAAAGACTCCAATTTTTTATCTATTGGGTCTTTGAACATTGGAACATTATCTACTGGACATGTCAGTGATTTGTTAACAGAAGAGATGGCTGCGTCCACTGTAGGGACCCTCCATTTTTTTATGAACTTATCCTCCATGGGATAGATCACCGGAAATCTCTTTGGGGGGAGCAAATATTTTATCAGGATGCTCCCAATCCTGGTAAATAAGCCCTTCTAATAAAGGGTGGATTGGGAAGGAACAGACAGCCTGGGGAGCTTTTAGCGACCCCAGCGAGGAAACCGTAGTGGATGGTGGTTCCGCCAAAGGCATTTTAAATGCTGATCGGACCATGTTAGTCAGAGACTGAACCCATAATCTTTCAGCCTGAGATGCCGAGAAAGGTTCTTCCACTGTTGATTCCTCCATAACTGAATCAACCTCATCCTGATCCCCTTCAGGTAGGTCGATCTCTGTGTGGGGCTGTTCCTCCACTAACAGGCACTCTGAAGGAGGAGACGGAGATCGGACGCGCTTTTCCTGTGACAGGGAAGCAGCGATCAATGCTGTTAATCTCTCTTCCAATCCTCCCAGAGTTGAGGATAAAACCTCCTCTGTTATATATACACAGGAGCAGGTGGACTGGGGACAGCCGCAGCACCAGGCATTCCTGCGGGGTTTCTACGGCTACTGACCTCTGAATTCTCAGGGGAGATTGGTGCAGTACAAGCATGCCCAATATCCTCAGAGCCCGATGGAGACCCCTTTGGCTTCCTGGAAGACCTATTTCCGGAGCGTCTGGACGACATATCCTTTAAGCACAAAGCTGAGGTATTCCCGTCGTCATACACCAATTTTTGCTGGTAATAGTCTAACACAGTTGCTGCTATATACCAGCTGGTGTCCACTAAAGTGCCTTTCTATGGGGATGCCTGCATCAACCGCCTCTGTGTGCCACTGTTTGTTGCTAGCTCTGTTTGCATCAAGCTGACACTTGTACTGTGTCTTTTAACCATGCTGGGACGCCTGCACATGCGCAGAAGCGCCGCGGCGCGCATCGAGCGTCATCCACCCGCCCCTTTTTTTTCATAGGAGGCGGGTGCACGCGCCCGTGCGCCATTGGCGCCCTTTTCGAAATCAAACAGGGACTAGGAGCCAGGGCCCTTTTTGCCGGAGGGCCTGTGCGATGGATGAGCGCAGCAACAGGGCAGAGGAAGTGGATTCCCACAGAGAAACTTACCAACTGCCTGGATATTTTGACTTGAGAAAACCAAAGATCCACATGACAAGAAAAATGGACTACAGCGGCCTCTAGTGGTTTAACACAGGTACCGCGGTCCCTTTTTTTTTTTCTTGACTACTATTAAAATTTTACATTTTCAGTAGTTACAGGCAAACACAGATATTTAGCGGGAATACCGTTAGGTAACAGACAGAAAGACAAATTAGGCTTGGGGGTCCCCCAATAGAACCAAGTTCCTGGGGACCCCCACTTACCTGATCCCCGCCGCAGGACTTTGTTTGGTCCACAGAAGTCCAAACTTCACCTATCACGGCAGGCATTGTAATTAAACCTTCAGGGACCGGGTTCCCAAGGATTCCACTCCCCTGGACCTGTATAGCACCCTGCACAGACAACATCTTGGTCGTGGGTATGACCAGAGCTCTGGATCCCAGGGTCCAGCCCTCCTAAGAGAGGCATTACAGGCAAAACCTTGCTCTTCTGCTGCAAGGCCCGGGTACCGACCGTTTAGCTATGAAGCTTTTTTGGTGGGATCCGGAACAGCTTACTAAGGCCCAAAAGAACCTGTACGCAAGCCCAGTGAAAACACATGTTACTCTTTGGCCAACACCTTAGACACTGGCAAAAAACTGAGGTGCTCCTGGATGGGAGGGGCTTATATAGGGGAGGGTACTTCCGGTTTGGAATTGGCCAGTGCCAACACCTGAAGGTAATCTATATAACCCATTAGTAATGACTAAGTCGCTCTGTGTCCCGTGATGTACGAAAAAGAAAGTCTGACCATGTGTACGCGGCATAACTTTTGCGAGAAGATGCCCCCATGCTTCGGCATATATAAATGGTGCATGTATGCCCATCATTAGAAGTGGGTGGATGAAGGGCGGTATTCTAATGGTGGGCATACCCACCGATCAATCTTTTTTTTTCGTTCAGCCAACAGGCTGCATGAAAAAAAAGATTACAATACATGTCCAACAAGGACCAGCAACGTACTGGTATGTTGCTGGACTTTGAATGTTTATACCAGAATGATGCCTGCGGGTTTAGGTATCATCTTGGTATTCTTTTCAGCCAGTGGCCGGCTTTCATGTAAAAGCAATCCTAGTGGCTAATTAGCCTCTGGACTGCTTTTACAAGCAGTGGGAGGGAATGTCCCCCCCCCGGATATAAAAAGCGCCATTGGGAAATTGGGAAAGCATTTTATCACACCGATCTTAGTGTGGTCAGATGCTTTGAGGGCAGAGGAAAGATCTAGGGTCCAATAGACCCCAGTTTTTTCAAAAAAGAGTACCTGTCATTACCTATTGCTATCATAGGGGATATTTACATTCCCTGAGATAACAATAAAAGTGATAAAAATAAATAAATATGGAAGCAACAGTTTAAAAAAAAAAAAAAAAAAAAAGCACCCCTGTCCTGCCCTGCTCTTGCCCAATGGCGAACGCAAGCGTCGGTCTGGCGTCATATGTAAACAGCAATTGCACCATGCATGTGAGGTATCACCGCGAAGGTCAGATCGAGGGCAGTAATTTTAGCAGTAGACCTCCTCTGTAAATCTAACGGGGTAACCTGTAAATGCTTTTAAAGGCTTTTAAAAATGTATGTAGTTTGTCGCCAATGCGCGTTTGTGCGAAATTTTAAAGCATGTCGTGTTTGGTATCTATGTACTCGGCCTAAGATCATCTTTTTTATTTCATCAAACATTTGGGCAATATAGTGTGTTTTAGTGCATTAAAATTAAAAAAAAGTGTATTTTTTCCCCAAAAAATGCGTTTGAAAAATCGCTGCGCAAATACTGTGTAGAAAAAAAAAATGCAACACCCACCATTTTATTCTGTAGGGCCTTTGCTTTAAAAATATATATAATGTTTGGGGGTTCAACATAATTTTCTTGCAAAAAAAAATATATGTTTTCATGTAAACAAAAAGTGTCAAAAAGGGCTTTGTCTTCAAGTGGTTAGAAGAGTGGATGTAAGCTTCCTAATGTTGTGTATAAAATGCCAGAACAGTTCAAAACCCCCCCAAATGACCCCATTTTGGAAAGTAGACACCCCAAGCTATATACTGAGAGGCATGTCGAGTCCATGGAATATTTTATATGTTTTTTTTTTTTTGTTTAATATATTTTTATTGAGAAGCTATGTAGATACAACAATAGAAACAGATACAAAGTAAATGGTACGTCGGGTTAGCAAACAAAGAAGAGTCGGCCCGTTTTAGAATGAAAAACATCTTGAGCAACCCGAGTACAATGAAATGAACAATAGCTTGATTAATAGATAGGAAAAAGAGGGGAAAGAGGAAGAAGAAAAAGGAAGGTAGGAGGGGGCTAGGAGAGAGGGGGGGGGTAAGGGAGGAGGGAGCAGGAAGGGGAGAGGGGAAACTGGCATACCTGGCAGTCACAATGAGCAGATATCAAATGCATTTAGAGTAGGGAGGTCTTAACGGGAGGATAGTGCCTCTACAGTCAATATAGATGTACCAAAAATGGTACCAGGAATAGCGGTCAAGTTATGCAAGAAGCTTGGGTAGCTTAAGTGGACGAGGAGATAATGTCTTTGTAGCATTGGGTGGAGAGGAAGGAGGACCAAGGTGCCCAGGTTAGGGTATGTTGTGTAGTAGTGTCTCTCGCAATGTGGGTGAGTTCCTCCATGAGACATACTTCCGAAACTTTTTGTATCCAGGACTTTATGGTTGGAGTTGTGGGTTGGCCCCAGAGGGTAGGTATGAGGGCTTTAGCAGTATTAAGGAGATGTGGCGTGAGTGAACGTTTATATCTACCTATGGACATCAAGGTAGCGTGAAAGAGGACTACCCACGGATCCATAGGCAATCTAACATTGGTGACTTGATGAATCAGGTCTAGCACTTTAGACCAGTAAAGTCGAATAAGGGGGCAAGACCACCATATGTGGGCATGAGTGGCATTCTGACCACAATTCCTCCAACATAGCGGGGAGTTAACAGGGAACATGCGGTGGAGTTTGACAGGCGTGTGGTGCCATCTAGTAAGAAGTTTAAAGTTAGACTCAGCCATGGAAGATGCCAAGGAGGAGACATGAGTAAGTTGGAGAATTTTGTCTTTTGTCTTGTCCGTGATAACAACATCCAGATCGGTCTCCCATCTGGGCAGGTAGTTTGGGTACGCAGGACTCTGCAAATTTGTGATCGCTTTGTAGAACTGGGAGATACTGTGTAGAGGGGGGTCTTTATGGAGAAAGAGCTGTTCAATACCATTTAGATCTTGGAGTCCCCGTAATGGCTGGGGAAGAGTCTGAAGGAAGCGTTTCAGTTGGTTATATCTCCATGTGTCCATAAATGTAATTGGTTTATGGCCCAAAATTTCTGGCAAAGGTTTAAAGGCATTGGGGGATAGGACATGGTGTAGCAGGAGAGGGCCGCCGGGTGACCAGGATTGAAATCCTGGGTCAATGGAGCCTGGCATGAAGTATTTATGCTGCAGCAAGGGGGTCAGTGGAGAGTCATAAGACCATGCAAATTTTCTATGGAGACCATCCCATACGCCCAATGAGGATGTGGTGAGAGGCGAGGTGTTGTGGGAGAGTTTTCTAGAAGAATGTGGAATCCACTGGGCCGTGGAGAGATCTGAGCCGCTTAAGGAGTATTCTAATTGTACCCAGAGTTTAGTAGCAACGGCATACTTCCAGTCTGCTATACGTGATAAAATAACAGCGTTATAGTAGGCTTTAAAGTTAGGAAGAGACAGTCCCCCAGAACGCTTGGCTCGATAGAGGACTTCCCGAGAGATCCTGGGATGGCCGTCTCTCCAAACAAAGCGAGCGATCATGGTCTGCAGTAGAGTAAAGAAGCCTATGGGGACCTTCAAGGGGATCATTTGAAGAATAAAGAGGATACGGGGGAGTATGTTCATTTTGATTATATTAACCTTGCCTAGCCATGAATGTGAGAGGGAAGACCACTTCCTGAGATCAGCTCTGATATTATTGAGGAGAGGTATGTAATTATGCCTAAAAAGGGAATGCAGGCGGGGGGTAAGGTACATGCCCAGATATTTCATTCGTGAGGATACCCAACGGAAGGGGAATAAGGGTTTCAATTGATCAGCTATTGGTTGGGGTACTGTGATGTTTAAAATTTCAGACTTAGCTAGATTGATTTTAAAGTTAGATAAGGTTTGGAAGGTGGAGAATTCAGACATTAGATTTGGCAGTGAAATGCGTGGTTGTTGAATGTAAAACAAAATATCGTCAGCGTATGCTGCATATTTATGAAGTCTATTACCGACCTGGATGCCATTAATATTCCTATTGTGCCTAATAGTAGCTAGAAAGGGTTCAAGGGAAATGGCAAATAAGAGAGGAGATAAAGGGCAGCCCTGTCTGGTTCCGTTATGTAATGTGAAGGGGTCGCTCAAGAAGCCGTTTATGCGTATTTGCGCGGTGGGGTTATAGTAGAGAGAGGAAATACGGTGGAACATTTTAGGACCAAGGCCAAAATACATAAGGGTAGTTTTAAGGTAGTCCCAATCCACCCTATCAAACGCCTTCTCTGCATCAGTAGAGAGAAGGAGGGTGGACTGGGAGCACCTGCGAACATAGTGGATCAAGGACAGAGTGCGGAGAGAATTATCTCTGGCCTCTCTATTAGGAATGAACCCAGTTTGGTCAGCCGAGACCCATTTAGGTAAAAGGGGAAGCAGTCTATTGGCCATTACCTTGGCATATAATTTGGTGTCGACGTTTAGGAGAGATATGGGTCTATAGCTACCACAAAGTGTGGGGTCCTTGTCGGGTTTGGGAATAACGGTAATGTGGGCAGATAAGGATTCCGGACGGAGGCCAGATTTGTGGGAGATTGAATTAGCATAAGTTGTGAGATGGGGTAGTAAAATGTCTCTGAAGGTTTTATAATATAAAAGGGTGAAAACGTCCGGGCCAGGAGCCTTACCGGAAGGAGAGGATTTTAGCGCACATTGGAATTCTTCTACAGAGAAATCTGCTTCTAGGTCATTAAAGGGCCGATTTTGACAGTTTTGGGAGGCCAGCGTCTCTAAAGGTATTTGAGGATACGCTTACGTTTTTTTGGTACTGATAGAGAAGCCAAACCTCCCTCCACATTATATAAATCAGCATAAAATTCCCTGAAGGCCTTTGAGATTTGCGGGGTAGTGTGCACTAGGTCCCCTGATGGCAATTTGATTTTGGGTATAAAGGATAACGTTTTCTTAGCAGTAAGGGATCTAGCCAATTGTTTACCTGGTTTGTTACCCCATTCATACACTTTCTGAGATACGTAGTGAAATTTCCGCTTAGTTTCTAGGGCGAGGAGAGTTTTAAGTTCTTCTCTTTTAAGAGTGAGCGCTTCGAGGTGAGAGACGTGCAACGAGAGCTTGTGCTTTTTATCTAATTCAGCAATTTGTTGTAGGACCTGTTTAAGCTGCTGGCCATGTTCTCTCTTTCTCCTTGCACCAAGTTCGATAAGGCTACCTCTCATTAAGGCCTTATGTGCCTCCCATAGAACAGAGGGGGAGGTGTCCGAGGCAGAGTTTTCTTTAAAGTATTGGGATAAGGTAGTAGAGAGGATGGAAACCTCTGTTGGGTTAGTGATGAGAGAGTCATTAAGCTTCCAGCTGTTGGGGCGGGGAGATAAATCGGGCACGGTCAAGCTGACAGAAACAGGTGCATGGTCAGAGAGAGTAGCCTTCCCTATGTTGGCTGAGCTCAGGAGAGGAAGGTGGAAGTGATCTAGGAAAATATTGTCTATTCTGGAGTATGAGTTGTGCGTTTTTGAAAAGTGGGAGTAGTCTCTTCCTTTAGGGTGTAGGAGACGCCAAGCGTCCATAAGTTGTAGATCTAGTAGTTTTTTTTCACTTGTGCTAATCTTTTAAATGGGATACTGGAGCGGCCGTGGGATGTATCTATAGTGGGATCTAGAGGCATATTTATGTCCCCCGCAAGGACTAACATTCCCTCAGTGAATTGTGAAAGTTTTGTGAGGGTTTGGGTAAAAAAAGTAGGTTGATTACGATTGGGACAGTAAACATTAGCTAGGGTGCAACAAGTATTGCCAATATATCCTTTGACAAAAAGAAAGCGACCATGATCATCCGCTAACATGTCAGTAAAACGGAATGACGTACCTCTGCTGAATCCAATGGCCACTCCCTTGGCCTTGTTAGTGTCCGATAGACTATAGTACCATTGAGGAAAGTGTTGCGAGTATAATTTCACTGAAGTAGTATGAGTCAAATAGGTTTCCTGAAGGAAAGCAATAGAACATGCGGAGTCCCTTAATTCTCGCAACACTTGATGTCTCTTTGCGGATACACTGAGGCCTCTTACATTATAAGAAAGGAGCTTTAGGTTAGCCATGTCATCAGCGAGAGGTAGACCACTACTTCATTTAACCTTGTATGCCAGTAATACAAAGGGGGAGGGGAGAGAGGGACCAGAAGAGGGGGGAGAGGAGAATCCAGGAAGGAAGAAGAAAAGGGAAAAGAAAAAAGAGAGAGACATATGAAAAACATTAGAACAATCTATAGAACGAATGGGATTGAAAAAAAGAGTCACGCAGAAGTCTGCGGTGTTCCCAGTGGGGATGAGGGGAGCAGGCAGCCAAAAAGGTTTCCCAGAGGGAAGTAACAAGGAGAAAATAAAGACTGCCAACTCCCATCAACCCCAAGAGAATAGGGGCAGGGAGCAAACGCCTTTGTGGGGGCATCAATGTGGAGCATTAAGCTCCGTCAGCTATCGGCCTGGAAAAAAAAGGGAATTAACATTTATAAAGACAAGCAATGGTCAAAGCATGAATGCAACGCTCTCCAATCATCAGGTCAACTAACAGACCCAATGTGAGCATAATAACAGTACTGTAGGAGTATAACTAAGAGAGTTTAGTAAGGCAAGTCAAACTTTTCGTATGAGAGAGAAATAATTGAAATCGAAGTGTAGGTTGTCATCCAGATAAGGAGGAAAACTATCAAGAGGGATGATTGTGTTCAGCAGAGTACCTCAACCATTCTTCTGAGATGAACATGGAGTTGAAACACGCCTTTGCTTGGCTGGGGTTTTCCGCCACTGGGAGGATTGGAGAGCAGAGAAAGTGGGTAAGGGGTTCTGCCAGCCTGGCAGCTCCACGTGCGGCAGGTTTAGGTCTCGGAGGAAGGTGGGGAGATCCTCAGGGAACCGCAATGTGGAGGAGCGGCCATTCTTAGTAGCAATTAAGCATGCGGGGAAACCCCAACGGTAGTTAGTTCCATCACCTCTTAGTTGCTCCAAGAGGGGCTTTAAAGCCCTGCGGCGGTCAAGAGTCTCCTTAGATAGATCTGGAAAGATGTTAAGAGTAGCACCATCGAAGTCAATGTTGGGGGTGTTCCGCATTTTGGTCATGATGGCGTTTTTGTCTTCGAAATAATGGAGACGGCAAATCACATCTCTAGGTTGATCAGACGAGAAGTTGCGAGGTCTCAGAGCGCGGTGCACTCTGTCGAATCGCAAAGGATCCGTAGCAGGATTGCCCAGGATAGTATTAAAGATACCTCGAACCGAGGGTTCTAGATCATTATCTCTGGTTGCTTCTGGCAGTCCGCGTATACGCAAATTGTTTCTGCGGTTGCGATTCTCGAGATCTTCGAGTTTGTATAGCGAGGCCCTATTTGCATACGCTAATTGAGTGACGGTATCCTGCAATTCTTTAATGGCAACCTCATGTGAGTCTTGACGCTGTTCTGTTTCCTCTATTCTGACGAGTAAGTGCGCCACATCCGCTCTAACCGCGGAAATCTCCTTTTTGATGGATTTTTCCATACTGTGAAACATACTCTCCATCTCCTTTTTAAGTTCATTCATCAAGGAAGACATGTCGGAACCCGTGGGGGACCCGGGCTCCTCCATTAACTCCGAGCCGCAGGAAGAGGCCGGAGAGCTCTCACGGGCAGAAGCGGCGTGTGAAGCTGGGGAGATAAGTGATCTCGAGGCTCTGGTTTTGTTGATCCTAGTACTGGGGCTTTCTCCTTCCGCGGCTAGGAATCTTTTAATGGTCCCCGCACTGGTTTGATGCAGTTTTGAGGTTTTTGCAGAACGCTTTCTTAGTGTTGAACGGGAGGAAGAACCTTTGGATGGCATTGCTTGTTACTGTAAGGCCGACAGCTAGACGGAGAGCATTTCAAGTGCTGCTTTTTAGCGCCATGTGTAGGCTAGCTGCCCTGGGGGGGGACGTGTAGATGGCGTAAATGTAGTGGGGGGAATGGCCCTTTGAGCCCAGGCACCCCGGCACCAAGGAAGATGTGGAGGTTAAACAGTGGAGAGGTATAGGTGCTGTGAATAAATTTCAGGGTGTAGCAAAATGTCCGCTGATCACTTGCTATGCTCTCTTGCCTATTGAGAAGGGCACTTCTATAATGTCCGTGGGGAGGAGATAAAAGAGCAGGCCACTGTGATTTGAAAGAATGGAGCTGGGATGCAGGAAAGCTGGAATTGTGGGGAGTTTAAGCTCCTGGGTGTACTAAGATGGCCGCCGTGCTCCGGGAGTAGGCCGAAGCCGCGGACTTTCCTGAGAGCGGCGTGGACGCTCCGATCCGCTCGGGCCGCAGTTTCACTGCAAAAGATAGGGGACAGTTCCCAGCAGGCAGGGTGGGGATGGCAGCACCGGGATTAGCTCGGGGGTGAGGGCGAGGGGCGGTGAGGCAGCTAAGGAGTCACAGTACCTGAGGGGGGCGGCTTCAGCCGGGTCCGCAGGCCGCAATATGGCGCCGGTTCCCAGGATGGTGGAGCTGTCCTCTGTTGATCGCTCCCGCTGTATCACTGCTGTATCACTGCCCAGTGTCCTCTGTGTATACAGCAGCCGTTAAACAGGCCTGGGGAGTGCGATCCCCTCGTAGTATACAGCTCGCTGGCTCGGGGGCAAAGGAGGCTTCACAGGCCTCAAGATGGCGGCAGGCCTCAGCAGAGTGGAGTTAGACGCAGGCCAAAGCAATAACAGCCGGGCAACCTCGACGATAACGGCAGGTACCGCAACAGTACGTGTCCTTGGATGGATACAGGGAGTTCAAAGTGTCTCTGGGCAAAAATAGTGAGATGATGGGGAAGGATTGTCTTTGGACATGTGGAGCCCAGCATCAACACGTCCTCTCAGCTTCACGTCCGGACACGCCCCCCTCATATTTTATATGTTGACACAAGTTGCGGAAAAATTATTTATTTTTTTTTGCACAAAGTTGTCACTAAATGATATATTGCTCAAACATGCCATGGGCATATGTGGAATTACACCCCAAAATACATTCTGTTGCTTCTCCTGAGTACGGGGATACCACATGTGTGAGACTTTTTGGGAGCCTAGCCGCGTACGGGACCCCAAAAACCAAGCACCGCCTTCAGGCTTTCTAAGGGTGTCAATTTTTGATTTCACTTCTCACTGCCTATCACAGTTTCAGAGGCCATGGAATGCCCAGATGGCACAAAACCCCCCCAAATGACCCCATTTTGGAAAGTAGACACCCCAAGCTATTTGCTGAGAGGTATTGTGAGTATTTTGCAGATCTCGCTTTTTGTCACAAAGTTTTGAAAATTGAAAAAAAAAAGAAGAAAAAAAAAAAAATGTTCTTTCTTCATTTTCAAAAACAAATGAGAGCTGTAAAATACTCACCATGCCTCTCAGCAAACAGCTTGGGGTGTCTACTTTCCAAAATGGGGTCATTTGGGGGGGTTTTGTGCTATTTTGGCATTTTATGGCCTTCAAAACTGTGATAGGTAGTGAGGAGTGAAATCAAAAATTTGCGCCCTTAGAAATCCTGAAGGCAGTGCTTGGTTTCCGGGGTCCCGTACGTGGCTAGGCTCCTAAAAAGTCCCACACATGTGGTATCCCCGTACTCAGGAGAAGCAGCAGAATGTATTTTGGGGTGCAATTCCACATATAACCATGGCATGTGTGAGCAATATATCATTTAGTGACAACTTTTTGTAATTTTTTTTTTTATTTAATTTTTTTGTCATTATTCAATCACTTGGGACAAAAAAAAAAAATATTCAATGGGCTCAACATGCCTCTCAGCAATTTCCTTGGGGTGTCTACTTTCTAAAATGGGGTCATTTGGGGGGGGGGGTTTTGTACTGCCCTGTCATTTTAGCACCTCAAGAAATGAGATAGGCAGTCATAAATTAAAAGCTGTGTAAATTCCAGAAAATGTACCCTAGTTTGTAAACGCTATAACTTTTGCGCAAACCGATAAATATACACTTATTGACATTTTTTTTACTAAAGACATGTGGCTGAATACATTTTGGCCTAAATGTATGACTAAAATTGAGTTTATTCGATTTTTCTTATAACAAAAAGTAGAAAATATCATTTTTTTTCAAAATTTTCGGTCTTTTTCCGTTTATATCGCAAAAAATAAAAATCGCAGAGGCAATCAAATACCATTAAAAGAAAGCTCTATTTGTGGGAAGAAAAGGACGCAAATTTCATTTGGGTACAACATTGCATGTCCGCACAATTTACAGTTAAAGCAGCGCAGTGCAAAATTCTGAATTCACCTCTGGTCCTCTAGCTACCAAATGGTCCGGGGCTTAAGTGGTTAAGCCAGCCATGAATGGTTTGTATCTTTGCCAGTTCAGCAGAGACCAGCTGAGATTCGATCCATCTACGGGTAGACTGATTATGGATCGACTTGGGTACAGATTAACTTGGGTACAACCAGCATGTCAGATTTCTAGCATGCAATTAATGCCATTGGCTATAGCCGCTAGTTATAATCATTGTGTTCTATCAGGAGGGATGGATCCCTGCACCCCCCCACCCGGGAGAAAATAATAGCTCCACGGGAGGGATTTCCCCATTGGCATAGAGGGTTCAATATTAACATTTATCTACATCTACTATTTAGTGCAGGTCAGGTTAGCCCATCATAGGCTTTCAGAAGTACCCTCTATAGCGGCCTCTCTCAGCTAGGGTTCCTCTGCCACTGGTCAATCAGGTTTGGTGACCCGTCAGAATTTGTACCGGAAGGGACGTTCCGTAGCCGCCATCTTGCTACACCCCGCACTCCTCCGCAGTAAGGATACACCGAGAAGGTGGCAAGCAGACATCTTGTTACACCCACCAGAGATTTGCATTTCAGTTATTTTTAACATTAAACGGAGCTTATAAAAGGTGAAATACAGTATTTAGAAATCCATCGACTGTTTACATGTTGAATTATAAAAGCAGCGGTGTTCTTTAGGATTAGCAAACCTGTGAGATCAGCAGGTTTGCCGCTGCTTTTAAAGATTCAACATCTAAACAGTCCGTCAGATTTGTATGTCCATTCAGACATGGAGCACCGACCCAGCCCCGCTCCGTCTCCCAATTGGCTAGCTTACTTTGACTAACAGCAGCCAATGGCGTTGCTGCTGTGTCTCAGCCAATCAGGAGGGAGAATCTCAGACAGCTGAGACACTCGTGGACATCGCTGGACAGAGAGGGACCTCAAGTATGTATAAGGGGGTGCTGGGGATGCTGCTGTACACAGAAGGCTTTTTATTTTAAATGCATAGAATGCATTAGAATAAAAAAATCTTCTGCCTTTACAACCCCTTTAAGCTGGCCATACACTAGATTTTGTAACCACTTAACGACCGCCCACCGCCGATTTACGTCGGCAGAATGGCACGGACAGGCAGAATCACGTAGATCTACGTGATCGCCTTTGTGCAGTTGGGGGGTCCATCCGGACCCCCCTTCACTGCAGTGAGCGGCCGTTAAGTGTTCGGGAGCGATCAGGCATGAGGGGGCGGCCGCTCGATTCCGCCCCCCCCTCGCGATCGCTCCCGGCCAATGAAAATGCTTCCTCCGCCATGTGATGTAAACAAGGCTGGAGGAAGTGATGTCATCTCCCTCGCCGCGGTCTTTTCGTTCCCGGCGCCGAGCAGAGAAGAAGCAGGTTAGTGCACCAACAGTCCACTGACACGTAGGTACACATAGGCACACAAATCACCCCCCAGGTCACCCCAAAGCCCCCAATCACAGTGTCACTGATTGCAGTGATCATTTATTTTACTGATCACTGCATTTAGTGTCATCTGTGATTGTAAAAAGTTGCAGGGCAGTTAGGATAAGGCCCCTTTAGGTCCAGGGTAGCCCCCTAACCCCCCCCTAATAAAGGTTTAACCCCTTGATCACCCCCCAGGTAACCCTTTCACCCCCTAACTTCAGCGTCACTAAGCGATTGTTTTTCCGATCGCTGTATTTGTGTCGCTGGTGTTTTAGATTATTAGTTATTTTTTTTTAGGTTCGCCGCAGGTTTTTATTAGTGTCAGGTACCCCCATATATTATTTTAACCCCCTGATTGCCCCTAGAGTTAACCCTTTCACCAGTGATCGCCGTATAAGCGTCACTGGTGTCACTGGTTAGCCAGTAAGTTATTTAGGTTACCCGTCAGGTTTTTATATAGTGTCAGGTACCCCCATATTTAACCTAATAAAGGTTTTAACCCCCTGATTGCCCCTAGTTAACCCTTCACCAGTGATCACCATATAAAGGTTACGGGTGACGCTGGTTGATTAGTTTGCTTTTTATAGCATCAGGGCACCCGCCGTATATAACCCAATAAAGGTTTAACCCCCCTGATCGCCCGGTGGGTGAGATCAATTAGGTTTTAGCGCCAGAGAGGGTCTGTGTCGCCCCAGGCAGTGTTAGGTTAGTGCCAGTAACGCTAACACCCACGCGCAAAGCATACACCCCCCTTAGTGGTATAGTATCTGATCAGATCTATACTAGCATCCCCAGCGGTTTAGGGTTCCCAAAAACGCAGTGTTAGCGGGATCAGCCCAGATACCTGCTAGCGCCTGCGTTTAGCCCCTCCGCCCAGCCCAGCCCACCCAAGTGCAGTATCGATCGATCACTGTCACTTACCAAACACAACACACATAACTGCAGCGTTCGCAGAGACAGGCCTGATCCATATCAACCAGTCCATAGCAAACGTCCATAGCAACCAGTCCATAGCAACCAGTCTATAGCAACTGTCCATAGCAACCATCCATTGCAACCAGTCCATAGCAACCGTCCATAGCAACTATCCATAGCATCCAGTCCATAGCAACTGTCCATGGCAACCAATCCATAGCAACCGTCCATAACAACCAATCCGTAGCAACCGTCCATAGCAACCATCAATATCAACCAGTCCAAGGTGAATGTTTTGAACGCTACCACTCAAAAGTGAAGTTTTAGCGTAGGGTACAGCATTTCACAGACAAGGACACACTTACACAGGGTCTCCCAAGATGCCATTACATTTTGAGAGACCCGAACCATTACAGTTGTAAAGTTACAAAAAAAGTGTAAAAAAGAAAAAAAAAAAAAAAAAAACGTAAAAAACAAAACACAAAAAAAATATAAAATAAAAAAACCAAAAATAGTTGTCGTTTTATTGTTCTCTCTCTCTCTCTATTTTCTCTCTATTGTTCTGCTCTTTTTTACTGTATTCTATTCTGCAATGTTTTATCATGCTTGCTTTTCAGGTATGTAATTTTTTGTTTTCAGGTGCGCCATTCAACTGCAGCGCGGAATTATTTATCTTGACAGCAACAGCGTTTGCTCCCACGATACATAAAGCCGTGACACCACAGTTAAAAAAAAGAGCATATATGCCGAAGCATGGGGTCAGCAGGGGCGGAGGAGCGATTTTGCTCCTAATGCCGCGTACATACGGTCGAAATTCCGACGGAGGCCTGCCCGTGGAAAATTCCGACCGTGTGTACGCGGCATAGCTTTTTTGCGGGAGGATGCCCCCATGCTTCGGCATATATATATTTTAGGCACAGGTTGCGTTAAAACATTTTTTTATTTTTTACTAGGTTTTGTTTTGGTATTTGCTTTGCAGGTATGGCATGGTAAGGTCTTACTGTTGTACTGTAATGTTACTTTGTTTTAATGTTAACCACCATTTGCTTAGCAGGTACGCCATTCAGTTGCAGCGCGGATCTATTTATCTTGACAGCAACAGCGTTTGCTCCCACGATACATAAAGCCGTGACTCCAACGCTGTAGGAGGTGATTTCACCACCACAGTTAAAAAAAAGAGCATATATGCCGAAGCATGGGGGCAGCAGGGGCGGAGGAGCGATTTTGCTCCTAATGCCGCGTATATACGGTCGAAATTCCAACGGAGGCTTGCCCGTGGAAAAGTCCGACCGTGTGTACGCGGCATAACCTTTTATGCCGCGTACATGCGGTCGAAATTCCGACGAAGGCTTGACCGTGTGTACGCGGCATAACTTTTTTGCGAGAGGATGCCCCCATGCTTCGGCATATATGACCATAATTAGAAGTGGGTGGATGAAGGGAGGTATTCTAATGGTGGGCATACCCACCAATCAATCTCTTTTTTTCGTTCAGCCAATAGGCTGTATGAAAAAAAAGATTACAATACATGTCCAACAAGGACCAGCAACGTACTGGTATGTTGCTGGACTTTGAATGTTTATACCAGAATGATGCCTGCGGCTTTAGGTATCATCTTGGTATCATTCTTTTCAGCCAGCAGCCGGCTTTCATGTAAAAGCAATTCTAGCAGATAATTAGCCTCTAGACTGCTTTTACAAGCAGTGGGAGGGAATGTCCCCCCCCCCCCGGATATAAAAAGCGCCATTGGGAAATTGGGAAAGCATTTTATCACACCGATCTTGGTGTGGTCAGATGCTTTGAGGGCAGAGGAAAGATCTAGGGTCTAACCCCCCAATTTTTTTCAAAAAAAGAGTACCTGTCACTACTTATTGCTATCATAGGGGATATTTACATTCCCTGAGATAACGATAAAAATGGTAAAAAAATAAAATATGGAAGGCACAGTTTAAAAATAAAATAAAAAAGCCAAATAAATAATAAAAAAAAAAAAAAAAAAAAGCACCGCTGTCCCCCCCTGCTCTTGCGCAAAGGCGAACGCAAGCGTCGGTCTAGCGTCATATGTAAACAGCCATTGCATCATGCATGTGAGGTATCACCGCGAAGGTCAGATCGAGGGCAGTCATTTTAGCAGTAGACCTCCTCTGTAAATCTAACGTGGTAACCTGTAAAGGCTTTTAAATGCTTTTAAAAATGAATGTAGTTTGTCGCCGCTGCGCGTTTGTGCGCAATTTTAAAGCATGTCGTGTTTGGTATCCATGTACTCGGCCTATGATCATCTTTTTTATTTCATCAAACATTTGGGCAATATAGTGTTTTTTAGTGCATTAAAAATAAAAAAAGTGTGTTTTTCCCCCAAAAAATGTGTTTGAAAAATCGCTGCGCAAATACTGTGTGGAAAAAAAAAATGCAACACCCACTATTTTAATCTGTAGGGCCTTTGCTTTAAAAAAATATATAATGTTTGGGGGTTCAACATAATTTTCTTGCAAAAAAAATTTTTTTTTCATGTAAACAAAAAGTGTCAGAAAGGGCTTTGTCTTCAAGTGGTTAGAAGAGTGGATGATGTGTGACATAAGCTTCCTAATGTTGTGCATAAAATGCCAGGACAGTTCAAAACCCCCCCAAATGACCCCATTTTGTAAAGTAGACACCTCAAGCTATTTGCTGAGAGGCATGTTGAGCCCATTGAATATTTTTTTTTTTGTCCCAAGTGATTGAATAATGACCAAAAAAAAAAAAAAAAATGTACAAAAAGTTGTCACTAAATGATATATTGCTCAAACATGCCATGGGCATATGTGGAATTACACCCCAAAATACATTCTGTTGCTTCTCCTGAGTACGGGGATACCACATGTGTGGGACTTTTTGGGAGCCTAGTCGCGTACGGGACCCCAAAAACCAAGCACCGCCTTCAGGATTTCTATGGGTGTAAATTTTTGATTTCACTCCTCACTGCCTATCACAGTTTCGGAGGCCATGGAATGCCCAGATGGCACAAAACCCCCCCAAATGACCCCATTTTGGAAAGTAGACACCCCAAGCTATTTGCTGAGAGGTATGTTGAGTATTTTGCAGATCTCGCTTTTTGTCACAAAGTTTTGAAAATGTAAAAAAAGAAAAAAAAAAAAGAAAAAAAAATGTCTTTCTTAATTTTCAAAAACAAATGAGAGCTGTAAAATACTCACCATGCCTCTCAGAAAATAGCTTGGGGTGTCTACTTTCCAAAATGGGGTCATTTGTGGGGGTTTTGGGCTATTTTGACATTTTATGGCCTTCAAAACTGTGATAGGTAGTGAGGAGTGAAATCAAAAATGTATGCCCTTAGAAACCTTGAAGGCGGTGCTTGGTTTTTGGGGTCCCGTACGCTGCTAGGCTCCCAAAAAGTCCCACACATGTGGTATCCCCGTACTCAGGAGAAGCAGCAGAATGTATTTTGGGGTGTAATTTCACATATGCCCATGGCATGTGTGAGCAATATATCATTTAGTGACAACTTTGTGCAAAAAAAAAAAAGTTTGTCATATTCCCGCAACCTGTGGCAAAATATAAAATATTCCATGGACTCAACATGCCTCTCAGCAAATAGCTTGGGGTGTCTACTTTCCAAAATGGGGTCATTTGGGGGGGTTTTGTGCTATTTTGGCATTTTATGGCCTTCGAAACTGTGATAGGTAGTGAGGAGTGAAATCAAAAATTTGCGCCCTTAGAAATCCTGAAGGCGGTGCTTGGTTTCCGGGGTCCCGTACGTGGCTAGGCTCCCAAAAAGTCCCACACATGTGGTATCCCCGTACTCAGGAGAAGCAGCAGAATGTATTTTGGGGTGCAATTCCACATATAACCATGGCATGTGTGAGCAATATATCATTTAGTGACAACTTTTTGTAATTTTTTTTTTTTTTTTTGTTGTCATTATTCAATCACTTGGGACAAAAAAAAAAAATATTCAATGGGCTCAACATGCCTCTCAGCAATTTCCTTCGGGTGTCTACTTTCCAAAATGGGGTCATTTGGGGGGGGTTTTGTACTGCCCTGCCATTTTAGCACCTCAAGAAATGAGATAGGCAGTCATAAATTTAAAGCTGTGTAAATTTCAGAAAATGTACCCTAGTTTGTAAACGCTATAACTTTTGCGCAAACCAATAAATATACGCTTATTGACATTTTTTTTACTAAAGACATGTGGCTGAATACATTTTGGCCTAAATGTATGACTAAAATTGAGTTTATTCGATTTTCTTATAACAAAAAGTAGAAAATAATTTTTTTTTTCAAAATTTTCGGTCTTTTTCTGTTTATATCGCAAAAAATAAAAATCGCAGAGGCAATCAAATACCATTAAAAGAAAGCTCTATTTGTGGGAAGAAAAGGACGCAAATTTCATTTGGGTACAACATTGCATGTCCGCACAATTTACAGTTAAAGCAGCGCAGTGCCGAATCCCAAAAACAGGCCTGGTCCTAATGGCCCGAAATGGTCCGGGGCTTAAGTGGTTAAATGAACATCCATACAAAAATTCCCAGAACATTCGATGACTTTTCAATGTTGTATTAAAGTTATTCAAATTTTGTGTGCTTTTAACATTCGATTATGAAGTGAATGGACTTTCCCAAACAACAATCCCATGGTGTTAAAAATTTGGTCGTTTTTCATCCTGCTCCTTTAAATTTTCTTATTATTGTGGTGGAAAGCAAAACGTCAATTTGACTCCATTAACATTTAGAAAATTGAACGAACATTTTTAAAACAAAACGATACTAGTGAATAGCCAACTTTAGAAACAATGCCAAAAAGGTGCTTTTTTTTTTTTTTTTTTGGAACTGCCAATACAAACAACCTTTCACTATTGCCCAAAAAAACTGGAACTTCGGAAAACTTAAATCGCAAAAAAAACCTACAGAAAGGAAGACCCAGAAATAATGTATCATCTTAACAGCTGTTTGAAGCCTCCAGGATATCCTGTAGGGACCCCCTGCATGTCTGGGCTGACAATAATGCACAAAAATACTGACACAGGCTTATAAACTAGTGAGGATATATATCTGATGGCATATACTGTATGTACGATCTTACACAGGAATCTTAGGTTAGTGAATTGGCAATAATATTTATTATATTGCCATAATCGTCCTATTCCCTTCTCTCCTGATGAGTCAGAGAAACATGTAGAGAAGGAATTGTAATGTCCATTGTCACCTTATTGTATGGATTGTGGTAAAATTATTCTTGTAACCAATAGCAACATTTTGGTGAATATTAGGCCTCATGCCCACTGGCGTTTTTACAGCTGCGTTTTTTGCAGCTTAAAAACGCCTGTCCATGTTATTGTAAATTTTTTTTTTTTTAAAAAAAACAAAAAACAAAAAAACGTCGGAGCTAAAAACCCGACCGCGCGTTAGTGCGCGGTTTTTGCGCGTTAGTGCGCGTTTTTTGACGCTCGCGTTTTTTCCTGCCAAATTCTGACGCTGAGGAACGCACTGGCCCTGGGTTTTTTTTACAGCTTACAAACGCCTATGTTCTTTACAGCTCAAAAACGCCTAGGTGGGCATGAAGCTATAGACTAACATGGACAGGCGTTTTTAAGCTGTAAAAAACGCTCAAAAACGCGGCTGAAAAAACGCCCGTGGGCATGAGGCCTTAGGATACATGACTGGCTGGGAGAGACTGGGGGGGGGGGGGCGTGTGTATGTGTAATTATATATATATATATATATACACATATATACATACACACACACACACACACACACACACACACACACACACACACACTACTGTAAGCATCAGGAACAAATTGGTTTTAATATTTTTGGGAAATAAAAATTGTTGGATACACAGAGATCTGTTGTTGAGATATAAAGTCTCAGTGTTTACCATGCTCTATTTTGTACATTGGTAGTTGGAAACTGCCATAGGAGACAAGAGCCACACCGCTCCAGGTAAGAGGATTATGCGGATAAGACTCCACACATAGGGGCTAGCCCTGGCTTGCTTCCGTGGAACAGATATCAAAGAAAGAATTGGCTGCACACCATGACTGATCCCGAGTCCATTTATTGCAACGTCCCAAGGTGACACACACAGCACAATGACAGGTACAGATGGTTGACGCATTTCACACAGACGCTGTGCTTATTCATAACCTTTATTATGAATAAGCACAGCGTCTATGTGAAACGTGTCAACTTTTTCTTTGATAACTGCCATAGGGGACATTAGCCACTTAAAGAAAAAAAGAAAAAAAAAAAAGAAGCGAGGAAAAAAAAAAAAAAAGAAAAAAGAAAAAAAAAAGCATTCTTTTATGGGGAAAGAAGGCATTTTTTATTATGTGTTATTCAAGAAAGGAAATGCTGTGGCAATCCCCTTTAATTTCATACCAGACCCTTATTCAGGCCCGCAGCTTTGGTATGTGAACCCTACTAGGCCATGCCTTTTAATATTTGGAGTGTACACTGTAAAGAGGGACAAAAAGCGCGCGCGCGCACACACACACACACACACCTTAACCACTTGACTACCACCCGCCGTCAAATGACGGTGGGACGATAAGCCTCTCGTTCTGGGAGTCTTACCGAGCCACTGGGAACCCTATGCGCGTGCCCGGCGGCCACGATGTCCGCCGGGCACCCGCGATTGCCCGTTAATGAGCAGGACCATGGATCTGTGTGTGTGTAAACACACAGATCCACATCCTGTCAGGGAGAGGAGACCGATGGTGTGTCCCTTGTACATAGGGACACCGATCGGTCACCTCCCCCAGTTAATCCCCTTCACCTACAGTAAGAATCACTCACTAGGGTACACATTTAACCCTTGATCGCCCCCTAGTGTTAACCCCTTCACTGCCAGTCACATTTACACAGTAATCAGTGCAGATTTATAGTACTGTTCGCTGTATAAATGTGAATGGTCCCAAAATAGTGTCAAAAGTGTCGAATGTGTCCGCCACAATATCACAGTCACGATATAATAAAAAAAAAATTAAAAAAAAAAAATTTGCAGATCGACGCCATTACTAGTAAAAAAAAAAAAAAAAAAAAGCTATAAATCTATCCCCCATTTTGTAGCCGCTATAACTTTTGCGCAAACCAAGCAATATACCGGTACTCTTATTGCGATTTGTTTTTACCAAAAATGTGTAGAAGAATACTTATCGGCCAAAAACTGAGGGGAAAAAAAAAATGTATTATATATTTTTGGGGGATATTTATTATAGCAAAAAGTAAAAAATATTGCTTTTTTTTCAAAATTGTCGCTCTTCTTTTGTTTATAGCGCAAAAACTAAAAACTGCAGAGGTTATCAAATACCACCAACAGAAAGCTCTATTTGTGCGGAGAAAATTATCAAAATTTCATTTGGGTACAGTGTTGCATGACCGCGCAATTGTCATTCAAATTGTGACAGCGCTGAAAGCTGAAAAAATAGGATTTTTGTACTCACCGTAAAATCCGTTTCTCTGGCATCCATGGACTGACACAGCGTGTCTTATACACCTTTACACGTGGGTTATGTCCCTGCTTGCAGAAGACCTAGGCAGAATGTGAGATGTTATACATACATTCTAAACAGCCAGAGCTGAACAGCCCCGCCCTGGGGGGCGGTCCCTCCAGCATAACCCTCCCACTGCAGCCAGCAGACCTCAGTTCGTAACAAAGCAGTACAAACTCGAGAAGAAGGGTGGGTGCCGTGTCAGTCCATGGATGCCAGAGAAACGGATTTTACGGTGAGTACAAAAATCCTATTTTCTCTTGTCATCCATGGACTGACACAGCGTGTCTTATACACCTTTACACGTGGGATGTCCCAAAGCAGTGTCAAGAGGGATGGGAGCAGTATAAATGGAAAACCAAAAACTTCACTCCAAACAAGGCAGAGCTCCTCAACGGAGGAGTTTCAACATCAAACAGCGGCCTGCAACACCTTGCGGCCGAAGGAAGCATCCGAAGATGCAGCCACATCAACCTTATAAAACTTAGAAAAGGTATGAACAGACGACCAGGTCGCCGCCTTGCACACTTGTGCAACCGACGCTTGATGTCGGAAAGCCCAGGAAGCACCAATTGCCCTGGTGGAATGTGCCGTAACCGGAAAGGGAGGCGCCCGCCCCTTGAGAGCATAAGCTTGAATGACGGTTTGTCTGATCCACCTAGAAATGGTGGCAGACGAAACCGCTTGGCCCTGTTTTGGACCAGAGACAGCCACAAATAGTGAGTCAGACTTCCGAATAGAGGCAGTAGCAGACAGGTACACCCGCAAGGCTCGTACCACATCCAAAGTGTGAAGCGCAAACTCTCTGGGATGCGATGGGTGAGGACACAAGGACGGGAGGACAATGTCCTCATTTAAGTGGAAGGCCGAGACCACCTTTGGCAGAAAAGAAGGTCGCGGACGTAACACCGCCTTATCCTTATGGATGACCAAAAAGGGCGACTTGCAGGACAAGGCCGCCAACTCAGACACTCGTCTAATGGAAGTAATGGCCACCAAGAAGGCCACCTTCTGAGACAAAGTCAAGAGGGGAATATCTCTAATATTCTCAAAGGGAGGTTCCTGGAGAACCGAGAGCACCAAATTCAGATCCCACAGGGGGAGAGGAGGCTTGACAGGGGGGAGCACATGGCGAACCCCCTGCACAAAGGTGCTAACCAAGGGATGACCCCCCAGCGGTCGCTGAAAGAAGATGGCCAAGGCCGAAATCTGACCCTTAATGGTACTCAAAGCGAGCTTTTGGGTCACGCCACGCTGCAGAAAATGCAGGATTCTGGGAACGGAATACGTTCGTGGGCGCCAGTCCAGCTCTTTGCACATGGCGATGTAAGCTCTCCAAGTACGGTGATAGATCTTTCTGGAGGAAGACTTCCGTGCCCTTAACATGGTCGAAATGACCGAATCCGAGAGACCTCGGTCTCTCAGCACCTGGCTTTCAATAACCATGCCGTTAAAGCCAGAGACTGTAAAGCAGGATGAAATATAGGACCTCGAGACAGAAGGTCCCCCCGTATTGGTAACCGCCAGGGAACGTCTGCGACGAGACGTACCAGATCGGCGTACCAGTGACGCCGAGGCCAATCCGGAGCAACGAGGATCACCGGAATTCCCTCGGTCGCTACCCTGCGGAGCAGGTGAGGCAGCAACTGCAGCGGAGGATAAACGTATATCAGGAGATACTGACCCCATGGGGCCACCAACGCATCCGCCCAGGGATCCCTGGATCTGGCCACAAACCTCGACCCCGTGCGATTGAGTCGAGAGGCCATCAGGTCCACATCCGGCGTGCCCCACCGTCTGCAAAGGAGTTGAAAGACCTCCGGGTGCAAGGACCACTCTCCCTGGTCCAGCGTCTGGCGACTTAGATAGTCCGCCTGCCAATTGTCTACGCCCGGAATGTAGACGGCCGACACGCTTCTTTCGGCCCACCTCAGGATGCGGGCGACCTCGGAAGCCACAGCTGAGCTCCGAGTCCCCCCTTGATGGTTGACATACGCCACTGCTGTGGCGTTGTCCGATTGGATCCTGATGGAGTGACCCTGTAGTTTCTCCGACCATGAGGAGAGGCACAGTCTGATTGCCCGTATCTCCAGCACATTGACCGGTAAGAGGGCTACGTCCGGAGTCCAAAGCCCTTGGGCCGACAGGACTCCCCAGACTCCCCCCCAGCCCGTCAGGCTGGCGTCCGTCGTGTTCACCATCCATTGGATGGGGAGGAACGACTTCCCGGACCGAAGAGCCGGGGACCTCAACCACCACGTCAGGGACGCCCTGACCAGGTGACTCACCTGGATCTGAAGATCCAAGGACAACGGGGATTTGTCCCAAGAGGACAAGATCTCTTTCTGTATAGCCCTGGCGTGCGCTTGGGCATAAGGAACGGCCTCGAAGGAGGCCACCATGAGTCCCAGGACTCTCATGCAAAAGCGGATTGACGATCATTTTCGGGACGTCAGCACCCGTACTGCAGACTGAAGTGTCAGTAGTTTGTCTGGAGGTAGGAAGACTCTTGCCTCCAAGGAGTCCAGAATCAGACCTAGATACTCCAGACGCTGAGTCGGGACTAGAACCGACTTTTTAACGTTCAGGAGCCACCCAAACTCCCTGAGGGTCTGACTGACGATAGTCACACTTTCTTCCAATTCTGAGCCACTGTCTGCTCTTAGAAGAAAATCGTCCAGATAGCCCACGATAGCAATGCCTCGCTGTCTCAGCAAAGCTAGGACTGGAGCAAGCACCTTGGAAGAGCCACAAATTGATAGTGGACTTCGCCGACCGCAAAGCGCAGAAACTTCTGGTGGCTGGCGCAGATCGGAACATGCAAGTAGGCGTCCTTGATGTCCAAGGATGCCAGAAAATCCCCTTGATGGAGTGTCGCGATCACTGTGCGAATGGATTCCATGCGGAATTTTTGCACCTTCACAAAGGCATTCAGGGCCTTGAGGTCCAGGATTGGCCGAACCCCGTCCTTTTTTGGAACAACAAACAGATTCGAGTAGAACCCCTGAAACCTCTCCTGGGACGGAACCGGCACAATTACTCGGGACCCGATCAAATCCTGTACAGCCCCCAAGAGGGCTGCCCGACGGGCAGGAAGGAGAGGGAGATTGGAGGGAAAGAATCTGTCTGGGGGCCATGAGCGGAACTCTATTCTGTATCCTGAGGTGACCACCTCGCACACCCACCGGTCGGAGATCCGGGAGGTCCACCGATCCGTGAACCTGCAAAGTCGTCCCCCCACCCCAGAGACGGGCGGGGGCAAGACTTCACGCGGAGGCGGGCTTGGGAGCCGGCTTGTTCGGCTTACGCACCCAGGGGCGCTTGTGCCCGCCAGCCGCACTGTTGTCAGTCTGGGATGGCTTACCCGTGGACTCTGACGGACGAAAAAAAACCCTTTTTTGCTGGAAAGGAAGGACCCGGTTTACGTCGGGCCTCCTTACCCTTGATAGTTTGAGCAAGGAGAGTGCTTTTACCTCCCGTGACATCCTTGATGATGTCATCCAGAGCAGCACCAAAAAGTCTACCACCCTTAAAAGGTAGATCCGTCAGGAGCTTCTTAGAGGCTAGGTCAGCAGGCCAGCATTTCAACCAGATGAGACGACGCAATACCACCGCCGAGACAGAGGCCCAGGATATTAAAGGGGCCGCGTCCAACGTGGCGTCGCACACATATATCAGACCCTGCACCATCTGGTGGGCCAGAGCAATAGTGTCTGGAGGAAGGTTATACTCCTGCACAGTTTGGTGCAAAATTTTTGCCCATTCCGTGAGTGTCTGAGACACAAGGGTCGCCGCTACTACTGGCCGTAGGGCGGATCCCAACAAGGCGAACATGGCTCTACTCACCACTTCTGACCTCCTGTCAGTGGGGTCCTTAAACGCAGGAGTCCCCTCCATCGGGAGAGTGGTGGCCTTGTTTAAACGGGCGACTGGAGGGTCGACCACCGGGGGAGAAGCCCACTTTTTAAGCAGGGCGTCTTCAAAGGGGTATCTAATAGACAAACGCCGCAGGACCATGAAAGTCTTCTGCGGCTTTTCCCAGACCTGGTCAATGAGCTGGTCAAAGAAAGGTACATATGGAAAAACCTTTTTAGAAGGCTTGGTCTTAAAAGAACTAAAGGAGACTGTATCCGCCTGAGGTTCTGCAGTCACAGCATTTAGCTTGAGAGTGTCCCTCACAGCATCAATGAGTTCACTAACAAGCGCCCTGTCATTTACTGACTCAGAACTGGAGTCTTCCTCACAAGGAATGTCCTGTTCAAAACCATCCAAATATTCAGAGCTAGGGTCCTGAGCAGCAATAGCTAGGCCCATATCTGAATCAGAGCACTCCCCTTGTGGAGATAAAGTGGGGAGAGGGCGCTTTTTTGCTCCCTTGTGCTCACACACAGCTTCCATCCTGGTCAGAAATGATTCCAGGACTGCCGACAACTGGTCCATAGGGACCGCAGGTGCTGAAGCACTGGCTGCTGCCTCTGGCATGTTAGGGGAAGCTGGTGACTCTGACTCCATAATGTCCCCCTCTGAGACCACCCACAGGCTGTGCTGACTGAAGTAGGGGAATGCCCAGGGGACCCACCAACCTGACCAGGACCGCTCGGTTCCGCTGCCCTGTCTCTCCACGCCGCGCTGCTCAGCGTGAGTGAGCTGAGAGGAGAGAGACTGTGAGGAGATTCGCGCCGTTCCTGAGCGGCGCTGGAGGCCAAACTAGAGCTAGAAGAAGGTGCGGCTACAAGAAAATGGCCGCCGCAATGTGCTCTGGCGGCCACGGCAAGATGGCCGCCAATGTAAAAAACAGCACAGTCACCAAACATAGCGCCGAACGGCGCCCAGGCCCCTCACTCTCAAATAAACAGCCCCAGCGAAATGCAGAGCAGCATGAGCCCCCCCCCCAGGACAGTATGGCCCCCCAGGCACCCCACACAGTACAGCGCCAGCGAAGTGCACAGAGAGTGACATTAAAAAACACAGGGGGAGACAGGGAAATCCCCACATAAGAAACACACAGCATGTACTCACCTGCAGCCAGGAGAGACTACTTACCCGTCCCCTGAGGGACCCACTGGTGTGTTTCTGACAGAACTATCACAGTGCGGTACTGAGTAGCTGTCGGCCCGGTCCACCGCGAAAGATACAGCTGGACTGTTCTATCTTGAGAGGACCGCGGAGCTGGAAGCCCACCGGCCACCCCTGGAGTCGTGGGGCATGTCGTGAACTGAGTCTCACGCACACAAGGCGAGGATCAGCACGCTCGATGGTCGGACAGGGAAGACTACGAGGATATCTTGTACCCAACCTGTTGCCCAGCCGACAGTTGATAGAAGATCTCAAAAGAGAGAAAGAAAAAAAAAAAATAGGAAAAAATTCCAAAAGGAATAAAAATAGGTCAGGAGACTGGCTCCTGAGAGAGCCACGTCTTCTCCTTCTGCTAGGCACAAAAAAACTGAGGTCTGCTGGCTGCAGTGGGAGGGTTATGCCGGAAGGAACCGCCCCCCTGGGCGGGGCTGTTCAGCTCTGGCTGTTTAGAATGTATGTATAACATCTCACATTCTGCCTAGGTCTTCTCCTGCAAGCAGGGACATAACCCACGTGTAAAGGTGTATAAGACACGCTGTGTCAGTCCATGGATGACAAGAGAAATGGCTTGGGCAGGAAAGGGGTGAAAGTGCCCGGTATTGAGGTGGTTAAAGGGGTTGTAAAGGTTTGTTTTTTAATTTTCTAAATAGGTTCCTTAAGACCCGGTTCACACAGGGACGACTCCGGACGTGACTTCAGGTCGCCCCGAGTTGCCCCAAGTCGCGCTATATTTAAAACGAATTGAAGTGAATGGAGATGTTTTAATGTACACGACTGCAGTCGCTCAGACTTCAAAAAAGGTTCCTGTACTACTTCAATCCGACTTCTAGGCGACCTGTAGGCAACTTGTACCCACTGATTTCAATGGAAGTCGCTTAGAAGTATGATCAGTGTTAATTTTGAAGGCAACTTTACAGGAAGCAGAAAGGAATTTACCCAGAAGCCACAAGGAATTTACTTCAGGTCGCGTTGTTAATGACCACAAGTCGCGCTGAAGTCTCCTCCAAGTCGTGTTTGAGTTGCTTCTGGAAGTTGCGCTGGAAGTCGTGTTGCCCCAGTGTGAACCAGCACTTAAGCTAGTGCATTGTTGGTTCACTTACCTTTTCCTTCGATTTCCCTTCTAAATGTTTTTTGTCCCCCTTTGTCTGAATCTCTCACTTCCTGTTCCTCCTCAGTAAGTTTGCCCCCATCATTTGAGCCGTTCTGTCTGGGGGTTAATCAGCTTGCTCGCCCCCTCCCTTGGGACTACATCCCCGTGGGGAGACGCTGTGAACGTTCACAGCATCTCCCCGCAGGGATGTAGTACCAAGGGAGGGGGCGAGGAAGCTGACTAACCCCCAGCCAGAACGGCTGGAATGATGGGGGCAAGCTTACAGGAAATGAGAAATTCAGACAAAATCAAAGGAAAAGGTAAGGCCCCTTTCACACGGAGGCGTTTTTCAGGCGTTTTAGCGCTAAAAATAGGGCTGTAAAAACGCCTGAAATAATCCTGCCCCAGCAATCTCAATGTGAAAGCCCTGAGGGCTTTCACACTGAGGCGTTGGGCTGGCTGTGCGTTGGAAAAAATCCTGCAAACAGCTTTTTTGGAGCATCTTTGGGGCGCATAAAATAGCGCTGTAAAAACGCCTATCCTCATTGAAATGAATGAGTACCACGGTAAGAACGCGGTAAAAATGCATAGGCGTTGGCGATATTTTTAAAAATAGCGCTAACGCCTATGCGTTTTTGCCACATTTTTACTGCGTTAGCGCTAAAAAAAGTGCTATCGCGGTAAAATCTCAACGCCTCAGTGTGAAAGGGGCCTAAGTGAACCAACAATGCACTAGCTTAAATGAACCCATTTAGAAAATAAAAAACAAACCTTTACAACCCCTTTAAGTTAGTTGAGGTAATGGACTTCCTTCCCACATCCGGTCCACCAAGATGTGGGGATTTGGTGGGTTTTTTGGAATCTGGAAGCCTCCAATAGACAGGAGCTTAGGGGAGAAGGGGCCAGTGTTGGAGCAGAGGAGACAGGGTAGAAATATATCGATTACCGTATACCCCTTGCAGACAGGGGGGGTCAGATTTTTTCTAAATTTCCAGAGTTTGGTTTTGTCATTCATAGAATTCTGGGGTGCACATCAACTTAAATAGTAACTGACATTTAGTAGACATCAAGCCAAGACAAAGTCTAAATACACAGACCTTTGCCTAAATGTCAACAGTAGAAGATAGTAAACCAGATGCTTGGTGTTACATGTGTTTACAGTCCAGGTAGCATTGCAAAGACAATAGCCTGAGCTCTCCTTTACTCCTCACTACTTCTGTGTGCATAATACAGGCACATTTTCACCTAATACAATACGGAACTCAGCAAGTCCATTATACTCTGAGAGAAACACTCCCATTAAAAAAAAAAAAGGGAAGAAGAGAAATGCAGCATATAGTATATGGTTAGCTCCAGTTCCTGAGTCCTATGATTCAGTGTGTAAAAAGGGGCTGGGTGTTTGCAGTATTGCCTGGTACACACAAAGTGATTACCGGACGAATGATAGTTTTTTTTTTTTGCATGCTAGTCTCATATCGAGTTTATTAAAAGGGACGAAAATTCTCGTACAAAAGAATAAAAATTCAGAAGTGATGTTAATGTGTTGTAGTGTATTTTTGAACGTCAGCTATACTGATAAAATGAAAATCGTACAATCAATCTGGTATCGTAAGAGAAAAACTTCTGTGCTTGACCCATCGGATAATAAATTGGAACGAACTGTCATGTTCAGCTTTTGAACACTGTATCAACGATCAGATTATCGTGCAACCGCTTTGAAAGTAGTATTTTTCATAGGATTTTCTAATTGTGTGTATGGGCCTCAAGTCTCTTTCATGCAGAAAAATGGTCTCTATGGAAGTTCTGTTCACTACATGGGAGTAAAGCAGCAGTGATAGACACTCCCTGAAGCCTAGGGAGCATGTCTAAAAAAGTCAGCCGTTGTCTCAGGTTCTCATTGGATTGATAGCAGCAGCAGCAGCCATTGGCTCCCACTGCCGTCAATAAAATCCAGTGACACAGGAGCGGGGGGCGGGACCGAGGCCTGCTGTCTGTTACAATTTAACTAAACGCATTCGATTTTAGTCAACTAAAATGTACTGGTGATTTTAGTTGACTAAAATACGACGACTAAAATTAAAATGGTACTTTAGTCCCAAGATCAAATCGAAATTCGCTGCCAAAATGAACACTGCTAAAACGTTACAAATTCAACCAAAAATTTCTAAGCCTAAAAAAACATTATGGATAGTACTAGGCAGTGCACACCTCAAGAACCAGGTGTTCATACACCTAAAACATTGCAGGCGAGCTTGAAGTGGTTGTAAAGGCAGAAGTTTTTTTTATCTTAATGCATTAGGCCCCATGCACACGAGACGCTGTTATTTGCTGTTGAACGCGCGTTCAGAGGCAGTTGGACGCTTTTTTCAACTGCTCCTGAACCCATTCAATGTTATCCTATGTGTCCATGCACACACTCTCGTTTTTTGGCGTTTACAAGCAGTTGCGTTTAACCTCGTTTTTCCAGAAGCAAAAAAATGGGTTCAGACGCAAAAGTTTTCACGTTTCAGACGCTAAACGCTGCTAAACGCGGCACCGGCGTTTTGCCGCGTTTGCGTTTATAAGCGTTTTTAAAAGGTGACCTATTTTTTAACATTAGAAATCTCAAAAATGATGGCAAATGATGAAAAACTATTAAAAAATATAAAAGAAAACTGTAATTGCTTGCATCGCATTGTGGACAATCCACAACTTGTGGCAGGTAAAGTGGCAAGTGGACAATCAACAACTTGTGTCAGGTGATGTGGCCAGGTGACGTGGCCAGGTGACGTAGCAAGTGGACAATTCACAACTTGTGGCAGGTGATGTGGCACGTGATGTGGCCAGGTGACGTGGAAAGTGGACAATCCACAACTTGTGGCAGGTGACGTGGCTAGATGACGTGGCAGGTAATGTGGGCAGGTAACATGGCTAGGTGACGTGGCCAGGTGACGTGGCAAGTGGACAATCCACAACTTGTGGCAGGTGACGTGGCAAGTGGACAATCCACAACTTGTGGCAGGTGACGTGGCCAGGTGACGTGGCAAGTGGACAATTCACAACTTGTGGCAGGTGAAGTGGCCAGGTGACGTGGCACGTGATGTGGCCAGGTGACATGGCAAGTGGACAATCCACAACTTGTGGCAGGTGACGTGGCCAGCTGATGTGGCAGGTAACGTGGCCAGGTGACGTGGCAGGTAACATGGCCAGGTGACGTGGCCAGGTGACGTGGCAAGTGGACAATCCACAACTTGTGGCAGGTGACGTGGCACGTGATGTGGCAAGGTGACGTGGCAAGTGGACAATCCACAACTTGTGGCAGGTGACGTGGCCAGGTGACGTGGCCAGGTGATGTGGCCAGGTGACGTGGCAGGTGACGTGGCAAGTGGACAATCCACAACTTGTGGCAGATGATGTGGCAAGTGATACGCTAAATACAAGTACACTGCTGCTCTCTCAGCTGCTGCTACTCACTCTGGTCTCACAAACTGGCTGAAATGGTTAAAATTTACTGTTTTTTGAGCTTAGGGAGGGTCTATGATGAAACCCTTATAAACGCAAACGCGGTTAAACGCCGCTAAACGCGGCCGCAAACGCGGCAAAACGCGCATTTATAAACGCCGGTTTCAGCGTTTAAAAACGTGTGTTCAGCAGAGTTTGCACCTGCGTCTCGTGTGCATGGGGCCTAAAGATAGAAAACCATGTGTGCAGCAGCCCCCCTAATAATAACCTGAGCCCCCTCTCGATCCAGCGATGTTGCACGAGAAACTAGGCTGTCTGGGGCCCTCTCTCGATTGGATGAGACACACAGCAGGTGCCATTGGCTCCTGCTGCTGTCAAAGTCAGTGACCCAGAGGAGAGAGGGGACGGGGCCAAGCCGCAGCTCCATGTCTGAATGGACACACAGCAGCGGCTCGGCTCAGGTGACCCCATAGCAAGCTGCTTGCTATGGGTGCACTCGGCAGGAGAGGGGGGCCAGGAGCACCAGCTGGGGGACCCAAGAAGAGGAGGATCTGGGCTGCTCTGTGCAAAACCACTGCAACAGAGCAGGTTAAGTATGACATGCTTGTTCTTTTTAAATAAAAGCCAAAAACACAAGACTTCAGTATCACCTTGTAAAACAACCAATTTGGTTTAAAACAGAAAACAAAAGCAAACACGTGTGTATAGATTTACAAAACATATATATCATTTTTTTAAAGTAATCACATTCCCTGTGTTCTTAACTGCATAAGAGCTGGGGAGAGGAGAAACAGCATACACCGATCTTCCCAGTTAAAGGCTGTGTGTGTGCGCGTGTGTGGACAAGTCTGATCATTGGAGAACAGAGGTAGAGAAATGACCAGTGTGCTCTCCTGCTTAGTTTAATAGGAAAGCAGGAGGGACTGGCAGGATCCACCAGGGATCTCACACAAAAAGGAACTAATTCAAAGAGAACAGGATATTTTCTCATACAAGTACATGGTAAGGCAGAGGAATATGAAATGTTGGGTTGATATATTCTATAAACTTCCAGTGGACAGCAGAAATACCAGGACTCGGGCGGCAGACAGTCAATCAATAAACATGGAGACTAACTAGTAATTGACAGTACTAAAGTCTGGGGCAGGCAGTTGGCACACTTCTAACATTACAAATGGAATCCAACTTTATCTTTGGTTTTCGCTCTAGGAAATAAGGAATCCCGAGGTCACATGATCTGACCAAAGAGGATCCTTGTTTGTGGCTGCAGAAGGCCAAACACAGGATATTTCATTATAACTCCGAACTATAAAACACACATAGTAGGCAAGACTGACTGTTCAACTAGAAGAACATTTTTGTTTTATTTATTTAGGATTTACATGGACGTCAGCTATGTAAATCTTTGTCCCAATATAGGTGGGTAGGACACTGTGGATACAAAGCCAAGATTCAACTTGGGATAGATTCCAGACAAGCTCATGCTATGTGTGCCAAAACCTCAAAACCACACCTATGTGTTACAAAGGCTTCACCAAGTATGTGGCTGCAATCCATACAAATAAACGCTGTACTGTGCCAAAACACCTGTTAATGCTCTAATGAAACATGCAAGGGGGGCCTAAGGCCCCTTTCACACTGGGGCGTTTTTCCATGCGGTTTAGCGCTAATAATAGCGCTGTTATACCGCATGAAAAAATCCTGCCCTGTGCCTTCAATGTGAAAGCCCGAAGGCTTTCACACTGAAGCGGTGCGCTAGCAGGACCACTCCAAAAGTCCTGCTAGCCGCTTCTTTACAGCGGTGAAGGAGCGGTGTGTTCACCGCTCCTTTACCGCGGTCTCCCATTGAAATCAATGGGACAGCGCGGAAATACCGCCCGCAAACCGCGGCAATAGCCGCGGTTTGCGGGCGGTATTAACCCTTTTTCGGCCGCTAGCGGGGGTTAAATTAACCCCCCTAGCGACCGCATACTGCGGTAAGAACGACGGTATAGCATCGCTGAAAATCGCGCTGCTATACCGCCACCGCTCCTGCCCGCCCCAGTGTGAAAGGGGCCTAAGACTTTACCAATTGTACCTCTCTCCCTTCTCCATTTAGATCACATGCTTATTAAAAGGCACAACGTCACCAAAATGTTGTCTTTGCCTTGAATAAATTAGGGAGCGTTAGAACCTCTGTCAGGTTTTTTTGTCTGTGTCCCTGTTCAGTGTTGTCCCTAAAAAATATTTTCAGTCAAGTCAGTTGTAGGTCAATGAGCAAAAAAAAAAAAAAAAAGTTATAAACAGAACACACACACACACAGACACACAGACACACAGACACACAGACACACAGACACACAGACACACACACACCAGTGATGATGGGGGGGGGGGGAGAATACATTCCACTGCGCTATTGTAGAGAGGGATTAGAACACTTGTCAGTTTTTATTGCCGTGTCCCTCTTAAAGCAATTGTAAAGGTTATATAAAAAATAAATAAAAAACATGTTATACTTGCCTGCTCTGTGAAAGGGTTTTGCACAGAGCGGCCTGATCCTCCTTTTCTGGGGTCCCCCGGTGGCACTCCTGGCTCCTCCTCTTCGAGTGCCCTCACGGAGGGCCGTTTTCCACGGGGGCACCCATGCAGGCGTACTCCCTGGTGCGGGAACCATGCTGCGTCCATTGACACAGAGTAGGACTCGGCCCCGCCCCCCAGCTCCCTTGTCACTGGATTTGATTGACAGCAGCAGGAGCCATTGTCTTTGGAACAATTGGGCTCAGGTAAGGAGGTTTTAGAATGCATTAAGGTGAAAAACCTGATAAGGCTAAAGCTAGGGCTGCAACTAATGATTATTTTCCTAATCAATTAGTTGGGTGATTATTGTTTCCATTAATCGATTAATAACCGTAAAAAATAAAAACAAAAAAAAAATAAAATAAAAAAGTAATTTTTCTGCATTTTTACATTTTTTTTGGCCAATTTGTTGTTGGGCAGACTAAAAAAAAAACTGCCGCAAAAACACATGCTTTTCTGCAGCTTCTCTATTGAAGTATATTGAACCAAAAAACCAAAATAGCACAGTTTTGCATTAAAAAAAAGTCCTTGCCCTTTCCAAATACGCAGCAGCTGAAAAAATCATAGATGTGAACGTGTCCCATAGGAAACCATGTAAATGAACTGTAGTGTGTTTCTGCAAAAAGCACCAAAAAACACTGAGGTGTGACCCAGGCCTGAGATGTTTAGTAACATAATGGTGTTAAAAAAACTAAAATTAGTACAAAAAGAGCAAATAATCGCTACTGTAAGGGGTTAATTTTTTACTGTGGGACAGTGAAAGTAATATTTACAGTAGGGATTTGCTCTTTTTGTACTGTAAAGGGCTCATTTTAGTTTTTTTTAACCCCATTATGTTACTGGCCGATTAATCGATTATGAAAATAGTAATCGATTAGTTGTCGATTAATCGATTCGTTGTTTCGGCCCTAGCTAAAGCACTAAAATACTAAATATTCGGAACTCCAAATATACAGTTTTATTAAACCACTGTTTCAATACATTTTTCATCTCTTTTACATATAAAAGCTGACCAACTGGTAACAAATGAAAAAACTGCCAGGCTGTGTAAAGCATACATGGATCGAAATTCAGCCAGTTTCACAGGGACCGGCTTAATTTCAAAACCATGTATGGGCAGGAAGGCTGTAGAGAAGTCAATCTATCGATCAACTTCTATACAACCTCCCCATTGGATTTTTGCTGCTCGATCAGCACTGCTGGCTAAAGCCTGCAACGCTGATCAGTGTATTCTGACGGTGGGGAAATCTCCTTACTGTCAGAATATTATAGCCCAGCAAGAGGATGCCCATCGTGTGTGGATGGGGGGGGGGGGTAAATAAGGTTGCCACCTCATCCCTTTAAACCCAAACATATAATACACAGGTTCTGAGGCTAATTTAATGCAGATAAGGCACTGAGTTTAATTACCACCATAATCAGCCACAGAACCTGTGTAACTAACGTGTTTGGTTTTAAAAGGGGTTGTTTTTTTCCTTTGTTCGACCTGCAGGTTGGAAAAAATAGAAAATAAAAAATTAATCATGTATGTATGGGATGCTTGTCTAAATTAAAAGACTGTTCCAGACTAAAATGTTTTTGTAAGAACAATTGATACATGGGGGTTGATATACTAAAGGCAAATCCACGGTGCACTACAAGTGCAGTCGCTGTAGATCTGAGGGGAAGCTCTGCCAATTTCCATCATCCAATCATGTGCAAGCAAAAATGCTGTTTTTTATTTTCCTTGCATGTCCCCCTCAGATCTACAGTGACTGCACTTCCAAATGCACAGTTGGATTTGCCTTTAGTAAATAAACCCCATGGACTCGTAAGAGCTTGCCCACACACTGTATTGGGAGAAAGCTCCTAGGAGACATAGTTCTGGGGGTATGTTTATGTTACTAGGAACTGACCCCCAGCAGTTGCCCTTGCAAGTAGTGGTGCACTGAAATGAAAATTCTGGTACCGAAAATCCAGGGTGCACTTTGCTGATAAGGCAAAATGGGGAAAAATATTATTATTAATATATATATATATATATATATATATATATATTACACACACATACATACATATATACATACACGACTTTTGAATTAATATCAATTTAAATAATTATAAATTCATTTTTGGCACCAATAACCATATTTTCGTCCGGAAAAATTTTGCCACCTTTTTTTCTCTATCCGCAAAACACAGATAACCCCATTTTCACCTGATAATTTTCTGCGGCCAATATATTAGTGAATTCCTACTTGCAAGCCCTGTGATGTTACACAGAGTAAAAAAAAACAACAAAAAAGTGCTTTTAATACCTAAAAGGTGGTAAAAAAAATAAAAAATAAAAATAAAAAATAAATAAAAACCCCACACACAACATTGCTGGGACGTGATTTATGGGGGAGGTAAATGTGGGTAATGCCTGGGCATACACTAACATTTCTAGATGATTTGAATTGGATAGCAACTATTCCCTTTTTGATTTTAAGCAGGGTGGATTTGATTTAAATCGCTAGTAAAAAGGGCTTGATTTAAATCATGATTTTTAAGGAACAACTATCATCTCTGTCCTGCTGCAGCTCCTCCTCTGAATGCTGTTGACTCACCAACAGTCCCATTCACTTTAATGGGATGCCTGGTGATGATGCACTGACACAAGATGAGGGGATATGACAGCAGCAGGTGAGTGGATGCCCGCTAACAGGCGCTGTCATGACAGATCTGAAATCACAGGTGCTCTTTATATGCAAGGACTTCTTCTTGCTGGTAGTTAGAATCTTTAATATTTGAAAACAAAATGAAGATTTCCCTATTTAGGATAATAGGTTAGTAAAACAACAATATCAGAACCGATTTTAGGTTAATTACACATAGTTGGAGAACTACTCAAATTCTTTTATTTAATTAAAACAATAACACTGCCAGTGCATGTTATCTCTGCTTGCAGAGCTTGGATTTATTCAATGAGTTTACCAAAAATGTAAAATATTGCAGAATATACAGCGCATTGCTACAAAGCCAAGCTTCATTTCATGCTGAATAAACGTAATTATTAGTGTATCTTAAATAGAAAACAAAATCTTTAGATAAAATGCTTTTAGAGTAAAAATCTATTAAAATAAAGTTGATAAAAAAAAAAATTAAACAAACAAAAATCGATTTTTATCCACCCTGATTTTAAGTCTACTTTATCAGCAACATAGTCCAAGCCGTCCATAACTGGAAAACATTTATTACAAGATGTTATAAAATAAAATGTATGTTTTATCAGCATCTACAATCAGATAGAATATTCTGTAAAGTTTTAGCAGCACATTTTGTGAAAGCTGTGTAATATGTATGTGGGTGGACTTTTCCTCAGCATAACATCACCCATGACACTACTCCCATCAGATAGGAGCATTAAGTGACACTGCAGGCTGAGCAAGTTTCCTTTAGAATGCAGTCATGCTGGTTACAGATCAGTACATGGTGCATACACAGAGAGATGACCACAAAACCTCCAGTCATTTCAGCAGAAGATATCTTTGCAACAAACTTCATATAACAAGAAAACATCTAGAAAAATGAGGAGCTACGGTACATCTCTCATTTTTAGGGGTCATTATGAGTAAACTATATACCGTATATACTCGGGTATAAGCCAAGTTTTTCAGCACATTTTTTTGTGCTGAAAATGCCCCCTCGGCTTATACTCGAGTCTGTGTCTATCTTCAAATGTGTGCGCCTGATCTCGGGCAGCCGTAGGTCCTCTGAACCCCAAACTTGGCACACATGTAGCCCAACTCTTCATCTACAAGTGTGCAAAGTTTGTTGTCCAGGGGACCTACGGCCGGGGAGCACCAATTTTTCAAAAATCGGGCACCCCGTCTATAGACTCCCATGTTAAACTGTAATTTCTTAGGTGATTTTGGGGACCCGGTACCGGCCGGCCCTAGGTCTCCTGGACCCCAATCTTGGCACACATGTAGCCCCACTCTTCATCTACAAGTGTGCAAAGTTTGTTGTCCAGGAGACCTACGGCCGGGGAGCACCAATTTTTTAAACTGGGCACCCCTTCCATAGACTCCAATGTTAAACGTCAGTATAGTCACTCAGGAGATCAGGTAGAGAGATTGGACACGGTGGAGGCATGCACATGGGCACAGTGAGGCATGCACATGGACACAGTGAGGCATGGACATGGACACCCTAGGCTTATATTCGAGTCAATACGTTTTCACAGTTTGTGGTAAAATTAGGTGCCTCGGCTTATATTCAGGTCGGCTTATACTCGAGTATATACGGTAGGTTTACGTAAAAGTCTGAAAGGCTTATTATATAAAAGCAAAAGGGAGATGAAGATATTTAAAGCTGAATCCCTAGTATGGCTATTTTATCAAATATGTGACAAACACAGGAGGCCGCCCGCTCATCAGTGCCAGAGAACACTTTGCATTTTTCTCACTAAATGCAAAGTGTTCCCCAATTGGAAGAAGCGAAGAGTAGGGTGGTGACATCATAATCACCACCTCTTCCAATTAGATAATGCTGTGTTTTTCGCACTGCCAGTCATCACATGGGGACATACAATAGGTTTCTATGTGCCCTGTTCACACCACAATGCTGGTGTGATGCAGTACACAAAAAAGGAAGGCATGCTGCGATTTCTGCAGTGCACTGAATGGCCTAGCATACCATGGCACTACAACACACGGTGTACAGAGACAGGAATGAAGTGTCACTTTGTGCATGTCAAAGTAAAAGAAAAGCAAAAAAAAAAAAAAAAAACACGCACGAACGAACGCCCTCGAGAAACGATGCATTTACAACGCAGGCAGTGTGAATAAATCATAAAGTTTTTCATTTTCTCTCATTGAGCCCATGGACTGAACGGGAAAGAAAACATTTTTTATTTCCCTTTCCACAACAAACAGCATGGATAGAGGAATCTCCCCATCTGGCTACTGTATTCAAGCTGTTGCACGTTTTTTGAATAACTAAACAGCAGCTGATAGGCTGCAATCACTGCTGGACTCCTTTGATTGTTCATTCATAGTTTGTTGGGCCAGTGAGAGTGAGTATGTAGCGTTAAAATGCTAAGACCATGAAATATATATAAATCACCAACAGTTTGCACCCAACTGGGTGAAAAGTGGAAAAATGTAAATAATAATAAGTCCACAAGTGAAACAAGTAAAGTGGAGATGTCCGTCATAAATGGATGAAGAATATCACGGTGAAGATGTCAAAGCCGTATGAACCATCCAATGAAAAATGCCTTCAAATAAATGGTATGACTTAAACACGCTTACTGGAACTGTTGGACCCGACTGTCAGCGACAACGGATCAATCAAGCATGGATATTCCCAATCGGCAGATGGACCAAGCAGTCGAAGGAATCCAGAGGAATTCGGGGTGCACCTCACTGGTATCCGGATGGTGATAACCACAAATTAAGCCAATGGACCCTGTAGTTCACAGCTGGAGATCAGTCTGGTGTTGGTATCCCAATCGTGTAGATGGATCAAACCAACCAAGGGGGATCAACGAGAAATCCAAGGATACTCGATGGGTTCTGGTAAACAGTACCCCATAAAGGGATGGCAAAGACCAAAAAAAACTCAGATACCAACCGACTGTCCTCTCCGCTGCTCGGTGAGACTGACAATATGCTGCTGTCCAAAAGGTGCCCCCTGTGCTCCTTCATCCAGAATGGAAGCACTCCAATACAGAAGCAGTGTTACTGGCCCGATCACCAGGTGAAAAAAATAATAATAGTTCAGCCACCACCACACCTAATGATTGGTAAAGCAGCAATAGATTACATTTAGTTTTGGGTTTAATACTGCTTTAACGTTTTCTAACGTGAAACACAAAAAGCACAGGGTAGTGCTAGGCGCTACAGGCTTTATAAGCTTTTGGTAATGTTTAAATATCACGCAACTTGACTTTATACCCACCCATGCCTAACTGCTTACCGACCACCGTACGTACAGTGATTTGAAAAAGTATTCATACCCCTTGAAATTTTAAAAATGTTGTCATGTTACAACCAAAAATTTAAATGTATTTTATTGGGATTTTATGTGATAGACCAACACACAGTAGCACATAATTCTGAAGTGGAAGGAAAATGATAAATGGTTTTCAAAATGTTTTACAAATAAATACTGTGCTGTATGTGAAAAGTTTGGGGTGCATTTGTATTCAGCCCCCTGAGTCAATACTTTGTAGAACTTCCTTTCACTGCAATTACAGCTGCAAGTCTTTTTGGGTATGTCTCTACCAGCTTTGCAACATTTGAGTAACATTTTTGCCCATTCTTCTTTGCAAAATAGCTAAGCTCTGTCAGATTGGATGGAGAGCGTCTGTGAACAGCAATTTTCAAGTCTTTTGCAGACTCTCAGGTCTCGTACACACGGCCGAGATTCTCGTTGAAAAAAACATGTCGTTTTTTTCGACGAGATTCTTGGACAAGAAACTTGTCCCGGCCGAGTGTACACACGCTCGTTTCAAAGAACCCGCGGTTCTTTGAATGGAGCGTACGCGGTGACGTCGACTACGACAAGCATGCGCTCGTCACATTCGATGCCGTCGCCGCCATCTTGGTATACCCTACGTATGCCTAGGAAGCTACCGCGCATGCGTCAAATTCATTTCGAACATGCGCGGGCTTCCCGGCGGACAGGTAAGTGTACACACACACACTCACTTTTCTCGTCGAGAAACAGGCTGACGAGAATCTCAACGAGAAAATAGAGAGCAGGTTCTCTATTTTCTCATCGAGGTTACTTGTCGGTTTTCTCGACGAGAAACCCGATAGCCGCGTACACACGACCGATTTACTCGGCAAGACCTCTCTGCCAGCAAGTTTCTTGCTGGTTCTTGCCGAGAAAATCGGTCGTGTGTACGAGGCCTAACAGGTTTTCTTCTAAGATTCCCCTGTATTTGGCTCCAACCACCTTTCCATCAACTTTGACCAGCTTCCCTGTCCCTGCTGGAGAAAAGCATCCCCACAATATGATGCTGCCACCACCATGTTTCACGGTGGGGATGGTTTGTTCATGGTGATGTGCAGTGTTAGTTTTCTGTCACACACAGCGTTTTACTTTTAGGCTAAAAAGTTAAATTTGGTATCTGACCAGAGCACCTTCTGCCACATGTTTGCTGTGTCCCCTTCATGGTTTCTCACAAGCTGCCAACTGGACTTCTTATGGCGTTCTTTCAATAATGGTTTTCTTCTTGCCACTCTTCCATAAAAGTCAGATTCTTCCACCTGAGCTGTGGATCTCTGCAGTTCCTCCAGAGTTACCATGGACAGCCATGTCTTGGTAGGTTTGCAGTTGTTTGTGGATGTTTATTTTTGGATGATGGATTGAACAGTGCTCTGTGAGATGTTCAAAGCTTAAAATATATTTTTTTAATAACATAACCCTGCTTTAAAAACTTCTCCACAACTTTATACCTGACCTGTCTGGTGTGTTCCTTGGCCGTCATGATGCCGTTTGTTCATAAAGGTTCTCTAACAAACCTCTGAGGGCTTCACAGAACAGCCGAATTTATACAGAGATTAAAAACACACTCCATTTACTAATTAGGTGACCTCTGAATGCAATTGGTTCCATTAGATTTTAGTTAGGGGTATCAAAGTAAAGGGGGGCGAATACAAAATGCACGCCACACTTTTCACATATTTGTAAAATAATTTGGAAACCATTTATCATTTCCCTTCCACTTCGCAATTATGTGCCACTTTGTGTTGGTCTATAACAGGGATATGCAATTAGCGGACCTCCAGCTGTTGCAGAACTACAAGTCCCATGAGGCAAAGCGAGACTCTGACAGCCACAAGCATGACACCCAGAGGCAGAGGCATGATGGAACTTGTAGTTTTGCAACAGCTGGAGGTCCGCTAATTGCATATCCCTGGTCTATCACATAAAATCCCAACCAAATACATTTAGGTTTTCGGTTGTAACATGACAAAATGTGGAAAATTTCAAGGGGGCATGAATTTTTTTCAGCCGTCCATGTAATATCACGTGGAAATGATCCCAGCGGATTTACAGATTGCTTCTACAGGGCACGTAAATGTGACAAAAAAATTGCAACCGCCATTATTTTATTTTCCAGGGCCTTTGCTTTTGAAGGATATTTAATGTTTGGGGGTTTCAAGTAATTTTCAAGCAAAAAAAAAAAAAAAAAAATGGTGATTTTCACATATATGTGAGAAATGTCATAACTGACCTGGGTTTGAAGTGGTTAAAAACAAAAAAAAGTAGCCAATTTAGTCCCAATCACCTTCATTAAAACTATACCACTTCACTAAACATTTTTGCTAATGTGCTTTTAAGCCTTGCTGATCTTAGTGGTTACTCTTTCGCTATTATTGAAAGAAAAATAAAATGTTTGTCATTTTCTACATTTGGTACCCTAAGAGCCCATTATTCACACAAGGGTGGCACACGACTTGTCCCGCGACTGTGATGGGCGATCTGAAGACGACTTCAAAAGGTGACTTCAAAAATGACTTCTGTATTGAAGTCAATGGAAGTCGCCCTGAAGTCGTCTTGAAGTAGTACAGGAAGTCGGTTCCATTGTACAGAATGGGACACAACTTGTCAGGTGGCTGAGTCGCCTGACGAGTCGCCCCTGTGTGAATGGGGTCTAAGAAAAAAAATGTAACTTGAGAGCAAGTGCTCCTTTTATCTGAAAAACTTGATGGTGCAATTGTTGAACTATAAAGTAAAGACATACATTTCCTACAGGAATAAATTGGTTTACACAGTCCAACAAGCACTTCTCATGCTCAAGGTGTGCATGGTATGTACGAATACATTAGTCTTAAACAAATACGTAAAATGAAGAGCACATGAGGGTCATAGGGGAGAAATGTAAGAATGTATTCAACCTAACAACTCAAGGTCAGCCTTAAATATAGCCAGTATAGCCAGAAATTTTCGTTTAGGATAGAGTACAGAAGGGTTACGATTTGGGACAGACTTGGGCCGGCCATAGACGGTTCAAATCTCAGCCAGTTCAGCAGAAATTGGCCAAGATTCAAACCATTAATGGGCAGGCTGAATGTACCAATTTGATCGATCAACTTTAGTACAGCCAGCCTGCTGAATTCACTAGCGATTATCGCTAGTGGCTGCTTTAGCATCCCCGGCGGGACACCTTTCTCCCACCCCCGTTGGAAGCAGACAATTGCCCAGCAACAGGATTCCCCTGTCAGTGTTTATGGGGGAATCGTATGAATTTGTTTCCTGCAACCCCTGGTCACAATACCACCACAACACACATATATATGCTGCATATCCAGGAGGTAGGGCTTTAAACCTGGGCACTGCATATACGTGTTCCTGCTAAGAATGCACTGTGCGACTCTCACGAGAGCCCTGGGTCTTGTACCAACAATTGGGACCTAGGACTCCCGGTCACCTGATCACTGTGATAGCCAGTTAGAGGCTATCACAGTGATCAGTCACTGTGCAGTCCAAGGTTTGATCTAGGTCAGGACTAGTGTCAAGTTGAGAGTCAAAAGGTCAAAGCCAGGGTCAAATGTCAGGGTCGGATTATTTTAGGTAGGATAAAAAAAAAAAAAAAAAACAGAAATTTTTAAAATAGGTATCCACCCAGGTTCACACTGACCTGCGGGAATGAAGCCATGCAAGGTCAACTGAACTCGCACGATTTCACAGACATCTGTGCGGGTTTCTGCACAGGTGTCAATGGAAATCACACCCAAAATCACAAAAAGTAGTACACAAACTACTTTTTGAAATGATTAGGGCGGTGCCATTGCCGGCAATTGCAAGTCAAATCGCACCAATGTGAACCAGGGCTCAGTGTCACTTAGACACCTTTCACACTGGGGTCTTTTTTTTAGGCGCTTTTGGGTTAAAAATAGTGCCTGTAAAACAGCTCCCCTGCAGTCTCAGTGTGAAAGCCTGAGTGCTTCCACACTGAGGCGATGTACTAACAGGACGTTAAAAAGAAGCATTTTTGGAGCAGTGAAGGAGCGGTGTGTACACCGGTCCCGCCCATTGAAATGAATGGGGAGCGTGGCCAAACCGCCGGCAAAGCGCAGCTGCAGCAGCGCTTTGCGGGCAGTTTTAACCCTTTTTCGGCTGCTAGCGGGGGTTAAAAGCGCCCCGCTAGCAGCCGAATACCTCGGCAAAAACTACTGTAAAGCGCTGCTAAACATAGCAGCGCTTTGCCGCAGACGCTTCAATGATGAAAACTGGAGAGTGCAAAATCTGGTACAGCTGTGCATGGTAGCCAATCTAACTTCAGCTTGTTTAAGAAATCTTTGATAAAAAAAACTGGAAGCTGATGGTTTCTGCGCAGAGCTGCACTATTTTGTCTGGGTCCTACTACAGATACAAACATACACATATGTGATATTACTGCGATCGTCAGGAGCAGGAGAATTTATATAGGGTTGTTCTTTGGTGGTAAGGCCTCATGCACACTGGGCCTTATAAAAACACCAGTAGCATCAGCTGTAGAATGAGTTTTGCAGTAAGATTTTTCAGCGTTTGAATTTTTTAGCAAAACTATATTCCCACAAAAGCCTTTAGCTTTTTTAGAGTCTGTCAGAGTAAGGACTCATGCACACTGCAGTTCAAAGAAGCGGCTCCTACAGGCTTTTAATCTCTTATTTTTTCTGGCCTCCATTATAGCCCATTAATGTGTCCATGCACACTTTGGTGTTTTTTTTCCGCATATGCCTGAAAAAGCCAAACTCACGATTTTTGGGAGGAGTTAGTGGGCCAAAGAGCTCAAAAAACCTTGTTCCAGCTTTTTTTTTTTTTATACAGTGGTTAAGAAAAAATACTATCTAGGAGGGTTTGTGAAAAAAAAACTAAAATAAATAAATAAATAAATAAATAAATGCTTATGCTCAAAGAAGCTTAAAAGGAGCCCAAAAAGGAGCTTGAATGAGCTCAATAAAAAAAACGTGCACAAGAGCACAAAAAAAGCACAAGCTTCTTCAGGCTGAAATAAAAGCTCAAATTCCTGTTTTAGTGCTAGTTCACACCAGACGCAGTTCCGTGCGCTTTTTTCTGCACTAAAAATGCATGCACGGTGTTTGCCATGTATTCCAATAGCTCTAGTCCACACCATGCAGTCAGTTTCCGGTCAGTTTCTGCACTGGAAACTGACTTCATGGTGTGAACTAGAGCCATTGGAATACATGGAAAACACTGTGCATGCATTTTTAGTGCAGAAAAAAAAAAAAAGCGCACGGAACTGCAACTGGTGTGAACTGGCCCTAAAAGCAGCTTTTTTTTTTTTTTTTCTTTTTAAAGCTGCAGTGTGCATGAGCCCTTAGTGTTTTTACAGCTGAAAAACTCCTAAAACCCACTAGGTTTATGGGGGTTTTTTCCAGACAGAAAACACCCCTTCCCAAATATGCTGATAACAGCTTGTGTGCATGGACACATAGTATAACCTGATGGGGAGTTTACTGGCTGCAGAAAAAAGCACCTGAAGCCAATAGCAGCTGTAAAAACGTCCACTTGTGCATGAGGCCTAAGGCTGGGTTCACACTAGTTCGACACGACATCTGTCCTACTTTGGATCCGACTTTGCCCTGCGACATGAAGCCGACATATGTCCGACTTTCAATGAACGGGGATCCGACTTGGATCCCCGCCAATATCAGGCACTGTGTTTGGTATGAATCTTGAGGGGGAACTCCAGGCCAAATTTTAAATTAAAAAAAACGGCGTGGGTTCCCCTCCAGAGGCATACCAGGCCCTTGGGTCTGGTCTGGATTTGAACGGGCGCCCCTACGCCGAAAAAACGGCGTGGGGGTCCCCCCAAAATCCAAACCAGACCCTTATCCGAGCACACAACCTGGCAGGCCGCAGGGGAAGAGGGGGGACGAGAGGGCGGCCCCCCTCCCTCCTGAACCGTACCAGGCCGCATGCCCTCAACATGGGGGGTTTGGTGCTCTGGGGCAGGGGGGCGACCTGCGGCCCCCCCCACCCCAGAGCACCCTGCCCCCATGTTGATGAGGACAGGGCCTCTTCCCGACAACCCTGGCCGTTGGTTGTCGGGGTCTGCGGGCGGGGGGCTTATCGGAATCCGGGAGCCCCCTTCAATAAGGGGGCCCCCGGATCCCGGCCCCCCCACCCTATGTGAATGAGTATGGGGTACATCGTACCCCTACCCATTCACCTGGTGGAAAAAAATTGCAACAAAAAAAACCACACAGCTTTTTAAAGTATTTTATTGCACAGCTCCGGGGGTCTTCTTCCGACTTCGGGAGTCTCCGGTGTCGTCGCCCCGCTCTCCGGTTCTTTCTTCTGCTGGGCCTCCGCTAACTTCTTTTTAGCTCTTTGGCTAACGGAGGCCCGGTCTTCTCTGTCGTCTCGCCCGGCTCTCCGTTGTCCTTCTGCCGGCCCCTCCACTAACTTCTTGGTAGCTCTTTCGCTAGTGGAGGGGCCGGTCTTCCCGTCGTCGTCGCCTTCTTCCCTCTTCTTCTCCGATGTTGACGGGTCGCTTCCTCCCGCTGTAATACTGGCTCTCCGCTCCGCATTAATATAGGCTTCTCATGACGTCACAGTCACATGTTCCCATGACGTCACAGTCACATGTTCCGGGGTCATGTGCCCCGGAACATGTGACTGACGTCATGAGAAGCCTATATTAATGCGGAGCGGAGAGCCAGTATTACAGCGGGAGGAAGCGACGCGTCAACATCGAGGAGGAGAAGAGGGAAGAAGGCGACGACGGCGACGACGGGAAGACCGGCCCCTCCACTAGCGAAAGAGCTACAAGAAGTTAGTGGAGGGGCCGGCAGAAGGACAACGGAGAGCCGGGCGAGACGACGGAGAAGACCGGGCCTCCGTTAGCAAAAGAGCTAAAAAGAAGTTAGCGGAGGCCCGGCGGAAGAAAGAACCGGAGAGCGGGAGAAGAAGAAGGCGCCGGAGAAGACCGGGCCTCCGTTAGCAAAAGAGCTAAAAACAAGTTAGCGGAGGCCCGGCGGAAGAAAGAACCGGAGAGCGCGGCGACGACACCGGAGACCCCCGAAGTCGGAAGAAGACCCCCGGAGCTGTGCAATAAAATACTTTAAAAAGCTGTGTGGTTTTTTTTGTTGCAATTTTTTTCCCACCAGGTGAATGGGTAGGGGTACGATGTACCCCATACTCATTCACATAGGGTGGGGGGGCCCCCTTATTGAAGGGGGCTCCCGGATTCCGATAAGCCCCCCACCGGCAGACCCCGACAACCAACGGCCAGGGTTGTCGGGAAGAGGCCCTGTCCTCATCAACATGGGGGCAGGGTGCTCTGGGGTGGGGGGGGGGGTCGCAGGTCGCCCCCCTGCCCCAGAGCACCAAACCCCCCATGTTGAGGGCATGCGGCCTGGTACGGTTCAGGAGGGAGGGGGGGGCGCTCTCTCATCCCCCCCTCTTCCCCTGCGGCCGGCCAGGTTGTGTGCTCGGATAAGGGTCTGGTTTGGATTTTGGGGGGGACCCCACGCCGTTTTTTCGGCGTAGGGGCGCCCCTTCAAATCCAGACCAGACCCAAGGGCCTGGTATGCCTCTGGAGGGGGAACCCATGCCGGTTTTTTATTTAAAATTTGGCGTGGAGTTCCCCCTCAAGAGCAGTACAGCACAAGTCGCATGCCAAAGTCGGATCATACAAGACTGCGGTCCGACTTTGATCCGACTTCAATGATAGTCAATGGGCTGAAGTCAGACCAAAGTAGTACAGGGAGCATTCTCAAAGTCGGACCGACATGTGTCGGACCAGTTAAGACGGCTCCCATAGGGAAACATTGATTTTCACACGTCATGCGACATGAGCTCCCAATGTCGGAGCGTTTGTCGCCCCAGTGTGAACCAGGCCTTATAGCAAGAAACATACAGCTAAATTTTAAGAACAATTGTGTTTTTTTTACTATTTTGGACCAGCTTTCCTTTGATAAAAAAAAAAAAAAAAAAAAAAAAAAAAGTATAATCCATCTGGATACACAAAGTAGTTGCGATCATATGTACAGTTTTACCAACACATCAGAGTTGTAAAATCAGGTCTGGGCTTGAGGTTTGTTTTACCCTCCTGTCATGAAGAGGTTGAAGGTGGGAAAAAAAAAAAAAAAAAAAAAAAAAAAAGGGAGGAGTAGTTTATAGTGGTCTGAGTTTTTGAAATCTCAAATACCTGGCATTTTTACAGGGGTGTGCAGACTTGTTAATGCAAAGAGATAAAACCTCAGAAAGCATCCTAATTAATCAAATATTATTGGATCGTTTTTAATAATAAAATTAGCAAATTATTTTGTGAACTCAAATACCCAGAGACCCCAATTGTGATAAAAGCTCTACTTGGCTTCTATAATAAATTAGGGTCCTGCGGTAATGATGTTGTAAAATTAAACAGGAATAAAAATAAAACGTATTCCAAGAGTACAGGAAGACACATAAAAGACTCTTGTCGTGCCAAGGACTGCGGCTGGCTGGATACTTTGATCTCTATCCAGGGATTGATTACAATATGCTTTTTAAGATAATGCACAATTAGGAGCTGAAGATAGAGCTGTCAAAGGACAGGCTGGTCCCAGCTCCAAATATAATCAGCTCCCTACAACTACCATAGTGGCAAATCATGAACACAGTCTATCGAAAGATAAAAAAGAAACAATGTAATGTGTAGTTAGAAAGAAACAATCTTGCACCATGTTTTCCTTTTAAGTGCTGTATAGGAACTCCAGACTGTGTGATGTTCATGTTGAAGGCCAACAGGGCAGAACTGCAATGGTTGAAGGGAATGGTTAGGTACAAGTTCAACCGCACTTTTAGTTAAATACATTCCTGGTGCTTTAAAAAAAAAAAAAAAAAAAATCAAACAAAAAAGTGTGCTCTGCAGTCAGTAATTTTCTGATTACAGAGCTATGGGTTTGCCTCAACAGGTTGGACCTCTGCAAAAGACCGCTGCTTTCAAGTGGGTGGTAGCACATTAGCAGGGGACAGGCTTTTCTACTCTGTTTTTTTTTTCTTTTGAAAGCAGGGACAACCTAACAAAAAACAAAACTATAAAGCCCCATTTTAATTTTTCCCATTCCTGTGTTATGCATGAACACATTCTACTTTAAATGGGATGACAACCACAGACCAAAAAATAAAAATACGTGGCTCTTTTTCCAAATGTACTGCACCACAACGCAGAGGAGTGTGTTACTGCACATTGTGGTACGCTGCACCACACGCTTGCATAGGAGCTGCCATGCCTTAGTGCATGGGTGCTCAACCCGTGGCCCTCCAGCTGTTGCGGAACTACAAATCCCATCATGCCTCTGCCTTTGGGAGTCATGCTTGTAAATCTCAGTGGCTTGCAATGCCTCATGGGACTTGTACCTCCGCAACAGCTGGAGAGCCACGAGTTGAGCACCTAAGCCTTAGTACTTTAAGGTGCTACCAAGATGCACTAACACAATTCACAAAAGGTGTTTTTCTACCCATGCATACGGAATGTATTTAGCCAGTTACATGACTAAAAATACATGACCTCAAGTCAGCTGCCTATATTTCTGGATCTACTGATCTTTAGACACATGGCTTTCAATAAAAAGAGCCTCTGTGTATACATGTTTTCATCGTAAGCTTCATCGAGCTGCCCAGAATCGTGGCAGGTTAGTTCTAAATACTCTACAGGACTTGTTTATGGAGAGCGGATACTGCTAAATCTGGTAGTACTATAAGCCTGGTCACAAAATGCAGGCCTATAGTACCAAAAACAGAGTTCACCTTAAAAGGAGACGATTGGGATTTATAAAAAAAAAAAAAAACCCACACACACCTTCTTATGCCTCTTTATGCTGCAGCTGCCCCACATTGGCTCTAAGGCTACTTTCACACTGAGGCGCTGGCGGTATAGCGGCGCTATTTTTAGTGTCGCTATACCGTTTTTTTTTTTACCGCGATTTGCGGGCGCTAGCAGGGGTATTTTAACCCCCGCTGGCGGCCGAAAAAGGGTTAAAAACGCCCGCAATAACGCCTCTTTGCAGCGTTTTGGAGGCGCTATCCCATTGATTTCAATGGGCAGGGGCGCTATAGGAGTGCTATTTTTAGTGCTCCTATTGCGCCTCAAAGATGCGGCTTGCAGGAGTTTTTTGACCCTCCTGCAAATGCAACGCTCCAGTGTGAAAGCCCTCGGGATACTATTGAGCGGCTTTTTTGGGGCACCTCAGTGTGAAAGGGGCCTAAGACTGAGAACTAAGTGATCATATGACTGCTGATTACTCAGTTCTCAGTCTGCTCAGAGCAGGGAGCAGTGACTGTCAAGTCACCACTCTCTGCTCTGCACCTTGTGAGCTCACTGGAGTGCTGGGCTGGGGAGGGGACGTGCGCAGCTGGCTTTGGCTCTCAGCCATGCACTGAGAGCTGGCGCCACCTGTCAATCAGGCTGCTAGATAGAATCTGACAATATGGTCAGAATTCTTTCAGAGCCAGGAGTGGCTCTGTGACATCAGCTGACAACAGACTATAGTCCGCTGATGGCTGATTCTGGGTCACAGGAGGGCAAAAGTAAGTGTACTCTTGTGATACAGAAGAGACGTATGGCCAAAAAAATAGAAAAATAAATTTAAAAAAAAACGCATTTGCCATACTTCTCTTTAATGCAGAAAAGAGAACTCCGTGACTGCAGGAACTGGTCGCTGACCAGGCTCTCCTCCCCTACCCCCAATTCACTTTTATGGCTTGCTTGCATTAGTGTTGCCCTCTAGAGCAATCTACGGCGAGTTGTTTTTCAGGGTGCATTTGACATGCAGCTAGGATGTTGTATGTCGCCTCTTCACTGCCTGCCTTAACCCCTTAAAAGTCTGCAGCACCTCGCACGTGGTTGCAGCATTGCCAAATTCACTTGAAGAAAAGCATGGCAAAAAAGAAAAGCCTTTACAACTCCTTTAAAAGGGGGCAGTCAAAATGCAGCTCAGCCACTTGTTTTTAGTGCCCCCTTTCGCAAGTGTAATTTAGGGCTTATAGCACTGTGTCGGCTTATGAGTACTAAGCACATTTATAAAGTACATTGCTGTGCTTTATGTGGCTTGTACTTACCATATCACTCCTTTATAAGAACTTCCCTATGTTTAACATGTAGGGTTTGCAAGTTGCTAGGACTTTAGTACTTAATGGGTCTCTATGTGGCTCACTGGTCTAATGTCATATGGCAACAATGACTACTACTAGTTGTTCAAACTGAAACAAATGAAAAATGTTAGGTTTGCAGAGTCATTTTGCACAGGGGAAATCCCTGGAGTGTTTTAACTTTATTATCTCTTCCTTTTTTTTCCCCTTGTATTTAGTTACCACAATGGAAAACTTGTCCTTAGGTTCATTCATAATACAAGCCAGAGACAATTTTTCCCAGTACCCCAAATTCTTTCGTGAATTTCACACGCAGAAGCTCCCCTGAGAGTCTCTCTCTCTCTACAGCTTAGGCCAGAATAAACGTTCCCAAAATCTAGGAGCCAGTAATAATACTACTATGGCCTGATGAATGCAATCCTGAACCCTTACAGTAGTTATGGATACAGTTCTCTTCACTCCATATGGCAGCAATATATACACCCCCCCCCATCACAGCAGCCCCTACATACAGTTCTCCTTACAACATACACACAGCACCCATATAGCAATTCTCCCCACCAATGAAGATATACTGTATACGCAGTTCTTTACCACAGTCCATTGCAGCCATATAATTAGGTCAACTTACAACTACAAGAACCACGAGACCTACCCCACCACCACAAAATTCCTAATCTTATTGGTGGTATATTCCTTAAAGCTCCAGGTATGGCAATTTTTACACAGCTACATTGGTCCAGCTTGGCCCAAAGTAAGTACAGTATATATGTTCCATACCTGTGGGATGCCTCCAATCATCTAGAGCAAGGTTTCTCAGCTAGGGTTCCTCCAGAGGTTGCTAGGAGTTTCTTAACCACTTCCATGCCGAGACTATTCTGGCACTCGGAACCCCCAAAAATAATATTTTTTTTTTTTTTTAGGGGAGACCCTAGGGAATAAAATGGCAGTCGTTGCAACTTATGTCACACGGCTTTTGCGTAACAATTTTTGGGGGAGTTTCACGAATTAAAAAAAAAAAAAAAAAAAAAAAAAAACAGTAAAGTTAGCCCAATTTTTTTTGTAGAATGTGAAAGCTGATGTTACGCCAAGTAAATAGATACCTAACATGTCGTGATTTAAAATGGCGCACACTTGAGGAATGGCGCCAAACTTTGGTACTTAAAAATCTCCATAGGTCGACGCTTGATTTTTTTTTTTCACAGGTCACTAGTTTAGAGTTAGAGGAGGTGCTAGAATTGTTGCTCTCGCTCTAATGCACGCAGTGATACCTCACATGTGTGATTTGAACGCCGTTTACATATGCGGGCGCGACTTACGTGTGCGTTCGCTTCTGTGCACGAGCACACGGGGAGCAGTAATCTTTGTTTTATTGTTTATTTTACTTACATTTTTTTATTTTTACATATTCTCTTGCAGTTTTCTTCTTTTTTTTTTTTTATTAACTTTTATTCCTATTACAAGAAATGTAAACATCCCTTGTCATAGGAAGGTCCTCTTTATGGAGAAATCTGGGGTCTATAAGTCCCCACATCTCTCCTCCAGGCTGGAAAGCTTGAGATAAAAAAAAAAACGAAATAAAAATTAACGATCTTTCTTTCCAGCAGTGTTCTCGACTTTGTTTACTTCCGCTGGCCAGGCGTGACGTCATAACATTGCGCCCGGGCCTCCGAAGGTCATAGAGATGACTGGGGACCACCTGGTCACGGAAAGCTCTATGTTCAATGTCCGGCAGCAGCAGATTCTTTCTCCGGCTCACCGATGGCACAGGTGAGTCTGGAGAAGCACCAGAGGGTGGCGGGGATGTCCCCTCCCTCTGCCTGTAAGAACGATCAAGCAGTTGAACTGCAGCTATGATTGTCGTTACGGTGCACAGAACCGCCGGCTGTAAAAGAAGATATCTGAATGAGACCTCATTCAGATATCCCCACTCAAAATCAACAACGTCATATGATGTCCTTGGGCTGAAAGTGGTTAAGCAATTTCTGCCTCCCAGATAAGTTCCCACTGACAGCAATGATCTTTTTATCCATCTATAATGGGGTAATTCTTCCCAGCGACCACAAGTGTAAGGAGCATTCTTCCCAACGACCATCACACTAATTTATCATGAGTTAGTAATTTTTCTAATTGTTTCAGCTCTTTTTCCCTTAGTTGTATCTGATGATCTGGCCAGTAAGTCGGTTTTTCAAAACAACAAGCTTGCCTGCTGATGTAGCAGTTAGAGGAATGAGAAACCATTTATCACTGACAGGGGCGCTTACAGTGATCCTCTTATTTAAAATCTTTATCCCAAAATGAAAAAAAAAAATAAAAAAAAAAAAATTGGGGTAACTGATATGTTAGCTGGAGTTTGGCTTCAATTTTAGTGTATTTAAATCTGCTAGTCCATCTAATACGGTTGTATTAGATGGACTAGCAGATTTAAATACACTAACCTTGACAATTCTGCTTCTTCACCCAGAGTAAGGGCACTCCAATACAGGAGAGGTGTTACTGGCCAGATCAAAAAAATACAAATAAAAAAAAAAGGTAAACTAATGCAGCCACCACATCTGAGGATTGGTGAACTGCAATCCAATACATTTTTAGTTTTGAGTTTATTGCCACTTTAAAATGTCAATACTTTGATTATGACCAGACATTTAAATTTGATGTTTATTCTATTAAATCCAGCAAAGTTTAAATACCAAGTATATATTTCTTACTTAGCAACATGTTACACCCTAAATATGGTTAGAACACATAACATGTTGCAAAATGTAGAGTTAGCCTTTAAAAAGACACCACCCACTTTGCCCATTCAGGCTGGGTCCACACTAATGCGATTTCACACTGCATTCCTGTGCACATCACAAGCAATGCCTGTGTGGTGCCAATTCGGCCATGCAGTTTGTATGGCGGAAATGGTATTGCATTCGCACCAAAATGGTGCAGGACCCTTTTTTGTCTGCACTGGAATCAGATCGCAGGGGCCCATGCGATCCGATTCTAGTGCAGACAAAAAAAAAGGATCCTGCACCATTTTGGTGCGAATGCGATACAATCTTCCGTAGTTCACACCGCGTTCTGCGAACCGATGTGGGGATGTCATTAACTTTATATTGGACACCCGTAGTAGTTCGCAGAGTGCAGTGAACTGCCTGCTATGCTGATGTGAACCTGCACAGAAATCGCCGCGGTTGCCGCATTGCACCAGTGTGAATCTAGCCAGGGTGTATGTGAAAAGATCTCCTTAACCCATCCAGCAATCCCCCTCAGCCAGTGTATAATACTTTGTGCTTCCATGTATGGTGAGTATATGACCTCCTCTCATGGTGTTCTGGTCCAGCAGCTAACGATTTCAATATTCCGACAGAAGGACACTAGACAGATGAGTGTCAGGACAAGAGGGTCCTTCTCACAAGCACTATCATTTTCAGGTTTTCAAGTTCCAAAAACAATTGATTCTTCACAGCTTCTATGACTACATCACTTATTTAAAACCTAAAAGTAATACATGGTTTCACCATTATCAAGTGTCACCTATAGCAGATCTGCTTTACCCGCTACAATCCAGTTGTACAATGCCTGCAGCCTGCAAGTTTGGTCATACTGGGAAAAGGCTTTTGCTTGTATAGTATTACAGGTTAAAGTGGTTGCAAACCCTTCCATTGAAGGGTCCATTATTAGGCAATACACGGGGATGAAACAAATCCTCCTATACAAGTTGTAGCTGTTTATCTGCAGTATTCTCTTCTCTACATCCATTCAAAGTGCTGATCATATACACTTGTCTGAGCGTTTAGAAAAAAGGGGGTGGAGATCTGAAGTCACACTCTGTAGCACTCAGAAAAGAGCTCTGAGAGCTGATTGGAGAGAAGGGACACACAGCACACAAGAACAGAGCAAAGGCTGTCAATCTCCTTGAGATCCCTTCTGTTACCAATTTCCTCTTGGTGTCAGGAAAACTTGTCAGAAGTGATTCATGCGGATAGCAGAGGAACGAAACAGCAGACAAAAATGACACGAAGGCTGCATTCACACTTCAGCATTTTGAATAGTAGGCAGATTTGCCACGATTCTGCCCACAATTTGAAAGCGCCGATGTGTAAATGACAAACCGCGGGAATCACATTTGAGATGCCACTCTTTCGAATGACACCAAAAATCGCGGTGAGGGTCTTCCGCGATAAATCGCACTGCAATCATGGCAACACGTCAAGCATGTCGCCCAAAAGTAACGCCTGAACTTTTGAGCGACATGTTTCACGTGATGCAGGTTGCCGCACGATTTATTGCTCGACAACCACAGCAGACCTGCACCACGATTTTAGGTGTCATTAAAATGAATAACATCTCACATGCGAGTCCCGCGATTTGTCATTTACACATCGGTGCTTTCAAATCGCAGCAAATCTGCCCACGATTCAAAACGCTGAAGTGTGAATGCAGCCTTAGTGCTCTGGATAGAGACAAGTACACACTATAGAGGGATAGGTTTTGTTCACATTTCGTGTCTGAGGTTTACAACCACTTTAAGCTATTAGACCTTGTTCACACAGACACATACTTGTGTGCCCCTTGCAGTGCCATGTTTTACCAGCCCAGGAATGAACAAATGTTATGTGTACGGACACAGCCGTTATGTCCAAACGTGACATTAGTGTGGGAGCGTGCCAGGGGTGTGTGTCTGCACATGCTTTGGATCTCTAGTAAAGATGGCTGCGCTGGAGAAGAGGGGCAGTGGGAGAACCGACATAGACCACTGAAAGAAGTGGATTCTTCCCTTAATGTACATAATATAAACGAGTACTAACAGTTATAGGTAAAGTTGATCCAGGGAAAATCCGATTGCCTCTTGGGGGATCAGGAAGGAATTTTTTCCCCTGCTGTAGCAAATTGGATCATGCTTTTTGCTGGGGTGTGTGCCTTCCTCTGGATCAACTGTGGGTATAGGATTGGGTATAAATAATTGTATGATTTCCCCCCCACCCCCTTCTTATAGGTTGAACTAGATGGACTTGTGTCTTTTTTTTAACCTGACTAACTATGAAACTATGTAAACCTCTGCTGCAATCAAGACAACACTGGACTTCTTTATCTAGTATTTTTTTTATTTTGGAGACAGGGACCAGTGTGAGGTGTGCGAGTCTTATACAAGTCCACATTCCTGGAGCGCACAATCCATTTACATTTTAACATACTAAACAGGTTAAAGGATTTATGCGTTGATTCCTTGTATATAACTATTAAATGTATTACAAACATTGCAAAGCCTGGCAGAAACCTTCAGAACAAATGTTTACAGCCAAATAAAACATGAAATTTTCCTAAAAAGAGATCTTGCTAACCATAATATGTGAATCCCATCTAATTAGGACACCCCCCCTCTTCCAATTTATTGGACTTCCTTTGCACACAGCGTTTTAATTGTGGTTGTGGGACGTATGCGGAAATGGAAAAAGGAGAAAATAAATGTAATTATTTAAAGTGTCCAAAATCATTATTTTTATTTTTTTTGTTATGCATAGGTGGTTTACTAACAGGATATATAAAAAGGTCAACAAGACAGACATAAATAACTGCAGTAGCAGCGTTATTTCAGGGCCCACTAAATCATGTCTATAGTACTTCCTGTTAACGAAAAGCATGGACACAAACACAAAGTTTGTTAAAGTAAAATTAAAGGCCCTTCTTCTAAAAAAAAATAAAAATTAAAAGGCCAAACTTTTTTTTTTTTTATGGATAGAGTAAGAGGGTTCTAACCCGTTGGATTTTTTTTCCAACTATTTGTATCTCATTAGGGAGATTTCCTTTCACTTCCTGTTCCATAGCCAAAACAGGAAGTGAGAGAAAATTCCTGAAAAGTGAGGGGATCCCTGGTTGTCACCAGAACTAGTGTCCCCCGGATACTCTTGTTCTGGTGACAACCCAAAATGTGGGATTTTCTTTCACTTTTACTGACAACCGTAAATAAGATAGAGCAGGTGAAACCCCCTAATTGGGCGCAGAGAGTAATAAAAAAAAAAAATTATATATAAAAAAATATGACAGGGGTTCTAATCCCTCTTTACCTCATTCCAAAAACACACAGAAACAAACCAATGATGATAGTAGGGCCGAAATAACTAATCGATTATGAAATTAATCGATTATGAAAATTGTAATCGATTAATTTCATAATCTATTAATCGGCCAGTAACATAATGAGGTTAAAAATAAACTAAAATTAACCCTTTATAGTACAAAAATAGCAAATTGCTACTGTAAATATAACTTTCACTGTCCCACAGTAAAAAATGAACCCTTACAGTAGCGATTATTTGCTCTTTTTGTACTAATTTTAGTTTTTTTAACCCCATGTTACTAAACATCTCAGAAAGACAAAAAATCTCCTGCGCTCTCGGTGTATCGTCAAAACACGGGTAGTGTAATTCCGTCTAAAGGCAAAGTCTAGAGTCTTGCAGCCCTCCTCAGAACAATGGGTGTTCATATGGCTAGAAAAAAACAAAGGAGAAAGGAGGGCGCACCAGCCTAGTGCATTACCACTTAAACGTTTTATTTAAATTATAAAAAAGCAGTAATCCTACTCACAAAGCTTAAATGAAAGCTTATCGGACAAATCAGCTGGAATTTCTTGGCACCTGCCGACTGGACTCGATGACAGAGAGGGTCGGACAATACCTCAAACCTCTGGATAGCTGACGCGTTTCTGGGGCGCACCCCTTTCCTCAGAGCCTAGATGGTCCATGATCATGGACCATCTAGGCTCTGAGGAAAGGGGTGCGCCCCAGAAACGCGTCAGCTATCCAGAGGTTTGAGGTATTGTCATCGAGTCCAGTCGGCAGGTGCCAAGAAATTCCAGCTGATTTGTCCGATAAGCTTTCATTTAAGCTTTGTTTGTGAGTAGGATTACTGCTTTTTTAGAATTTAAATAATACGTTTAAGTGGTAATGCACTAGGTTGGTGCGCCCTCCTTTCTCCTTTGTTTTTACTAAACATCTCAGGCCTGGGTCACACCTTTTTTGGTGCTTTTTGCAGAAACACACTACAGGTCATTTACATGGTTTCCTATGGGACCCGTTCACAGCCATGATTTTTTCAGCTGCTGCGTATTTGGAAAGGGCAAGGACTTTTTTTAATGCAAAACAGTGCCATTTTAGTTTTTTGGTTTAATATACTTCAATGGAGAAGCTGCAGAAAAGCATGTAATGTGTTTTTGCTACAATTTGTGTTTTGTAATCTGCCCAACAACAAATTGGCCCAAAACAATTTTGAAAAAACACTTTTTTTTTATTTTTATTACGGTCATTAACCGATTAGTCGATTAATCTAAACAATAATCGGCCAACTAATCATTTAGTGAAAAAAATGTATTGGGCTTTGTGAAGGCACCTATGCATTAAGGTGAAAAACCTTTTGTGCTGCTGCAGCCCCCAACCCCCACCCCTTTTTCTTACCTGAACCCAATCTTTCCAGTGACAGGGATGAGCCCAGCAGCTCCAGCTACTGTCATGTGCCCTTATTGGACAGATTGATTGCAGCAAGAGCCATTGGCTCCCACGGCTGTCAATCAAATCCAGTGACACGAGAGCCTGGGGGTGGGGCCGAGTCCTGCTGTCTGTGTCAATGGACTCAGGAGTGTGCCTATATGAGTGCCCCCATGGAATGCGGCTCTCCATGGGGGCACTCGAGAAGAGGAGGAGCCAGGAGCGCCACAGGGGAACCTAGAAAAAGAGGATCGGGCCACTCTGTGCAATATCCTTGCATAACATGTTAAAAAAAAAAAAACACACACACACACACACTTTAGGAGGATGTTAGTGACTAAATTTGCCCCCGCCACTGTCAGAATACAATAATCAGCTGACTGGAGTCGCTGAATGATAGAAAATTTGTCAACATCACCCTTCAACAGAGGTCGATTAAGCAACTGGAGGGGGGAAAGAGCCATCAATGGAACCTGTCACTTTTTTCCTGAATAAACAAAGTGACAGGTGTACTTTAAAACAAACAAATGAGGATAAAAGTTTGGGAGCTGCTGACAAGTCCTTAAAAAGGTGTATGCTCCAGGCTGTCTTCTTGATCCTGACCAGGCTTTCACTACCTAGTGAGCCAATGACCTGGAAAAAGCATGGAGGAAGGAGGCTAAAAGTTTTCACAAACTTGTTTAGTAATGAAGCCAAGATGAAGATGACAGCTCTGGGGACTGCAACTATAAAACTAAGTCAGCAATGGTGGCTCCCATATTTCTCTTGTCGCAGGTTCTTTAGCCTAGTCAGTAAAATGCTACACCACATTTAAAGGGTTAGTTCACCTTTAGAGAAAAAGAAAACATCAGACACTCTACCCCACCCGGTCCCTGCTGTCAGCACCCACGCAGACCCAACAGCGGGTCCAGGGATTTTGAAATCCTCACTCTTCTTCATGCAGCACTTCCAGGACAGATCAATTCACTGGGATGGTGCCAACGAATCAGAATGGATCTGGTCCATCCTGGAAGTAGTGCCCAGAGAAGAGTGCGGTTTTCAAATCCCTGATTTGGCTTTGGGGTGCCAATAGCTCAGCAACCCCCAGAGGTTAATAATGGAGGGGTGTACGGTATTAGCTCACCTTTACAGAAAAAAATGTAATAACACTTTAACAATGAACTGAATGCCTACTTAGATTTAAATTAACCCTAAAGTGACGCAATCCCAAAGGGCCACACACACGGGCTGAATTTCGGGTGGCATCGGCGCTTTAATAGAAACTGGCTGACATTCGGCTCATGTGTACGGCAGCCAGGCCAGCTTCTGTAAAAATGTGACCAGAAAAGGTCTGCCAATTGGCATGCGACCAGCGTTCTCAGCCATGGCCCGTGTGTTCTAGCGGGGGGGGGCCCATCTTCCTGTTACAACACAATAGCTCAGTAGGGGAAAATCATTGTACTAACATTGGATAGTTGGTACAGAGGCTCCTCCCAAGCTCTTCAGGTTTTTGCATTCAGCCCGCTGGATTAAACGAAGAAAAAAAAAAAAAATGGTGTATACCCAACTTTAGATTATACAATCTGCTTGTACAATTTTCCTTTAGAGATCCTTCTTTGACAGATCAGTCACTGTGCTTGGATCGAGCACTCAGAACAGAAAGCTCTGCTGACCATGGACACGTGTGCATTAAAGACCACCCTCTTTGCTAGTGCACATGTGCCTTACGTGGCGGTTAGAAGCCCTGTAAAACTATTTTTCATTAAAGCGGGATTCCACCCACGATTTTTTTTGCCCGTTTCCTACTGCGCATGCGCGAGTCTACACACAGTTCCCAGAAGGCAGCGCGCCCCATTCACCAGAAGACACCGCGACGGAGGACGAGGAAGAAGACCTGCCGCGGTGGATGAAGAGGCAGATTAGCAAGTTCCGCATAGCAACCGCCCTTTCTGATGAGTAAAAAATCTTTTTTTTTTCTGTTTAAAGTATTTTGGTGTCTTTTTTTTTTAGGGTGGGACACCACTTTAATATCCTCTGAACTCCCAAAACTTTCTTCTTTCCCTTTACTTTCGTTTGGAATGAGCAGCACAAGTCAGTCATGGTCATTCTCTGTGAAGTTCACAAATACATGAGCTGCATTAGTCACTTATTGAAGTGATACCATGGTCTGCCCTGGAGGCTGCATTAGGATTTATAGACTACACATATACAGTATCTCACAAAAGTGAGTACACCCCTGACCCCTCACATTTTTTGTAAATGTTTTATTATATCTTTTCATGTGACAACACTGAAGAAATTAGACTTTGCTACAATGTAAAGTAGTGAGTGAACAGCATTATTGCTGTCCCCTCAAAATAACTCAACACAGCCATTAATGTCTAAACCGCTGGCAACAAAAGTAAATACACCCCTAAGTGAAAATTTCCAAATTGGGCCCAATTAGCCATTTTCCCTCCCCGGTGTCATGTAACACTTTATTGTTACAAGGTCTCAGGTGTGAATGGGTAGCAGGTGTGTTAAATTTGGTGTTATCGCTCTCACTCTCTAATACTGGTCACTGGACGTTCAACATGGCACTTCGTGGCAAAGAACTCTCTTAGGATCTGAAACAAAAAAAAAAAAAAAAAAAAAGAAATGTTGCTCTACATAAATATGGCCTAGGCCAGGGGTCTTCAAACTACGGCCCGCCAGGCGTTCAGGAACTACAATTCCCATCATGCCTAGTCAGGTCTGTGAATGTCAGAGTTTTACAATGCCTCTGGAATTTGAGGTTCCGCAACAGCTGGAGGGTCGTAGTTTGAGGATCCCTGGCCTAGGCTATAAGAAGATTGCCAAGACCCTGAAACTGAGCTGCAGCATGGTGGCCAAGACCATACAGCGGTTTAACAGGACAGGTTCCACTAAAAACATGCCTCGCCATGGTCAACCAAAGAAGTTGAGTGCACGTGCTCAGCGTCATATCCAGAGGTTGTCTTTGGGAAATAGATGTACGAGTGCTGCCAGCATTGCTGCAGAGGTTGAAGGGGTGGGAGGTAAGCCTGTCAGTGCTCAGACCATACGCTGCACACTGCATCAAATTGGTCTGCATGGCTGTCGTCCCAGAAGGAAGACTCACCTAAAGTTGATGCACAAGAAAGTCTGCAAACAATTTGCTGAAGACAAGCACACTAAGGACATGGATTACTGGAACCGTGGTCTGATGAGACCAAGATAAACTTATTTGGTTCAGATGGTGTCAAGCGTGTGTGGCGGCAACCAGGTAAAGGAGTACAAAGACAAGTGTGTCTTGCCTACAGGTCAAGCATGGTGGTGGGAGTGTTATGGTCTGGGGCTGCATGAGCGCTGCTGGCACTGGAGAGCTACAATTCATTGAAGGAACCATGAATGCCAATATGTACTGTAACATACTGAAGCAGAGCATGATCACCTTCCCTTCGGAGACTGGGCCACCCACAGGGCAGTATTCCAACATGATAGCGACCCCAAATACACATCCAAGACAACCACTGCCTTACTAAAGAAGCTGAGGGTAAATGTGATGGACCGGCCAAGCCTGTCTCCAGACCTAAACCCTATTGAGCACCTGTGGGGCATCCTCAAATGGAAGGTGGAGGAGCGCAAGGTCTCTAACATCCCACCAGCTCCGTGATATCGTCATAGAGGAGTGGAAGAGGACTCCAGTGGCAACCTGTGAAGCTCTGGTGAACTCCATGCCCAAGAATGTTAAGGCAGTGCTGGAAAATAATGGTGGCCACACAAAATATTGACAGTTTGGGCCCAATTTGGACATTTTCACTTAGGGGTGTACTCACTTTTGTTGCCAGCGGTTTAGACATTAATGGCTGTGTGAGTTATTTTGAGGGGACAGCAAATTTACACCGTTATACAATCTGTACACTCACTATTTTACATTGTAGCGAAGTGTCATTTCTTCAGTGTTGTCACATGAAAATATATAATATATTTACAAAAATGAGAGGGGTGTACTCACCTTTGTGAGATACTGTACATGGGCCAATTTAGACAGAAGCCAATTACCCTACCAGCATGTCTTTGGAATGTCTGAGGAAACACAGGAACAGGGAGAACATTCAGACCCCAAGCAGACAGTGCCCTGGCCAAGACTCAAAACCCCAAGGGTCCATTCACACCAGTTTGTGCATTGTAACACAGTGGCTGGTGTGCAGCGCAGTCCGGTGGGAATCGTTGCTCTGTCTAGTACAGTTTCCTTCTTTTTTTTTTTTTTTTTAACAAACTTTACTGACATGAAACACAGACATTTCATAAAAGTTTTTGATTGCCTGCTGTGCAGTGGTTTGTGCATTGCAAAAAAAGTAGTGCATGCACCAGTCTTTTTCAGCGCACTGTGCCCGCACACCACCGCAACGCATTTTTCCTTGTCATGCGGTGGAATAACTGCCCAGTGCAGGCCCACCACATCGGATGTGAATGGCACCCAATGCTGCAAGGCATATTGACTAATAATCACTAAGCCACTGGGCTGACCCCCATTATCATTTTCTTCTACTTCCCAAACTCTAGATGTGAAATAGAAATACTAGACTAGAGGCTTTACTTTAGCAAAGAACGTGTTAATTTGTCATGCCACCCGTACCAGCGCAGAGGAGATGGCAAACACAGATAGCAGGACATGAAAAGGTTTCCTCTTTTATTGGAATTCCAGCTCCTGGAGTACATTGTGCAACACACCACACTACACTTAGTACAAGAACTTCTATGAACAAAGCCCAGCCTGGAAGACACAAAAGGCAAGAACCAGAGGTGGCTGTCAAACAGCTGGCCGGCACAAGTGGCATCACAGAGGAGGAAAGGTCACTGTCACATGGCTAGAGGCTGATCTATCACATGCAAATCACTATTTAACCTTTACACTGCTGTACAAGACACATTCTACTTACAAAAAGCTGCAAATTAAACTTTACACAGTATATTCTGAAGATCCTTTCTAAGCTAGCGAGTTTATCAGTAACTTATTTGGCTATTGCAACAGCACATTTAAGGGTAACCTAGTCCGAAGAGACATGTAAACATGGCATTGCTTTAGCACTTTTATAGGTTACCAAGTCAGGAGACCCAGATCATGGTGTTGCTATGGAAAGAAGAACACATTTAAGAGTCATCAAGTCAGGAGCCTCCATATATCATGATATGGCGTGGCTATAGAACATTTAAGGGTTACCCAGTCAGGGGCCCTATATCAATGGTTCTGCGAAAGCCCCGTACACACGATCCGATTATCGGACGACTTTTTTCGCTAAATAGTCGCAAGTAAAATTGAATAGGTTATCAAAGTCACGAAAAAAAAAAAAAATATGGAAGTGATGTCATGTGTTGTAATGTATTTGTATTGTATTTTCGGACAACAACTATACTGACTTAATGAAAATCGTACGATCTGGTATCGTACGAGGAAAATTTTCGTGCATGTCCGATAAAATAATAAATCGGATGAACTGTCATGATTGGCTCTCGAAAGCTCTGTACTAACGATCCGATTATCGTACGATTCTTCCTCTGACGACATTTTTTTGTACGATATTCAGATCGTGTGTATGGGCCATTAGGGGTCACCAAGTCAGGAGACCCATATCCTGGCACTGCAATAGTAAATTTGGAGCTCAAGTCGGTGGCCCCCATATCACGACATAGCATTGCAAAAGCACCTTTAGGGGGTCACTAGATCATGACATGGTATTGCAATACTAAGTCAAAGAGCACTATATCATATCATATATCATGACATGGAGATGCAACAGCACATTTAGGGGTCTCTAAGTCAGGAGCCCTAAATCATGACATGGCATTGCAATAGCACATTGAAGGGTCATGAAGCCAGGCGACCTTTATTAATTATTTTATAGTATGTCAGAAACATATGTAAAAGTCACCAAGTCGCAGTTAGGGGTCCAACATCATGACATTGCAATAGCACACTGAAGGGTCATAGAGTGAGTAGACCTATATCATGGTATGGAAAAAACATATGCAAGTCACCAAGTCAGGGGCCCTGTATCCCCATATCATAACATGGAATTGCAATAGCAAATTGAAGGGTTGCCAAGCCAGAGGCAATATATCATTACATGGCATTGCAATAACACATCGAAAGGTCAAGTCAGGAGAACTATAGCATGACATCTTAAGGCAAAAGCATACTTAGGAGTCACCAAGTCAGGGGCACTAAATCATGACACGCCATTGCTACAGCACATTGAAGGGTTATCAAGTCAGGAGACCCCATTCATGACATGGAATTGAAATAGCACCTTTAGGGGTCACCAAATCAGGGGCCCTTTATCATGACACAGCATTGCAATAGCACATTAAAGAATCATGAAGTCTGGAGGCCTACATCTTGTTATAATAGAGATAAAGCATATGTAAGAGACACCAGGTCAGAGGCCATGACATGCCATTGCTATAGCACATAAAAGGATCATGAAGTCAGGAGACCCATATCATGACATGGAATTGCAATAACACACTGAAGGGTCAACAAGTCAGGGGCCCTATATCGTGACATGGCATGGCAACAGCACACTAAAGTGTCAAAGTCAGGGCCCTATATTGTGACATGGTAATAGCACACTTTAGTGTGAAGTCAGCGGCCCTATATCCTGACACGGCATGGCAATAGCACACTGAAATGTCAAAGTCGGGGGTCCTATATCGTGACATGGCAATAGCACACTTTAGTGTGATGAAGTCAGGGGCCCTAGATCGTGACATGATATAAGCACAGTGTGAAGTCAGGGGTCCTATATCGTGACATGGCAATAGCACAGTGTGAAGTCAGGGGCCCTAGATTGTGACATGATAATAGCACAGTGTGAAGTTAGGGGTCCTATATCGTGACATGGCAATAGCACAGTGTGAAGTCAGGGGCCCTAGATCGTGACATGGTAATAGCACAGTGTGAAGTCAGGGGCCCTAGATCGTGACATGGTAATAGCACAGTGTGAAGTCAGGGGCCCTAGATCGTGACATGGTAATAGCACAGTGTGAAGTCAGGGGCCCTAGATCGTGACATGGTAATAGCACTGTGTGAAGTCAGGGGCCCTAGATCGTGACATGGTAATAGCACTGTGTAAAGTCAGGGGCCCTAGATCGTGACATGGTAATAGCACTGTGTGAAGTCAGGGGCCCTAGATCGTGACATGGTAACAGCACTGTGTGAAGTCAGGGGCCCTAGATCGTGACATGGTAACAGCACTGTGTGAAGTCAGGGGCCCTAGATCGTGACATGGTAACAGCACTGTGTGAAGTCAGGGGCCCTAGATCGTGACATGGTAACAGCACTGTGTGAAGTCAGGGGCCCTAGATCGTGACATGGTAATAGCACTGTGTAAAGTCAGGGGCCCTAGATCGTGACATGGTAATAGCACTGTGTGAAGTCAGGCGCCCTATATCAATGATAGAACTGGGTTTCCCTAGCCTTGAAGTTGGTGTCGGTGACATGGGCCCCCAGTAGTGGTGGGTAGTGGGCCCCTGAAGTTGCAGATCTGTATAAAGTAATGCCCCCTATGTAGCAGAGCTCAGAGCTGGGTGTAGGATGGCAGGGAGAAGTTTTACTATGATGAAAAGTTTGCCATGTGTACCGGCTATCTCTCCGGAGTGTCCATACACATCCCGGGCCCGTGTCCCCCCACATTCTCCCCTCATCACTCACACTGCTCCGCTCCACATCAGTCGCTGCCATGGTGTCTCGGCAAGGCTCAGTCCCCGGCTGCTGTGTTCTTGTGAATTGATGCAATCCCAGCTCATAGATCTCAATGGGATCCAATATGGCCACTGGACTTCCTGGAAACTCCCATCTGCATCAGTGAGTCCTATCACCTCCCACCTAGGTCCGGACTGAGCGCCCTGTACACCCGGCTCCGTACAGCTCCCAGTATACACAGCACTGCCCGCTCACAGCACACAGCTACATACACACCGAGCGGCCACTGCTCACAGCGCCCAGATTCTCCGGCCTGGCCCCGCCCTCCCGCTGCAGAGCATGCTGGGAACTGTAGTCCGGAGCCCCGCTACAAAGGTGATGCTGTCATTGTATTCCGTGCACAGCACCTAAGGCGGATCCAAGGAGATCGCACACCCGAGGGATAACACGCCACAAAACACTGATAATAATGGTTCCTAGGAACCGGCAAGACGCCGCTCTTTAATATCGGTGTTTGTATTCAAATTGTACAGAACCAAAGGCAGCCCTGGGCCTCTGCTGCCCTCTACTGGACGTCTGAGGGTATTACAACAATACGACTTCTACAGCTAAACCAGATTCACTCAATAACACTAAAGTGCTATTAAAGTGTAACTACAGGAAAAAGCTTTTTTATTGTTTTGGACGGAGTGTTGTTTGGACGGAAGGATTAGAACACACATCAGTTTTTATCGCTGTCTGTTCCCCCTTTAGGCCGGGTTCACACATGTGCAGCCGCAGGTTCTTGCCTGGGATTAGGGATGAGCTCCGGCGTGTTCGCACAATCCATGTGCAGAACCCGCCAGGAAGTCGGCACGACGCTGCGCTAATCACAGGGAGGAAGACATGTTCCGATGCGCAGCCGCAGAGATCGGGACATGTCTCCCTGCCTGTGATTAGCGCAGCGCCGTGCTGACTTCCTGGCGTGTTCTGCACGTGGAGTGTGCGAACACGCCGGAGCTCATCCCTGCCTGGGATCCGGTGTGTTCCTGTACACCAGTTCAGATGTGATTCAGGTCCGAATTGTAGCCTGAAATCACATCTGAACTGGACCCAAAGACTCACCGGCCCTAGGGTTGCCACCTCATCCCTTTAAACTCGAACACATATTAATTACACAGGTTCTGTGGCTGATTAAGGTGGTAATTAAACTCACTTGGTGCCTTATCTGCCTTTAATTAGCCTCAGAACCTGTGTAATTCATATGTGTTCGGGTTTAAAGGGATGAGGTGGCAACCCTAACCGGACCCCTTTTCCAATCCGGACCGCGGCCGCCCCAGACATGTGTGAACCGACTCCACTGAGAGCCAGTCACACTTGCCTGTCATGCGAATTGGAAACCCACACCCAATTCACATATATGTGAATCCAGCCTTAAGGAGACCCCCCCCCCCTCTATTTGTCCTGTTTACCATTATCATTGAAAGGAAAAGAAAATACCACATTTTGGGTTGTCCCCAGAAAAGTAATAGAGGGGAAATCTTCCAATATGGACACTAGTTCTGGTGACCTTGGAGTCCCCAAAGGATCCCCTTACAATGCAGGAATTTCCTCTCACTTCCTGTTTGGCTTTGGGACAGGAAGTGAAATCTCCACAATGGTGAAAAAAAATCTGACAGGTTATAACCCTCCCTTACTCTATCCAAAATGAAAAAAAATCGCTTGCCTATAAATTCTACTTTGCATATATAAATGGTGCAGGGCTATTCTCATACAATCGGCTCCACTGTGCATACAATGTATCACACTAAATGAATTGATAAAACTTGAAAATTTTAAAGTACAATAAAATAAACATATAATCAAAGTCTTTATAATGTGTATTAATCCACCGCTGTGCTCCTCAACAATCTTCTCATATAAAGCACCAAGTGAATTGTTCTCTCACCTCACAGGCTTTTCTTTCTTACAACTCCAGTCAATCCCTCAGGAATGGATATCTCCCCCCTTTTATCCTTGGATATGGTTCTCTTCTCTCAAAAGATTTTCACATGGACCACATAAAAAAGAAAGGCAACTGCATAGTGCTCTCTGTATAAACCATTTATTAACCACTTTCCGACCAGCCAGCGCAGTTATATTGTGGCAGGTTGACTCGGCTGCGTAAATCGCGGTAGGTGTACGTCGGGCTCGTACACAGCGATTTGTGGGCACGCGCGCGCCCACTGGCCAGCGGGGGAGCCAATCTGCAGGTCCGGCGGACTCGATGTCCACTGGCCACACGGAATCGTTCCCCGCAGTGACAGAACGGGGATCTGCCATAGTAAACAAGACAGATCTCCGTTCTGACAGGGGAGATCACACAGATCCTGTCTTTCTGCTATGCAGGAAGACGGATATGTGTGTTGTTCCAGGCAGCCCATCCCCCATACAGTTAGAACACACAGTGAGGGAACACATTTAACCCCTTGATCGCCCATGATGTTAACCCCTTCCCTGCCAGTGTCATTAGTACAATGTCAGTGCATATTTTTAGCACTGATTACTGTAATAATGTCACTGGTTCCCCAAAAAAGTGACACAAATGTCAGTTAGGTGTCCAATCTGTCCACCGCAATGTCGCAGTCCCGCTAAAAATCTCAGATCACTGCCATTACTAGTAAAAAAAAGTAATTTTGCGCAAACCAATCACTATATACGTGTAGCAGGGTCTCTAAATTTAGGTGGGACACTCAGGTGTGTAAGTACAGGAATAGTGGACCACTTGTGTTCGTGGAGGATTGGATGGTGTAATAATCTCCTTGGCCTCTGGGTGGCGGGATACCTGGAGGCTCAAGGTAGATTTGCCATTACAGTGCTACCCTTTTTGTCCCTTTCCGGAGATGGTACGGCGAGGGCGGGGAACCTGCCGTGGTGTCGATGGGAGGATATAAAAGGGGGAGACGCCCTAACCACTAGGTCTTCTGGAGGAAGTTCTTCACGCGCCCAGGCACCTTAGGCCTGGGTGCGGGCGGTTCCGGATTCCGGCCCAGGCGCCCTAGGCCTGACCGGAATGGAGTTGGAGTCCATCCCAGGCACCTTCAGCCTGGGGTGGGGTACTAAACTAGGAGGCCTGGGGTCCAGTGACTTCGACTGGATCCCGCGAGGGTGGAGACGTCCGAGGGTCCCTGAGGTGGACGGGGCCCATGTCTGAGGTGAGGAGGCCGGGGAGGTTACCCATTCGGAGAGTCTGGAGCAGCATCAACCCAGTGACGGATGGGCCTCTGGTAATTCCCTTGGAGAGACATCTTCCCCTGATAGGGGCCGCAACGCAGCGAAGGTACTCCTATCTACGTTCTCTTGAGTCGCTGGTAGAGACTCTCAAGTTCTAAGTCCTTTCTAGCTAATGCTATAGTAACCGCTGGCGAGATCGCAGTGGTTTAGTTAAATAAGCAGGATAGTGCCTCGACCTGCTCATTCCCCGTATCAAAATGTTATCAAGTCGCAACCAGATGGCTACTGAAGCACTGTTTATTGTGAAATGTACAATAAAGCAAGAGTTGGACTGTGATCGGTGTGTGGAACTCTGGTTAATGGGAGCAAAGGGAAGTGTTGACACAGCGGGACTTGATTCTAGACAAAAGCACATAGGCCCGAGGAAATATTTGGTACTGGCCTTCACCTCACCCACGGCTATGGGGAGGACATGGGCCATAGCGCATCTCAGCCTGTCGTGTGACATACCCCTAGACAAAGGAGATGGGGTGAGGCCGCTACATACGCTTTTTTTTTTTTTTTTACCAAAAATATGTAGCAGAATACAAATTGACCTAAATTGATGAAGAAATTCGATTTTTTTTTTAAAAATTATTGGGTGTGTTTTATAGCAGAAAATAAGAAATATTGTTTTGTTTTTTTTATTTTGTCGCTCTTTTTTTGTTTATAGCGCAAAAAATTAAAACCGCAGAGGTGATCAAATACTACCAAAAGAAAGCTATATTTGTGGGGAAAAAAACAGCGACGCACGACCGTGCAATTGTTAGTTAAAGCAACGCAGTGCTGTATCGCATAAAATGGCCTGGTCATTAAGGGGATAAATCCTTCCGGCGCTGAAGTGGTAAAATACCCCCATAAATTGCACTTACAAGAAGTTAAATAAAAAACAGCATTTCTTAGTGTAGCGGGTATTTAAATTTGGGGGGGGGGAGCATCTGGGTTATATAACCCAGATGTACTAATTGTTAGGGAATCTGAGAATCCCTTTTGTGGTTCTTGGAGTACTCTGGTGGTGCAAGGTTCCCTGTGGCCTGCAGGTGGCGTTGTCGCCCTGGGTCGGAGTTGAACCTGCACCGCAAGACTGTACCTTTTTGTCCTTTCCTGGCACCGGTACAGCAGGGCGGGGAACCCACTGTGACACAAAGGGAGAGGAGATAAAGGGGCGGACGCCCTGACCTCGGGGTTCAGAGTTGGAGGACGCGGCTGCGCCCAGGCACCTTCAGCCTGGGTGCTGGCGTTCCGGAGTTCCGGGCCTAGGTGCCCTTGACCTGGCCGGAGCGAGGGATGGAGTCCATCCCAGGCACCTTAAGCCTGGGGTGAGGTACTACGGCCAAGGCCTGGGACCCAGTAACTTCGACTGGGTTCCACGAGGGTGGAGGAGTCCGAGGGGCCCTAAGGTGTTGGGACCCGTATCTGAGGCGAGGAGGCCGGGGAGTGTAACCCTTTCCGAATAGCCCGGTACAGCATTAATCCGGTGACGGCGGGGCCTCTGGTAACTCCCTTAGAGGGATGTCTTCCCCCTAACAGGGGCTGCAACGTAGCGAAGGTAACTTCAGTTCCTGTTCACTAGAGTCGCTGGAAGAGACTCTGTACCAAAAGTCCATTTAACAGCCACTGTGCTTAGTAACCGTTGGTGAAACCTCAACGGTTTAGTTTCTTTGAGGATTGTGCCTTGACCTACTCCCCACCAATACTGAACTGTTCTATGGGTCTCAAACTGTCTGCTCGCAAAGGACTATTTGTTTGCCGTTAGGGAATAAATACGTGTTGGACCTTTTCAGTGTGTGGTACTCCAATTACTGGGAGCAAAGGGGTTTATCCGCAGAACAGACTTGGCTCTGAGCGTATACACAGCCCGAAGGTAATCTGGTGCTGGCCTTCACCTCTACATGCTGTAATCTAGAGGACATGGGCTGTGGCGCACCTCGCTTTCCCCTTCAAGGTACCCCTAGACCGGAGCCAGAGTATCCACTAAAGAAGAGAGGGTGAGGCCGCTACATTAATATCTCGCTTGTGAGCTCACCACACCACTCAGGCTCTCAGTGATCACGTAACGATTCAGGGCTGGGCTCCTGGAAGAGTTCACCCCTGTCAGGTTTTTATTGCTGTCTATACCCCCATCCCCCTATTTGTCCTGTTTAATATTAGTGAAAGAAAATCACAAATGTTGGGTTGTCACCAGAACAGTAATAGAAGGGAAATCTTCCAATGGTGACACCCCAGGATTCTTTCACTTTGGAGGGATTTCCCCTCACTTCCTGTTTTGCCTATGGGACAGGAAACTAAAGGAAATTGCTTCAATGGGATACAGATGGCAAAAAATAGCTCTACTTTAACACTGAGGTCCAGGTCCTTTTTTTTCCTGCATGTTTACATTGGTCCAGCTTGGACTAATACATATTCCGTGGCTGGCCGATTCCTGTGGAAGTGGAGAATCATTGTAGTAGCATGTACTAGTACAGTGATCACTGTTGTCTTGCATGATCCATGCCAGGCATGTGCCCTACTACATAGTAACCACAGGAGGTTGCTCATTCAGCATGGGCACCATTCAGAGAATGCTTGCATTTTTCCAAATGAATGCAAAGTGTTCTCTGATTGGAGGAAGTGGAGGTCGTGCCATCACCTCCCCCCACCTCATCCAATGAGATCATTTTTTTGCATTAATTTAGAAAAATGCAAGGTGTTCTCTGAATGGTGCCCATGCCAAGCGGGCGACTCCCTGTAGTTACTATGCGGCAGGAGAGCTGCACCCAGAAGACAGCAAGGATCATTGTAGTAGCACCAACTACTACAATGATTCCCCACTTAAGCAGGAATCAGCCAAGTAAGGGATATGTACTGTATATGTCCATTGCTCCAAGCAGGACCAATGTAATTTTGCAAAAAATCTAGGGCTGTGTAAATTAACTATTAATTCCTCGATTAATCGATTAATTGTTTTGATCGATCAAAATTCTTTTGACCGGTACTCACCTCTCTGCCGGCTTCTGGGTCTTCAGGGAGATCCGGTGACGTCACGCACACCGGCGGGGCTTGCTGTGTCCATCTGAAGGACTCCTTTGCTGTGCCTTCATATCTGCATGCCGGCGGGACCTTACTATCTGCCACACGCAAGGGCTGTTATACTTCCCTCTATTAACCTGGGATTCTACAGCCATCCACTGGGAGTTGTGATAGTTCCCTTCACGGGACATCTACATGCCGACGGACTGATGTTAGCCCCTCCTCATCTGCATTCAGCAGTGGTATCGTTGTACACATTTTTATACCAGTATCATACTTGGCTGCATGTTTTTATGACTGCTTTTGCTACCGTTTGGTATTACTCGCACCATTTTTACAGTTTATGTAGCTACGTCGATTTTATCTCCAGTGCAATATTTATTTTGTTACCTACTTGAAGACTATAAAAGTTTTAATGCTATTCCCATCGAGCGCTGCCTTTGTGTGTTTTTTCTATCCTGCGATCGATTTTTCCAGTGGTTGGTAGCTGCACTGGGAATCGGCCTGCAAGGAGATCAGCTAAAAGTAGTTGGATCTATGTGCGTTATAATTAATCAAAATTAGTCGATTAATCGATTTAAAAAAAAATTGATTAATCGAACACGAAAATTTTAATCAGTAACAGCCCTAAAAAAATCCATACCTGGAATTCAGCTTTATACGTTCATATTTTTTATTTTAAAAGAGAAAGTCCCTTGTTACTTGTCTATGCTTTGATTTTGATATTTCTACTTGTTTGTAAATTGCAACTTCCTGGAAAATAAAGGGATTAAAAAAAAAGGGGGAGGTCCACACTTACTGTACTGTACATATTATGTTTAGTCTTCTTCCTTAAAATGTCTGTTTTCTTGTGGTTAGGCCAGTCCCCAAACTGCTCCCCCACCTTCATTTTTGCAGGTGTCTCCTTTAGCTAGCCAACTGCTACAGAGACACCCATGTGCATGCATTTCCAGCCAGGGCTGTGTGCATCTATTAAAACACACAGCGCCCAGGAAGCCACAGCCATGCTCCCTCCTAACAATAATTAAAGAGACAGCAGTAGGAGCCTGTCACTCTCCTGCCTTGAGTCTCTCTTCTACAACACAGAATTTCAGGGAACAGCATGAGCCCAGATCATCCCTTAAGTGTTTGAGGACAGGAGGGCAGAGAAAAGCTCTGAGGCATTTTTAACTTAGTGCGGAGAATGCAATAAGGGTAAAAACGTCTAGCATTTAATAGTACTTTAAGCAGCATATAACACATGTACCTTGATACACACATAGCATCATGTTTGACGTCTGTCTGCATTCCAATGGTCCAGCAATCACCACTGGAAGCTGCCAGTCACTCACCACTGACACCCTGCAACTCATGGTGTCACTCAGGCCCCCATGCTACAAGCATCAGGGAGGCTGAGTGACACCATGAGTTGCATGGCGTCATAGCTCTCAGTTTCCAGTGCTGATTGCTGGACAACCAGAGCAGAGACAGGTGTCAAACATGGTGCTGTACATTCACCATGCTACATGTGTTATATGACTGCTTAATGTTCCTAGAGTAATTCTAGGGTAAACTTCCACTAAAAGCAGCAGGATGATTCAATTCCTGAACTCCAATTATACACTAATACAAATAAACAATCAGTTGACTTAGTTGTATCAAGTCCATAGGAGTGCGCATAGCATGTGCCTGGGCACACCCTAATCACCTTGTGTGGTGCAGATTCCACCTCTTTAAACCCCTTCAATTTCAGCAAAGCCCCCTAACGGGGCTCCTAAAAAGTTTGTGTAACGGGTGGTCATATTTGGGGGAAGCATCTGAGTGGTAACAGGCTCAGATGCAATAATTGTTAGGATTCATGGACCAATTTATGCCAGTGGGGAATATCAATGGTGTCCAGTTCCTTGGGGTCTATAGGTGGCGCTGTCACCATAGGCCGGGGTTGAACCACCATTGGAGGGCTGCGCCCTTTGTGTCCTCTTTCGGCAGTAGTACAGCGGGGCGAGAAACCTGCTATGCCTGTTGTGGGAGGGTATAAAGGGGGCAGGCGTCTTCCGCTAGGGGTCCACGCCTGTTAGCAATGACTAAGCACTAGACCTTAGTGCGAAACGCGTCTGCTGTGCCTGTTTATTTTGCTGTGACTTGCAGTGCCTTATGTGTGTTTTACCTAAATAAAGGCAACCTTGATGGTTCTCGGAGTGCGGCTGTCCATATATCCTGTTTCTTCTTCGCATTAATTGCATTGCCAGCACCCGTGGTTCCTGGGAAGACACTGATTGTCCACTTGTACTCACCTGGAGCGGTGATCTCTTTCTTTCTCTAGGGGTCCACGCCCAGGCACCTTCAGCCTGGGTGTGAGTGATGGTGGTCTCCGGGTGCCCTAGGCCCGGAGACGGAGCTGCAGTCTCACCCCAGACACCTTCGGTCTGGGGTGAGGTACTTTCTGGAGGCCTGGGGCCCAGTACTTTCGACTGGGTTCCGCGAGGGATCGAGGGCTCCTAGGGTGTCCCCCGGTGTGGACGCCCGAGTCTAGGACGGGGAGGCCAGGGAGGTAACCCTATCTGAAGACCTGGTGCAACATTCGCTGGTGACGGTGGGGCCTCTGGTGACCGTCCGGATGGATGTCCTTTCCCTGACAGGGGCCATTGCTTCTAGAAGGTAGTTCAAGTTCTCACGGTTGGTGGCGGCGACTGTGTGTCAAGCCTGTTGGTGCTATACAGAACAGGAGAAAACCAAGTTAGGTTTGTGCCTGGACCTTCCTTCCCCACCTCGTCTGAACTGAATATGTTACAACCTGTCTGCTCTCACATATACTGTTTATTGCTACGAATAAATAGGTGTTGGACTTTCAATGGTGTGGACAGTAACTTACTGGGAGCTAAGGGTCCTACCTCCACCTGCATGGACGGTGGGAAATCATTCTCAAGAGAAGGTTTGGCTCTGGATGGAAACACATACCCAAAGGTATAGTTTGATTAGCTCCATCTTTGCATACAGTATGGTGTGAGCTGGTGGTGCGCCACACTCTCCTCCCTGGTCCCCTAGACGAGAGCCAAGTGTCAGAAGGGAGTAAAGGGTGAGGTCGCTACATTTGTAAAAAAACTAATAGAAAAATAAAATTGTAAAAGAATAATAAAAATAAAATAATAGTAATAAAAATGAATGACACCATCCATTGCCCTACTGAAACCAACCTCTGCCCTACTGACACCGTCCAATGTACAGTAGATGGAGTGACGAAGAGAAGGAGGACTGTTCGCGCAGCTGAGACGAAGCTTGCTGGGGTAAGAACTAATGTAGGTATACCTGCTTTATATGTTCCCCTAAATGAAAATAGCATTTAACCCTTGTAGTGCAGGGAGCACCACTGCAGGGGTTACACTCGCAGAAGACCTCTGAAAACTGACCTGCGGTGAATCACCTTCTATGTCAACCCTTAAAAGCCTCACTCGTTATGTCGCCTTCTCACCACTTGTTTTAACCCCTAAAAAAGCCCACATTACCGCACCGCAATTGCATGCATTGTACAGAGTTGCAGCATGGCCCCATTTGCTTTAATGAGTTGCACTTGAAGGTTGGTACTACCCGCCAAATGCTACAGGAGGGTAATTTTCTACCTTTACAGTTTTTTTTTTCTTTTCATTTAGTACATTGTGCATTTACAATACAGGTGCCAACAACGACCCACCGGACATAATATTTCAGCGTTACAATTGTAGCGGGTCTCCGTTAAGGCCCCACGGACTACGTTACCCAGAACCCCGTTTGGCACCCAGGGTACATTGGGCTGCCGCAGAGACTCATGGGTGGGGTATAAAAGAGAAGGGGAAGCTAAGCCCGGCCTCTTTAGACACCGCGTGGCTGGCAAGAGGACTTCCTGTGCGGACCTGCTGCGAGTGCAAGGCCCGAGGCCTCGAGAGAGCCTTCCACCTCACTGCGGAGCCTGAGCGGCTACAGACATCTACCTGCTTCGGGACGTCAGTGGACCGGAGACCAGGCGGAGGCAGATCCTGTGTGCGTGGATACAGCGGTGGGAGTTCTGGACTGGGATCGAGTCCGGAGGGGTGAGAGAGCACCTGCTCACAGCTATACCTGAGTACTTTGTTAGGCCTATTGACTGCCTTGGCCCATCGAGTTATACTTCCCTTTTCCTCCTGTCAGGAGACTAGTTGGAGGACAGAGTTACATAGTCTCCGGGGAGTTGCTTCCTTTACCTTAGACCTTGTGGATTACAAATATTGTTCCTGTATGTGCACTACCGATCATCTGGCATGCGAAGATTCCTAATCTAAAGACTGAGATTTAGCCGAGTCAGGCCTGACTGGGAGTGATAGTATTGCTGGGCGCCATATTGCTAGTGGGGACTTCATTTATATGCTAGTGTGTGTTAAAACTGTTAGTACTATTGCAGGGCTCTGCAGTGTATGTGTTATATGTGATATTGGTTGTTAACCCCTCTTTATACACGAGTAAACCATTTATAGTTTATCAATCTGGTGTTGAAGTCCATATATATATATATATATTATTATTACAAAGAAGGTATAGAGCTATAGAAATCTACTACTCCTAGACTAACTGTGCCAGAGAAGGGCTGAGCAGATTGCCGGGAGTTGGCTGTGCTGTGTACAGGGCCCAAAAGCAAACCAGCGGCTCCCTTAGTTTGGGGGTAACGCTACACGTGGGGGCATCGGTCCGGGATCCTGTATATGGCAAGTAAAAACGCCAAAAGTACCGACATGGACCCACTAGAAGTGAAAGCGTGGTGCGAAGCAGCCAAGACAAACCCAGACGGGTCAGTGGTCATTAGTCTCCCGGGAGAAGAATGGTCAATAAGCGCGGCAGAGCGACTCGCAGTGTCGTTATCCCCAAATAATACGCCATGGGTGATAGACCTGAAATCAGCCCCAGACACCTCATTCCAGTATGCACTGATAGAGTGGATGGATGGAGTACCGGGGAACTTTAAAGGGCAAAGTGTGCAGACACTGGATAACAAAACGTATGGTCTAGCGCACGCAATAACTATGAAGACGGAGTCACTTCCGCCATCCCCAACGGGACCACCGCCAGTGGTACCCCATGCATCAGAAAGGCAGAAGGGGAAGAGGATGACTCGGGTCCCAGGAAGCCGGGAGAGTCAGTCAAAGACCAGTGGAATGGGAGATGCGAAGAAGCCTTCAACATGCTGAAGAAGAGTTTAACCACTGCCCCTGTCTTGGCCTATGCGGACCCAAAGAAACCCTATGAACTCCATGTAGATGCCAGTCATGACGGTCTGGGAGGAGTGCTCTACCAGGAGCATGAAGGGCAACTGCGACCTGTCGCATATGTGAGCAGAAGTCTGGCCCCCTCTGAAAAAAACTACCCCACTCACAAGTTGGAGTTCCTGGCCCTCAAGTGGGCTGTAGTTGACAAACTTAAACACTATCTATATGGGGCAGAATTCACCGTGAAAACCGATAACAATCCTCTTACTTATCTTTTTACCACGGCCAAACTGGATGCCACAGGCCATCGATGGCTAGCAGCACTGTCTGGATTTAACTTCAGCCTAAAATACAGACCTGGGGTTGGGAATCGAGATGCGGATGCTCTATCCAGAAGGTCTCATGCTCCCATTGGCCGCACAGAAGACTGGACATAGGTGGCACCGGACGGGGTGCGGGCCCTCTGTCAAGGGGCTGAACTCCAAGACAGTGGGGGGTCCAGAGCGGAAGAGATAGGGGTCAGAGTAGTGGGGGTCCCTCAGCAGTACTGTGGAGTAACTCCGATAGAGGAAGACGATTTACCCAAGCTGTCAAAAAAAGAATTGAGGTGTGATCAATTGGAAGACCCTTTGGGGAAATTGGTCCTAGAGGCCCTGGAAGATCAGGATCCGGACAGGCTCTTACATCACCATTCAAAGGAGGCCCGCCTGCTGTGGAAGGAATGGGACAGGCTGCAGGTGCATCAAGGGGTGGTCTACCGAAGGGGCCCCTCTGATGACCTGGAAGACAAATGGCAATTGTTCTTACCCGAGAAACACCGGGAGACTGTCCTGGTTGCTTTACACGACCATCATGGTCACTTAGGAGCTGAGAGGACCTTCCAACTTGTCAGAAGTCGGTTCTATTGGCCCTACATGAGGGCAGAAGTAGAGGAATATTGCCATTCATGCGCACGCTGCATCCAGCGGAAAACCCTACCCCATCAAGCTGCCCCAATGGGCCACCTGCAGAGTCAAGGCCCGATGGATTTGGTATGCATTGATTTCCTCTGCCTCAAACCCGACTTGAGTGGACTAGGAAATGTTCTGGTGATAACCGACCATTTCACCCGGTATGCCCAGGCCTTCCCAACCAAGGACCATAAGGCTTCCACAGTGGCCAAGGTACTTATGGAAAAATACTTTGTGCACTATGGGCTACCACAGCGACTCCACTCGGATCAACGGAGGGACTTTGAAAGTCAGCTGATCAGGAAGCTCTTGGACTCCTTAGGGATCAAGAAGACGTGAGCCACCCCCTACCATCCACAAGGGGGTGCCCAGCCGGAGAGGTTCAACCGAACTCTACTCAACATGCTTGGAACTTTAGAAACTGAAAAGAAGCAGCATTGGAGCAGGCACATAGCAGCAATTGTGCATGCTTACAACAGCACAACAAGTGATGCTACAGGATACTCTCCCTACCGACTCATGTTCGGGAGAGAAGCAAGACTACCTGTAGACCTGGCCTTTGGCACCTCCATAGACCATTCCTCAGCCACTTCCCACAAAGGCTATGTGGACCGGCTGAGGCACAGCTTGCAGTTGGCCTACGAGCAGGCCCAAGCAGTTTCAGATCAAAGGGGAGCCCGCAACAAGAAAAAATTTGACCTGAGGGTCCGGATTCAGGATCTACAACCTGGGGACAGAGTGTTGTTACGAAACTTGGGAATTCCTGGGATGCACAAGCTTGCAGACAGATGGAGGCCCGAGCCATATGTTATTTGCAAAAAGTTGAAAGACCTACCAGTATATCAGCTAAAGCCAGAGGGAAAGGTGGGGCCTTTGAAGACTTGTGTCAGTGTCATGACCAGAAGTCCCAAGAGAGCGGAGAGCGAAGAGGGCCATAAGGCCTCCTCGAAAGTTGACTTACCCACAAATGGGGAAGAGTTCGGAGGACACTGTGGCAACTGCCAGGAGGAGTACAGAAAGCCCTGATCCCTCCACTGTTCATTTGGTGGAGGGCAACCCCAACTCACCCCCTGGCACAGTTAGGCAGGCCACTAATGATAGTGTGACCTGTGGGTGAGGAAGTTCAACCTCTCACTTTTGGTGGGAACTTCCTCTGCCGACATCATACGCAGCTTTCTCTAATGTTGTGCGTAGTGTTTGTTGACAACTATCTTTGGGGACCAAAGAGTTTAAGTGGGGGGAGTGTGTAGCTGGGTCTCCGTTGAGGCCCCACGGACTACGTTACCCAGAACCCCTTTTGGCACCCAGGGTACATTGGGCTGCCGCAGAGACTCATGGGTGGGGTATAAAAGAGAAGGGGAAGCTAAGCCCGGCCTCTTTGGACACTGCGCGGCTGGCAAGAGGACTTCCTGTGCGGACCTGCTGCGAGTGCAAGGCCCGAGGCCTGGGCCTTGCGCACTTCCAGAGAGCCTTCCACCTCACTGCGGAGCCTGAGCGGCTACAGACATCTACCTGCTTCGGGACGTCAGTGGACCAGAGACCAGGCGGAGGCAGATCCTGTGTGCGTAGACACAGCGGTGGGAGTTCCGGACTGGGATCAAGTCCGGAGGGGTGAGAGAGCACCTGCTCACAGCTATACCTGAGTACTTTATTAGGCCTATTGACTGCCTTAGCCCATCGAGTTATACTTCCCTTTTCCTCCTGTCAGGAGACTAGTTGGAGGACAGAGTTTCATAGTCTCCGGGGAGTTGCTTCCTTTACCTTAGACCTTGTGGATTACAAATATTGTTCCTGTATGTGCATCACCGATCAACTGGCATGCGAAGATTCCTAATCTAAAGACTGAGATTTAGCTGAGTCAGGCCTGACTGAGAGTGATAGTATTGCTGGGCGCTATATTGCTAGCGGGGACTTCATTTATATGCTAGTGTGTGTTAAAACTGTTAGTACTATTGTAGGGCTCTGCAGTGTATGTGTTATATGTGATATTGGTTGTTAACCCCTCTTTATACACGAGTAAACCATTTATAGTTTATCAATCTGGTGTTGAAGTCCATATATATATATATATATATATATATATATTATTATTATTACAAAGAAGGGCTGAGAAGATTGCCAGGGGTTGGCTGTGCTGTGTACAAGACCCAAAAGCAAACCAGCGGCTCCCTTAGTTTGGGGGTAACGCTACACAATACAATAATTATGTAAGACCAGACATTCTAAACAGAAGTAACGGACTTCAGGACAACATCTAACACAACGCAGCTGACAGGCCCGACAGCATGTACAGGCTCAATAGTATGAAGCAAGAGTAACAACCCAGATCATCTCAATCAAAATATCACAATTGATGGGCGTTGTTGTACCCACTAACCGGCTGTCCTACACTAGGGCATTACAATAAACATGAGCTAATCCACACAATGCGGTAAGTTGAACTGAAATAACTTAACAAAAACAAAATGGGGCCTTTCCTGTCCCCTTTACGAGGGGATCAAAAAAGAAGAGAGGACAAAAAGGGGTACAAAAAAAAGGGACAGGAGACAGAGAATTGGGGGGTTATTAGAATCAAAGATGGACTAGAGGGGTGGGAAGACGCTGCTCCATTTGTACCCATCCCCTCCCCCTTGGTGGGGGGGGGCAACGATTTAGGACCATGGCACGCCACCATGCATTGGGCTCTACTGTTCTAATTGAAGAAAACATTGGTATACTGAGATGTGCAAGTAAAGGCTGTCCATGGCAACCAGGTATCTCTAAATTGATCCTCTCTTCCAAGAAGAGACGCTGTCAAGCTCTCCATCGTTCTGATTTCGTCTAGTCTGGCAAACCAGTGTTTTAACCGCTTGAGGACCGCCGCACGCCGATGTACATCTGCAGAATGGCACGGCTGGGCACATGGGCGTACAGGTACGTCCCCTTTAAGAGCCCAGCCATGGGTCGCGAGCGTGGCGCACTCGCGACCCGGTCCTCTTCTTCGTGACCGTCCCCGCGGGAACCCGCTGTTCGCTGCTGGTGTCCCGCGATCGGGTCACAGAGAGGAAGAACGGGGAGAGGTAAGTGTAAACAAACCTCTCCCCGTGCTTCCTAGTGAGCCTGTCACTGATCGTCTGTTCCCTGTAATAGGGAACGACGATCAGTGACATCACACGCTAAGCCACGCCCCCCTACAGTAAGAAACACAAATCAGGGCACACTTAACCCCTACAGTGCCCCCTCCTGGTTAACCCCTTCACTGCCAGTGTCATTTTTACAGTAACCAGTGCATTTTTATAGCGCTGGTCGCTGTAAAAATGACAATGGTCCCAAAATAGTGGCAAAAGTGTCCGATGTGTCCGCCATAATGTTGCAGTCACGAAAAAAAATCGATGATCGCCGCCATTACTAGTAAAAAAAAAAAAAATTAATAATAATGCCATAAAATAACCCCCTATTTTGTAAACGCTATAACTTTTGCGCAAACCAATCAATAAACGCTTATTGCGATTTTTTTTTACCAAAAATATGTAGAAGAATACGTATCGGCCTAAACTGAGGAAAAAAATGTTTTTTATATATTTTTGGGGATATTTATTATAGCAAAAAGTAAAAAATATTGAATTTTTTTCAAAATTGTCGCTGTATTTTTGTTTAGAAAATAAAAACTGCAGAGGTGATCAAATACCACCAAAAGAAAGCTCTATTTGTGGGAAAAAAAGGACGCCAATTTTTTTTGGAAACCACGTCGCACGACCGCACAATTGTCAGTTAAAGCGACGCAGTGCCGAATCGCAAAAAGGGGCCTGGTCCTTATGCTGCATATTGGTCCGGGTCTTAAGTGGTTAAAGGCGGTGGGGTAGTGAGCTTCCACAAGTCAGAGATTCATGCCTGGGCAGCTTTGCTTTTAAAGCTAAAGGGGGGGGGGGATTGGCAGTAAAAATACAGTTCAACCATCTGTTTTTTACCACCCCCAACCACAATGATAGATTGGTGAGACATTCTGGACTGCCGTCCTTAAAGACCTTCTTCGTTCTTGTCAATTTCCGGTTTAATGCGCGGAGGGGTTTTGAGGTTTGTCAAATAGGAGTATGGGGGGGGGGAACCCGGAGGGGTTGGGGTAAGTGACAAGAAAGGGGTGTAAAAAGGGGAAGAAGGGATTAATTAAAGGGTCAAGGATGGAGGTGTTGGTGTAGTAATTGTATGTCCTCTGCCTGAGATAATGTCTCTGTATTCTGCTGTGAATTGGAACTCATGCCAGTAACAGATTTTTCAAAAATGATCTTACTGGTGTATTAGAGAGGAGGTTATGTCCTTGGATATCCGGAGCTCATTACCAGTTATGGTGTTTTAGCAAATTCTGTACATTAGCTGCTAGGAATATATTGGGGGCACAGGCGATAGAGAAAGTAGTTTAAAAATACTAGGGCTGTGGAAATTAACTATTAATTCCTCGATTAATCGATTAACTGTTTTGATCGATCAAAATTCTTTTGATTGGTACACACCTCTCCCCCGACTTCTGGGTCTTCAGGGAGATCCGGTGATGTCACGCACACCGGCGGGGCTTGCCATGTCTATCTGAAGGGCTCCTTTGCTGTGCCTTCATATCTGCATGCGGGACCTTACTATCTGCCACACGCAAGGGCTGTTACACTTCCCTCTATCACTTCCCTCTATCAACCTGGGATTCTACAGCCATCCACTGGGAGTTGTGATAGTTCCCTTCACGGGACATCTACATGCCGACGGACTGATGTTAGCCCCTTCTCATCTGGATTCAGCAGTGGTATCGTTGTACACATTTTTATACCAGTATCATACTTAGCTACATGTTTTTATGACTGCTTTTGCTACCGTTTGGTATTACTCGCACCATTTTTACAGTTTATGTAGCTGCATCGATTTTATCTCCAGTGCAATATTTATTTTGTTACCTACTTGAAGACTATAAAAGTTTTAATGCTATTCCCATCGAGCGCTGCCTTTGTGTGTTTTTTGCATCCTGCTATCCATTTTTCCAGTGGTTGGTAGCTGCACTGGGAATCGGCCTGCAAGGAGATCAGCTAAAAGTAGTTGGATCTATGTGCGTTATAATTAATCGAAATTAGTCGATTAATCGATTAAAAAAAAATCGATTAATCGAACACGAAAATTTTAATCAGTAACAGCCCTAAAAAATACATATATAAGATCTATTTTTCTATTTAGATTTTTTTTTGTTGTATATTTTTTTTTTAAATGTTGTCTTTGCTAATTTGGTGTTGCAATAATGTTACTGTTTACTCTATTTTTGGTTAACACTAGGGGGCGATTAAGAGGTTAAATGTGTTCCCTAGGGAGTGATTCTATCTTTGGGGTGGGAGGAGACTGACTGGGGAAGGTGTCCCTATGTCCATGCTCTGTGACGAGCAATCGCAGGTGCCCGGCGGACATCGCGGCCGGTCACGCGCATCGGGTCACCGCGCGCGCTCGCCACACTGCAGGGAATCCCAGGACGTCATATGACGGCCGCCCGGAGGGACGAAGGGTTCCTGTGGCCACCATTTGACAATATTCCAGGCGGGAAGCGGTTAAATCTAAAGGGTTGAATTACTAAAAGCAAAAAGGACGATTACTTTGCAAGGGAAGTTGCTCCCTGCAAAGGAATTTTTCCAAGAGCTTAGTAAATGTGGTAAGCAAAAAATACTCAAGGAAAAAAATATATATATTTCTTTTTGCACATGATTGGATATTGAAAGTCAGCAGAGCTTCACCTCATTCACTAAGCTCTGGGGAAAATTCCCTCGCAAAGTTCAACCTACTTTGCAGAGTGAACTGAGTCAGTCTTTTATTTTCGTGCAACCCTGCGGGTTAGTACCGAACCGAAGAGCTAGGTACTAACTATGCAATGTTAGTACCAAGTTGTATATATTTTTTTTAAACGTTGTCTTTGCTAATTTGGTGTTGCAATAATGTTACTGTTTACTCTATTTTTAGTTGCATTCTTATAAGTACATTTGTTTTTATGGTTGTCAAGGAAGAACAAATACACACTTCTAGAATGACACTATTGTTAGAATTGTTACACATTTGTTAACGTTTCTTGTATATGAAATTGCAGCAACTCCTCCATTATTGTATTCGTGTCCTGAGAGCTCACTTTTGCTGTTTACTCTTAACCCAGACATCCTGAATCGCCTATTCAAGGGGAACTGGGACTCAATTGCTCTCTCTCTCTCTCTCTCTCATTTTAGACAAGTTTAATGAAATGTTGTAAAGTAAGAATGCTTTAAAAATATATATAGAGTATCTTAATTGTTTATTTTTTAGTAATTTTCAAAATGGAAGGTGAGCGAACAGAAGAAAAAAATCGAAATCATTACTGTATTTGGCGTGACCACCCTTTGGGTCCAAATTAGTATCAATTATTTTAGGTGCACTTGCACACACAGGTAGGTTGTTCTAAACATCTGGGAGAACCACGCACAGATCTTCTGTGGATGTAGGCTGCCTCAAATCCTTCTGTCTCTTCATGTAATCCCAGACAGACCCGATGATGTTGAGATCAGGGCTCTATGAGGGCCAAACCACCACTTCCAGGACTCCTTGTTCTTCTGTGGTGGTGGATGACACTGGATGAGGTGGGGTGCTACAACACTTGGAGCACATTTGATGTAGAAGAATGTATACACTGTGCTCTTGGGAATGTATCTTGATTGAACATATTGAACACATTGATTGTGAAATGTGATCAAGATATATTTAAAAAGGACTCATTTATGCACATTGAAGGACATGCTGCAGGGCTTTTTTCTCAGAAAACACAGGAACTCAACCACGGCCCCTCAAACCCCCGCCCCCACCACCACATACACACACCCTCCAAACTGCATCAAATAGTGAGTGTGGTCAAATTTCACTAACAGTGGGAGGGTTTTAAAGGGGCAATAAATACCAGGCGTGCATTATGTACAGATAAAGAGTTCGCGGCTGCACTGCATGCAGAGTACAGAGTTCAGGAGTGCGCTACACACAGAGTGCAGAATTCAGCCTTCCCTCTGCATGCATCCCCCCCCCTGCCCCCAAGAGACAAGCTGTTATTTGTAGACACAGAAGCCAGACTTCTGTGTTTACAAGTAATAGTGGTGAGCAGAGAGCAGAGGGTCTGAGCCAGGGCAGGTGGAATGGAGTTCCACCAAGTTCCAGCTAAAAAAAAGCCCAGATTTTGGCCATCACTGAGGTACAGTGGCGGTGCGTCCATAGTGCGCGCAGGAGAGCCGCCCCCTCTCGCTCCTGCGCCCTTCACTAACCACAGCAATACATAGGTTCATGCATTGAATGAACCTATGTGTTGTTGCCGCCACTGCCGCCCACTATTCAGATGGCCGGCCCCCTGTTGAGCGCCGGCCATCTGAATAACAGAGGCTGGTTGGTGTTTGGAAGTGCTTATCAGAGCCAGCGGGGACAAACTGGCTGCATTTGGGGGAAAACTGGCTGCATTTGGGGGGAAACTGGCTGCATTTGGGGGGCAAACTGGCTGCATTTGGGGGGCAAACTGGCTGCATTTGGGGGGAAACTGGCTGCATTTGGGGGGCAAACTGGCTGCATTTGGGGGAAAACTGGCTGCATTTGGGGGGCAAACTGGCTGCATTTGGGGGGGCAAACTGACTGCATTTGGGGGCAAACTGGCTGCATTTGGGGGGAAAACTGGCTGCATTTGGGGGGAAAACTGGCTGCATTTGAGGGGGCAAACTGGCTGCATTTGAGGGGGCAAACTGGCTGCATTTGAGGGGGCAAACTGGCTGCATTTGAGGGGGCAAACTGGCTGCATTTGAGGGGGCAAACTGGTGGCGTTTGGGCACAGTGGCTGCGTTTAATGGGCACAGTGGCGGCAATTGATGTTTTTTTTTTTCAGTTTGTTTGCGCCCCCCCCAAAAATTTTGAGCACCAGCCGCTGAGGTAGCACAAGAGTATCTATAATACAAAACGTACTATGTTATTTGGTAATGCTGACGTGTTAAATTAAATAATGAGAAGTGGGGATCTTCACAAAAGGTCCAATTTAAATCTAGTAGAAAAGAAACAATGGCAGCTGCTCTGATCTGTTTGAAATCAGAAAATTTGAAAGGTTCACATGGGAAGGATAACATATATCTATGCTTTTAACCTGCATTGTTGGAACAGGTTAGTTCCTTCTTTTGCTACCTAGCTTGAAAGAGTGCTGGGGATCCCCCTTGAACTGTTTTATATTGCTCTGCCTAACTAAAGCCGGCCATAGACAGTTCAAATCTGTCGGATTTTCTATGCGAATATTGCTAGCGGCTATTATAATCGCTAGCGGAAATCACTTTGTTCTCCTGGCAGGGACAACACAATGGCTCCACGGAAGGGAGCCACTGACTATGTTGATCCCTGCTTTAACCACTTCCATACCGGGCATTTTGACCCCCTTCCTGCCCAGGCCAATGTTCAGCTTTCAGCGCTGTCACACTTTGAATGAGAATTGTGCGGTCATGCGACGTTGTACCCAAATTAATTTTGATCATTTTTTTCCCCTACAAATAGAGCTTTCTTTTGGTGGTATCTGATCACCTCTGCGGTTTTTATTTTTTTGCACTATAAACAAAAGAAGAGCGACAATTTTGAAAAAGAAAAAACACAATATTTATTACTTTTTGCTATAATAAATATCCCAATTTTTTTTTTAAAACAATTTTTTTCCTCAGTTTAGGTCGATATGTATTCTTCTACATATTTTTGGTAAAAAAAAAAAAATTGCAATAAGCGTATATTGATTGGAGTGCGCAAAAATTATAGCGTCTACAAAATAGGGGATAGAATTATGGCATTTTTTTTTTACTAGTAATGGCGGCGATCTGCGATTTTTGTCAGGACTGCGATAATGCGGTGGACACATCGGACACTTTTGACACTATCTTGGGACCATTCACAATTATACAGCGAACAGTGCTATAAATCTGCACTGATTACTGTGTAAATGTGACTGGCAGGGAAGGGGTTAACACTAGGGGCCGATCAAGGGGTTAAATGTGTTCCCTAGGGAGTGATTCTAACTGTGGGGGGAGGTGTTCCTATGTCCATGCTCTGTGACGAGCAATCGCAGGTGCCCGGTGGACATCGCGGCTGGTCACGCGCATCGGGTCGCCACACTGCAGGGAATCCCAGGACGTCATATGACGGCCGCCCGGAGGGACGAAGGGTTTCTGCGGCTGCCATTTGACAATACGCCGGGCGGGAAGCAGTTAAATCTAAAGGGTTGAATTATTAAAGCAAAAAGGACGATTACTTTGCAAGGGAAGTTGCACTGCAAAGGAATTTTTCCAAGAGCTTATTAAATGTGGTAAGCAAAAAATACCCAAGGAAAAAAAAAAATTATATTTCTTTTTGCACATTATTGGATATTGAAAGTCAGCAGAGCTTCACCTCATTCACTAAGCTCTGGGGAAAATTCCCTCGCAAAGTTCAACCTACTTTGCAAAGTCTTTTTTTTTGTGCAACCCTGCGGGTTAGTACCGAACCGAAGAGCTTGGTACTAACTATGCCAAGTTAGTACAGCCATCTCCCCCGCTGAGCTATTCTGTTCTGACAGGGGGGTGCCCCCCACGCCAGAACATGCCCCTTCGACTAAAGCAGGCCAAACGACCGGTTTCTGTCAGAGCGGCTGCCGTACACACGGGTTGAATGTCAGTGTCAATAGAAACTGCCTAAAATTCAGCCCGTGTGTACGGCCCTTAAGAATTTACTCTGCTTTCCACCATTTGGACCACAATGTTCCCATTTACTATGCAGTCCAGCTGTCCGATTGTTCAGTATTAACAAAATGAGTATTCAGTCTACTAATACAAGTGATTTGTTTACTGATTGTGAGTTACTGACTGAGCAGGCTGATAGCTGCACTGAATAGGCTTTAGTATAACACATCAAACGTCTACTATATGAATGGAGTTGACCAACATTGCATGTAGGCGATGAATACACTTTAAAATACTATAAAGGCTCTGTGTCATTGCCGGGTGAGAGGCTCATCATCAAGAGATCTGCTCATGACACTATTTGCTTACACTGCCCTTGAGTTAGAACTTATGTAAATCATATAAAATGTCACTTACAATGGCTTCATTATGAAGATTCATAGAGGCAAAATTGTATGAGTAGTTGCTGTGCCCCTTAATTTACATAAATAATCAGCAGACATCCTCACCAGCACAATCCAAATTGCTGTGTAAAATTTATCAAACATTGTGTCGGTCTCACTTAAGCCTAGTATACACCGCTAGTTTTTCAGTTGAACGAAAATGCTGTACTAACCATTCAATGTTAGTACAACGATCTCCCCTTCTGTGCTATTGTGTTTTCACTGGGGGACAGCCCCTCCACCCAGTGGCGTAGCGTGGGTTGTCAGCGCCCGGGGCAAGGCAAGTAATTTGCGCCCCCCTGACCTGTGGACTTTTAGCTCTCCCCGAGTCCTATCCCTTCCCTTCCTACAATAGTATTGACCAGCCTGATTCCTACACTGACCACTACACTACACTGACCTACCTGATTCCCACACTGTCCACTACACACTATACTGACCACTACACTGACCTACCTGATTCCTACACTGACCACTACACTGACCACTACACTGACCAGGGCCAGTGCAAGGATTTTTGCCACCCTGTGTGAAACCTAATTTTTACACCCCCATTGGCTCCGCCCCTGACTATACGGTGTAGGTGGAGATTTTTGTGGCGCCTTCCAATGAAGCCCCCCCCCCGCCTTATAGTGGAGGTGTGCTGTGCGGTGTAGTGGAGGTGTGCTGTGCAGTGTACTGGGATTGTGATGTCCAGGATGGCATAGCTGTATGACAGGTGGGGGGAGTGGGCTGGTGTGTGGAAGTCCTGCGGATCTCATTGTTCATAGAACACACAGTAAAGCCTCGTACACACGGCCGAGATTCTCGTAGAAAAAAACATGTCGTTTTTTTCGACGAGATTCTTGGACAAGAAACTTGTCCCGGCCGAGTGTACACACGCTCGATTCAAAGAACCCGCGGTTCTTTGAATGGAGCGTACGTGGTGACGTCATCGACTATGACGAGCATGCGCTCGTCACATTCAATGCCGTCGCCGCCATCTTGGTATACCCTATCTATGCCTAGGAAGCTACCGCGCATGCGTCAAAGTCATTTCGAGCATGCGCGGGCTTCCCGGCGAAAAGGTAAGTGTACACACACACAATTTTCTCGTCAAGAAACAGGCTGACGAGAATCTCGACGAGAAAATAGAGAGCAGGATCTCTATTTTCTCGTCGAGATTCTTGTCGCTTTTCTTGACGAGAAACCATACACACGAACGAATTTCTCGGCAAAAAATCTCTGCCAGCAAGTTTCTTGCTGGTTTTTGCCGAGAAACTCGTTCGTGTGTACGAGGCTTAAGTGTCCATGCCTCCACCCACGTTTCTCTCCTGTCCCTGTGTGTGTTGTACCCTATTTATGGACCCCTCTCAGCTCCCATCCATGGACCCCTCATCTCATGTGACAGTCCCAGCTCCTGTTAATGTCATCTCCTACTGATTCCATGCCCCCCCCCCCCATATGGATGTGACAATCCCAGCTCCACTGATTTCCTCCTGTCCCATTCATGTGTATATAGAAGTGTGTCTTTCCTCTCTTCCCTCCATCTCTCCTCCAGGCTGATCCCCCTGTCCTCTCTATTCCTCTCTTCTCCTCCATCCCTCCTCCAGGCTGATCCCCCTCTCCTCTCTATTCCTCTCTTCTCCTCCATCCCTCCTCCAGGCTGATCCCCCTCTCCTCTCTATTCCTCTCTTCTCCTCCATCCCTCCTCCAGGCTGATCCCCCTCTCCTCTCTATTCCTCTCTTCTCCTCCATCCCTCCTCCAGGCTGATCCCCCTCTCCTCTCTATTCCTCTCTTCTCCTCCATCCCTCCTCCAGGCTGATCCCCCTCTCCTCTCTTCTCCTCCATCCCTCCTCTTGGCTGATCCCCCTCTCCTCTCTTCTCCTCCATCTCTCCTCCAGGCTGATCCCCCTCTCCTCTCTTCTCCTCCATCTCTCCTCCAGGCTGATCCCCCTCTCCTCTCCTCCATCTCTCCTCCAGGCTGATCCCCCTCTCCTCTCCATTCCTCTCTTCTCCTCCATGCTGTGACTTTCCCTCTCCCCTCCACCCCCTAGTGTCCTGTGCTCTATTCCCGGCTCCGTGCTCTCCTTCCTCCCCAGCATTGGCTCAGCCTGCCTGGAAGAGTGTCAGCGGCTGCCCTCCTCCCGATCGCCGGTACCTTGCTGGAGTAATCCGACTCGCCATGTTCGGCACCTGCTTTGCTCTGCAGCCTCTGTTCGGCGATATTCCCCGCCATCATGTTCAATCTCAGGCGCCCTGTGATTGGGCGTATGAGGTCATGTGTGGCGGCGGGGCTGGCCTATCCACGATCGCGGTAGATCCTGGAGTCCCGCCTCCACCCATGTTCAGTCTCCTGCACTCTGTGATTGGACGAAGGCGGGACTCCAGGCTCTACCGCGATCGTGGACAGGCCAGCCCCGCCGCCGCACATGACCTCATACGCCCAATCACAGGGCGCCTGAGACTGAACATGGCGGCGGGCACGGTGACACAGGGACGGGGACACAGTTCATTTAGGAGGCAGCCACTGTGATACATACTGGCGGGCGCCCCCCTAAATGTTGCGCCCGGTGCGACGGCCCCCCCTGCCCCCCCCACGCTACGCCTCTGCCTCCTCCAAACAAACTCTGGTCAGTGCTCACAGCCATTGGCTGAGTGTGCTGATCTGGAGCCAGTCGACTGACCTTTATCGGTCATGAGCCTTCGACAGAAGCCAGCCGAGCGGCCAGCTTCTGTCGGACCAGCTGTCATACACATGGGCCAAATGTTGGACGGTTTCTATTAAACTGGCCAATGCCAGCTGACATTCGGCCTGTGTGTACTAGGCTTTAGGTTGCTGCTTACCTCCACAGTTCAATTTAAATTGGAATTAATATAAAAGAAACAATGCCACATTCCCATACAAGTATATAGCATATAAAGAAAAAGTATAAAAAATGTGATGGCGACTGCGCTGTAATGTGTCAGATAAAGTAAAATTGGGGAGGGGAGAGGAAGTGTAAATGAAAAAACGATGTGGATAGGACAAACACAGGTGAAAAAAGGTGAAAGGGAGGGGGAGGGAAAGGGGAAGGGGCAAATGGGGGAAAATGAGAGACAGAGTGAGTAAGTAATTAGCTGGTATTCCGCTAACTAACAGCGATGTGCAATGTGCACAGTGACACAAAAGTACGTGCACTAATAGAGGACTGATCAGAATATAATCAGAACAACAAAAGAAAAAACTATATAACACAGTGAATAGTAAGGCAATATAAGTGACATATACAACCACTATCTAAATAATCAAAATGTACAGCACGTGTTAAAAAATTAAATCACTAAAACATATTAGTAATCCACAAACATTATCCATAACTGAAAAGGATAGGGTGGATAGGATAAATAGAGTAACACACTCAGTGCATACGTGAACTAAACTGGTAAAGAAAAAACAGTCCCAAAAAAAGTCCTGGTAGTGACTTCCCAATACTTCCAAAAATAACTAATAAGTTTATGGTAAATGGATAATATATGTGAATAAGTTCCCGTCACCAAATGCTTGGAGAAAGTCCTGTGGCATCCACCCTGTGATCACACCTGGCTTACCTCCCTATTGGAGGGGGGGCGGTATGCAGCAACTCTCTGTAGTTAGGGAGGGTATCGCGTCCTTATGGGCTGGTCTTTGTGGCACCGTTAATCATTGGAGTGTATATGAAAAAATACAAACAAAAAGCACATCAATAGCGCAACTTTGTGAGTGCAGCAAGATGGATCACTGGTGCATACATTCACACACTCACTTGTGATGAAGTGAGCGTGGACCTCAATCCAAACGAGCGCCGAGCTCGTGCCAGTGGGAAAAGGGTGTAGCATCTATGGTGCAATCAGTGCATCCCTCAGGTGTCAGCAGCAGCAGTCACAAAGTTGAGATGTACAAAATAAAGGAAGGAAAAATAGTGTGGGTCTGAAACCACTAAGGGCGTTTTAATAAAATCAAAGTAAAAAACTCACATTTAAAAGTCAGAGCGGGGTGTTGAATCCTTACGAGCGGCGAGCTCGTCTCCTCTCAGATCTGCTGGCGGTGTGTCTGTGCTTCCGGTGTGTCTGTGCTTCCGGAAGCACAGACACGCCGCCAGCAGATCTGAGAGGAGACGAGCTCGCCGCTCGTAAGGATTCAACACCCCGCTCTGACTTTTAAATGTGAGTTTTTTACTTTGATTTTATTAAAACGCCCTTAGTGGTTTCAGACCCACACTATTTTTCCTTCCTTTATTTTGTACATCTCAACTTTGTGACTGCTGCTGCTGACACCTGAGGGATGCACTGATTGCACCATAGATGCTACACCCTTTTCCCACTGGCACGAGCTCGGCGCTCGTTTGGATTGAGGTCCACGCTCACTTCATCACAAGTGAGTGTGTGAATGTATGCACCAGTGATCCATCTTGCTGCACTCACAAAGTTGCGCTATTGATGTGCTTTTTGTTTGTATTTTTTCATATACACTCCAATGATTAACGGTGCCACAAAGACCAGCCCATAAGGACGCGATACCCTCCCTAACTACAGAGAGTTGCTGCATACCGCCCCCCCCCTCCAATAGGGAGGTAAGCCAGGTGTGATCACAGGGTGGATGCCACAGGACTTTCTCCAAGCATTTGGTGACGGGAACTTATTCACATATATTATCCATTTACCATAAACTTATTAGTTATTTTTGGAAGTATTGGGAAGTCACTACCAGGACTTTTTTTGGGACTGTTTTTTCTTTACCAGTTTAGTTCACGTATGCACTGAGTGTGTTACTCTATTTATCCTATCCACCCTATCCTTTTCAGTTATGGATAATGTTTGTGGATTACTAATATGTTTTAGTGATTTAATTTTTTAACACGTGCTGTACATTTTGATTATTTAGATAGTGGTTGTATATGTCACTTATATTGCCTTACTATTCACTGTGTTATATAGTTTTTTCTTTTGTTGTTCTGATTATATTCTGATCAGTCCTCTATTAGTGCACGTACTTTTGTGTCACTGTGCACATTGCACATCGCTGTTAGTTAGCGGAATACCAGCTAATTACTTACTCACTCTGTCTCTCATTTTCCCCCATTTGCCCCTTCCCCTTTCCCTCCCCCTCCCTTTCACCTTTTTTCACCTGTGTTTGTCCTATCCACATCGTTTTTTCATTTACACTTCCTCTCCCCTCCCCAATTTTACTTTATCTGACACATTACAGCGCAGTCACCATCACGTTTTTTATACTTTATTGTTCATTTGGACCAGACCCCTCGGTGATTGCTGCAGTATCTCATCCGTTTCCTATCCCTCCCCCTTACCTCCTACCCGTTTCACTACTCAGTTAGCGCAAGGGTTCTTTTTGTTTTATATATAAAGAAAAAGGTTGTTTCAAAAAGTGGGACTTTTGAGTCACATCATCTTATATTAAAACACTACTTTTTATTAAAGTCCACATCCATAAAATGCTCTTCATTTTGTTGTACAAAATATCATAAGATACCACATTACAAAACAAGCATTAATACATGTTCGTGATGTAAAATGTTGTCTCAAAATACTGATTTCTTGTTTTCCAACGCGTTTCATGGACATTATCCACTTCTTCAGGAATGGTAAGTACATTAATTCATCCACAAAATCATCTGTACAAAAATAATAAAAGTGGAACTAAACCCATCAATTTAACTATCTCAAAAACAGCTACACTTAAAGGGGTTGTAAAGGTTCATTTTTTATTTTCTAAATAGGTTCCTTTAAGCTAGTGCATTGTTGGTTCACTTACTTTTTCCTTTGATTTACCTTCTAAATGTTTTTATTCTTTGTCTGAATTTCTCACTTCCTGTTTCTCCTCACTAAACTTCACACCATCATCCGAGTGGTGTGGAGTCAGCCAGAACAGCTTACTGAACAGCTTAAAACGAACCTTTACAACCCCTTTAAGGAACGTTGTGTCAAACTGTCAAGCCATTAAATGGCTGGCCTCCAAACTGATCACATGTGCATGGCATCTGCAGATCAAACAGATACTAAGAAGGCAGTTTTCTTGGCTTTAAAGGATACAAGGATATGTTGTCTATCTTACCAGATCTAATTTTTTTTATTTATTTTTTTATGGTTGAACTGGATGAACTTGTGTCTTTTTTCAACCTGATTAACTATGTCATTTTGGTCTAAAAGACATCCTTCATTATGATGCATAACATTCATAATTGAAAATTAAACTTTTAGATGTGTAAGGGAACTACCTGCTAAGTACTTCTGTTTTCCTGTAGTGCAACTTTCCTTTTGAATTTTGTTTTGAATGCATTCCTGTAGTAAGAATGAAGTTTCCTGCTATTCATTAATGTCTGAAGTTGGGTGGTTGCCTGCAGGAAAGCATTTTACGTTTTTAGAAGATTTTTTTCAGTATTTCATCCTCTGTTGCAGCTCATTGGTTATCTTTCCTATCTCTTCTAGTGCTGGATTATATGTGGTTACTGATTATAACCAGCTATTTGTTTATATTTATTTTTCTCACTTTGTGATAATTGAGATTTTCTTGACATGTTAAGGACAGATGCCCAGTAGTGACCCACCTGATAGACCTAAACCTCCCCAACTCCCAATTGCCCAATAAAACAACTGACAAAGTTGTGGAGTAAAATTGGCCTTGCGGCCTATTTATTTAACCATTTCAAAACTTAAAATAAATAACCATTTTACATAACATCAGACAAACTTTTTCCATATCTTGGTAGTCTTGGAGGCCACGACACAGAACTTGGTCACTGGGACAAAAAACTTATTTAACTTAGGCCTCCAGTCGCAAGACACCGACTCGGAGACAGTACACATGTCCGCAGTGACCTACAATTTTACCCCTTCCTGGTTAAACCCTCGTTGACCGGAAGGTACCCAATAACCCCATATCACAGATGGGTACCACCATTTTACTACCGATAACCCCACACCACGGATGGGTACCACCATTTTACTACCGATAACCCCATCCCACAGATGGGTACCACCATTTTACTAACTATTCCAGCCTTTTTCTCCTCTTCCAGAGACCGAGCACTGCCACAACCGTTCCGACCTCCCAACTGCATACCCCCGCCTAAAACCTAGGGTAGGGTGGGTGGGAAGCTTCTTCCTCTTCTGCTGCAGGACTGACTGTACATCACTTCCTGCTCTCAGACTCTTACACCAGGGAACACCTCCAACCCCCAGGACACCCCCCTTTTCTTAAAGGGAAAACTACCTGCTTTCCTTTTGTCCTGTACTGTCCCACCCTGTCATGCCGTCCCTGCGCCTATCTGTTTCTTTCTTGCTCCGGGACTCTCTTTTTCAGTTTTCAAGGCCCCAGTTCTGACCATCATGCAGCCACCCAACCTCGGACCTAAATGAATAGGCAGAAGACTTAATTCTGACTACAGGGTCACAAACAATAGAACAAAACCTGTGCAGCCACATCAGTCCACTATAAAGTATCACACACACACAACAGGAACCTTCAGTTTTACTGGATCACACTTCTGCCCCTCCAGTAAGGTGGTATAATTTCATTCAATGTAACAAATACAATCATGGATGTTAAACTGGTAAGGTATGTCGGAAAGGACAAAAACAAATGAATGCACATAGACAAACCATAAAAGAACAAAAGGATGATGACTGATTACTGCGCCCCTGTGGGACATCATTTCTCACAGCTAGACCACTGTATCTGTAGCACCCTCCTAGGTAGGTGCTAGAGGAGAGTATAGTTTTTGGGTCTTTCTGCTTACCAGGAAGGCTCTCGGGTAATTTTAGATGCTCTCTGCCTACCAGGGAGCAGGAATCAATTGATAGGGTCTGCTCATGGTGCTCAGGTGCTGCTCATGTTGTCTGAATGTTTCACACTGGTCCAATGGGGGGGCATATTGGACAGTGGGAGTAAACCTGACAAATGAGAGCACAGGAATAGGTACAGCACTGGCTATTGGCAGAGGAAAGTGCCTCAGTCAGGGCCGCTGATAGGCCAGTACAACTGACCCTGTTGTACCGTGCCCGGCCAGCAGGGGGGCCCGGGGCAACCTGAACAGTTAAGTAATTAATGTTAAAAAAATTAAAATAAATCCTCCAGCCATGACCGATCAGAGTTCGTCCCCCACCGGACCGGACACAGTGACAGCCCGCAGCCTCCTCCTGTCCCTCACTGTCGGCTTCCACAGCTTTTACCGATAAGGGAAGGGGGCGCTACTCCCTGCACATACTTCTCGCCTCCACTGTGGATCCTCCATACCCTCCCCCTTGTGAAGAGCCTGGGATTGTCTGTCCCAGTGCAGTGAGTGAAGGGAAAGAAGTTTCAGCAGCATGGAGAACACAGGAAGTAGAAGCAGCAGTGACAGTCTGCCCAGAACTCCATCACAGACATCAGAGCTGTGCACGATTTCCTCCTCCTTCTCTGCAACTGTGAGTCACCCCCTCTCCCCCCCCCCCACAGCTCTGTGTGTACTGTATACTGCTCTGTGTACTGCTCTGTATACTGTGTGTACTGTGTGTACTGTATACTGCTCTGTATACTGTGTGTACTGTATACTGCTCTGTATACTGCTGTGTGTGTTCTGTATACTGCTCTGTATACTGCTCTGTGTGTACTGTATACTGCTCTGTGTGTACTGTATACTGCTCTGTATACTGTTCTGTGTGTACTGTATACTGCTCTGTATACTGCTCTGTGTGTACTGTATACTGCTCTGTGTGTACTGTATACTGCTGTGTGTACTGTATACTGCTCTGTATACTGCTCTGTGTGTATTGTATACGGCTCTGTATACTGCTCTGTGTGTACTGTATACTGCTCTGTGTGTACTGTATACTGCTCTGTGTGTACTGTATACTGCTCTGCAGACTGATATGGGGGGGGGGGTTAAAAAGAAGTAGCTGGCGTCGGCATTGCATCTGACTGTAATAATTTGTGGACACTCACACTCCAGTCCAGGCAGCAGCAGTATCAGGGAAGAAGTGACTCCTTGGGCCCAGCTAACAATTACACAGGTGTGTGCTTGCTTGGGGGGGGGGGGGGGATTCAAGATCTACTACTACTGCAGCAGCAACTATACATTATGGCATTGGCGGCATGGGTGGCACTGTCTGCAGCACAATATGGCATTGGCAGCATGGGTGGCACTATCTGCAGGTAGCACATGCGTTATGGCCCATAACGCATGTGCTGCCTGCAGAGACAGTGCCGCCAATGCCGTAATGTGCTGCAGACAGTGCCACCCATGATGCTAATGCCATAACGCATGTGCTGCCTGCAGAGACAGTGCCACCCACGCTGCCAATGGCATTTTGGCATGGGTGGCAATGTCTGCAGCACAATATGGCATTGGCAGCATGGGTGGCACTGTCAGCAGATAGCACATGTGTTATGGCATTAGCGTTATGGGTGGCACTGTCTGCAGCACATTATGACATTGGCGACATGGGTGGCACTGTTTGCAGCACAATATGGCATTGGCGGCATGGGTGGCACTGTCTGCAGCTAGCACATGCGTTATGGCCCATAATGCATGTGCTACCTGGAGAGAGTGCCACCCATGCCGTAATGTGCTGCAGACAGTGCCACCCATGACGCTAATGCCATAACGCATGTGCTGCCTGCAGAGACAGTGCCACCCATGCTGCCAATGGCATTATGCCATTGGCGGCATGGGTGACACTGTCTGCAGCACAATATGGCATTGGCCATATTGACTTTGTTTCAAGGCAGGGTCTGGGGAGGGGCCAGGGGTGGGGCTGAAGGAGGGACCAGGGACGGGACCAGGGGTGGAGCTGAAGGGGGCCCCGTCAGGTAGGCTGTACGGGGCCCCATGATTTCTATCAGCGGCTCTGGCCTCAGTGCATGCTGGGTGACTGTATATATGCCAAGGGCACATGTTCTCGAGGTCTTTGGCAGAAAAGCGGGATCCCAAAGGGGGGGCGCCTGCCCCTCCTCTGTAGAAGCTGCTATGCGGCCTTAGGTTGCTGACCTGAGGGCCTGAATCTGAGAATAGCTGAAACCCAGATGTCCTACAGAGCTGACTGGAAGAGGGACACGCCAGAAAGAATCTGTTTCGGCCTACAGTGAGTACAGATCTGTGTCATGGGGCCTGTCCTATGAAGGCCACCCCTTCAGCTAGAAGAGTCAGTGGATGGGTGTTAGTCAAAAGGCGTTGCTAGAGAGTGTCCTGAAGTTAAACAGTTTCATTAAATCTGCTGCCAGAGCAAGCAAAGGACTTATTCTTCCCATACAAGTGTTGTATGTGTAGCGCTAACCCCGGAGGAGATGCTTAGTATTTGTTTGCTTCTGCACTCTGCCTCTCAACCTCAGTAACTGTCTCAACCCCTCTGTCACACCTGGTTAGTAATGTTAGTGTAGGACCCAGTAACAAATAGAGAACACAATAATAATAGAGCATGTAATATATTTACCGAGGCCCTGGGTTCCGTCACTTCACCAGCAGTGGTAGTAAATAGAGACTCACACAAGGTTTCAATGAACTACTTGTAAAAGTTTACTATGATGAAGAATGGTGAAGAAAAACATATGAATAACACAAGTTGTGATTGGCAAAGATATTTGTTCAAAACAATAATGTCATACCACTGTATCAAATAGCAACCTGATAAGGGTATATGTGAACAGGTGCACAGTGGAACAGATCCCCAATACTTTAACACCTGTATTGAAGCACCTTCCCACTGAGGCCTCAGCACACAGACCAATGCACACAAAAATTGCACAGACAGTGAACACAGTAATAAAAAACAGTTCCAACTGTATGTTGCTAAATGGCTCCCTCTAGAGTGCAGTTCGAAGTGATACACAATTGTATAGCAGTAAAGCCTTGTGGAAGAATAAAGTAATGGGAGTCTCTCCAGCAGTGGCGTAGCGCGGGTTGTCAGCGCCCGGGGCAAGGCAAGTAATTTGCGCCCCCCTAACCTGCGGACTTTTAGCACTCCCCGAGTCCTATCCCTTCCCTTCCTACAATAGTATTGACTAGCCTGATTCCTACACTGACCACTACACTAACCTACCTGATTCCTATACTGACCACTACACTACACTAACCTACCTGATTCCTATACTGACCACTACACTACACTGACATACCTGATTAATATACTGACCACTACACTACACTGACCTACCTGATTCCTATACTGACCACTACACTACACTAACCTACCTGATTCCTATACTGACCACTACACTGACCTACCTGATTCCTATACTGACCACTACACTACACTGACCTACCTGATTCCTATACTGACCACTACACTAACCACTATACTGACCACTACACTACACTGACCAGGGCCGGTACAAGGATTTTTGCCACCCTAGGTGAAACCTAATTTTGACACCCCCATTGGCTCCGCCCCTGATTATACTGTGTAGGTGGAGATTTTTGTGGCACCTTCCAATGCCCCCCCCGCCTTATAGTGGAGGTGTGCGGTATAGTGGAGGTGTGCTGTGCGGTGTAGTGGAGGTGTGCGGTGTAGTGGAGGTGTGCGGTGTAGTGGAGGTGTGCTGTGCGGTGTAGTGGAGGTGTGCTGTACGGTGTAGTGGAGGTGTGCTGTGCGGTGTAGTGGAGGTGTGCTGTGCGGTGTAGTGGAGGTGTGCTGTGCGGTGTAGTGGAGGTGTGCTGTGCGGTGTAGTGGAGGTGTGCTGTGCGGTGTAGTGGAGGTGTGATGTGCGGTGTAGTGGAGGTGTGATGTGCGGTGTAGTGGAGGTGTGATGTGCGGTGTAGTGGAGGTGTGCTGTGCGGTGTAGTGGAGGTGTGATGTGCGGTGTAGTGGAGGTGTGCTGTGCGGTGTAGTGGAGGTGTGCTGTGCGGTGTAGTGGAGGTGTGCTGTGCGGTGTAGTGGAGGTGTGATGTGCGGTGTAGTGGAGGTGTGCTGTGCGGTGTAGTGGAGGTGTGATGTGCGGTGTAGTGGAGGTGTGATGTGCGGTGTAGTGGAGGTGTGATGTGCGGTGTAGTGGAGGTGTGCTGTGCGGTGTAGTGGAGGTGTGCTGTGCGGTGTAGTGGAGGTGTGCTGTGCGGTGTAGTGGAGGTGTGCTGTGCGGTGTAGTGGAGGTGTGCTGTGCGGTGTAGTGGAGGTGTGATGTGCGGTGTAGTGGAGGTGTGCTGTGCGGTGTAGTGGAGGTGTGATGTGCGGTGTAGTGGAGGTGTGCTGTGCGGTGTAGTGGAGGTGTGCTGTGCGGTGTAGTGGAGGTGTGCTGTGTAGTGGAGGTGTGATGTGCGGTGTAGTGGAGGTGTGATGTGCGGTGTAGTGGAGGTGTGCTGTGCGGTGTAGTGGAGGTGTGCTGTGCGGTGTAGTGGAGGTGTGCGGTGTAGTGGAGGTGTGCGGTGTAGTGGAGGTGTGCTGTGCGGTGTAGTGGAGGTGTGCTGTACGGTGTAGTGGAGGTGTGCTGTGCGGTGTAGTGGAGGTGTGCTGTGCGGTGTAGTGGAGGTGTGCTGTGCGGTGTAGTGGAGGTGTGCTGTGCGGTGTAGTGGAGGTGTGCTGTGCGGTGTAGTGGAGGTGTGATGTGCGGTGTAGTGGAGGTGTGATGTGCGGTGTAGTGGAGGTGTGATGTGCGGTGTAGTGGAGGTGTGCTGTGCGGTGTAGTGGAGGTGTGCTGTGCGGTGTAGTGGAGGTGTGATGTGCGGTGTAGTGGAGGTGTGCTGTGCGGTGTAGTGGAGGTGTGCTGTGCGGTGTAGTGGAGGTGTGCTGTGCGGTGTAGTGGAGGTGTGATGTGCGGTGTAGTGGAGGTGTGATGTGCGGTGTAGTGGAGGTGTGATGTGCGGTGTAGTGGAGGTGTGCTGTGCGGTGTAGTGGAGGTGTGATGTGCGGTGTAGTGGAGGTGTGCTGTGCGGTGTAGTGGAGGTGTGCTGTGCGGTGTAGTGGAGGTGTGCTGTGCGGTGTAGTGGAGGTGTGATGTGCGGTGTAGTGGAGGTGTGCTGTGCGGTGTAGTGGAGGTGTGATGTGCGGTGTAGTGGAGGTGTGATGTGCGGTGTAGTGGAGGTGTGCTGTGCGGTGTAGTGGAGGTGTGATGTGCGGTGTAGTGGAGGTGTGCTGTGCGGTGTAGTGGAGGTGTGCTGTGCGGTGTAGTGGAGGTGTGCTGTGCGGTGTAGTGGAGGTGTGATGTGCGGTGTAGTGGAGGTGTGCTGTGCGGTGTAGTGGAGGTGTGATGTGCGGTGTAGTGGAGGTGTGCTGTGCGGTGTAGTGGAGGTGTGCTGTGCGGTGTAGTGGAGGTGTGATGTGCGGTGTAGTGGAGGTGTGCTGTGCGGTGTAGTGGAGGTGTGATGTGCGGTGTAGTGGAGGTGTGCTGTGCGGTGTAGTGGAGGTGTGCTGTGCGGTGTAGTGGAGGTGTGCTGTGCGGTGTAGTGGAGGTGTGATGTGCGGTGTAGTGGAGGTGTGCTGTGCGGTGTAGTGGAGGTGTGATGTGCGGTGTAGTGGAGGTGTGCTGTGCGGTGTAGTGGAGGTGTGCTGTGCGGTGTAGTGGAGGTGTGATGTGCGGTGTAGTGGAGGTGTGCTGTGCGGTGTAGTGGAGGTGTGCTGTGCGGTGTAGTGGAGGTGTGCTGTGCGGTGTAGTGGAGGTGTGCTGTGCGGTGTAGTGGAGGTGTGCTGTGCGGTGTAGTGGAGGTGTGCTGTGCGGTGTAGTGGAGGTGTGATGTGCGGTGTAGTGGAGGTGTGATGTGCGGTGTAGTGGAGGTGTGCTGTGCGGTGTAGTGGAGGTGTACTGGGATTGTGATGTCCAGGATGGCATAGCTGTATGACAGGTGGGGGGAGTGGGCTGGTGTGTGGAAGTCCTGCGGATCTCATTGTTCATAGAACACACAGTAAGTGTCCATGCCTCTACCCACGTTTCTCTCCTGTCCCTGTGTGTGTTGTACCCTATTTATGGACCCCTCTCAGCTCCCATCCATGGACCCCTCATCTCATGTGACAGTCCCAGCTCCTGTTAGTGTCATCTCCCACTGATTCCATGTGTTCCCCCCCCCCCCCCCCCATGGATGTGACACTCCCAGCTCCACCGATTTCCTCCTGTCCCATTCATGTCTTTCCTCCATCTCTCCTCCAGGCTGCTCCCCCTCTCCTCTCTATTCCTCTCTCTTCTCCTCCAGGCTGCTCCCCCTCTCCTCTCCATTCCTCTCTCTTCTCCTCCAGGCTGTGACTTTCCCTCTCCCGCATTCCTCTCTCCTCCACCCCCTGCTGCCTGCACTCTATTCCCGGCTCCGTGCTCTCCTTCCTCCCCAGCATTGGCTCAGCCTGCCTGGAAGAGTGTCAGCAGGTGCCCTCCTCCCGATCCCCGGTACCTTGCTGGAGTAATCCGACTCGCCATGTTCGGCACCTGCTCTGCTCGGCGATATTCCCCGCCATCATGTTCAATCTCAGGCGCCCTGTGATTGGGCGTATGGGATCATGTGCGGCGGCGGGGCTGGCCTGTCCACGATCGCGGTAGATCCTGGAGTCCCGCCTCCACCCATGTTCAGTCTCCTGCACCCTGTGATTGGGCGAAGGCGTAAACCAAGGATCTACCGCGATCGTGGACAGGCCAGCCCCGCCGCCGCACATAACCTCATACGCCCAATCACAGGGCGCCTGAGACCGAACATGGCGGCAGGCACGGGGACACGGAGACATAGTACATTTAGGAGGCAGCCACTGTGACACATACTGGCGGGCGCCCCCCTAAATGTTGCGCCCGGTGCGACGGCCCCCCTGCCCCCCCCACGCTACGCCAGTGCTCTCCAGTCCCAGTTTGTTCTTCAGATAGCTTAATTATACTGCAGTGTGAGGTGGTGCACGTATTTGTAATCCAAAATAGCAAAGTAAACAGTAACTGTAGAACATAGTGTGATTGATCACTTTGCTGTAAACTATTCCCACTTGTAATTCCTTATGTGAGCGAACAGTACAGCACTGACCTTGCAGCATGGGGAAAGACAACAAGGCCCCAAGATCTGATTGAAACAGGCTCAGATGCAGCACATCCACATCCGTGGAACTACAGGTCTCAGCGGCAGTCTGTACAGCAGGCAATCACTTTTCAATATCACAGTCACTACTTGTATAGGAAGATGCCTTCTCACCAAAATGGATCCCTGCTGTCTGTAGACTCCGTCTGTGTAGATGACACCTCCATGCGGTGTTGCTCCTCCCGATATGCTGGAAGGCAGGTGGCTTCAAAACCTCTGAAGCGCAGGCTGGTCCTCCTGCTCGATCAGCAGGGCTGCCCACAAGGATCCCTCTGTCAGGCGATCCATTCTCTGTTGTAGGCCGCAGGCTCTCCCAGCCCTGGGCACACACACAGCCCTTCTGCTGTGTGTTGAATGGCATCCAGAGAGACTGAAAACAGGCCACACCTGTCCTTTTATCTGCTTACCCAGCAGGCTGTTCTGTGACTTTGCATTGTGGGTTTAAGACTTGGCATTGTGGGTGTGGTAGTTCCCAGCCTGCTTTAACTACACGAGTCACTTCCTCTTTGCACTCCATATCCCACAATGCTTAGCTGTTTACTTTCTTTAAACAGAAGGAAAAAGAAACCTGACATAGTTCCAACGGGAGCCACACCCTTTCTTAAGAATACAATTCATTACTTAAGAGATAACTTTGTTAGTTGACCTGTGTTACACATGGGAAAACAGGAAGTCTGTTACCACATCTAACCTGTGAGGCCGAGTGAGAATTGTCCTCAATTGTAATTAGTTACAGTTAGAGTATCCCACTATTCCCTTCCCTATATCCAAGTTCCAACAATAAATGCAAAAAAAACAAACCCCTGGATTGATTATTGGAAACGAGCGAGTAGGAGAACGGGCAGTTGTGTGAAAACTAGTAACTGGCTGCAAGATAAAAAGTGGAAAAGCCCAGGGAACACTATACACAGCAATCCCTACGGGGCAGTGCTACATATGGAATACTGAATGTTTTGGTTCTTAAGGGAAAACTGTAAAAAATCTCAGGAAAGAAAAAGTTTTGACTATAAATAATAATTCTGCTTGACACATGAGATAATTAACTGAGTATGGGCTATCAAATAGTTTTATGATGATTTTTGCCTCTGTGACACTACCCCTTCCTTCCCATTTCAGAGCCCCCTTCTCTACTCCTTATGTGACGAAATTGCAATTTTTTTTTATTACTGTGTGTGTGTACGAGTGTGTATTTTACCACAGATCATTGTCTTTGTACATTTTTTCACAACATTTTGCTAAACCTTTGTGTATCAATACTGCTTGGACTTACAAGAAGGGGGTAAACTCCAAAAAATGTAATGTGACACAATATCCTTATTCCCCAAAAATAATCAATACACATCTACGCCCTTTAATCAAATTTTTATTAAATAATTTCTTACTATGTTTTTCTGCCTTCTTGTGATGTCCTCCCGAATCTCTTCTGTTACCACTCACCTCTGTTTGTTTGGAAAGATCAGTGCACATTAGTCATGTACAGTGTTCTGGGCATGCTACAAATCCCATAGTCCATAGTCCCTAGTTCATCTCAGGAACAAACAAGAGGGGGTGGCTACATTCCTACCTACAAGGGGCTACAAGGGGATAATAGAGAATGAACGTAGCCACCTTCCAACATCCAACAGCAACTCAGATCACAGTGGCAAAAAAAAGGAGCAGTTGAAGGTAAAAAATTCATACTTGAAAATATTTTTTTTTGAACAGTTTTGTGTCACTTTAACTAGTTTTTGCAAATAAAAAAAAATCACAGAAAATATTCAACTGTGTTGTTTCAAGGTTTTTGTGAGTGGAATGATAGATTCACAATTTGGTTGGAAAGATGTTTTTTCTTTATCCAAAGGATAGATTTTAAAGAGATAGGTGGGAATAAATGTTCAAATAAGAGCCAGTCTTTGAGGGAGAAATATACATTCCAGTCAACTATTCTGGCTAGACGACAGGCCCAAAAGTATTTTTTAACTTCTGGTAATCTAAAGCTGCCTAATGCCGCGTACACACGGCCGGACTTTTGACCGGGCAAAACCTGGAATTTCCGACAGAAAAATAGAGAACCTGCTCTCTCTCCAAGTCCGTCGGAAATTCCGACAGCAAAAGTCCGATGGGGCATACACACAGTCGGAAAATTTGATGAAAAGCTCCCATCAAACTTTTTTCATCGGAAATTTCCGACCGTGTGTATGCGGCATTAGTGTTTCAGGAGTATAAGAACCGGTTCACACCTGTGAGGGGGTTAGCTCGGCAGCGGGTGTGTGTGACCCCCGGGATGGGCTCCCCACACAAAACAGGCCCAGCAAACGGAGGTTGTGGTTTTCAAAATCAAAAAAAGGTGCGGTTTATTTTCTATTTACAGTGACAAAACACAGCAAAGCAAAAGAAACATAACCAAAATAAATCCTGGTCAAGTTGACCTCTGACCAAACATACAGGTTTCCTAACTAACAACTGGGATCAGCCTAGTGCTGTCCTAGTCCCTAAGTCCCTGGTTTAGTAAAAGTCCAAACAAATAGCCACACAGGCTTTGCCTCACCGCACAGGGGTTCACTCTCCCTAGACAGTCCACACAGGTCTGGTTCCAGGCATGAGCTAACATCTAATGAAGCTGGGAGTTCTTATAGAGGCCTAAATGAGCTGACAAGGTTCAGCTGGTCTCCTCATCTCTGTCTGCACGACGCCCCACACTCTCCCTAGAGGTATGAGTCATCCATGAGCCCACTAGCCTTATACAACTCTCCACCTAGTTGTATAAGTCGGCGTAAAGCCTGAATCTGGGCGAAATATATCTACCCCCCTGGATGCAACCAGGTGACTTTACCTTCCTGCTGTCACATACCCCCCCCCTCTTGTTTTAACCTCGGGGTTGGAACACCAGCAATCAGGCATTCATGTACTCGAGACAAAGCATCCACATTCCCCATTTGAACGCCAGGGCGATGCTTTACTGTGAAGTTGAATTCCTGGAGGGCCAGGAACCACCTATTCACTCTTCTATTTGTTTCCTTGTTTTGAGCCATCCACTTTAACGGAGCGTGATCCGTAACCATGTCAAAGTGCCTACCTAGCAGGTAGTACCGAAGGGAATCTAGAGCCCACTTCACCGCTAAACACTCCTTTTCAACGGTGGCGTAATTTACCTCATGGGACTTCAACTTCCTGCTGAGGTAAATGACTGGGTGCTCTTCCCCGTTCCAGACCTGGGACAATACTGCTCCTAACCCCACATCTGACGCATCACTTTGTACGACAAAGTCTTTAGAGAAGTCGGGTGAGTACAACACTGGCTGGCTACATAAGGCTTGTTTCAAGAATTGGAATGCTGCCTCAGCCTCGGGGGTCCATTTAATCATGACCGACCCTTTCCCCTTCGTCAGGTTGGTTAGGGGCACAGCCTTAGAAGCAAAGTGGGGAATGAATCGCCGATAATACCCAGCGATTCCCAGAAAGGCTCGTACCTGCTTCTTGCTGTTGGGACGTGGCCAACTCTGGATGGCCTCGACTTTGTTGAGTTGGGGTTTTATTACTCCCCTCCCAATGGTGTACCCAAGATATTTGGCCTCCTCCTGCCCAATGGTACACTTCTTGGGGTTAGCCGTAAACCCCGCTTCCCGAACAGAGTCCAGGACTGCTTGCACTTTTGGCAGATGTGAGGCCCAATCTGTGCTATGGACAATTACGTCATCCAGGTAAGCCGCAGCATACTTCCGATGGGGCCTCAGCATCTGGTCCATTTTCCGCTGGAATGTGGCCGGCGCATTCTGTAACCCGAACGGCATTCTTTTATATTGGAACGCCCCGTCTGGGGTTACAAATGCGGTTTTCTCTTTGGCCGACTTGGCCAGGGGGATTTGCCAATACCCTTTTGTGAGGTCAAGAGTCGTCATGTATCGGGCTGTTCCCAGCCGGTCGATCAACTCATCTATACGTGGCATGGGGTAGGTGTCAAATTTTGTAACTTTGTTCAACTGACGAAAATCGTTACAAAATCGCCAGCTCCCATCCGGTTTAGGCACCAACACGATGGGACTAGACCAATCACTTTGGGACTCCTCTATCACCCCTAAGTTCAGCATTTTCTGTACTTCCTCCCGTATTGCCTCCCGTCGAGCCTCTGGGATCCGATAGGGTTTTAACTTCACCCTTTCACCGGGCGGGGTAATGATGTCATGCTCTACCCCAGATGTTTGTCCCGGCAGCTCAGAGAATACCTCCTTGTTGCGAAGCACAAACTCCTTAACCTCCTGTTGTTGGGGTTGTGACAAGGTGGCTGCTATTCCAACCTCAGGAATCACGCAACCAGTTTGAGCTGGTGACCAAGTGTCTGCGACTAGGGACTCTCTATCCCTCCAGGCTTTCAACAGATTAACGTGATAGATCTGTTCGGGCTTTCGCCTTCCTGGTTGTCTGACCTTGTAATTCACTTCGCTCACTTTTTCCATTATCTCGTAGGGGCCTTGCCATTTGGCAAGGAATTTACTTTCAACCGTAGGGACAAGTACCAATATCCTATCCCCCGGGGAAAAGGTACGGGTCTTGGCTCCACGGTTGTACACTCTCTGCTGTGCCAACTGCGCTTGGGCCAAATGTTCCTTCACGATGGGCATTACCTGTGCAATTCGATCTTGCATCAGGGCGACATGCTCAATCACACTCCTGTGGGGAGAACTCTCACTTTCCCAAGTTTCCTTGGCAATATCCAACAGCCCTCTTGGGTGTCTCCCATACAGTAACTCAAAGGGGGAGAATCCCGTAGAGGATTGGGGCACCTCCCTAATAGCAAACATCAAATAAGGAAGTAAACAGTCCCAATCCTTTCCATCTCTATCCACCACTTTCTTCAACATTTGTTTTAGGGTTTTGTTGAATCTTTCAACCAGCCCATCGGTTTGGGGGTGATACACAGACGTACGCAATTGCGTCACTTTGAACAATTTACACAGCTCTTTCATAACCCGGGACATAAAGGGTGTACCTTGGTCCGTAAGCAGTTCTTTACAAATACCCACCCGGCTAAAAACAAGAGATAGCTCTTTGGCTATGGTTTTGGCCGAGGTATTTCGGAGAGGGATCGCTTCTGGATAACGGGTGGCATAGTCCATTATAACTAATATGTACTGGTGCCCCCTAGCGGACTTGATTATAGGACCTACCAAATCCATGGCGATCCTCTCAAACGGGACCTCAATGATGGGTAGAGGGACCAGCGGGCTACGGAAATGTGGCATCGGGGCCAACCTCTGACACACAGGGCAGGAGGAACAATAATTTTCTACGTCCTTCATCACCCCCGGCCAATAGAATCTCTGTAATACCCTCTCTCGGGTTTTCTCTGTCCCCAGATGACCTCCAAGAATGTGCCCATGGGCCAACTCCAACACCAACTTCCTGTAAGGTTTGGGCACCACAAGCTGCTCAACGGTTTCTTCTGCCCTTTTTGCCACCCGATACAGTAGGTCCTTCTCTACGCTGAAGTATGGGTAAGTGCAGGTATTATCTGGGTTCACTAACTCACCATCTATTTTCACTACGTTTTCCCGTGCCTTTATTAGGGCGGGGTCTTTCAACTGTTCTGTGGCAAAGTTTTCCCTGTGAACCTCAAGATCAGAAAACTCCACAGACGGTAGGTTTTCGTCTGAGGAGGTGGGCTCCTCTCCAGTTTCTTGAGTCTCCCCTGCCAATACTGATAAGGGAAATTCCGGAGAGTCCTCACCACTCTCAGGGGAGTTCTGGCTATCACATTCCTGGTACATAGGGGCACCAGTGAGGGGCTCAGGATCATCCCACAGTTCCCAGAACTTCGGAAAATCCCTTCCCACAATGGCGTCATGCGGTAACTGAGATACTAAGCCCACTGGATGAGAGAGGGTACCTTTGGGGGTCTCGAAACACACTGTAGTCACTGGATACTCTCGGGTGTCCCCATGCACACAAATAACAGCTACCTTGCTATTCCCAGAGACCTCTGTTTTAACTAACTCAGCCTTTATCAGGGTCACAAGGCTACCTGAATCCAGCAATACCACAACATTTCTACCATTAACACACATTTTGCATAAATGTTTCTCAGTTCCTCGAATGGCAGTGCATGCGACTGTCGCACACAGCGACTGACGTCTGCCCGTCAGAAAGTCACACTGCATGGGTTCCTCCACAACCGGGCAATTGGCTGCAATATGTCCCGCTTGCCGGCAGCGGTAGCAAACGATCCTTCTTGCGGCCTCTTGAGCCGCTGATTTCCCAGGCTGTTCTCGCCAAACTTGGGGTAGAGCTCCCACCCTCTCACTCTCTCCACCCTCACCCCTTGGAATCCTCTTATCCGCCCCTGGGGATGGTCTGGTCTTAGGGTGGAAAGTCCGAGTGTCTCTGGAAGAGGCCGTCAGGTTCTCTGTAGCCAAGTATTTCTCCACACGATCCACAAGACCATCGGCCGTCTCTGGGTCTCCATGGCTTACCCACTTTTGGATGGCAGTAGGAAGAGCTCTCAAAAACCGATCCATTACAACACGTTCCACAATCTTTGGTGCGGACAAAGTCTCTGGCTGTAGCCACTTTCTGCTCAGGTGAATGAGATCATACATTTGAGACCTGGGGGGTTTTCCAAGCTGGAAAGTCCAGTTATGCACACGCTGAGCCCGGACAGCCTGGGTGACACCCAGCCTTGCCAATATTTCAGCTTTTAGCATCACATAGTCTATTGCTTGGTTAGGCTCTAGGTCATAGTAAGCTTTCTGCGATTCACCAGTTAACAGAGGAGCCACCAGTCCAGCCCACTGCTCCTCAGGCCACTTTTCTCTTTCAGCGGTCCTTTCAAATGTGGTCAAAAATACCTCTGGATCATCCTCTCCAGTCATTTTTGTCAATAAACGACTCACCCCAAAGGACGCGGTATTAGTGGGACGGCTTTCCTCACTGGTCTGCGGACGTTGCTGCATTACTGCTTCCATCTGTTGTTGTAGTCTCTGCTCTTGCTTCTGCAACAGGTCTATGAAGCGGGCCTCAGATTGCTGCTGGGCTCGTTGCTGAGCCTCCAGACTCTGTTGCAAAGTTGCGTTTGTCTGCTGCTGGGCTGCAAGGCTCCTTTGCAAACCTGCATTTGTCTGCTGTTGATTGGCATTTGCTAGAGCCAGCTGCTTCAGTATCTCCTCCATGCTGGCTTAAAAAAAACTGCCACTGGTTCTCCACCAACTGTGAGGGGGTTAGCTCGGCAGCGGGTGTGTGTGACCCCCGGGATGGGCTCCCCACACAAAACAGGCCCAGCAAACGGAGGTTGTGGTTTTCAAAATCAAAAAAAGGTGCGGTTTATTTTCTATTTACAGTGACAAAACACAGCAAAGCAAAAGAAACATAACCAAAATAAATCCTGGTCAAGTTGACCTCTGACTAAACATACAGGTTTCCTAACTAACAACTGGGATCAGCCTAGTGCTGTCCTAGTCCCTAAGTCCCTGGTTTAGTAAAAGTCCAAACAAATAGCCACACAGGCTTTGCCTCACCGCACAGGGGTTCACTCTCCCTAGACAGTCCACACAGGTCTGGTTCCAGGCATGAGCTAACATCTAATGAAGCTGGGAGTTCTTATAGAGGCCTAAATGAGCTGACAAGGTTCAGCTGGTCTCCTCATCTCTGTCTGCACGACGCCCCACACTCTCCCTAGAGGTATGAGTCATCCATGAGCCCACTAGCCTTATACAACTCTCCACCTAGTTGTATAAGTTGGCGTAAAGCCTGAATCTGGGCGAAATATATCTACCCCCCTGGATGCAACCAGGTGACTTTACCTTCCTGCTGTCACACACCACAAATAGCACAGGAAAGCGCTGTGCATTCTTGTGCGATTCACATGTAATTCGGGCGCAGTGTAATTTCATCCTATTCATTTGAATGAGCTGAAATCGCACTGGACCACACCAAAATTAGTGCATGCACTATAATAAAAAACGCTGCTACTACTGTACCATGCGATCTGGTGCAGGCAAAACACACTGCATTTGTGACCTACATTTGGGGTATCATTAAGTTAACACTGACACCTGCTGCAGATTGCAAGTGCACTGCGTATTTAACATTTCTCGTTCTGGTGTGAACTGGCTCTTATGCCTTGTACACACGATCGGATTTCCGATGGAATAAAATCCGATGGAATTTTCCGTCGGAATTCCGATGAAGCTGACTTCCATCAGTCTTGCATACACACTGTCAGACTAAATTCCGACTGTCCAAAACGCGGTGACGTAAAACACTACGACGAGCCGAGAAAAATTAAGTTCAATGCTTCCGAGTATGCGTCGACTTGATTCTGAGCATGCGTGGATTTTTCTCCGATGGAATTCCATACAGACGATCGGAATTTCCCATATGATTTGTTTCCATCGAAAAAATTTAAAACATGTTCTATATTTTTACTCCGATGGGGCCCACACACGATCGGAATTTCCGATGAAACAAGTCCATCGGATTTTATTCCATCGGTAATCCGATGGTGTGTACAAGGCATAAGGGTTCGGAAGTTCAAAAAAAAGAAAATTGAAGAACTTTGTTTGAAGTGAGAAGAAAAAAGCATGGGGCAGGGAAATAGCAATGGTTTTGAATAAAGAAGCCTAGGTAGAGCATTCATTTTTAAAACTGTTGCTCTCCATAACCAGAAAAAGTTGAAATAATCCTAGGGTTTCACAGCAGCTTGGATAGAGGCAATGACGTGACCGTAGTTTAAAGAATTATTGCTTTTTTGTTTTATATATTGGACCACCTTCTTTTCCAATCACTTTTTCCAGACTTGAATTAAACATGCATGGCATGGCAAGACATTCCTTATTCACTCTACCACATACTATAATTTCTAGTGGCGTCACTTGGGTTGGTGTCACCTGGTGTGGAAAGACATGGTGACACCATGTTTTACCGCACTGACACATTTGCGTGACTTTCCCCCCTAGCCTGCCACAGTGCTCTGTCCTGCTGCTGCGGAGTGACAGAAGGATAAAGCAGTAGAAACTGGGCAGGCTAGCGCATTGGGCTCTGTCCTGTCTAGCGGGCAACAGAGCCATGCAGGGCGCTGGGCAGGCTAGTTTCGGGCTGGAAGCCCGCGGTCACGGTGTGCACTCCAAACCGACCCCTGTAAATGATGCGGTCGGTGTGGGCGTGCCAATCTGTGCACTGTCATGGATGAGATGGATGGTGTCACCCCTCTGGCGGGTGTTACCCGGGTGCGGTCCTGATAATTTCTCTTGAGTTTTGGTCCTTGCACTTTTACTATGCTCCTTATATCTGTCACAGTCATCTTCACTAGACTTAGTAGGGATTCTAAACTTCTGTACTGTTTTATATTATGTTTACCTTCTTTTACCATGAGAACTATTATCAATTAACAGATTGTGTTCAGTTGGTATTATAGTCACCATATTTTTGACCATACATTAACAATAAATTCTGCCACATGGACAACCTGTTCTCCTGAAGACCACACTGACTGCCTCAGGTTTTTAAAAGCATAGTTTTAATGATGAAAGATTATGTCTAAATATTGTGAGGGGGCTAGCTCGGCAGCGGGTATGTGTGACCCCCGGGATGGGCTCCCCACCCAAAACAGGCCCAGCAGACGGAGGTTGTGGTTTTCAAAATCAAAAAGGTGCGGTTTATTTTCTATTTACAGTGACAAAAACACAGCAAGGCAAAAAAAACATAAACAAAATAAATCCTGGTCAACTTGACCTCTGACTAAACTTACAGGTTTCCTAACTAACGACTGGGATCAGCCTAGTGCTGTCCTAGTCCCTGGTTTTAAATGTCCAAGCAAAATATAGCCACACAGGCTTTCTCTCACCGCACAGGGGTTCACTCTCCCTAGACAGTCCACACAGGTCTGCTTCCAGGCATGAGCTAACATCTAATGAAGCTGGGAGTTTTTTATAGAGGCCTAAATGAGCTGACAAGCTTCAGCTGGCCTCATCAACTCCCTGTCTGCACGACGCCCAGCCCTCTCCCTAGAGGTATGAGTCATCAATGAGCCCACTAGTCTCAGCTGGGCTTATACAACTCTCCACCTAGCTGTATAAATCGGCGTAAAGCCTGAATCTGGGCGAAATATATCTACCCCCCTGGATGCAACCAGGTGACTTTACCTTCCTGCTGTCACATACCCCCCCCTCTTGTTTTAACCTCGGGGTTGGAACACCAGCAATCAGGCATTCATGTACTCGAGACAAAGCATCCACATTCCCCATTTGAACGCCAGGGCGATGCTTTACTGTGAAGTTGAATTCCTGGAGGGCCAGGAACCACCTATTCACTCTTCTATTTGTTTCCTTGTTTTGAGCCATCCACTTTAACGGAGCGTGATCCGTAACCATGTCAAAGTGCCTACCTAGCAGGTAGTACCGAAGGGAATCTAGAGCCCACTTCACCGCTAAACACTCCTTTTCAACGGTGGCGTAATTTACCTCATGGGACTTCAACTTCCTGCTGAGGTAAATGACTGGGTGCTCTTCCCCGTTCCAGACCTGGGACAATACTGCTCCTAACCCCACATCTGACGCATCACTTTGTACGACAAAGTCTCTAGAGAAGTCGGGTGAGTACAACACTGGCTGGCTACATAAGGCTTGTTTCAAGAATTGGAATGCTGCCTCAGCCTCGGGGGTCCATTTAATCATGACCGACCCTTTCCCCTTCGTCAGGTTGGTTAGGGGCACAGCCTTAGAAGCAAAGTGGGGAATGAATCGCCGATAATACCCAGCGATTCCCAGAAAGGCTCGTACCTGCTTCTTGCTGTTGGGACGTGGCCAACTCTGGATGGCCTCGACTTTGTTGAGTTGGGGTTTTATTACTCCCCTCCCAATGGTGTACCCAAGATATTTGGCCTCCTCCTGCCCAATGGTACACTTCTTGGGGTTAGCCGTAAACCCTGCTTCCCGAACAGAGTCCAGGACTGCTTGCACTTTTGGCAGATGTGAGGCCCAATCTGTGCTATGGACAATTATGTCATCCAGGTAAGCCGCAGCATACTTCCGATGGGGCCTCAGCATCTGGTCCATTTTCCGCTGGAATGTGGCCGGCGCATTCTGTAACCCGAACGGCATTCTTTTATATTGGAACGCCCCGTCTGGGGTTACAAATGCGGTTTTCTCTTTGGCCGACTTGGCCAGGGGGATTTGCCAATACCCTTTTGTGAGGTCAAGAGTCGTCATGTATCGGGCTGTTCCCAGCCGGTCGATCAACTCATCTATACGTGGCATGGGGTAGGTGTCAAATTTTGTAACTTTGTTCAACTGACGAAAATCGTTACAAAATCGCCAGCTCCCATCCGGTTTAGGCACCAACACAATGGGACTAGACCAATCACTTTGGGACTCCTCTATCACCCCTAAGTTCAGCATTCTCTGTACTTCCTCCCGTATTGCCTCCCGTCGGGCCTCTGGGATCCGATAGGGTTTTAACTTCACCCTTTCACCGGGCGGGGTAATAATGTCATGCTCTACCCCAGATGTTTGTCCCGGCAGCTCAGAGAATACCTCCTTGTTGCGAAGTACAAACTCCTTAACCTCCTGTTGTTGGGGTTGTGACAAGGTGGCTGCGATTCCAACCTCAGGAATCACGCAACCAGTTTGAGCTGGTGACCAAGTGTCTGCGACTAGGGACTCTCTATCCCTCCAGGCTTTCAACAGATTAACGTGATAGATCTGTTCGGGCTTTCGCCTTCCTGGTTGTCTGACCTTGTAATTCACTTCGCTCACTTTTTCCATTATCTCGTAGGGGCCTTGCCATTTGGCAAGGAATTTACTTTCAACCGTAGGGACAAGTACCAATATCCTATCCCCCGGGGAAAAGGTACGGGTCTTGGCTCCACGGTTGTACACTCTCTGCTGTGCCAACTGCGCTTGGGCCAAATGTTCCTTCACGATGGGCATTACCTGTGCAATTCGATCTTGCATCAGGGCGACATGCTCAATCACACTCCTGTGGGGAGAACTCTCACTTTCCCAAGTTTCCTTGGCAATATCCAACAGCCCTCTTGGGTGTCTCCCATACAGTAACTCAAAGGGGGAGAATCCCGTAGAGGATTGGGGCACCTCCCTAATAGCAAACATCAAATAAGGAAGTAGACAGTCCCAATCCCTTCCATCTCTATCCACCACTTTCTTCAACATTTGTTTTAGGGTTTTGTTGAATCTTTCAACCAGCCCATCGGTTTGGGGGTGATACACAGATGTACGCAATTGCGTCACTTTGAACAATTTACACAGCTCTTTCATAACCCGGGACATAAAGGGTGTACCTTGGTCCGTAAGCAGTTCTTTACAAATACCCACCCGGCTAAAAACAAGAGATAGCTCTTTGGCTATGGTTTTGGCCGAGGTATTTCTGAGAGGGATCGCTTCTGGATAACGGGTGGCATAGTCCATTATAACCAATATGTACTGGTGCCCCCTAGCGGACTTGATTATAGGACCTACCAAATCCATTGCGATTCTCTCAAACGGGACCTCAATGATGGGTAGAGGGACCAGCGGGCTACGGAAATGTGGCATCGGGGCCGACCTCTGACACACAGGGCAGGAGGAACAATAATTTTCTATGTCCTTCATCACCCCAGGCCAATAGAATCTCTGTAATACCCTCTCTCGGGTTTTCTCTGTCCCCAGATGACCTCCAAGAATGTGCCCATGGGCCAACTCCAACACCAACTTCCTGTAAGGTTTGGGCACCACAAGCTGCTCAACGGTTTCTTCTGCTCTTTTTGCCACCCGATACAGTAGGTCCTTCTCTACGCTGAAGTATGGGTAAGTGCCAGTATTATCTGGGTTCACTAACTCGCCATCTATTTTCACTACGTTTTCCCGTGCCTTTATTAGGGCGGGGTCTTTCAACTGTTCTGTGGCAAAGTTTTCCCTGTGAACCTCAAGATCAGAAAACTCCACAGACGGTAGGTTTTCGTCTGAGGAGGTGGGCTCCTCTCCAGTTTCTTGAGTCTCCCCTGCCAATACTGACAAGGGAAATTCCGGAGAGTCCTCACCACTCTCAGGGGAGTTCTGGCTATCACATTCCTGGTACATAGGGGCACCAGTGGGGGGCTCAGGATCATCCCACAGTTCCCAGAACTTCGGAAAATCCCTTCCCACAATGGCGTCATGCGGTAACTGAGATACTAAGCCCACTGGATGAGAGAGGGTACCTTTGGGGGTCTCGAAACACACCGTAGTCACTGGATACTCTCGGGTGTCCCCATGCACACAAATAACGGCTACCTTGCTATTCCCAGAGACCTCTGTTTTAACTAACTCAGCCTTTATCAGGGTCACAAGGCTACCTGAATCCAGCAATACCACAACATTTCTACCATTAATACACATTTTGCATAAATGTTTCTCAGTTCCCCGAATGGCAGTGCATGCGACTGTCGCACACAGCGACTGACGTCTGCCCGTCAGAAAGTCACACTGCATGGGTTCCTCCACAACCGGGCAATTTGCTGCAATATGTCCCGCTTGCCGGCAGCGGTAGCAAACGATCCTTCTTGCGGCCTCTTGAGCTGCTGATTTCCCAGGCTGTTCTCGCCAAACTTGGGGTAGAGCTCCCACCCTCTCACTCTCTCCACCCTCACCCCTTGGAATCCTCTTATCCGCCCCTGGGGATGGTCTGGTCTTAGGGTGGAAAGTCCGAGTGTCTCTGGAAGAGGCCGTCAGGTTCTCTGTAGCCAAGTATTTCTCCACGCGATCCACAAGACCATCGGCCGTCTCTGGGTCTCCATGGCTTACCCACTTTTGGATGGCAGTAGGAAGAGCTCTCAAAAACCGATCCATTACAACACGTTCCACAATCTTTGGTGCGGACAAAGTCTCTGGCTGTAGCCACTTTCTGCTCAGGTGAATGAGATCATACATTTGAGACCTGGGGGGTTTTCCAAGCTGGAAAGTCCAGTTATGCACACGCTGAGCCCGGACAGCCTGGGTGACACCCAGCCTTGCCAATATCTCAGCTTTTAGCATCACATAGTCTTTTGCTTGGTCAGGCTCCAGGTCATAGTAAGCCTTCTGCGATTCACCAGTTAGCAGAGGAGCCACCAGTCCAGCCCACTGCTCCTCAGGCCACTTTTCTCTTTCAGCAGTCCTTTCAAATGTGGTCAAAAATACCTCTGGATCATCCTCTCCAGTCATTTTTGTCAATAAACGACTCACCCCAAAGGACGCGGTATTAGTGGGACGGCTTTCCTCACTGGTCTGCGGACGTTGCTGCATTACTGCTTCCATTTGTTGTAGTCTCTGCTCTTGCTTCTGTAACAGGTCTATGAAGCGGGCCTCAGATTGCTGCTGGGCTTGTTGCTGAGCTTCCAGACTCTGTTGGTGAGCTTGCTGCTGGGCTGCAAGGCTCTGTTGATGAGCTTGCTGCTGGGCTGCGAAGTTCTGTTGTTGAGCTGCAAGGCTCTGTTGATGAGCTGCAAGGCTCTTTTGCAAACCTGCATTTGTCTGCTGTTGATTGGCATTTGCTAGAGCCAGCTGCTTCAGTATCTCCTCCATGCTGGCTTAAAAAAAACTGCCACTGGTTCTCCACCAACTGTGAGGGGGCTAGCTCGGCAGCGGGTATGTGTGACCCCCGGGATGGGCTCCCCACCCAAAACAGGCCCAGCAGACGGAGGTTGTGGTTTTCAAAATCAAAAAGGTGCGGTTTATTTTCTATTTACAGTGACAAAAACACAGCAAGGCAAAAAAAACATAAACAAAATAAATCCTGGTCAACTTGACCTCTGACTAAACTTACAGGTTTCCTAACTAACGACTGGGATCAGCCTAGTGCTGTCCTAGTCCCTGGTTTTAAATGTCCAAGCAAAATATAGCCACACAGGCTTTCTCTCACCGCACAGGGGTTCACTCTCCCTAGACAGTCCACACAGGTCTGCTTCCAGGCATGAGCTAACATCTAATGAAGCTGGGAGTTTTTTATAGAGGCCTAAATGAGCTGACAAGCTTCAGCTGGCCTCATCAACTCCCTGTCTGCACGACGCCCAGCCCTCTCCCTAGAGGTATGAGTCATCAATGAGCCCACTAGTCTCAGCTGGGCTTATACAACTCTCCACCTAGCTGTATAAATCGGCGTAAAGCCTGAATCTGGGCGAAATATATCTACCCCCCTGGATGCAACCAGGTGACTTTACCTTCCTGCTGTCACAATATGCAGACATAATCTGTCATCATTATGATTATGTTTTAGGTTTGATCTTGCAGCCCTGATGCAGGGGGAGTGCTGCTGCCGCCAAAACACATTGGCTGTTTTTTACATGATTTATTTACCAACAATTAAAATTATCTTGGAATCTTTCAACTGGTTTTGGTCTGGCATGCATTTCCGTATCTCTGTGGTTTAAGCTAATGTCAGGTGCCCATAGAGGGAAGCCTTGCTGTGTGGGAGCCGCCTCACCAGAGCTTTTGAGCTTGTTTGAAGTTTCCCTTCATCTGGCTGTATAAGTTTGAAAGTTCCCAGCATCTCTTCAGATAGGTTGTTCTAATGGTAGACACAGGGCCTCTTGCAAGGAAACATTAAATTAAACAATATTATACACCAAGGGCATAGTACAGGCGGTCCCTGGGTTACAAACAAGTTAGGGTCTGTAGGTTTGTTCTTAAGTTGAATCTGTTTGTAAGTCGGAACAGGTACATTTTTTAAGTGTAGCTCCAGCCAAAACAAACATTTTTAAGCTTTTTGTATAGCATAGGGAAGGGTTAAAACCCCTGTAACATTTGTTTTTCTGTCTGTGCCCCTGTTCAGAAGATTTCACCTCACTTTCTGTCCCAATGACAATTGGATTTTGAAAATTTTGGGTTGTTGTGGAAACATGGATTGGTGATAAAGCATCAGTAGAGGTACCTTTTTCCCATGATAACTCTAATGCCTCCTACACACGACCGAGAAAACTGCGATGAGAGCTTTTGGCCGGGAATCCCAGCCGTGAGTATGCTCCCTCGCAGTTTTTCCGACAGTACAACTGCCAAAAACCGCCGGCAAAAAAAAAGAGAACCAGCTCTCTTTTTTCCCGTCGGGATTCCCGACTGACTTTTTCCCCGTCGGAAATCCCGGCCGTGTGTACGAGGCATTACAGGAGTGAATTTCCCTTCCTAGGGGTAGATTTCCTCTCACTTCCTGTTTCCTCTCTCCGTTTGTAAGTAGGAGTCGTTTGTAAGTCGGGTGTTTGTAACTAGGGGACCGCCTGTAGTGGTACAGGGAGTCCCAATGAGGTCAATCAAGTAGGCACATAAACTTCAAGAATCAAGTCAAACAAGTACAGACAGTCACACTTTTGAGAAGGGAAGGTGAAGGTAGTAACTTTGTCCATGGCAATTTTTTTTATACTTCTTACGGACACTGTCTGGCGACGTACTTAAGTTTGTACATAGGCAGTACAGCATTAATCAAAGTCTCCCACTAGTTCACAGAGGGGAAAGAGGGAGCAGTCCACTTACATAAAATTTCCTTTTTGGAATAATACATCAAATAGGAAATCAACAACTTAGTATATCTAGGCCTCTGCATATCATCATAAATGCCCAATAATGCCAACTCTGGTGAAATTGGGAGGGACAGCTGAAGACGAACGTTAATGTTACAAAATCTTCATACAGAACATGTGAAAATATGTGCCAATAGATGTCTGAGAGAGTGGGTAGTTAGGGGATTATTGAGGGTAAATTCTGTGCAGCCTCTGGGGAGTGTAGTACACCCAAAGAAGGAACCTCGTCTGGATCAATTTATCTCTAGAGGAGATGACAAGTCTGTCCAAGGTCGGAATATCAGCCCTCCACTGCTCCCACGGTTTATCCATTTTAGGGGATTCCTCACTAAGAAGAGCTATATATAGGGAAGAGAGGGGCTTGGCCAGGGAGTCCTGCAAAAGTAGGTCCATGAAAGGGTCGAAAGGGTCCGTGGCAAGGAAATTGGGAACGAACTGCGTGATGTAACTGAAAATAACAGAAATACATCCACCTAGGTAAACCGAACTTAGCAGACAGATCGAGGAAGGGTCACAAGGTGCCATGCAAGGTGCATAATATCCCAGAGTGTCTTTATATCAATCAATCTGAAGCACACAACTGAGGGTCAATTAGCAGTCTAACATGTGGTAGGGAGGGGTTTCCCCACAATGGCTGGTATGAGGACCAAAGATCAGGTTTCAGGAAAGGTTCATATTCTTTAGTTTACAGTTGTTTACAGATAATTCCCCTTACAAAGAACCTTATTCAAAAATATTATGTTAATGTTCTTTATAGAAAATTGCATAATTACAAGAATCTATTACATTGTTCCATTACATGTAAGTTCTTGAATATGTATCACTCCTATTCTGTAGTTGCTCATGTCTTCCCTTTACTTAAAGCAGAACTAAAGACAAAACTTTTTTTAATTTTTCATTGAGTAAGGGAGGGTTGTAACCCCTGTCATGTGTATATTTTTACCATCTGTGTCCCATTGGGGAGATTTCCCTTCAATTCCTGTCCCAAAGCCATATCAGGAAGTGAGAGGAAATGCCCCCAAACCCTGCTTGCCACTATGGTCACTAGATGTCCGGACTAGAGATTTAGCCTCCATTACTGTTTTGGAACCACCCTAAATTTGTGATTTTCTTTTATTTTCACTTTTGATGATAATGGTAAACAGGACAAACAGAGAGGGTGAATCTCCCTAACAGGGGCACAGATAGCTCACGGGGTCATTTAACTACACAAGCCAGCCCCACTGCTATGTCAAAGAAGTAGAAAATTCCGAAAACTTACCCACATACGATACATTGCACCTTACAACTGTCTTGACTTTACCATTCATACAATGAATTCAAATGTGGGCATGGCTTTATTTTTGGATAGATCTGGCCTTGGTTTGATCAAAGGTGGTGATTAGTATGCCCTTTAGGGCAGTGGTTCTCAACCTCAGTCCTCAAGTACCCCCAACAGGCCATGTTTGCAGGTTTTTCATTTATCTTGCACAGGTGCTTTAAATCAGAGTCAATGGCTTGGTATTTTGGACAGCTATTTTATCTAAGAGAAATTCCCAAAACATGGCCTGCTGGGGGTTCTTAAGGACTCAGATTGAGAACCACAGCTTTAGGGGCCTTACCTTAACCATAGAAGACTGTGCAACTGTTATGGGGTCTATTAACATGGGGGGGGGGGTGATAGCTGTATGGCTATACAGTGATTTGTGAGGTAGCAACAGTATTGGGAAAATATGTTTAGAATAATAGAATAAATGAATTTGTATAGTTTCAGAATTTCTATTTGCTATGAAAACAATTAGTATTCTGCTTTACTAGAGGACCTGCTTTGAGACAAAGATTAGTCAAACTTGGGGGTCCATTAATGTTTTGCCATGGGGCCCAATTACACATAGTTACACTTTGAAGCTTTGTTCTGTGATGTAGAATGAGTGTGCGGAGGGGGGTGAATACACAGTAAGCCACATTTTGAAAGGCCCTTGCTAAAAGGAAGTTATTTTCTTTTTACTGTATATAAATTAATTATGTTTTGTTTGCATTTTTATCTCCTTAGTGAGCAGACTTTATTAAACCCTCAAGGAGTAGTTGATTTTCTAAATTAATTTAAACAGGATTTTCTCTTTTCAAATAATGTCAATGAAGTATTTGAGCGCATTAACCATAGAACAGTAAAATATGTTAATCCAATTAATAAGCAAAAAAAAATAAAAAAGAAGTTCATTGTTGTTAATCGTTCCCTTCCACAACCTAAATTTGCGAAGTTCACATTTACGTGAAATCACTATTGTTTACATTGCACTTGACAGCAGCTTTAGCAATGTGACAGTTGATGCGTGATTCAGCCGGATAAGGAGAGAGACAGAGTGGAACAGGGAATGCATGTGTTTATGGGTGTCGCTGCATAATGTAAGCCCTGTCATTACAACTGGATGTGCTCAGAGTGAATAGAGAAAGAGGAGGCAGGCAGCCTGGGTAATTACACATAGAATCATTTGAAAGGAATGTGTAACTCACTGTGAGAACAGGGGATGAGAACCACTGTTATAAACATAAACAATGATATTTCATCCAGGAAACATTAGGCTTTTAGGGAACTCTATAGTAGAGGAAGTCTTCAGATAACAGTTTAGATTTTTCCCAATGTTTTTTTTTAATTCTTTATTTTCTGCAAGGCATATACAGTGCGATGTCAGCAAGAAGAACAATGAAATGACAGTAATAATCAACTGTTTACAGTATGTCAGAAAAACAATATATATAAATATATAAAATGTTGTAATCTCTAAAAATATTGTGGATAAACAGTGCATCCGGAAAGCATTCACAACGCTTCACTTTTCCACATTGTGTTATGAGTTACAGCCTTATTCCAAAATGGATTAAATTCATTATTTTCCTCAAAATTCTACAAACAATACCCCATAATGACAACGTGAAAAAAGTTTGTTTGAAATCTTTGCAAATTTATTAAAAATAAAAAAAACGAAAAAAAATGTATTCACAGCCTTTGCTCAATGTTGAAGCACCTTTGGCACCAATTACAGCCTCAAGTCTTTTTGAGTAGGGGAGCGGAGGGAGTTGAGGAGAGCGGCACGGGCACAGCCTGAGTAGTGTTGATGCAGATCCTTCCCACTAGATATTGAGTTATTCGATAAGAGGGTTGAGCTGGAGCCCATGCTGAGTCCTATGTTCATGCATGCATTACACATACAGTGGAACCTCAGTTTATGAGTAACGCGGTTAACGAGCATTTTGAAAGACGAGCAACTTTTTCTTTTTAATTCTGACTCGGTTTGCGAGTGTTGTCTTGCAAAAAGAGCAGAATTCAAGCTAATGGGGCCTGCAGTACCACATTTGGCCTGAGGTGCGGGGGCGCCGGAGCCGAGCAGAACCGAGCGGATCGGAGCCGTTCGGAAATACTCAGTTCCCGGGTGTTTCCGAGCCTTTCTGAGGGTTTCCGAGGTCACCCGAGCTGTCCCCTGGCCTTTCTGAGTGTCAGGGAAATCCGTCCAACGGCGCCAATCAGCGCCCAATGCGCACGCGCGGCGGAATGATGCTTCGGCGCGTGCGCGGGACGGCGCTTCTACGTCCTCGGGTGCGCGCGCCGACGCAGCGGCGCGCGCGCATGTGCGGCGGCGCACCAATAGGAATCCAGGCGGGCCTATTTAAAGAGACCCAGTTGCACTGACAAGTTGCTGGTTTGTCAGCTTCCCTGTATACCCAAGACTCTGGAAAACTATCTTGAAAATCTCCTTGTGACCCGGACTGGCTTGACTCCTCTGATCTCTCTCCTGGACCTGACCCTCGGCTTGCTATACGGACTTCTGCCTTCTCCTGTGTTTGACCCTCGGCCTGTGACTCGGATCTGCTGCCTGTCTACAATCCTTGACCTCCTGCTTGTACCTTTTGGACTTCCGCGTTTCCTTTGAACTCCTGCCTGGTTCCCGGTATTCTCTGGACTTGTTGCCTTTTACTGTGCTAGACCCCCAGCCAGGACTGTTACCTTGCAATTGCAACCCGGACTCAACCTGCACCGGCTTCCATTATCTCCTGCTGTTTGAACTTTACCAATCCGGCTAGTTCCTGCTTGAAGCCTGTTTCTTCAGTCTACTCAGCACTACCGGACCGTCTACAAGTACCCACCACCTGCCGGTAGCCGGTGCCGCTTCTCGCCATCCACTCCCTGTCTCAACTCCAGGGGGTGGAGTGCGTCAAGTCGCAAAGGTGAACCACTCTCGGCATCTCGGCCTCGGTAAGTACATACCTTTACAGTACAAACCAGCCAGATGTCTGAGGCCGACAGGGTGCGTTCACCGTTCGAGACCCTATGTCAGCAAGTCACCGCACTAACCGATGCGGTTCAGAAATTACAAGAAGGTTATGTCCAAATGGATGGCCGCTTTCAGCTACTTACTGGAGCTACAGGACCAGCATCACCAGCTGCTACCGTTGCCAATGTTGCCTCCACGTCTCAAAATCAGGCAAATCCCACCGTAGTAATGGCTACCCCTGAACCCAGGGTCCCCCTGCCTGAGCGATTTTCTGGCGTCCGTAAGAAATATCGGGCTTTCAAAAATGCATGTTCTCTTTACTTCGCCCTTCAACCCAGGACTTTCTCTTCAGAAGTGGTAAAGGTGGGGTTCGTCATCTCCCTTCTAACCGACGAACCTCAGGCCTGGGCCCATGGCCTGATGGAGCAAAGCAGCCCCATACTAGATTCCGTGGACACCTTCTTCGAGAGTATGGCGCAGCTGTATGACGATCCTCAGCGATCAGCTACAGCTGAGTCTGTTCTCCACAGTTTAACCCAGGGGAGAAGGCCGGTGGAGGACTACACGGCAGAATTCCGGAAATGGTCAGCTGACACTGGCTGGAATGAGACGGCCCTTAAATACCAATATCGCCAAGGACTGTCTGAGGCTCTTAAAGACGAGCTGGCCAGGATTGGTGTTCCAACTACTCTGGAAGATTTGATCCAGTCTGTCACTCAGCTTGACAGACGCCTGCGGGAGCGGCGTTCTGAGCGTTTCCAGACTACCCGTCCAAACTGGACTTTGCCCCGATCAGCTCCTGCCTACCCACCCATCCAAGTTCCTACAGCATCTTCTCCTCCCGAGCCTGAACCCATGCAGCTTGGTCTGGTTCGTCCTCCCCTTCCTCCTGAGGAAAAGCAGCGCAGGCGTCAGGCCAATCTGTGTCTTTACTGCGGGGGTACTGGCCATTTCCTTCGGAGCTGCCCAGTGAGACCTAGTAAGTGTACCCTCAAAGACACTTTGAACTACCAAGTTTCTGGCTTACCACAGACTTATGTTGTTCTTTCTATTTCTCTACAGCTACCAACAGGAGCAACCCGCCTACCGGCGATTATTGATTCAGGAGCCTGCAGCTGCTTTCTGGACTCTTCACTTGCTTCCCAACTTCACTTTCCTCTGCAAACCAAGGACCGTTATCTTCAGGTTCGTCTGCCGGATTGATCCCTGCCTCGTTCAGGGGTAATTACGCAAGAAACAAAACCCGTCCTTGCTATCACGGATTCAGGCCACCAAGAATACCTTCGATTTGACCTCATCCCATCTCCCATGTTTCCCATCATCCTGGGCCTCCCCTGGTTACAAGCACATGAGCCTCATCTAAACTGGGCCAAAAGGGAAGTTAACTTCACTTCTTCGTATTGTTCCCAACACTGTCTTCCCGCACTTCCAACTGTCTGTGCTACTTTAACCCCTCAACCGGATAACCTACCACATGTTCCATCAGCATACTTAGAATTCCAGGACGTCTTCGACAAACAGCAGGCCGACCGCCTACCTCCACATCGTCCCTACGATTGTCCCATTGACCTTCTGCCTGGCTCCAAAATTCCATTCGGCCGCATCTTTCCCTTGTCCGAATCTGAGTTGAAGGCCCTCAAGTCTTACATTGAGGAAAATCTGGAAAAGAAATTCATTCGCCCCTCTTCTTCCCCAGCCGGTGCCGGAATCTTTTTCGTTGAAAAGAAAGACGGGACTCTGAGGCCCTGCATCGACTATAGGGAATTAAATAAAATTACTATTAAAAATAGATACCCGCTTCCTCTCATCCCGGAGTTGTTCCAACGATTCCGATCAGCTCGGATCTTCTCTAAACTGGACCTTCGAGGGGCCTACAACCTCATCCGGATCAGGGCTGGAGACGAATGGAAGACGGCTTTTAGATCTAGGTTCGGTCATTTTGAATACTTGGTCATGCCATTCGGGCTTTGCAACGCCCCAGCTACTTTCCAGCACCTGGTCAATGACATTTTCCGTGAACACTTGGACGACTTCCTAGTAGTCTACTTAGACGATATTCTTATTTTTTCGTCCTCCCTTGAACTGCACCGAATCCATGTCATCAAAGTCCTCACTATTCTCTGAGAACATAGACTTTACCTCAAGGCCGAGAAATGTGACTTTGAGAAAACCACTGTGCAATTTTTGGGATTTATTATTTCTACCAATGGGGTCGCAATGGACCCGCAGAAAGTCAAAGCTATCCAGGAATGGCCAGCCCCAACAGACAAGAAAGGGGTACAACGGTTTATAGGTTTCGCCAACTTCTACAGGAGGTTCATTGTGGGGTTCTCCTCTATTGTGGCACCTATAACCCAACTGACACGCCAGGGCTACCGCTTTCACTGGTCACCGGAAGCTCAGGATGCCTTCGATAAACTAAAAAATGCATTCACATCGGCACCTGTATTGAAGCATCCAGATCCGCTACTGCCATTTACTCTGGAAGTAGATGCTTCAGAGTCAGTCACTGGGGCCATCCTCTCTCAAAGGCAGGGCCCCAAATCCCTTCTTCATCCAGTAGCCTTTGCCTCTCGTAAACTAACTTCTCCAGAACGTAATTATGACGTCGGAGACCGGGAACTATTAGCTATCAAATTCGCCCTGGAAGAATGGCGATACCTTCTGGAGGGAGCCCCTCACCCTGTCATGATATTCACGGATCATAAGAATCTAGAATATCTGAGAACAGCAAAACGTCTTCGACCCAGACAAGCCCGATGGGCCCTCTTCTTCACCAGGTTTAACTTTCATATCTCTTATAGGCCCGGTTCCAAGAACGTGAAGGCGGATGCATTCTCTAGGATGTTTCCCGAGACCCCTCAAGCAGAGGAACCAAGTACCATCCTATCAGCACAAAACTTTCTGCTCATCCCACAGGCTGATCTACTAACCTCCATAAAAGCCGCCTCTAAGCATTGTCCTGACCAAGTAACCTCTTCCCTAGAGAAGCATAATGACTTGCTCTGATCCCAAGGTAAAGTCTTCGTCCCTCTGGAAACAAGGCAACTGATTCTGAAAACTTTCCACGACCACAAACTAGCTGGTCACTTTGGAACCAAAAAAACCATGGAACTAATCTCTCGCTCCTTCTGGTGGCCTGGTTGGAGACAAGATTGCAAGTCCTATGTTGCCTCCTGTACCCGTTGCCAACGGTATAAGGGACCCAAAACCAAGAGTTGGGGACTACTCAAACCTTTGCCTATCCCTGAACGTCCGTGGGCAGATGTGTCCATGGACTTCATTGTAGATCTACCGCCCTCTGGAGGTTTTACCACGATTCTGGTCGTAATTGACCGCCTCTCCAAAATGGCACACTTCGTGCCCATGATCGGTACCCCCTCTGCTGCAGATACAGCCAAAGCCTTCTTTCAGGAGATAATCAGGCTCCATGGGGTGCCTAAGAGCATCACCTCTGACAGAGGCGTTCAATTCACGTCGAAATTCTGGAAGGAACTTTGCAAATCTTTAGAAGTCAAGATTTGCCTATCATCGGCATATCACCCCCAGAGCAACGGACAGACAGAGAGAACCAATCAAACCCTAGAACAATATCTCCGTTGTTTTTGCTCAGCCTCACAAGACGATTGGTCCTCCCTATTATCCTACGCTGAATTTGCATATAACAACTCGGTGCATTCAGCCACCAGTCAAACTCCTTTTTGGGCCAACTTTGGCTTCCATCCTTCCTTCCTCCCTGATGACATTCCGGAGAGCTCTGTTCCTGCTGTTCAAGATCGGATAGCCTTTGTTCAATCTAATTTTCTGAGACTCCAGGAAATGATGCAAAACGCCCAGGAGTCTTACAAGAGACACTATGACAAGGGTAGGAAGGAAAATCCAGTCTTCAAAGTTGGGGAGGAAGTATGGCTCTCCGCCACCAACCTCAAATTGCCGATCCCTTCACGGAAATTGGGACCAAGATTTATAGGCCCTTTTAAAATCAAGCGAGTAATCAACCCTGTGGCCTTTGAATTGGCACTGCCCGACTCCTACAGGATACACCCGGTCTTCCACACGTCTCTGTTGAAACCAGTAGTCTCCAGCTCCTTCCCGGGAAGGGATGAGCCACCTCCTCCACCTGTGGAGGTTGATGGTGAAGATGAGTATGTGGTGGAATCTATCTTGGGCTGCAGGAAAAGAGGCAGGCAGTTGCAGTATTTAATCAAATGGAAGGGGTATCCCCCAGAGGACAACTCTTGGGAACCATCTAGGAACCTACATGCTCCCCGCCTAATTAGAGTCTTTCACCAGGAACATCCCGAGTTGATGTCTAGTCTGGGCGTCCGGAGTCCGCCCCTAGGAGGGGGGCACTGTCAGGGAAATCCGTCCAACGGCGCCAATCAGCGCCCAATGCGCACGCGCGGCGGAATGATGCTTCGGCGCGTGCGCGGGACGGCGCTTCTACGTCCTCGGGTGCGCACGCCGACGCAGCGGCGCGCGCGCATGCGCGGCGGCGCACCAATAGGAATCCAGGCGGGCCTATTTAAAGAGACCCAGTTGCACTGACAAGTTGCTGGTTTGTCAGCTTCCCTGTATACCCAAGACTCTGGAAAACTATCTTGAAAATCTCCTTGTGACCCGGACTGGCTTGACTCCTCTGATCTCTCTCCTGGACCTGACCCTCGGCTTGCTATATGGACTTCTGCCTTCTCCTGTGTTTGACCCTCGGCCTGTGACTCGGATCTGCTGCCTGTCTACAATCCTTGACCTCCTGCTTGTACCTTTTGGACTTCCGCGTTTCCTTTGAACTCCTGCCTGGTTCCCGGTATTCTCTGGACTTGTTGCCTTTTACTGTGCTAGACCCCCAGCCGGGACTGTTACCTTGCAATTGCAACCCGGACTCAACCTGCACCGGCTTCCATTATCTCCTGCTGTTTGAACTTTACCAATCCGGCTAGTTCCTGCTTGAAGCCTGTTTCTTCAGTCTACTCAGCACTACCGGACCGTCTACAAGTACCCACCACCTGCCGGTAGCCGGTGCCGCTTCTCGCCATCCACTCCCTGTCTCAACTCCAGGGGGTGGAGTGCGTCAAGTCGCAAAGGTGAACCACTCTCGGCATCTCGGCCTCGGTAAGTACATACCTTTACACTGAGTGTTTCCGAGGCTCTCCGGCACCCCACCCATCTCTGGCCACATGCAGTATTGCATGTCATTGAATGCGGTACAAACTATTTTCGTTTCCATTGACTTCTATGGGGAAACTCGCTTTGATATGCGAGTGCTTTGGATTACGAGAATTCTCCTGGAATGGCTTATGCTCGTAATCCAAGGTTCCACTGTACTTCTGGTAAGGAGATTGGAGTGAAACTGTGGTGTGGTGTGCTTTCCAGTCACACTGAAGCTGGTGAAGGTATTTCATCTTTTCCTCCTCCAAAGACTGTTTGCTATAGTTCCATTTCAGCGCCGCATGTGGACATTTTATTTATTTTATTTGCTATCAAACAAATTGTGCTTGCTGCTTCTTTGGGAACTTTATTATGCTTAATAGCGTGGATATTTCACCCTGTTTTATTTTATCACTTTTTGAGTATGATGCTACAAGCTTGGTACACCTATTTTTAGGCAGTTTTTCCCATTCATCTTTGCAGGACCCCTCAAGCTCCATCAGGTTGGATGGGGAGCGTCAGTGCACAGCCATTTTCAGATCTCTCCAGAGATGTTTATCTGGGTTAAAGTCTGGGCTCTGGCTGGGCCACTCAAGGACATTCACAGAGTTGTCCCATAGCCACTTCTTTGTTATCTTGTTTGTGTGCTTAGGGTCGTTGTCCTGTTAAAAGATGAATCTTTGCCCCATTCTGAGGTCCAGAGCGCTCTGGAGCAAGTTTTCATCAAGGATGTCTCTGTGCATTGCGGCATTCATCTTTCCCTCGATCCTGACTAGTCTCGCAGTTCCTGCCCCTGAAAAACATCCCCAAAGCATGATGCTGCCACCACCATGCTTCACTGTAGGGATGATATTGGCCAGATGATGAGCAGTGCCTGGTTTCCTCCAGACATGACCCTTGCCATTCAGGCCAAAGAGTTCAATCTTTGTTTCATCAGACCAGAGAATTTTGTTTCTCACGGCCTGAGAGTCTTTCAGGTGCCTTTTTGCAAACTCCAGGAGGAACTGTCATGTTAGAGGGAAGCCTTAAAAGTGATCCACCCACAGAGATCTCAGGTGCAGGCAATGCAATCAGCAGAGCAGGAATAGCAAGGATGTATTTCTGGATAGCCGCACTCTTGAAAAATATAGCCTTTATTAAAATAAGGACAGCACTAAAAGTCACAGCAAGCAAAAAACCTTGGACCACTGACGCGTTTCACACTCTATCTAGTGAGCTATGATTAAACACTAGATAGAGTGTGAAACGCGTCAGCTGTCCGAGGTTTTTTGCTTGCTGTGACTTTTAGTGCTGTCCTTAGTTTAATAAAGGCTATATTTTTCAAGAGTGTGGCTGTCCAGAAATACATCAGGAACTGTCATGCGCCTTTTACTGAGGAGTTGCTTCCATCTAGCCACTCTACCATACAGGCCTGATTGGTGGAGTGCTGCAGAGATGGTTGTTCTTCTGGAAGGTTCTCCTCTCTCTACAGAGAAATGCTGGGGCTCTGTCAGAGTGACCATCGTGTTCCTGATCACCTCCCTGACTAAGGCCCTTCTCCCCCGATCGCTCAGTTTTGCCGGACGGCCTGCTCTAGGAAGAGTCCTGGTGGTTCCAAACTTCTTCCATTTACGGATGATGAAGGCCACTGTGCTCATTGGGACCTTCAATGCTGCAGAAAATTTTCTGTACCCTTCCCCAAATCTGTGCCTCGATACAATCCTGTCTTAGAGGTCTACAGACAATTCCTTGGACTTCATGGCTTGGTTTGTGCTCTGACATGCACTGTTAACTGTGGGACCTTATATAGACAGGTGTGTGCCTTTCCAAATCATGTCCAATCAACTGAATTTACCACAGGTGGACTCCAATCAAGTTGTAGAAACATCTTAGAGATGCTCAGTAGAAACAGGATGCACCTGAGCTCAATTTTGAGCATCATGACAAAGGCTGCGAATACTTACAATATGTACATGTGATTTTTTTTCGTTTTTTATTTTTACTTAATTGGCAAAGATTTAACCACTTAACGACCGCCCACTGTAAATATACGTCGGCAGAATGGCACCGACAGGCAGAATCACGTATATGTATGTGATTGCCTTTGTATAGTTGGGGGGTCCGATCGGACCCCCCTTCTTTACAGTGAGCGGTCGTTTTACCTTCGGGAGCGATCCGGCATGAGGGGACGGCCGTTCGATTCCGGCCACCCCCTCTCGATCGCTCCCGGCGAATGAGAGCTTCCCCTGCCTGTGTACTTGTTTACACAGGCTGGAGGAAGTGATGTCATCTCTCCTGCGGCGCTCACATATACCGAGCGCCGTACAGGAGAAGATGCAGGTTAGTGCACACAACACTACACTGACACCAGGACACATAGGCACATAAATCGCCCCCCCAGGCCCCCCCAGACACCCCCAGATCACCCCCCAGCCCCCAGTCACAGTGTCACTGATTGCAGTGACCATTTATTTAGTGATCACTGCAATCAGTGACATTTGTGACTGTAAAAGTGTCAGTACATTTAGTTTTAGGTCCAGTGTAGCCCCCTAACCCACCCCCCTAATAAAGGTTTAACCCCCTGATCACCCCCCAGATAACCCTTTCACCCCCTAGTACCGCCGTCGCTAAGCGATCATTTTTCTGATCGATGTCTTAGCGTCGGTGATGCTGATCGGTAGCCAGTAATTTTTTTTAGGTTCGCCGCAGGTTTTTATAGCGTCGGGTACCCCCATATATTACCTAATAAAGGTTTAACCCCCTTGATCGCCCCCCAGGTAACCCTTTCACCCCCTATCACCACGGTCACTAAGCGATAATTTTTCTGATCGATGTTTTAGCGTCGGCGATGCTGATCGGTAGCCAGTAATTTTTTTTAGGTTCGCCGCAGGTTTTTATAGCGTCAGGTACCCCCATATATTACCTAATAAAGGTTTAACCCCCTTGATCGCCCCCCAGGTAACCCTTTCACCCCCTATCACCACTGTCGCTAAGCGATCATTTTTCTGATCGCTGTCTTAGCGTCGGTGATGCAGATCGGTAGCCAGTATTTTTTTTAGGTTCGCCGCAGGTTTTTATAGCGTCAGGTACCCCATATATTATCTAATAAAGATTTAACCCCCTGATCGCCCCCCAGGTAACCCTTTCACCCCCTATCACCACTGTCGCTAAGCGATCATTTTTATGATCGTTGTCTTAGTGTCGGTGATGCAGATAGGTAGCCAGTAATTTTTTTTTAGGTTCGCCGTCAGGTTTTTATATAGCGTCAGGTACCCCCATATATTACCTAATAAAGGTTTTAACCCCCTAATTGCCCCTAGTTAACCCTTTCACCAGTGATCACCATATAAGTGTTACGGGTGACGCTGGTTAGTTAGTTTGCTTTTTATAGTGTCAGGGCACCCGCCGTATATAACCCAATAAAGGTTTAACCCCCTGATCGCCCAGCGGGTGATATCAATTAGGTTTTAGCGTTAGAGAGGGTCTGCGTCACACCCCAGGCAGCGTCAGGTTAGTGACAGTAACGCTAACACCCACGCGTGAAGCATACACCCCCCTTAGTGGTATAGTATCTGAACAGATCAATATCTGATCTGATCAGATCTATACTAGCGTCCCCAGCAGTTTAGGGTTCCCAAAAACGCAGTGTTAGGGGAATCAGCCCAGATACCTGCTAGCACCTGCGTTTTGCCCCTCCGTCCAGCCCAGGCCACCCAAGTGCAGTATCGATCGATCACTGTCACTTGCAAAACACAACACACATAACTGCAGCGTTCGCAGAGACAGGCCTGATCCCTGCGACTCCAGTGCTGTAGGAGGTGATTTCGCCACCACAGTTAAAAAAAAAAAAGCATATATGCCGAAGCATTGGGGCAGCAGGGGCGGAGGAGCGATTTTGCTCCTAATGCCGCGTACATACAGTCGAAATTCCGACGGAGGCTTGCCCGTGGAAAAGTCTGACCATGTGTACGCGGCATAACTTTTGCGGGAAGATGCCCCCATGCTTCGGCATATATAAATGGTGCATGTATGCCCATCATTAGAAGTGGGTGGATGAAGGGCGGTATTCTAATGGTGGGCATACCCACCGATCAATCTTTTTTTTTCGTTCAGCCAACAGGCTGCATGAAAAAAAAGATTACAATACATGTCCAACAAGGACCAGCAACGTACTGGTATGTTGCTGGACTTTGAATGTTTATACCAGAATGATGCCTGCGGGTTTAGGTATCATCTTGGTATCATTCTTTTCAGCCAGCGGCCGGCTTTCATGTAAAAGCAATCCTAGTGGCTAATTAGCCTCTGGACTGCTTTTACAAGCAGTGGGAGGGAATGACCCCCCCGGATATAAAAAGCGCCATTGGGAAATTGGGAAAGCATTTTATCACACCGATCTTGGTGTGGTCAGATGCTTTGAGGTCAGAGGAAAGATCTAGGGTCCAATAGACCCCAGTTTTTTCAAAAAAGAGTACCTGTCATTACCTATAGCTATCATAGGGGATATTTACATTCCCTGAGATAACAATAAAAATGATAAAAAAATAAATAAATATGGAAGCAACAGTTTAAAAAAAAAAAAAAAAAAGCAAAATTAATAATAAAAAAAAAAAAAAAAAGCACCCCTGTCCTGCCCTGCTCTTGCCCAATGGCGAACGCAAGCGTCGATCTGGCGTCATATGTAAACAGCAATTGCACCATGCATGTGAGGTATCACCGCGAAGGTCAGATCGAGGGCAGTAATTTTAGCAGTAGACCTCCTCTGTAAATCTAACGGGGTAACCTGTAAAGGCTTTTAAAGGCTTTTAAAAATGTATGTAGTTTGTCGCCAATGCGCGTTTGTGTGAAATTTTAAAGCATGTCGTGTTTGGTATCTATGTACTCGGCCTAAGATCGTCTTTTTTATTTCATCAAACATTTGGGCAATATAGTGTGTTTTAGTGCATTCAATTTAAAAAAAGTGTATTTTTTCCCAAAAAAATGCGTTTGAAAAATCGCTGCGCAAATACTGTGTAGAAAAAAAAAATGCAACACCCACCATTTTATTCTGTAGGGCCTTTGCTTTAAAAATATATATAATGTTTGGGGGTTCAACATAATTTTCTTGCAAAAAAAAAAAATGTTTTCATGTAAACAAAAAGTGTCAAAAAGGGCTTTGTCTTCAAGTGGTTAGAAGAGTGGATGTAAGCTTCCTAATGTTGTGTATAAAATGCCAGAACAGTTCAAAACCCCCCAAATGACCCCATTTTGGAAAGTAGACACCCCAAGCTATATACTGAGAGGCATGTCGAGTCCATGGAATATTTTATATGTTGACACAAGTTGCGGAAAAAATACAATTTTTTTTTTTTTTGCACAAAGTTGTCACTAAATGATATATTGCTCAAACATGCCATGGGCATATGTGGAATTACACCCCAAAATACATTCTGTTGCTTCTCCTGAGTACGGGGATACCACATGTGTGAGACTTTTTGGGAGCCTAGCCGCGTACGGGACCCCAAAAACCAATCACCGCCTTCAGGCTTTCTAAGGGTGTAAATTTTTGATTTCACTTCTCACTGCCTATCACAGTTTCGGAGGCCATGGAATGCCCAGATGGCACAAAACCCCCCCCAAATGACCCCATTTTGGAAAGTAGACACCCCAAGCTATTTGCTGAGAGGTATTGTGAGTATTTTGCAGATCTCGCTTTTTGTCACAAAGTTTTGAAAATTGAAAAAAAAAAAAGAAAAAAAAAATATGTTCTTTCTTCATTTTCAAAAACAAATGAGAGCTGTAAAATACTCACAATACCTCTCAGCAAACAGCTTGGGGTGTCTACTTTCCAAAATGGGGTCATTTGGGGGGGGTTTTGTGCTATTTTGGCATTTTATGGCCTTCGAAACTGTGATAGGTAGTGAGGAGTGAAATCAAAAATTTGTGCCTAGAAATCCTGAAGGCGGTGATTGGTTTTCGGGGTCCCGTACGCGGCTAGGCTCCTAAAAAGTCCCACACATGTGGTATCCTCGTACTCAGGAGAAGCAGCAAAATTTATTTTGGGGTGCAATTCCACATATAACCATGGCATGTGTGAGCAATATATCATTTAGTGACAACTTTTTGTAATTTTTATTTTTTTTTGTCATTATTCAATCACTTGGGACAAAAAAAAAAATATTCAATGGGCTCAACAGGCCTCTCAGCAATTTCCTTGGGGTGTCTACTTTCTAAAATGAGGTCATTTGGGGGGGTTTTGTGCTATTTTGGCATTTTATGGCCTTCAAAACTGTGATAGGTAGTGAGGAGTGAAATCAAAAATTTACACCCGTAGAAATCCTGAAGGCGGTGCTTGGTTTCCGGGGTCCCGTACGTGGCTAGGCTCCTAAAAAGTCCCACACATGTGGTATCCCCGTACTCAGGAGAAGCAGCAGAATGTATTTTGGGGTCCAATTCCACATATAACCATGGCATGTGTGAGCAATATATCATTTAGTGCCAACTTTTTGTAATTTTTTTTTTTTGTCATTATTCAATCACTTGGGACAAAAAAATAAATATTCAATGGGCTCAACATGCCTCTCAGCAATTTCCTTGGGGTGTCTACTTTCTAAAATGGGGTCATTTGGGGGAGTTTTGTACTGCCCTGCCATTTTAGCACCTCAAGAAATGAGATAGGCAGTCATAAATTTAAAGCTGTGTAAATTCCAGAAAATGTACCCTAGTTTGTAAACGCTATAACTTTTGCGCAAACCAATAAATATACGCTTATTGACATTTTTTTTACTAAAGACATGTGGCTGAATACATTTTGGCCTAAATGTATGACTAAAATTGAGTTTATTCGATTTTTCTTATAACAAAAAGTAGAAAATATCATTTTTTTTCAAAATTTTCGGCCTTTTTCCGTTTATATCGCAAAAAATAAAAATCGCAGAGGCAATCAAATACCATTAAAAGAAAGCTCTATTTGTGGGAAGAAAAGGAAGCAAATTTCATTTGGGTACAACATTGCATGTCCGCACAATTTACAGTTAAAGCAGCGCAGTGCAAAATTCTGAATTCACCTCTGGTCCTTTAGCTACCAAATGGTCCGGGGCTTAAGTGGTTAAAACAAACTTCTTTCAGGTTGTCATTACAGGGTATTGTTTGTAGAATTTTGAGGAAAATAAATAATTCAATCTGTTTTAAAATAAGGCTGTAACATAAAATGTGGAAAAAGTGAAGCGCTTTGAATACTTTCTGGATGCACTGTATGGGCTCTTTCACACGGGGCGGATCCGTGCAGATCCGCCCCGTGAAGCTCCGCTTGCTCAGCGGGGATCGCTACGTTGATCCCCGCTGAGCCGACGGATGACTGGGCGGTCCCCGCACACTGTGCAGGGACCGCCCTGTCAGAGCGCCGCTCTCCCCTATGGGGAATCGGATGACGACGGACCGTAGAGTCCGTTGTCATCCGATCCGCTCCGCCGACGGAAGGAAAAATAGGGTTTTCCTCCGTCACACTTTGGCGGAGCGGATGTCAGCGGACATGTCCCCTCTGACATCCGTGCCTCCATAGGGGTGCATGGAGGATCCGTTTCAGGTCCGCCTAAAAAACTGACAGGCGGACCTGAACGGACCTCCGTGTGAAAGGGGCCTAACTCTGAAACCAATTCCATACATTACTTTATTATCTATTTTACTGGGGTCGTTTAATCCATAAAAAAATATCTTTTACCCATCGGGTCCTGAGGACTTTTTCATTTATTTTTTATTTTTATCTTGAATATAACATCAGATCACGGCCCATGCTTCCTTCCTGTTGTTGTGGGCTTTCGAGTCCAGATCTACTTTGTATACTGAATGCTGTAACACTCTATTGCAAACCTGTACTGTTGATTTAAATGACAATAAAAATTTTTGTAAAAGAAAAAAATATCTTTTACACCATATGCTATCTGCACAATTGTAGCGTTGGCAAACTATACTATTAAAAGGGAAATAGTTTTTTTAGTTGAACGAGATTAAATCTATGGAAGATGTGATTTTAAAGGGAAAATAACAAATCTGAGCCTTAACCAATGGCTTGGTCCCAATGGGACTACTTTTGGTCCCTACTGAGTTTTCTTCTACTTTAAATTATCTAAATAGAGTGTAAGGTTGTGCACATATGGACTGTTTTTCTTTTTCAATCAACCTTCTGATCAGATTCACCTATCCACACAGCTTGTTTATGTCCTTACTCAGGCATTGCTTACATTGGTTACATTGTCAAGCATTTTGATGATTTTGACTGTTTTCAGGATTCTCCATTCACACCGCTACACTGTACTGTATGGAACTGCATTTCCTAAAAGTCCTTTGTTCTGTCCAAAACAATGCAATAAAATGCATTGAAAATTCATTAAAAATGTACAATGGCTCAAGTAAACCTGTCACAAAACAAAACTCTGAATCCTGCTATGGAGTTAGCTTTTGTCTTCAACTTTGCTGATGTACAGGTGACATGCCAATTCTGAGGCAGCCCCATCACTTGCCAAAATTTATCATTTTATTATCTGCAAAAAGCATTACTGTGTTAAATCTCATGTTCAACTTTGTAAAGAGTAGTTATTACCTGTTTTACGCCAGTACAGGCTGTTAAGGAGGAACTAAACTGTGGATGCTGTGCCCAAAAAAGGGCAGGCAAAGGACTAGTCCCCAGTATTGTAGTGGTCTTCCTGCAGCTGATCTTTTCTCCATTCCTGACTTACCATACCTTGTTCTGCACTGTCTGAGTGTAAGCAGCCAACTTGGTAGAGGCAGGGCTTTAACTTCCTCTTGTCACAGCCTCCAGCAAGGAGAACAGAGAGCTGCACAGTAGTGTTATAATCAAATCTCCTGAGAGGAGTGGTCAGAGGCAGCAGTGTTTTAGATCTCACACTACAGAAACACAGCTGTGAGGCTGTAGGCACAGAAATGTCTAAGCACCCTCACATACAAGGAAATGCATTGCTTCTGTCACGATGGGCCTACCAGTAAATAAGATAACTCCTCTGCACAGACTTCTGTGCACAGGCTAAAATATATTCCCTTTCGTGCATGCAAGAATTGGACTTTCGCGTAGTCACGCGCACACACGAGTCGTCGCGCAATGCTGGCGCTTGCGTGGACCTGTGACAGATGCTAGCACCATAAAGGCTATTTAAACTCAGCCAGTCCTCAGGATCAGTGCTGCTTTGTCTTCAGCCTCCTGTTTACCCTGTGATCCTGTGAACCTGTATCCTGCTTCCAGTTGCTGATCCAGCTTGTCCTGACCATAATCTGAACTCCACTTGCATCGACCCCGGCTTGTCCCCTGACCTCCACTTTTGTCTGCTCCATTCACTCCTGCTTCACTGATCGGTTCACTCCTGTCTGTGCCCTGTACCCGATCCATCCTGTCTGTGTATGACCCGGCCCGCCTGACTCTGCTACTCTGTCTGCTGTTGCCTGCTTGCTGAAGTCATCCGACGACTTCACCTGCCCAGCGAGGACATCTGCCCTGCTGCTAGCAAGTCCTACAGGCACTCGTTCCACTCTGCACTCCTGCGCCTCCTGTCTACACCATCAGGGGCCCCAAATCAGAGGTGTAAGAGAAGCCTTCCTCATCATATCAGGCTCTGCTAAAAAGGTACATGATAGCTTTTTTTCAAAAGGCATTTCAGACGAAAAGTACATTTTTCAGGGTAATGCTTAAGCACAACTGACATTTCTAAATGTTCCCTATAATATATAAAATTTTCACTTTTTCAGTTCGGTTCCTCTCCAAAGTTTGTATGGTGTTCAAGGTAGAATGTTCAAACGTTTCTCTTGTTGCTGTTATGGAAATGTGTCTATAGCAAAGATACAAAATACAGCTGTGTTTTATATGTCTCTACACACACACACACACTTCCTAAACATAGTGGATTCCATAGTTTCCTAATGGAAACAAGTTAGTAAGAATCTCATGACCTGTCACCCATTTATTATGCTGTGTTTGGTTGGTCTCATCATTTGTCAGTGGGACTGTTCCAAAAATTAAATGTAAAAACAAGGACTTAAAGAACCCGAATAGCTTGAATCACCTTGCGATCGGAGCTTGCATCAGCCAAGGTCTGAAAAACCACCTTTCAGAACTTAGAGAATGAGTAAACAGAGGACCAGGTGGAAGCCTGGCAAATCTGGGAAACAGATGTTGGATGCGGGAGAACCCAAGAGACACCAACAACCCTGGCAGAATGGGCTCTGACAGGGGAAGGAAGAACTCAGTTCCTAAAGGCAGTGGTCAGTGGTCTCCAAACTGTTGTCCGGGGGCCAGATATGGTCCTTTGCTTGCCTTTATCTGGCCCTTGGGGCACTATTCCACTAACTAACACCAACGATGGGGTACCATTCCCTATGCTGACACCATCAATTGGTCACTATTCTTCTCATTGATATCAACAATGGGACACTATTTCTCACATTAAAAAAAAAAATGAGGCATTGATGCCGGTGCATTTTCTACTCCTACTGGGCATAGTCTGGTCTCCATAGGACAGTAAACTGGCCCCTTGCTTTGAAAGTTTGGAGACCCCTGTCTAAAGACATAAGCTCTGGAAGTAAATGGTCTGAACCACCTAGCAATGGTGGAGCAAAAAGCAGCATGCCTTTTGCGAGAGCCCACAGGCAGATCAAAGACAGACTCAATCTTGTAAACAGAGACAGTGGGTGGCAGGTAGACCTTGAAGAAATGACCACATCCAGGGAATGTAGGACAATTTCCTTGTCATGTTTTGGGGCAGGACAAGTAGAAGTTAAAAAGATGAGACCACCTTAAATAGGAAGAATGGTCTCAAAACCACCTTCTCCAAGAAAGGGCTGCCAACTCAGAAACAAGCTAAACAGATATAATGGTCACAAGGAAAGCAATTTTGCAAGTGAGGTGTTCCAACAAAATATCTCTAAACTGTTAAAAGAGCGGTCTCTGAAAAACAGAGAGCACCAAGTTGGGACCTCATTTATATGAACAATTCATTCCGTAAAGAAAAGTTTTGACTAGGGAACACGAGGCAAGAGGTTTCTGGAATAGAATGGATAAGGCAGAAACCTGTTCTTTAAGGGTACTCAGGGCCAGACACTGCTCAAGACCAGACTGAAAAAAGAGTGATATGTGTGATCGTTTTCCCTGGGAATCACCTTCCTGCCCTTGCACCATGAAAAGTAAGCCTTCCATGTGTGATGGTAAGTCTTGTGGGAATTGGATTTTCTTGTTCTGAGTAAGATGGGAATAACAGAGTGTCACGCTTACCCCAAACGCAGGTGATCAGACACCCTTTCCCATAAGGCAAGCAGGCCTACCAGTACTGGGTTGCCCCCAGGACTTATACACACTGCTATAGTGCCTGGCCACCACGCTAGGGCATGTGTGGACTGAGCAAAGCAAACAGGTACTTGCGGTTGGCAGACAGGCAGAGTGATTCAATGACAGTCCAGGTAAAAGGCAGGCAGAGTTCAGAGAATAGTCCGATATCCGATCTGAGGTCATACACAGGAAAATCCAATCTAGCGGAGCAGGACAGACAAACAGGCAGCTTGATCAAGAATAATGCACTCTATCACAAGCATGAGACTGCTATCTTGGCTGACTTATATCAGGTTTGGTCTCCACCCAGAGTCTGGCCACATTAATCAGCTTGCAGATGGACTGACAGACAAGGAAGATGCCATAGCCAAAACCAGGATGCTGGAAAGAGGAGCAGGAGTGCTAGATGCTCCTGACACAGAGTCAGAAATCCCCCAATCATATAGAACTTGGGTTTCAACAGCCATGCCATTAAAGCCAATTACTAAGAAGCTGGATGGAATAGGGGGCCTTTGGCCAGTATCTCTGGTCTACTGTATTTAGTATTCATCCGCCAGAAGTCTCAGTTTGTCTGTTTGGATGACTGAGAAAACGATATGTGAGTTTATGCCTAGAAAAGTATCAAACTTGTTTCTTTTAGGACAACTGGACCTCTTTTGTGCCCCTCATGGTTTATGTAGGCTACAGCTGTGGCATTGTCTGACTGTACCCTGACTGGTTGACCTTGCAAAAGGGAGGTCCAGTGTTACAGAGATAACATGATGGCTCTCCTTTCCAGAATGCTGATGGGAAGTTTTGAATCCTGTGGGGGCCAGGTTCCGTGGACAGTCAGGGAGTTGTAAACTCGGCCCCAGCCTGTAAAACTGGCATCTGCTTTTACCATCTTCCAGAGCATTTGAAGGAAAGAATCCCGGTGCCAGGGCCAGATGGGAGCTCCACCATGTCTTGGAGTGCTTTTTCTGGCTGGATAGAAGCATTGGGTGATCCAAGGATTCAATTTCCTTGTTCAACATCATGGTTATGCTGGCTTGAAGAGGTCTGGAGTGAAACTGAGCAAAGGGAACTGCCTCAAAGGAGGCTACCATCAACCCCAGAAAGCAAAGCAAACTCAGGGGTGACATTTTAACCTGAGGATCCTTGTGTGGGACATAGGGGAAACAACTTTCTCTTGAGGAAAAAAAATTCTGTCCTGGGCAAAGTTAGACCCAGGTACTCCAGATGGTGTGAGGACTGAAGAGCAGACTTTGGAAAGTTGTTAATCCAGTGAAAGGTTTGAAGGAACGGAAACATCCTTTGGACATTGGCAGACAGGGTTTTGACTGAGGAGTCCTTCAAAGGTTTTCCAAGTAACTTGTGACATAAAAAAAAACTGGGTTCACAGAAGAGCCAAAAGCAAAGCAAGCTCTTTTGTGTGCAATTGGGGTGCAGAGGAGAGCCTAAATTGTAGTGTTTAAAATTTAAAGTGTTGAATTTTTTCTGCAAAACACAGAAAGCGCTGATGTGAGGGGGAGATGGGGATGTGTAAACAGGCATCTTGTATGTCTACTGATGCCAGAGATTTCCCTTGTCTGAGAGAAGCACCAACAGATCTTGCTTATTCCATCCAGAACTTTGGTATACAAAGAAATACTTTTAGGCCTCGTACACACGACCGAGATCAGCAAAAGCAGCCCAAGGGGTGGCACCATTGGAATTGAACTTCCCCTTTATACTGCCGTCATACATGCTGTACGTCACCGCGCTTTACAACGACGAGATTTGAAATTGACAGTGTGTATGCAAGGAAAGCTTGACAAGAATCCCGTCAAGCTTGACAAGAATCTCGTCGAGAAAAACAACGTTTTTTTTACGACGAGATTCTCGGCCGTGTGTACTGGGCTTTAGAGATTTCAAGTCCGGTATGGTGTTTGATTTTAACCACTTAACGACCGCCCACCGCCGATTTACGTCGGCAGAATGGCACGGACAGGCAGAATCACGTAGATCTACGTGATCGCCTTTGTGCAGTTGGGGGGTCCATCCGGACCCCCTTCACTGCAGTGAGCGGCCGTTAAGTGTTCGGGAGCGATCAGGCATGAGGGGGCGGCCGCTCGATTCCGCCCCCCCCCTCGCGATCGCTCCCGGCCAATGAAATTGCTTCCTCCGCCATGTGATGTAAACACAGGCTGGAGGAAGTGATGTCATCTCCCTCGCCGCGGTCTTTTCGTTCCCGGCGCCGAGGAGTGAAGACAGAGGTTAGTGCTCCAACAGTCCACTGACACGTAGGTACACATAGGCACACAAATCACCCCCCAGTCACCCCCAGATCACCCCCCAGGTCACCCCAAAGCCCCCAATCACAGTGTCACTGATTGCAGTGATCATTTATTTTACTGATCACTGCATTTAGTGTCATCTGTGATTGTAAAAAGTTGCAAGGCAGTTAGGATTAGGCCCCTTTAGGTCCAGGGTAGCCCCCTAACCCCCCCTAATAAAGGTTTAACCCCTTGATCACCCCCCAGGTAACCCTTTCACCCCCTAACTTCAGCGTCACTAAGCGATTGTTTTTCCGATCGCTGTATTCGTGTCGCTGGTGTTTTAGATAGGCAGTTATTTTTTTTTTAGGTTCGCCGCAGGTTTTTATTGGTGTCAGGTACCCCCATATTTAACCTAATAAAGGTTTTAACCCCCTGATTGCCCCTAGTTAACCCTTTCACCAGTGATCACCATATAAAGGTTACGGGTGACGCTGGTTGATTAGTTTGCTTTTTATAGCATCAGGGCACCCGCCGTATATAACCCAATAAAGGTTTAACCCCCCTGATCGCCCGGCGGGTGAGATCAATTAGGTTTTAGCGCCAGAGAGGGTCTGCGTCGCCCCAGGCAGTGTTAGGTTAGTGCCAGTAACGCTAACACCCACGCGCAAAGCATACACCCCCCTTAGTGGTATAGTATCTGATCAGATCTATACTAGCATCCCCAGCGGTTTAGGGTTCCCAAAAACGCAGTGTTAGCGGGATCAGCCCAGATACCTGCTAGTACCTGCGTTTAGCCCCTCCGCCCAGCCCAGCCCAGCCCACCCAAGTGCAGTATCGATCGATCACTGTCACTTACCAAACACAACACACATAACTGCAGCGTTCGCAGAGACAGGCCTGATCCCTGCGATCGCTAACAGTTTTTTTGTAGCGTTTGATATATTTGCTGACGACAGTCAGGTGCTTTTTTTCCTGTGAATCTTACTAGTGTACCCCTAAATTTAGAGCCCAAAATGGCAAGTCGAAGGTACACTAGTAAAGAGGCCTACGAGATTCTGAGCATGACAGATAGTGAAGAGGAGGTCACGTATCTGTCAGATTCAGGCTCAGAATATCTTCCCGTAGAAGACAGTGACGTCAGCGGCCCCACGTCAGATAGCTCTGACGACGAAGTTGAGGTCCCTGCTAAGGTCAGGCGTACCCGATCCCGATCTTCTGAGGTTGTTGAGGAGCAAGAACCGCAGGTCTCTCGTATCATGGAGCAGAGTAGTACTAGCGCCGCTATTCCTTCTGGTGAACTGGCAAGCACCAGCGGCCTAGTACAGCCTGGACGTACATCCAGCACTGCAGTAACACTTGGTGACGTGGCGAGTCCCATAAGTGCAGTTCAAGCTGGCGAGGTGGCAAGCACAAGTAGTGTCCCGCTGCCACCAAGAAGACAAAGGCAGGCCCGTCGTGCCCATACTGCCCTTCCTGCAGAATTCGCCTATCCTGATTGGGTCCCCACCACTTCTGCAGAACCCGTACTTCCCCCATTCACTGCCCAACCCGGTATTCAGGTGGAAACAGCTGATTTTATGCCAATCGATTTTTATTCGCTGTTTTTCACGGAAGATCTCTATAGATCTATTGTGGACCAGAGTAATTTATATGCTGGTCAATTTATCGCCGCTAACCCCCAGTTGCCTAAAATTGCCAGAAATTGGAAACCAATTACGGTTTCCGAATTTAAGACCTTTCTGGGCCTTTCCCTCAACATGGGCACACATAAATTTCCGTCATTGCGTGCTTATTGGTCCACGCACCCAATTGACCACATGCCCGTGTTCTCTGCCTCCATGTCCAGGGCACGATACGAGCAGATTTTGCGGTTCATGCACTTCAACGACAATGAACTTTGTCGTCCACGTGGGGACCCTGAATACGACCGGCTCTATAAAATTCGGCCCCTCATAAACCACTTCAACGAACGTTTTGCAGCCTTGTTTACTCCCGATCAAGTTGTCTGCGTTGATGAGTCCCTGATTAAATTTTCTGGCCGCTTGTCTTTCAAGCAGTACCTTCCCAGCAAGATACGGGGTCAAGCTCTACAAGTTCTGTGACAGGGCAACAGGCTATGTAGTGAACTTTACGGTTTATGAGGGAAAAGACAGTCAGATTGAGTCGGTCAACTGCCCGGATTACATAGGGAGCGCTGGCAAGATAGTGTGGAACTTGGTGTCACCCTTATTCGGAAAGGGGTACCACTTGTATGTGGACAATTATTACACGAGCGTGCCACTGTTTAGTCACTTGTTTGATCATAAGATTGGAGCATGTGGCACCGTGCGACCTAATCGCCGGGGCTTTCCCCAGCGGCTTGTAGATGCCCGTCTTAGGCTGGGGGAGAGAGCCTGCTTGAAGTGTAATAACTTGCTCGCTATGAAGTGGAGGGACAATAAGAATGTTTTCCTTCTTACCTCCCTTCATGCAGACACGACAGTCCAAATTCCTACGGCGACTGGTGTTGTGGAGAAACCCCTCTGTGTCCACGAATATAACCAAAATATGGGAGGGGTGGACCTCAACGACCAGTTGATGGCGCCGTATCTAATTGACCGTAAGGCGAGACGCTGGTACAAAAAAGTGTCTCTATCATTATTCCAATTGGCTTTGCTGAACGCTCATGTGCTATACAGAGCTTCAGGCGGGACGTTATCTCTTCTAAAATTCCAGAATGAGATAGTCACAGAACTCCTGTATCCAGGCGGTTCTGCACCTCACCATCCCCAACCAAATGCAGTAAGCCGGCTGCATGAGAGGCATTATTCGTATGTCCTCCCGAGTACCCCTACCCAAAGCCACCCCCAAAAAAGATGTCGTGTCTGTAGCAAGCGCGGATTTAGGCGTGACACCCGTAGTTTTTGTCCACGCTGTCCTGACAAGCCTGGTCTTTGCCAAGGTGAATGTTTTGAACGCTACCACTCAAAAGTGAAGTTTTAGCGTAGGGTACAGCATTTCACAGACTAGGACACACTTACACAGGGTCTCCCAAGATGCCATTACATTTTGAGAGACCCGAACCATTACAGTTGTAAAGTTACAAAAAAAAGTGTAAAAAAGAAAAAAAAAACGTAAAAAACAAAACACAAAAAAAATATAAAATAAAAAAACCAAAAATAGTTGTCGTTTTATTGTTCTCTCTCTCTCTATTTTCTCTCTATTGTTCTGCTCTTTTTTACTGTATTGTATTCTGCAATGTTTTATCATGCTTGCTTTTCAGGTATGTAATTTTTTGTTTTCAGGTGCGCCATTCAACTGCAGCGCGGAATTATTTATCTTGACAGCAACAGCGTTTGCTCCCACGATACATAAAGCCGTGACTCCAGTGCTGTAGGAGGTGATTTCACCACCACAGTTAAAAAAAAGAGCATATATGCCGAAGCATGGGGGCAGCAGGGGCGGAGGAGCGATTTTGCTCCTAATGCCGCGTACATACGGTCGAAATTCCGACCGTGTGTACGCGGCATAACTTTTTTGCGGGAGGATGCCCCCATGCTTCGGCATATATATATTTTAGGCACAGGTTGCGTTAAAACATTTTTTTATTTTTTACTAGGTTTTGTTTTGGTATTTGCTTTGCAGGTATGGCATGGTAAGGTCTTACTGTTGTACTGTAATGTTACTTTGTTTTAATGTTAACCACCATTTGCTTAGCAGGTACGCCATTCAGTTGCAGCGCGGATCTATTTATCTTGACAGCAACAGCGTTTGCTCCCACGATACATAAAGCCGTGACTCCAACGCTGTAGGAGGTGATTTCACCACCACAGTTAAAAAAAAGAGCATATATGCCGAAGCATGGGGGCAGCAGGGGCGGAGGAGCGATTTTGCTCCTAATGCCGCGTATATACGGTCGAAATTCCAACGGAGGCTTATCCGTGGAAAAGTCCGACCGTGTGTACGCGGCATAACCTTTTATGCCGCGTACATACGGTCGAAATTCCGACGAAGGCTTGACCGTGTGTACGCGGCATAACTTTTTTGCGGGAGGATGCCCCCATGCTTCGGCATATATGCCCATCATTAGAAGTGGGTGGATGAAGGGAGGTATTCTAATGGTGGGCATACCCACCAATCAATCTCTTTTTTTCGTTCAGCCAATAGGCTGTATGAAAAAAAAGATTACAATACATGTCCAACAAGGACCAGCAACGTACTGGTATGTTGCTGGACTTTGAATGTTTATACCAGAATGATGCCTGCGGGTTTAGGTATCATCTTGGTATCATTCTTTTCAGCCAGCAGCCGGCTTTCATGTAAAAGCAATTCTAGCAGATAATTAGCCTCTAGACTGCTTTTACAAGCAGTGGGAGGGAATGTCCCCCCCCCCGGATATAAAAAGCGCCATTGGGAAATTGGGAAAGCATTTTATCACACCGATCTTGGTGTGGTCAGATGCTTTGAGGGCAGAGGAAAGATCTAGGGTCTAACCCCCCAATTTTTTTCAAAAAAAGAGTACCTGTCACTACCTATTGCTATCATAGGGGATATTTACATTCCCTGAGATAACGATAAAAATGGTAAAAAAATAAAATATGGAAGGCACAGTTTAAAAATAAAATAAAAAAGCCAAATAAATAATAAAAAAAAAAAAAAAAAAAAAAAAAAGCACCGCTGTCCCCCCCTGCTATTGCGCAAAGGCGAACGCAAGCGTCGGTCTAGCGTCATATGTAAACAGCAATTGCATCATGCATGTGAGGTATCACCGCGAAGGTCAGATCGAGGGCAGTCATTTTAGCAGTAGACCTCCTCTGTAAATCTAACGTGGTAACCTGTAAAGGCTTTTAAATGCTTTTAAAAATGAATGTAGTTTTGTCGCCGCTGCGCGTTTGTGCGCAATTTTAAAGCATGTCGTGTTTGGTATCCATGTACTCGGCCTATGATCATCTTTTTTATTTCATCAAACATTTGGGCAATATAGTGTTTTTTAGTGCATTAAAAATAAAAAAAGTGTGTTTTTCCCCCAAAAAATGCGTTTGAAAAATCGCTGCGCAAATACTGTTTGGAAAAAAAAAATGCAACACCCACTATTTTAATCTGTAGGGCCTTTGCTTTAAAAAAATATATAATGTTTGGGGGTTCAACATAATTTTCTTGCAAAAAAAAATTTTCTTTCATGTAAACAAAAAGTGTCAGAAAGGGCTTTGTCTTCAAGTGGTTAGAAGAGTGGATGATGTGTGACATAAGCTTCCTAATGTTGTGCATAAAATGCCAGGACAGTTCAAAACCCCCCCAAATGACCCCATTTTGTAAAGTAGACACCTCAAGCTATTTGCTGAGAGGCATGTTGAGCCCATTGAATATTTTTTTTTTTTGTCCCAAGTGATTGAATAATGACCAAAAAAAAAAAAATGTACAAAAAGTTGTCACTAAATTATATATTGCTCAAACATGCCATGGGCATATGTGGAATTACACCCCAAAATACATTCTGTTGCTTCTCCTGAGTACGGGGATACCACATGTGTGGGACTTTTTGGGAGCCTAGTCGCGTACGGGACCCCAAAAACCAAGCACCGCCTTCAGGATTTCTATGGGTGTAAATTTTTGATTTCACTCCTCACTGCCTATCACAGTTTCGGAGGCCATGGAATGCCCAGATGGCACAAAACCCCCCCAAATGACCCCATTTTGGAAAGTAGACACCCCAAGCTATTTGCTGAGAGGTATGTTGAGTATTTTGCAGATCTCACTTTTTGTCACAAAGTTTTGAAAATGTAAAAAAAGAAAAAAAAAAAAAAGAAAAAAAAATGTCTTTCTTAATTTTCAAAAACAAATGAGAGCTGTAAAATACTCACCATGCCTCTCAGCAAATAGCTTGGGGTGTCTACTTTCCAAAATGGGGTCATTTGTGGGGGTTTTGGGCTATTTTGACATTTTATGGCCTTCAAAACTGTGATAGGTAGTGAGGAGTGAAATCAAAAATTTATGCCCTTAGAAACCTTGAAGGCGGTGCTTGGTTTTTGGGGTCCCGTACGCGGCTAGGCTCCCAAAAAGTCCCACACATGTGGTATCCCCGTACTCAGGAGAAGCAGCAGAATGTATTTTGGGGTGTAATTTCACATATAACCATGGCATGTGTGAGCAATATATCATTTAGTGACAACTTTTTGTACATTTTTTTTTTTTTTCTTTTTGTCATTATTCAATCATTTGGGACAAAAAAAAAAAATATTCAATGGGCTCAACATGCCTCTCAGCAAATAGCTTGGGGTGTCTACTTTCCAAAATGGGGTCATTTGGGGGGGTTTTGTGCCATCTTGGCATTTTATGGCCTTCAAAACTGTGATAGGTAGTGAGGAGTGAAATCAAAAATTTATGCCCTTAGAAACCTTGAAGGCGGTGCTTGGTTTTTGGGGTCCCGTACGCGGCTAGGCTCCCAAAAAGTCCCACACATGTGGTATCCCCGTACTCAGGAGAAGCAGCAGAATGTATTTTGGGGTGTAATTTCACATATGCCCATGGCATGTGTGAGCAATATATCATTTAGTGACAACTTTGTGCAAAAAAAAAAAAGTTTGTCATATTCCCGCAACTTGTGGCAAAATATAAAATATTCCATGGACTGAACATGCCTCTCAGTAAATAGCTTGGGGTGTCTACTTTCCAAAATGGGGTCATTTGGGGGGGTTTTGTGCTATTTTGGCATTTTATGGCCTTCGAAACTGTGATAGGTAGTGAGGAGTGAAATCAAAAATTTGCGCCCTTAGAAATCCTGAAGGCGGTGCTTGGATTCCGGGGTCCCGTACGTGGCTAGGCTCCTAAAAAGTCCCACACATGTGGTATCCCCGTACTCAGGAGAAGCAGCAGAATGTATTTTGGGGTGCAATTCCACATATAACCATGGCATGTGTGAGCAATATATCATTTAGTGACAACTTTTTGTAATTTTTATTTTTTATTTTTTTTTTTGTCATTATTCAATCACTTGGGACGAAAAAAATAAATATTCAATGGGCTCAACATGCCTCTCAGCAATTTCCTTGGGGTGTCTACTTTCCAAAATGGGGTCATTTGGGGGGGTTTTGTACTGCCCTGCCATTTTAGCACCTCAAGAAATGAGATAGGCAGTCATAAATTTAAAGCTGTGTAAATTTCAGAAAATGTACCCTAGTTTGTAAACGCTATAACTTTTGCGCAAACCAATAAATATACGCTTATTGACATTTTTTTTACTAAAGACATGTGGCTGAATACATTTTGGCCTAAATGTATGACTAAAATTGAGTTTATTCGATTTTTCTTATAACAAAAAGTAGAAAATATCATTTTTTTTCAAAATTTTCGGTCTTTTTCTGTTTATATCGCAAAAAATAAAAATCGCAGAGGCAATCAAATACCATTAAAAGAAAGCTCTATTTGTGGGAAGAAAAGGACGCAAATTTCATTTGGGTACAACATTGCATGTCCGCACAATTTACAGTTAAAGCAGTGCAGTGCCGAATCCCAAAAACAGGCTTGGTCCTAATGGCCCGAAATGGTCCGGGGCTTAAGTGGTTAATATAAACCTTAAAAACATTATTGTGTCTGAAGTTGGTGCAAGGTGAACATCGAATCGACTTGCTTTTGGTCTGAGGCAGGCAGATTGGAAAGCAAAAAGTGAGTAGAGGTGTAGAGAGACGAGCCTGTGCCACTGTTTATTTTGGCAGTTTTGGCCAGATTCTGCAGAAAACAGGCACACTAATGAGCCAGGTGTGTGCTAGGCTTATATTAGAGCTGGGATTAGAGATGAGTGGCCCCACCCTCCCGAAGGAGTCAGTCTGCGCAAGGGAGCTGTTAAGACCTTGTTGCTCCATATTGTCCACCCTGGGACAGTGAAAGGCCGAGCCTGTAAGCATGAAGAAGCAGGGAGGTACATGAGAAACAGTCAGAGCTGAGGAAGGTTCAGCGTTTAGTGCACGAGCACGGGGACTATGTGTTTGACGGTCTGGAGGACCAAAGCAGGAGGCCAAAGCAGAGATACTGCAGGGAAAAGCCACGAGGTGGAGTACTGTTAGTTTCGTCACATTGATGGTGAGAACCCCATCCCAAGAGGGAAACTATTCCTTTACTTTCTTTTCAATAAAAGTGGGCAGCAACTCTATTTTGTACCCATTTTAAATGACAGATTGGGCCCAGAGGTCAGGGATGACTTAGATCTAGACTGGTGCCAACAGATGTACTCTCACTCCCAAGTTGTACTCTCACCTCCCCTTCATTGTGAGGAGGGTTTCTAAGCAGACTTGTTGGCTTGGGATTCCATGGCTTGCGACAGAAGAGGGTGTTAAGCCTTGGTTTGGAAGTTGACTTCCGGGAAGAGCGGAAATGTAAACTTAGGCTTTTTCTTAGGGGGTGGGAATGCCTTTTCCCCAGTGACTTCTTTGATGAATTAACAAGGAATTTCCCAAATATACATTAACCATAAAAAGGCATGCATAGAAGGCAATTTCTGCAAGCAGAATCAGCAGACCAAGCCTTTACCACAAGATCTTGCGCATATGTACAAAGGTTGAGACCATTCTAGAAACTTGTTGAAATGCATTTTCTAGAGCAGTGTTTCTCAACTCCAGTCCTGAAGGTGCCCCAACAGGTCATGTTTTCAGGCTTTCCATTATTTTGCACAGATGATTTGATCAGTTTCATTGTCTTAGTAATTACCACAGCTTTTTCATGTGAGGGAAATCCTGAAAACATGACTTGTTGGGGCGCCTTGAGGACTGGAGTTGGGAAACATTGTTCAAGAGCAGGGGTCTCAAACTGTGGGAGTCATGCTTGTAACTGTCAGCCTTGCAATGCCTTAAGGGACTTATAGTTTCGCAACAGCTGCAGGGTCACAAGTTTGATACACCTGTTCTAGAGCATTGGCACAAAACAATAATGCTGAGAGCATCAGCTGCAAATGTTCTAAGACAGCAGAGTGCTCAAAGACAGGTTCCTGGACTTTGTTCAGGACAGGACCTGCAAAGGCAAAGAAGTCCATTAAGAAAGCTTTTATACGCCTATCAACAGAATACTTAAAAGAAGGAATCTCCTCAATAGGAATTGTAAAGTGTTTATTGAGAACTGCAATTGCCTTTCAAGTCTTTATTTTTTTTAGTCTTTATAGGGGCTTGTTTAGGCTATAGAGAATCAGGTGCTGCTAGGCAAAGGCTAGTGTGCACCATGTCAAAATCAGGGTGCTCAATACTTTACTCTATAATATCCTCAAGTAAAAGAGGTTCCACCTCTAAATCTCGAACAGGGCCAGGGGTAATAGAGGATGTGGAACATTTCTGACCTTTTGAAGCTGAAGGTGTCAGTACCAGGATTTTGGCTGTCCCATTAAAAGCGGTTGTATAGCCCCAAATTTTTTATTTTTAGTCACCTGTAAGGCAAAAGGCATAGTGAGCTAGTATGCACTGCATACTAGCTCATTATGAAATACTTACCTTAGAACGAGGCGTCGGTAACTTACCTGGTCCACGCCGAGGTAGCTGACATGTTGCCTCGGCATGTTTTGTTGGTATCGCGACTCCAGCGCTGTGAGTGGCTTGAGCCGCAATGTCGTAACTCCCGCGCATGCGTGCAGGAGACTTCTTTCCGGCAAGGTCCGGCGTCTGCCGGGCCTTCAGCCGAGAATCCCCTGTGCGCATGCGGCTCATTGCAAGGGGAATATCTCCTAAACGGAAAAGGTTTAGGAGATATTTATTTTACCTATAGGTAAGCCTTATTATAGGCTTACCTGTAGGTAAAAGTTACAAAAATTACTATACAACCGCTTTAAAACTGAGCAAAACTCACCTAAGACAGCCCTGACCTGGGAAACAAAACGGTGATTGGCCAGCTCATTAGTGCTCATGTTTAAAATACCTGTTCTAACACACCTCCAATGGGAGTGGGGTTATGAGAAACAGGATACTAAATTACTGAAAATCCCTTGTCTGAGCTTGACATTTTACTATGTCACCAAAGGCAAGTCATCAGAATTCCTGTTACCAGGTTTAACTTGAAAAACAAGTTGAGGAAAAAGCTTATCTGATTTAAAGAACAACTGCAGCTAACTTTGTGAAGTATTTATTTTAAATCTTTGTAATTTATTTTTTAAATTTTTCTTTCCAATAGTTTTTATAAGAATTTTACAGAAAAAAAAGAGCACATAACACAATGATCACGCAGTGGTCTATGAAGATGAAACCTTATGGTATAGGCAATATAGTACCTAAAATGGTGTTCCACCCTTAAAAAAAAAAAAAAAAAAAACATACACCAAGATCCTTTAAAAAAATAGAAAAAAAATAGAAAAAAAAAAGTTTTTTTACTCACCAGAAAGGGCGGTTGCTATGCGGAACTTGCTAATCTGCCTCTTCCTCCACCTCGGCAGGTCTTCTTCCTCGTCCTCCTCACGGTGTCTTCTAGGGAATGTGGCGCGCTGCCTTCTGGGAACTGTGTGTATCCCAGAAAGCAGCCGCCCATTCACAAAGCGGCGCGAGCCTCGCGCATGCGCAGAAGGAAACGGGCAGTGAAAACGCAAGGCTTCACTGGCTGTTTCCCTTACTGAATATGGCGGTGCCGAGACCCTCCATGATCGAGGGGTCGGCCTGGGGGGGGGGGCTGACATCGCGGGCGCCTAGGACAGGTAAGTGTCCTTATTAAAAGTCAGTAGCTACAGTGTTTGTAGCTGCTGACTTTAAAAAAAAAATGCGGGTGGAATCCCGCTTTAATGCTTTGTGTGCAAAAAAAAAAGTTTGAAAGGATTTTGTACTTTATCTGTTGTATGATTAAATTCTTCATTGAACCTGCCTGTGTGCACATTACTTTTGCTAGTTCTCTGTTGATCTGAGTAGGTGCCATTTTTACTTAAAATAAAACATTACGTGCAAAAGAAGTGTTTTATTTTTAGTTGTCTCTCATTTCTGGGCACTTAAACCCCCCTCCTGCCCAGACCAATTTTCAGCTTTCAGCGCTGATGCACTTTGAATGACAATTGCGCGGTCATACAACACTGTACCCAAATAATTTTTTTCACACAAATAGAGCTTTCTTTTGGTGGTATTTGATCACCTCTGCGGTTTTTAATTTTTTGTTGAAGAAATTAAAAAAGACTGAATATAAAAAAAATATATATATATTTTTTTATATTTTGTTATAAAATTTTGCAAACAGGTAATTTTTCTCCTTCATTGATGTACGCTGATGAGGCTGCACTGATGCGCACCGATGGGCTGCACTGATGGGCACTGATAAGGTGGCAAGGGTGGGCACTGATAGGCAGCACTGGTGGGCACTGAGAGGTGACACTGAGAGGTGGCACTGAAGGGCATTGATAGGTAGCACTGATAGGTGGCACTGATAGCTGGCAGTGATGGGCACTGACAGGTGGCAGTGATGGGCACTGATCAGCACTGGTAGGTTACACTGATTGGCATTGATAGGTGGCACTCGTGGGCATTGATAGGTGGCACTCGTGGGCATTGATAGGTGGCACTGGTGGGCATTGTCGTAACTGGCAGGTGGCACTGGCAGGCGGTAATTGTGGGCACAGATGAGGCAGATTTTGCCTCCTTCTTCTTCGGGACCGATGTCCCTTGCACATAAGCCGGTGATCGGCTTTTTTTTCTCCTCACGCTGTCAGCCTGAGGAGAAAGCGTGAGGAGAAAAAAAAAAACTATTACAGAGCTTTGTTTACATCACGTGATCAGCTGTCATTGGCTCACAGCTGATCACGTGGTAAGGGGCCGGGACTGGCCACTTACTTGGATCTGTGATCACCCGAGTCTCAGTGACTCTGATCACAGCGCATGCCACGCGCGCAAAGGGGAGGACGTCTATTGACGGCCTCCACGAAATTCAGGTCCACGCTGTAGCCGTCATTCAGCTATAGCGCAGAGGGCAAGTGGTTAAGCTGGCTATAGAAGGATAGAATTTCAAGCAAATATTAAAAAGTCTTAGAAAAATTTGTATGAAAATTCCCAGAACATTTGAATATCGTTTGAAAGATTTTGTTTGCTTTTAACAATTTGGAATGAATGTACTTTACCAAACGAAAACCACATACACTGTTAGAAATTGGTTTGTTCGAAAACAAAATGTCTATCCTGCTTCTTTGAATTTTCTCATAACTGTGGTCAAAAAAGAATGTTGATTTGCTCCATTAATGATTAGAGAAAACAAACAAATTCTCTTATAACATTATTTTCCTATGAATTTTGTTCGAAATTCTACCCATCTAAGGCCAGCTTTGCTCCTTCCTACCTGCTGGATGTTCAGTGTGCCCCTGTACCTTTACGGAGGGGTGGGCTCCTTCCAGGTCCATCTGCCCTCCGCCTATCCATTAAAATGCATGTGTTCTCATTGTAGAGACTCACTGAAGTTAGAGTTAGGGACTACAGAAAACAGGGTGCCTTGACAGGGCCTGCAGCTTTCACATGTATTTACAAATGTGTGCAGACTAAACCCCAGTTCTTAAAGAGGAAGTAAGTTAAAAAAAAACCTGCAAAAGAAAGCCATAATGAGCTAGTATGCATAGCAAATTAGCTCATTATGAATGATGAAAGGTGTGTACCGTTCCAAGCTGTGAAGCTCCAAGGAATGCTCCCGCCCTGATACTGGAACAGATGCTGGCTCTGCACTAATGCATGGGAAAGAAAAGAGCCCTGGACTGTAAGCATCTATCTTTGATGTGAAACGCGTCAGCTATCCACCCCTGCATGTCAGTTTTCTGTTTTTGTCTGTTTTTGGACTTTTGAATCTATGGATTAACTTTGGATTTTAATTTTGAAATTTTGAAAATAAATTGTTTATACAGAGTGCGGCAGTCCAGGGCTCTTTTCTTTCTCATTATGAATGACTTACCTGAGATCGAAGCCCCCGAACTGCTCATCGTTCCCCTCCGCCGGATCTTGCCTCGATGTCCCCTCACTGCCGTCAGTGTATCGCGGATCTGCCGCTGTGATTGGCCGGAGTCGGCAAGATCCCATTCAGAAAACCGGCAATGATGCCGGCCCACTAGTGCGCATGCGTGTGACATCATTGGGGCTGTTTTTATAGTAAATATCTCCTTAACTGTGTAGGTTAAGGAGATATTTCTTGCACCTACAGGTAAGCCTTAATCTAGGCTTACCTGTAGGTGCAAGTTGTCTAAGTGGGTTTACAACCACTTTAACACATATTGTTAGACGGGTCAATTTTGTTGGTCGCTGGCTGGTTGACAAGTTTGAGCTTGGAAATCTCTTTGTATTTGTCTGACATATGTCGCCCTTCCAGGGCTCCTTGCTGCAATAGACCAGTTATAGGTGGGGGCAGTGGCCACTTGTTGGTATTACTCCTTCCTAAGCCTAATTTTCTCAATTGATTTTCCAGGTGTATCCAATCCCCTCCACCTAACGACTTAATTATTTTCTTACAAGTTAGTATGATAGGTAATAGTCATTTTGGTAGGTTAGCGTCCCAATTACTATTGTCCCTTCATTGAAAAGACAGCTAAGGCATCCTCTTTTATGCTGTCTCCCATTCCTCTTTTTTATGTGAACTTGTTAGCTCAGCAGATTGGAGATGACAACTCTGTAGACTGCTTTGTGCTGACCACAACTGGATCATTCATGTGCATCCAATCTAATGTCTGCAATATTATTAGATGTCTGCAGCTAGCTTACCCAAGGTCTCCTCATCCTCACTTTTTGGTGCTTCTCTTGCCAGTGGATGGTTATGCAGCCCAGCACCTCAAAATGTTGGATATCCAGCAACCTGCCTTGACTAGCTTCCTAGGAGCTTGACAGCTGCTAAATCACAAAAAAAAAGTATAAACCTGTTACTTACTGGAATTTCATTTAAAGTGTATCTATAGGGAAATTCAATTTTTTAATTGTCCCCAGAACAAAAAGGTAAGAGCAAAAAGGGCATGAGCTTCGCCAGCACTGGGCACTTGGGGCATTTGCATCTGATGTGCTGCAGTCTGCAAAACACCTGCGTTTTTTTGCTTCTATTCATGCCCAACGGCCCACCTGCCAACTGTTAGATCTTTGTCTCAGAGCTAGGGTAAGTACTCAGAAAGTCCTTCTTTACTCTGTGCTACACATCTGACAGGCAGATGAGAACAAAATGCAAGCTGTTGTGGAGCTGGAGCACTCAGCAACATTTGCAACGCCAAGGTCTGGTAAGAACACACAAGCCTCGTACACACGTCCGAGAATCCCGTCGTAAAAAAAACCGTTGGTTTTCTCGACGAGATTCTTGTCAAGCTTGACGGCATTCTTGTCAAGCTTTCCTTGCATACACACTGTCAATTAAAAATCTCGTCGTTGTAAAGCGCGGTGACGTACAACACGTATGACGGCAGTATAAAGGGGAAGTTCGATTCCAATGGCGCCACCCCTTGGGCTGCTTTTGCTGATCTTGTGTTACCGCGTGTTAGTAAAAGTTTGGGGAGAGACGATTCGCGCTTTTCAGTCTTCATGCTTTCAGTCCGTTACAGCGTGACAAATGTGTTATCTCCATTACGAACGCTAGTTTTACCAGAAGGAGCGCTCCCGTCTCATACTTGATTCTGAGCATGCACGTTTTTTAAGACTCGGAAAAGCATACACACGACCGTTTTTCTCGTCGGGAAGCAGGCCGACGAGAATCCTGATGAGAAAAACGAGAATCCTGATGAGAAAATAGGTTCTCTATTTTTCTCGTCGAGATTCCCGGCAGTTTTCTCGACAACAACCATACACACGAACAGTTTTCTCGGCAAGAATGCTCTCCCAGCAGTTTTCTTGTCGTTTCTTGCAGAGAAAACCCGTCGTGTGTACGAGGCTTTAAAGTAGAAGTTCATCCTAAAACTAACTCTAAGACCACTTTCACACTGAGGCGCTTTTCAGGCGCTTTCACACTAAAAAAAGCGCCTGAAAACGTATTTCCATTAAAATCAATGAATGCTTTCACACTGGGGCAGTGCGCTGAAAAAACGCCCCTCTCCATTGAAATGAATTGAAAGTGCTTTAAAAGTGCCTGAAAAGCGCTTCAAAATCGCTCAGTGTTTTACTGGCAGTTTTTCAGTGTGAAAGTGGCCTAAATCTACTGGCAGCCAAATTCTAAGACTAATCTATCTAACCCTGTAAAGCAAAAATCACTATACATACTGTACCTTTTCTGAAGCTGATCCGTCTGTCTGAAGAGTGATGTCACCCATAGACTTACTATGGGGCTTCCGTTGTTGGCTGCCTCTTCTGCACACGCCTACACAGAGAAGACACCGCTGACAGCTCAGCATGGGACCAGACGGGATCAGCTGCAGAAAAGGTGTGTATAGTGATGTAGCAGGATGTCCGTATGAAAGAAGGAATCCGGCTCCCTCCGGTGGTATAAGTGTTACAATGCAACTAATGCACTTTGGGACAGATATCAGCTAGGAGAAAAGACTTTGTTGCTTTTAGTAAAAGACAGACTACATTACCCAGGGTGCATTGCAACACCGCAAAGCATTCTGGGCAGACTACTTAAACCAGGGGAGGGGCCAGCGTCTCTCTCTCTGGATCCAGCTCTCAATCAAGCAGGAAGTTGGCACGGAGGCCTGCTTCCTAAGGATTAGGCCAGAAGCCTGGGCCTAAATTACGGGAGTGCCTGAGTGATTTCCAACAGAGGATCGTCCACAGCGTCCTGTGATTGCCCAGCAGAGACCGGAGTCGTCCATCACCATATGCTGTTAGTGACGGAGTCCGGAGACTGCAGCTGAAGCAGAAGCGTGGAGATCGAGTGACCGGGACAAGCCAGAGGAGACTATCTGAAAGTCGGGCCTGTTTGGTGAGAAGGGCACCTGCCCAGAATTGACTACTACCTTAGAGGAAAGTGATTTAGTTAGTGCCAGCCACACTTCACCTATCACGCCACAGCTTGCGGCCTAGTGTATCTCACTGGAGACTATGTGATCAGAGATTGGTGCATCCGTCATTAGTGGGTGGCAGGCACACGAGTACTCAGGTATATTGCGGATAATTACAGCATCTTGTTGAAACCCTGTGGATTACAATTTAACTTGTGCACCGACGGTGGCTAGCGAAGACTTCATTGGAGAAAGGAACTTTGAGTGGGACGCAGATAGGCCTTGCTTACCTATTATAGGGAATGAACACGTGCAAGGTATTGCAATAAAGGGGGAGCTCGCGAGCAACCAGTTAGCCATGCAGAGACACATATAGATACATATATATAGCTGATGTTATTTCCTGTTATTACCTAATCTCAGTGATACCTATCCTTATTGGTTTATTGACTCTGCAATGCGCATGCAGAGTCAACTGTGTGTATTAATGTGATTCTTTACCCTTCCCTTTTATACTGAGTAAAGGTACCTTTGATTAGGCATATAACTTGTGTGAAGTATCTCTGTCACTTAGAAGGACTAGTGACCAGCAAAGGTAATAACATTTACAGGATATTGTGTGATGTATGCAGGATTGTGTCTCCTAATACTCAATAGGTCTCACACTCCTTATTCATATCAGTTGTGCTAAGGGAAGGTTTGAGCCACTTCCAGGGGTTGATAGGCAGGACGTAGACCCAAATCAAACAAACAGCAGCTCCTACGGGGGTAGTGCTACACGTGGGGGCTCGTCCGGGATATTCTACGGTTCTGCAATCAACTTTCCCACTAGACAGAACCCTTACAGCACAGAAATGGACCCTGCTGCCGTAGCCCGGTGGTGCAGGGATGAAGGCATCCTACCCGGAAATGGCCTGGTGGTTGAAATCCAGAGAGAGGCCTGGGTAGAGGAGCAGCTAACTCCAGTCTTGAGAGCATTGTCCACGAACAGGAAGCCATGGGTGATTGACATAAAGACAGATACTGTAAATCCCCACACCTATGCATTATGTGAGTGGAGGAACGGAATCTCTGACTACTTCAAGGGTGCCAGCATAAAAACTACAAACCAAGTAGAACTCCTCCTGATACACCCAGAAGAGAATAAAGATGGCCCCACATCCACTACTTCAGGAGGCCCCAGCACAGGAGGGAGCGCCCAACAAAAGGGTCCCGGTTCACCACCATTGACCACCCTTAGCTCAGAATTGTGCGCTGTCCTGGGGGAGATTGTGACCAAGTGTAAAAAGGACCCTCCAGACTACCTGATGTCAGGATACAGGAAACTCAGGACCTTTTCTGGGAAGAAACCTGTACCTTCAGTGGAAGATGGATTTGAAGAGTGGCTAGATGGCGCCACTCAGGCCCTAGAAGAATGGGAGGTGCCAGAACAACAAAAAAAACAACGGATTGTGGAAAGCTTAAAGGGGCCTGCTCTGGAGGCCATACGTAACCTCAAGTTAAGCAAGAAGGACTGCAATGCACAGGATTATCTGGATATTCTGCAGAATGTGTTCAGCGGGACGGAAAACGTCACTGAACTCACTTACCAGCTGGGGCATTGCTACCAAAAAGAGGGAGAGAAGCTGTCAGAATTCATAGGACGCCTGGATAAGATCCTGCATCGGATCCTACTGAAGAAAGGGATCGATCCAAGAAAAGTGGATGAGGCCCGTGCCCAGCAGGTGTTGAGGGGAGCTCAACCCTTGGACCCCATTGCATTATTGCTACGCACCCGGCGGTACGGGAGCAGCCTGGAATACCCCGACTTGATCCGGATAGTCAGGGAGGAGGAGGCCATGTTGGAAGACAAAAGGAGGAGTCAACACACCGAACCAACTGCCCGAGTCAGAATGTTAAGTGCAGAAGAAGGTGATTCAGAAGTTGAACTCCTAAAGACCCAGGTGTCACAACTAGTAGAAATGGTGTCCATGCTGACTAGCCAGGCCTCTGTGCCACACAACAAGAACACGTCAGAGGAACCAAAAAAACCTCCTAGCTCCAATATGGAACTAGTACAGAAGCCTAAGAGATTGATAACATGCTTCAATTGTGGGGGAATCGGGCATGTTAGAGCAGTGTGTCCCAGCCCAGATGAAGTTGCATCCAGATATCGCAAGCCGGTGGAAAACTTCAGAGGGCCCCGGTGAAGGAGTCAGCCGGGCGCCCACCAGTTTCCACGAACTCCTTCAAGAAGTCCAATGATCCAAAACATCAGAGTCAGGGACCTAAACCTCTGCCAATTAGGCCCCGTCCCACAACTCAGGCTGCTGTTGAACAGAAGGCCAGTGCACACCAGACCCAGAAGGGACTGAGACCCACCGGAAACTCAAGAAAAAAAGAAGTGAGGGTACAGGTAACTGAACCCAGCAAGAAGTCTGTGTTGAAGGAGTTCCCTGCCAAGTTAGTGGGGCCTTCTCCAGTAGTCTCCATACAAGTAGAAGGGATCTACACCAAGGCTCTTCTTGACACTGGGGCTCAAGTGACTCTTCTGTATAGGGATTTCTATGATAAACATCTTAAACATCTGCCCCTACAGAAATTAGAGGAACTGGAAATATGGGGTATTGGAACTCAGAGCTTTCCCTATGACGGTTACCTGCCAATCAAGTTGACTTTTGATCCCTCAGTGGCTGGGGAGACAGAGACCTTCGATACTCTGGCAGTAGTGTGCCCTCGCCCACCAGGGGCCAGCAAGAGCTCACTCATCATAGGGACCAACACTGATCTAGTCAGGCGACTGCTGACACCGTTGGCCCAACAGGAAGAAGCCCCGACCACAAGAGTCCACCCCATGTTAAGGCAAGCCTACCAGCGCCTGGTACTGGAGCAGAAGGCCCCGGCTGAGGGAGTTGGCAAGATTTGGAAGCTAGACAAGACGGAGAAGGTATTACAACCGGGAGAGGTGACTTGCCTGAGGGCTTCTGTCAAGCTCACATGGAAACAGCCAGGCCCCTTCATTTTCTTCGAACCAGGCCCACAGGAAAGACAGAAAGGGATTGAAGTAATCCCCGAAGTGATCCCATTGAAGGCCCTACAGAAAAGCCATGGGAGGGTTTCAGTGAGTATAAGGAACACTGCTAATACACCAGTGAAGGTGCCGGCCAGAATGCTGTTGGGCCAGGTGAATCCAGCCACCCCCATTGCCCCGTGTGAATTGAAGAAAGAAGAAAGGGGTGAAGTCACCATAGAGAAGCTCTGTTCTGAAGACACGGCCCTCCCACCAGAATGGAGAAAAAGGGCCAAAGCTCAACTTGCAAGGTGGGAAAAGATCTTCTCTAAAGATGAGTTTGATGTGGGGTGCGCAAGGAGTGCCACTCACAAGATACGCTTACAAGAAGATAAGCCCTTTAGAGAGAGAGAGTTCGACGGGTCCCACTGGGTGACTTAGAAGACTTGCGGGAACAGTTGGCTGAGCTGAAGAGGACGGGGATTATTCGAGAATCCAGGAGCCCTTACGCTTCTCCAATAGTGGTAGTCCGAAAGAAGAACGGGTCGCTGAGACTGTGTATCGACTACAGAACACTAAACAGAAGGACCATCCCAGATCAATACACCACTCCCCGAATTGAAGACGCCCTGCAGAGTCTGTCAGGGGCCAAGTGGTTCAGTGTAATGGATCTAAAAAGTGGATATTACCAAATCCCCATGCACCCTGAGGATCGGGAGAAGACAGCCTTCATCACCCCTGTGGGGTTCTTTGAGTTCAACCGTATGCCTCAAGGGTTATCAGGAGCTCCGCCACTTTCCAAAGGCTAATGGAGAGAACCGTCGGGGACATGAATCTAATAGAGGTACTGGTATATTTGGACGACGTCATCGTGTTCGGGAGAACCCTAGAAGAGCATGAAGAGAGACTGGAGAAGGTCCTGAAGAGGCTCAGTGAAGAGGGCCTGAAACTCTCCCCAGAGAAGTGTCAATTTTACCAGTCCTCAGTCCATTACCTGGGCCATATCGTTTCTGCAGAAGGGGTGGCCACGGAACCCAGAGAAGCTGGATGCCGTCACCTCTTGGCCGAGACCTACCAACGTGACTGAGCTTCGGTCATTCCTGGGGTTCTGTTCTTACTACAGAAGATTTGTAGAAGGATTCGCCAAAATTGCCAGACCCCTGAACGAGTTACTCAGAAACGAAGGGGAAGATGATGTTCCAGAGCTGGTCAAACCAGTGAAACTCACCATGGGACCCCGAAGGCCCAAAGAGTCGATTCAAGACCAGTGGACAGGGGAGTGCGAGGAAGCCTTCCAGATGTTAAAGAAGAGTCTTACCACTGCACCAGTCCTGGCCTATGCTGATCCAAAGAAGCCTTATGAACTGCATGTAGATGTCAGCCGAGATGGGCTGGGTGGGGTGCTGTACCAGGAACATGATGGTTACCTAAGACCCGTCGCATATGTGAGCAGGAGTCTGATACCTGCTGAGAAGAATTACCCCACCCACAAGCTTGAATTCCTGGCCTTGAAATGGGCAGTGGTAGACAAACTGAGAGACTACCTATATGGGGCGGAGTTTGTGGTGAAGACAGATAATAACCCGCTCACCTACCTTCTGACCACTGCCAAGTTGGATGCAACGGGACACCGGTGGTTGGCTGCCCTTTCAAGCTTCACCTTCAGCTTGAAGTACCGACCCGGAGTGGGAAATAGGGATGCAGATGCCCTGTCCAGGAGGTCTCATGCCCCCACCGACCCTACCGAAGAATGGGCCCAACTAGACCCAGAGGGAGTGCGAGCCCTATATCAGGGGACAGAACTTCAAGCCAGAGGTGGGTCAAGAGCCAAAGAAATTGGGGTCTCAGCTGTTGGAGTACCGAAGTGCTATTGCAGTGTGACCCAAGTCGAAGGGGAGGGCTTGCCCAAGCTGACAAAAAGGGATTTGAGAAAGGAGCAAGAAGAAGACTCTTTAGGGAAACTCCTGATAAAGGCCCTGAAAAGCCAGCGTCCCGAGATGCTTGAAACAGACTCCCCAAGAGAAGCCCGATTGTTGCGCAGGGAGTGGGATCGGCTACACATACGTCAAGGGGTGGTCTACCGAAGGGGCCCCTCTGACGACTCAGAAGAGAAGTGGCAGCTGTTTCTACCAGCCAAATATCGAGAAGCGGTCCTAGCTGCCCTCCATGACAACCATGGTCACCTAGGGTCCGAACGGACTTTTCAGCTTGTACGGGATAGGTTCTATTGGCCCTGCATGCGGGCTGAAGTGGAAGGATATTGCCATTCCTGTGTCCGATGCATTCAAAGGAAGACCTTGCCACGTCAAGCAGCCCCAATGGGCCATCTGCAAAGTCAGGGACCTATGGAACTGGTGTGCATTGACTTCCTTTGCCTGGAGCCTGATCTGAGTGGTCAAGGGAATGTCTTGGTGATAACAGATCACTTTACCAGATATGCTCAAGCATTCCCAACAAAAGACCAGAAGGCCTCAACAGTGGCCAAAGTACTGGTAGAAAAATTCTTTGTGCACTATGGTCTACCCCAACGCCTTCATTCAGATCAGGGCAGAGACTTTGAAAGCAAATTAATAAAGAAGTTATTAGACCTGTTAGGCATCCAGAAGACCAGGACAACCCCTTATCACCCACAAGGAGATGCTCAGCCTGAACGGTTTAACCGGACTCTCTTGGATATGTTGGGGACTCTGAGTTCAGAGAAAAAGCAGCATTGGAGCAAGCATGTAGCTGCCATAGTGCATGCCTACAATAGCACTGCCAGTGATGTCACTGGGTATTCCCCATACCGTTTGATGTTCGGGCGGGAGGCTCGGTTGCCAGTGGACTTGGCCTTTGGCATATCGCTGGATCATACCTCAGCAGCATCCCACAAGGGGTATGTAGACCGATTGAGAAAGAGTCTGAAGACAGCTTTTGAAAAGGCCCAAGCAGCATCTGACCAACGGGGGCTGAGAAATAAAAGAAACTTTGACCTAAGAGTCAGAATTCAAGATTTACAGCCAGAAGATAGAGTGCTGTTGAGGAACTTGGGAATTCCGGGAAAACATAAGTTGGCTGACCGTTGGAAATCCCAACCTTATGTTATCTGCAAGAAGCTGGAAAACCTTCCTGTGTACCAAATTAGGCCAGAAGGAAGCGTGGGACCGTTAAAGACCTGGCACAGGAATCACTTGTTGCCCCTCTCCGAGGCAGTTCGCATGCCTCCTGCATCTGACTCACAAGAAACCCCTTCAACTTCTCAAGGTTCCAGACCCATCACCCGATCTCAAACAGTGCTTCCAGATGTGAGAGATGGAGACTCTGACAATGAAGGTCAAGAGGATGAAGAAGCAGAATCTGACTGGTTGTGGTCATCCCAATTGCCAGAACCCATGACCACCTCCCAAACCTCACCCAAAACAGTTGACAATGGAACTCTTCGGGCAGAAGCTCCTGAATTCGTGCCTTCAAACATTCTCATTGAGGAGGTAGCTGATGACTCAGACTCTTTGTCAATGGAAGACCCAGAAGAAGGGTCGTTGTCTCTATCTGAAGGAGAGCGGGACGCTCCTGAAGTTCTGGAGCCCAACATGCCTGAACTAGATGAGGAAGCCCCTGAAGAGCTTCTAGAAACAGCCAGCCCCAATGTCCTTGAGAATATGATACCTAAAGAGCAGAGGGAAAGAAGAGTAATTCACCCCCCAAAAAGACTGACGTACGACCAATTGGGTGAATGCTCTGAGGAGGCCATCATCACTTCTAAGAGAACCATTGATCAGTCTAGCTCTTCCACTCCAGATTCAGATTCAGTGGAAGACAACCCCAGCTCACTCCCTAGCACATCTGAAACAGACACCCAAGTGTCGGTGGTCCGTATACAGGACAACCTCCCTCCTTGTGATAATTGGTGGGAGGTTCCTCTGTCGGCTCTGTGTTATGATATGAGCTGTTTAAGTTTAAATCCTGCTTATGAAAAGGCAAGTTGTTTATTGTCATGCATAAACTAACAAATTTCCCTGCAGGTATTGCCAAAGTATGTGTTAGGTTACATACTGTTGTCCTCTTTGGGGACCAAAGACTTTAAGTGGGGGGAGTGTGTAGCAGGATGTCCATTTGAAAGAAGGAATCCGGCTCCCTCCGGTGGTATAAGTGTTACAATGCAACTAATGCACTTTGGGACAGATATCAGCTAGGAGAAAAGACTTTGTTGCTTTTAGTAAAAGACAGACTACATTACCCAGGGTGCATTGCAACACCGCAAAGCATTCTGGGCAGACTACTTAAACCAGGGGAGGGGCCAGCGTCTCTCTCTCTCTGGATCCAGCTCTCAATCAAGCAGGAAGTTGGCACGGAGGCCTGCTTCCTAAGGATTAGGCCAGAAGCCTGGGCCTAAATTACGGGAGTGCCTGAGTGATTTCCAGCAGAGGATCGTCCACAGCGTCCTGTGATTGCCCAGCAGAGACCGGAGTCGTCCATCACCATATGCTGTTAGTGACGGAGTCCGGAGACTGCAGCTGAAGCAGAAGCGTGGAGATCGAGTGACCGGGACAAGCCAGAGGAGACTATCTGAAAGTCGGGCCTGTTTAGTGAGAAGGGCACCTGCCCAGAATTGACTACTACCTTAGAGGAAAGTGATTTAGTTAGTGCCAGCCACACTTCACCTATCACGCCACAGCTTGCGGCCTAGTGTATCTCACTGGAGACTATGTGATCAGAGATTGGTGCATCCGTCATTAGTGGGTGGCAGGCACAAGAGTACTCAGGTATATTGCGGATAATTACAGCATCTTGTTGAAACCCTGTGGATTACAATTTAACTTGTGCACCGACGGTGGCTAGCGAAGACTTCATTGGAGAAAGGAACTTTGAGTGGGACGCAGATAGGCCTTGCTTACCTATTATAGGGAATGAACACGTGCAAGGTATTGCAATAAAGGGGGAGCTCGCGAGCAACCAGTTAGCCGTGCAGAGACACATATAGATACATATATATATAGCTGATGTTATTTCCTGTTATTACCTAATCTCAGTGATACCTATCCTTATTGGTTTATTGACTCTGCAATGCGCATGCAGAGTCAACTGTGTGTATTAATGTGATTCTTTACCCTTCCCTTTTATACTGAGTAAAGGTACCTTTGATTAAGCATATAACTTGTGTGAAGTATCTCTGTCACTTAGAAGGACTAGTGACCAGCAAAGGTAATAACATTTACAGGTTATTGTGTGATGTATGCAGGATTGTGTCTCCTAATACTCAATAGGTCTCACACTCCTTATTCATATCAGTTGTGCTAAGGGAAGGTTTGAGCCACTTCCAGGGGTTGATAGGCAGGACGTAGACCCAAATCAAACAAACAGCAGCTCCTACGGGGGTAGTGCTACAGTGATTTTTACTTTAGAGGGTTAGATCGATTAGTCTTAGAATGTGGCCGCTGGTACATTTAGAGTTAGTTTTAGGCTGAACTTCTACTTTGAGAAGAGGAAATGTGCTGGGACAATTTAGTCTTGGGACATTGTGTCGGGGGGAGAGAGGAATTTTTGTTTGGGTTTAGTCTTGTGCATTTTTCCTCCCCAATGTCAGGTAATTACCGGTATTCCTGTGATCTGCCAACAGTAGCATTTCCAGGTACTTAACCCATGGAACAATATACATAGTTTAGCTTTAGCTTTGTTAGGCACTATTCAAAAATGAATGAAGTTATTTAACATTCATGTTCATCAATGTCGCCACATACACCCCATCAGAAGCTGTAAGTGTGCTTAAAGTCAGTCCCCTCAAAAAGTGATATTTGAGTGATGGGTTATAAAGGATGGCCTGGTGTTCACCCCTTGTCTGCTTATAATTCTCATGGAATCTAAAATTTGCTCAAAGTTTTAGATTATTTCCAATGGTCCTGTTATAGAAAAATATAAAATACATATGTAGCGGCCTCCTCACTCCCCTCTCTTTCTTCAGCTCGTCTTTTCTCTTGTCTAGGGGTACCTTAGAGGGGAAGGGAGCGGGGACACCACGCCTGGCCTTCACCACAGGTATCAGTGTGGTATAAGCAAAGTTCCTTTACCTTCGGGTCAGTGCTGTGCACCTGGAGCCTCCACCAAGAGTTACCTTGAACAATGTCTGTCAGGAAATGAGCCCCACACCATTAAAGTTCAACACTCCTTTATTCTTCTCGAATGAACACAATCAGTTGAACTCCCTTGTAGAAACAGAACAGAAAAGGAGGTGTGGATGCGAACAGGCCCAGACACAATGTGTTCTCCACTTTCCTTCCTGAAAGTGGGCTGCGGTCTCTGAGCGGGGGGGGGATTTCCTTCCAGGCGGTCTCCGGTGAGAGACTCACCCGTCACTGGCAATCTGCTGACCAGGTCTTCGAGTGAGGAGCTCCCCCCGGTCCATTACGCCTTCCGGATTCGGGTACCCAATCCCTGGGTACCCTAGGATCTCCTTCCCTCGCGGAACTCAGTGTTGGGCACTGAGCTCCGGACCTCCATCTGAGTACCTCACCCCAGGCTAAAGGTGCCTGGGATGGAACACGACCTCCGGCTGTCCTCTAGGCCTAGGCCCGCCTAGAGAACCAACACGAACCACCGTCTACAGGCTGAAGGTGCCCTGGACTCCGACCCCGTGGCAAAGATGGCCGGCCCCTTTATACCCTCTCCCGGCAAGCACGGCGGGTTCCCCGCCCCACCATACCGCTGCCGAGGGAGGACAAAAAGGAGGCACGACACACAGCAATGATTCAACCCCAGCCCAGGGCGACAGCACCACCCGCTGGGCTGCAGGGAATTACACATCACTAATGTCTCTGTCAAGTTCAAATTTACACCCGGGAAAGTACATACCCGCTACACATACTAAAATGAAAATCTCATCAACAGAGCCATCAAGAGATGCACTATATTGTCAAACGTATTGGGATGCCTGCCTTTACACGCTCATGAATCTTTAAAGAGGAAGTAAACTCTTATTTTTTATTTGTACCTACAGGTAAGCCTATATTAAGGCATACCTGTAGGTACTGTGAATATCCCCTAAACTAGGCTTACCGTGCCGGACCTTCAGAACCCGTGCTGTTAACGGCGGCTTCCCTGTGCATGCATGGAAGTGACATCATCGCGGCTCCAGCCACTCACAGCGCCGGAGCCTGCGAACCAGGAAGAAACATCGGGGAAGATGTTAGCCATCTTAGCGGTGTGCGGGTGCCGCTGGAGGGCTTTCTTCTAAGGTAAGTATTTCATAATGAGCTAGTATGCGATGCATACTAGCTCATTATGAAAAGTTGGAGAGATGAGGGCGCTCTGGTGAGGCTGGGTATCCGGTCCTTAGTAGCAGTGGAGAGATGGCACTGAGGGCAGCACTTTGTAGAGAAGTAGCTCTGGAGGGTCATAAAGGAAAGAGAAAGGTGCCTCTAAGTGCAGTGGTTAAAAGATTTTATATAGGCAAAATAGGTTTAACAACACTTACAAGAGAGTAAGAGGTCATAGGCATATAATGATTATTCCTCATGCGGATCGCTGTAATCCTCGTCTGTCTGGAGGGGAGAGAGAGCCATCCTGCAGCTGTCAGAGTCTCTGGTGATGTGAATTAGCGAGGAGGTAGTGTAGTGAGTGTACAGCTTGTATAACAATGTAAATTTGCTGTCCCCTCAAAATAACTCAACACACAGCCATTAATAACTAAACTGCTGGTAACAAAAGTGAGTACAACCCTAAGGCCCCTTTCACACGGACGGTCCGTTCAGGTCCGCCTGTCAGTTTTTTAGGCGGACCTGAACGGATGCTCCATGTACCTCTATGGAGGCACGGATGTCAGCGGTGACATGTCCGCTGACATCGGACCCGCTCCGCTAAAGTGTGACGGAGGAAAACCCTATTTTTCCATCCGTCGGCGGAGCGGATCGGATGACAACGGACTCTACGGTCCGTCGTCATCCGATCCCCCATAGGGGAGAGTGGCGCTCTGACAGGGCGGTCCCTGCACAGTGTGCGGGGACCACCCAGTCATCCGCCGGCTCAGCGGGGATCAACGGAGCGATCCCCGCTGAGCAAGCGGAACTTCACGGGGCGGATCTTCACGGATCCGTCCCGTGTGAAAGAGCCCTAAGTGAAAATGTCCAAATTGGGCCCAATTAGCCATTTTCCCTCCCCGGTGTCATGTGACTCATTAGTGTTACAAGGTCCCAGATGTGAATGGAGAGCAGGTGTGTTAAATTTGGTGTTATTGCTCTCACTCTCTCATACTGGTCACTGGAAGTTCAACATGGCACCTCATGGCAAAGAACTCTCTGAGGATGTGAAAAAAAGAATTGTTGCTCTACATAAAGATGGCCTAGGCTATAAGAAGATTGCCAGGACCCTGAAACTGAGCTGTAGCACAGTGGCCAAGACCATACAGTGGTTTAACAGGACAGGTTCCACTCAGAACAGGCCTTGCCATGGTCGACCAAAGAAGTTGAGTGCACGTGCTCAGCATCATATCCAGAGGTTGTCTTTAGGAAATAGACATGAGTGCTGCCAGCATTGCTGCGGAGGTTGAAGGGGTGGGGGGTCAGCCTGTCAGTGCTCAGACCATACGTCGCACACAGTCTCCGCTTTATTTCATCAGGTTGAGGTCAGGACTCTGTGCAGGCCAGTCAAGTGCCTCCACTTTAAACACGCTCATCCATGTCTTTATGGACCTTGGTTTGTGCACTGGTCCAAATCATTTGGGGATGGGGGGATTATGGTGTGGGGTTGTTTTTCAAGGGTTAGGCTTGTCCCTTTGTTCCAGTGAAGGGAACACTTAAGGTAACAGCATACCAAGACATTTTGGATAATTTCATGCTCCCAACTTTGTGGGAACAGTTTGGGGATGGCCCCTTCCTGTTCCAACATGACTGTGCACCAGTGCACAAAGCAAGGTCCATAAAGACATGTGTAGCGGGGTGTTCAATTTAGGGGAAGTGTCTGAGTGGTAACCAGGCTCAGACACATTAAATTGATAGGATTCATGGACCATTTTTGTTCTCAGGGGTTAATGCTGGTTATGTGTTCCCTGTGGCCGGTGGGTGGCGCTGCCATTCCGGGCCAGGGTTGAACCGCGAGCGCAGTGCTGTGCCTTTTGTGTCCCCTCTTGGCAGCCGTACAGTGGGGCGGGGAACCTGCTGTGCATGCCGGGAGAAGATATAAAAGGGGCAGACATCTTCTGAGAGGGGTTCGTTTGTCCACACCCAGGCACCTTCAGCCTGGGTGTGTGTGGGTCGGTCCGCACCCAGGCGCCTTCGGCCTGGGTGTGTGTGGGAGTCATCTCTGGGTGCCCTAGGCCCGGAGGCCTTGTTCCGGTTCCACCTCAGGCACCTTTAGCCTGGGGTGAGGTACTACCTCACCGTTCCTGTTCGCCTGAGAATGGAGGCCCAGGAGTTACAGTAACGGCCCGGAGCCCAGCAGCCTTCGGCTGGGGTCTGCAAGGGATCGAGGAGTCCAGGGTGCCGCCTTGCGAGGGGACCTGCACCTAAGAGAAGGGAGGATCTGTTCCGAGGGACCTGTGCTGTGGACGCGGTGAAGGAAGGGGTCTGTTGACTCTCTGGGAGGATGTCTTCTCCCTGGAAGGGGCTATGTCCTAGGAAGGAACCAGGATTCACCAGGTCAGTGGCAGTGACCTTGTTCGCCAGGTCAGTGGCAGTGACCTTATCCACAAGGTCTGTGGCAGAGACCATGCGCGAAAACTGTTTGAGAACTCTAAACAGTCCTAAGAGTTTGAGCTACGTTTGTGCCTGGACCTCCTCCACACCTTAAAGCTGTCCTGTGTCTTTGCTCCAACCTTTCTTCTATCCAAGAGACTATGTGTTGTGCAAGTGAAAATAAATATTGAGTTAGACTTTCAGCTGGTGTGGACATTTACGTTCCTGGGGAAGTCAAGGACTTGCATCTACACACTATAGAGGTGAGAATCATTCTCAGGAGGACTTTATACTCCGGCTGCAGACAAGGCCCAAAATCAACACCGCCTAACCTCTTAACACAGGAGGGTACGGGCTTGTGGTGCAGTGTGCCCCTTTTTCCTGATAGGAGCCGAAGCAGACAGGTAAAAGAGGGTTTGTGTGCTAGTCATGGAACTTGACTGGCCTGCACAGAGTCCTGACCTTAACCTGATAGAACACTTTTGGGACGAATTAGAGTGGAGGCTGCGAGCCAAGCCTTCTCTTCAATATCAGTGCCTGACCTCACAAATGCACTTCTGGACGAATGGTCAAACATTCCCGATGAAACAAAACACGCAAAACAAAAACTTTTTTTTCAACCACTGTATATAAATATTTTCTAGCAGCTTTTAGGAATATCACCATCCTCACAGTCACAATTCAGGCACAAAGGACAAATATTTTATAGCATTCAGGCAGGAGTGGTGCTGTCATCCAAGCCACATCAGCATCAAGGAAGAAAGTGTCAGATAATGTTTTTGTGTATTAATGTAATTGCCAATGTAACAGGAAATAAAAGGAAAGTGGATAAATTCATTTTGTCATCTGTCTGATTGAAACACCAACTCTGTCAAACAGGGAGCTCATCCTGTCACCTGGCTTTAATGCCAGTGGATGGAGGCAGAGCGTGCCAATGTAAAGCACTAGCAATGCATCTTGGTAAATACAACCCTTTTTTTTGTGAACTGACAAAATTGGTTACAAGACTAGGACATTAACATCAAGCCAGATGGACTGCCACCCCCCTAAATAAAGGGATTTTTATAACAGCTTACCTGTAAAATCCTTTTCTTGGAGTACATCACGGGACACAGAGCGACTTAGTCATTACTAATGGGTTATATAGATTACCTTCAGGTGTTGGCACTGGCCAATTCCAAACCGGAAGTACCCTCCCCTATATAAGCCCCTCCCATCCGGGAGCACCTCAGTTTTGTAGCCAAGCAATAAGTGTCCCAAAGAGAGGGGTGGGAGCTCTGTGTCCCGTGATGTACTCCAAGAAAAGGATTTTACAGGTAAGCTGTTATAAAAATCCCTTTTTCTTTTTCGTACATCACGGGACACAGAGCGACTTAGTCATTACTAATGGGACGTCCCAAAGCAATGCCAAATGAGGGGAGGGATACATAAGCTGGGCGCCATCAGGCATGAGGATCTTTTGCGGCCTGCAACACACTGCGCCCAAAGGCGACATTCTCCTGACTTCTAACGTCTACCTGGTAGAATCTAGTAAACGTGTGTACCGAAGACCATGTTGCGGCCTTACATACTTGAGCCAGGGAGGCCTGGTGATGCACTGCCCATGAAGTTCCAACTGCTCTTGTGGAGTGCGCCCTAACTTTGAACGGAGGCGGTCTCTTTTTCAAGCCATAGGCTTGTATTATGACCTGTCGAATCCACTTGGCTAAAGTGGATTTTGATGCTGCCTGACCCTTTTTAGGGCCTTCCGGCAGAATAAACAAAGTATCCGTTCTGCGAATCTGAGCAGTGGCTTTCAGATAAGCTTTAACTGCTCTTACTACATCCAAGGAATGTAATAATTTTTCCTCTACCGAGCTAGGTTTGGGGAAAAAAGAAGGAAGAACCACATCTTGGTTCAAATGAAACCTCGATACCACCTTAGGAAGAAAGGCTGGATGAGGACGTAATACTACTCTGTCCTTATGGACAACCAGATATGGCTCCTTACAGGACAAGGCGGCTAATTCCGATACTCTTTTAGCCGAACAAACGGCTACTAAGAAAATCAATTTCCTGGTGAGAAGAACCAAGGAAATGTGTTGCAATGGTTCAAACGGTTGTTTCTGTAGAACTGACAGAACCAGGTTTAAGTCCCAAGGACATATGGGAATACTAACCGGAGGGCTAATACGCATCACTCCTTGTATGAAAGCTTTGACTAGTGAATGCGAAGCCAAGGGCCTTTGAAAAAATATTGACAAGGCCGAAATCTGACCCTTGATAGTACTCAAGGCCAGCTTCCTATCTACAGCCCACTGTAGGAAGTCCAAAATCCTCCCTATCACGTACTTACGTGGATGCCATTTCTTGGCCTCACACCACGTAATGTACGCTTTCCAGATCCTATAATAGATCTGCCTGGATACCGGCTTCCTGGCATTGATCATGGTAGATACCACAGAATTAGAGAGCCCTCTCTTTTTCAGAATGTGGGCTTCAATAGCCAGGCCGTCAAACCTAGGGCTGGTAAGGAAGGGTGGTATATCGGTCCCTGCGACAGCAGGTCCGGACGATGTGGGAGGGTCCAAGGACTCCTCACTGACATTTTTACAATCTCCGCGTACCATGCCCTTCAGGGCCACGCTGGAGCCACCAGAATCACTGGTTTCTTTTCTACCCTGATTCTGCGGAGTAATCGCGGTAACAATTGTGGCGGTGGGAATGCATATATCAGCTTGAACTGATCCCAAGGGAACACTAGGGCATCCGAGCCGCAAGCTAGAGGATCCCTTGTGCGAGACACAAATCTGTCCACCTTTGCGTTGAATCTGGATGCTAGCAGATCTACATCCGGTGTTCCCCACCGCTGGCATATTGCCTGGAAAACCTCGGGGTGAAGAGACCATTCCCCCGGGCATAATTGTTGGCGACTTAAAAAGTCCGCTCTCCAATTTTCCACTCTTGGGATGAAAACCGCGGATATGGCTGGGACATATTTTTCTGCCCACTCCAGGATGCAATTTGCTTCCCTCTGGGCTGCACGACTCCTGGTGCCACCCTGGTGATTGATATATGCCACTGCTGTGGCATTGTCTGATTGAATTCTGACAGGGGACCCTTGGAGTTTGGATGTCCATGCTACTAGGGCATACCGGGCTGCTCGTATCTCTAAGAGATTGATGGGCAGGGCCTTTTCTGCTTCTGACCACTTGCCCTGGAGAGGCCATTGCTCCAGTACTGCCCCCCAGCCTATGAGGCTGGCATCTGTAGTGACTACCTTCCAAGAAACCGGACTGAAGGGTTTCCCTTTTTCCAGATTCTGGGGCACCAACCACCAATGGAGGCTCTTGCGAACGGAAGGGGACAGGGACATTGGTAAGTCTAAAGCCTGAACTTTTTTGTTCCAGGCTGACAGTATGGCCCTTTGCAAATTCCTTGAATGGAATTGACCGTAGGGTACCGCTTCGAATGAAGCCACCATTTTTCCCAGCAGCCTCATGCAGAGGCGTATGGATGGTTTTCTTTTTGTACCCACTAAGTGGGTCAAATCTTTTAAAGACGACACCTTCTCTGGAGGTAAGAAAATCTTTCTCTGATTTGAATCCAGCCTTAGCCCTAAGTATTCCAGACTTTTGACTGGTCTTAGAGCTGACTTGTCCCGGTTGATAATCCAACCGTGATATTCCAGATACTTGATTGTCTTGTGAATAGCTACTTCCAGCTTTTCCACTGAGTGGTCTATTAGTAGCAGGTCGTCTAGATATGCCATTATCGTTACACCCTGTGTTCTTAGATTGGCCAATAATGGGGCCAGAATTTTTGTGAACACTCGTGGTGCTGTGGCCAGACCGAAAGGTAAGGCTCTGAACTGAAAATGGCGCCCTTCTACTGCAAAGCGTAGAAATTTCTGGTGGGCCGGAAAGATGGGAATATGCAGATAAGCATCCTTTATGTCGATCGAGGCTAACCATTCCTGCCCTTGTAGGGCGGTGGCCACCGATCGGATCGACTCCATCCGAAAAGTCCTGATATTTAGGAACTTGTTTAGCCCTTTTAGATTTAATATGGGCCTCACGTCCCCATTTGGTTTGGGGACTGTGAAAAGGTTCGAGTAAAACCCGAATCCGCTTTCTTCCAGGGGAACCTTCATGATTACACCTTGGAGCAATAGTTGTTCTAGTGCCAGAAGGAGGGATCCTCTCTTCTGGGGATCTCTTGGCACGTTTGACCTCATAAATTGGGCAGGAGGAGTGCCTTTTAACTCCAGCTTGTATCCCAGACTTACTGCGGAGAGCACCCATCTGTCTCTGATGGTGTCCCGCCAGGTCTCTGTGAACAACTGAAGTCTTCCCCCCACCCGATTGAGTGGGGGCAACGCTTCATGCCTTGGGGGGAGGTTTTGTACCTCTCTTGATCCAGGGCTTCTTGTTACCCTGTGATTGTCCCTGATTTCTGCCCCCTGAATTTGACCGCGGAGGCCGTCGGAACTGCTTCACAGCCGATGTGCCCGGGACTGGAGAAGTAGGCCTCTTAAAAGAAGGACTTCTACCCTTGTTCTTAACCGGTAAGAGTGAACTTTTACCGGCAGAAATTTTCTGGATATATTTGTCCAGATCTTCTCCAAATAAGCGTTCTCCATGAAATGGGAAGCTAACCAGCAGTTTTTTACAGGGAGCTTCAGCAGACCAGTTTTTGAGCCACAGAAGCCTACGCATATGTACTATAGACAGCGTAAAGCGGGATGCCTGTTGGATTGTATCCTTTATGGCGTCCACCGCAAAACACAAGGCTCTAGGCAGGTCAGCTAGGGCAAGAGCCTGCTGATCTGGTAAGTCCCTTAAGACTTGTTTCAACTGATCTTTCACTGCTTGGCAGACTCCAATCGCTGCTACCGCAGGTTGTGTCACCATGCTTGCTGTAGAGAAAGCAGATTTTAGTAAAGACTCCAATTTTTTATCTATTGGGTCTTTGAACATTGGAACATTATCTACTGGACATGTCAGTGATTTGTTAACAGAAGAGATGGCTGCGTCCACTGTAGGGACCCTCCATTTTTTTATGAACTTATCCTCCATGGGATAGATCACCGGAAATCTCTTGGGGGGAGCAAATATTTTATCAGGATGCTCCCAATCCTGGTAAATAAGCCCTTCTAATAAAGGGTGGATTGGGAAGGAACAGACAGCCTGGGGAGCTTTTAGCGACCCCAGCAAGGAAACCGTAGTGGATGGTGGTTCCGCCAGAGGCATTTTAAATACTGATCGGACCATGTTAGTCAGAGACTGAACCCATAATCTTTCAGCCTGAGATGCTGAGAAAGGTTCTTCCACTGTTGATTCCTCCATAACTGAATCAACCTCATCCTGATCCCCTTCAGGTAGGTCGATCTCTGTGTGGGGCTGTTCCTCCACTAACAGGCACTCTGAAGGAGGAGACGGAGATCAGACGCGCTTTTCCTGTGACAGGGAAGCAGCGATCAATGCTGTTAATCTCTCTTCCAATCCTCCCAGAGTTGAGGATAAAACCTCCTCTGTTATATATACAGGAGCAGGTGGACTGGGGACAGCCGCAGCACCAGGCATTCCTGCGGGGTTTCTACGGCTACTGACCTCTGAATTCTCAGGGGAGATTGGTCAGTACAAGCATGCCCAATATCCTCAGAGCCCGATGGAGACCCCTTTGGCTTCCTGGAAGACCTATTCCTGGAGCGTCTGGACGACATATCCTTTAAGCACAAAGCTGAGGTATTCCCGTCGTCATACACCAATTTTTGCTGGTAATAGTCTAACACAGTTGCTGCTATATACCAGCTGGTGTCCACTAAAGTGCCTTTCTATGGGGATGCCTGCATCAACCGCCTCTGTGTGCCACTGTTTGTTGCTAGCTCTGTTTGCATCCAGCTGACACTTGTACTGTGTCTTTTAACCATGCTGGGACGCCTGCACATGCGCAGAAGCGCCGCGGCGCGCATCGATCATCCACCCGCCCCGCCCCTTTTTTTTCATAGGAGGCGCGTGCACGCGCCCGCGCGCGCGCCCGTGCGCCATCGGCGCCCTTTTCGAAACCAAGCAGGGACTAGGAGCCAGGGCCCTTTTTGCCGGAGGGCCTGTGCGGTGGATGAGCGCAGCAACAGGGCAGAGGAAGTGGATTCCCAGAGAAACTTACCAACTGCCTGGATCTTTTGACTTGAGAAAACCAAAGATCCACATGACAAGAAAAATGGACTACAGCGGCCTCTAGTGGTTTAACACAGGTACCGCGGTCCCTTTTTTTTTTTTTTTTTTCTTGACTACTATTAAAATTTTACATTTTCAGTAGTTACAGGCAAACACAGATATTTAGCGGGAATACCGTTAGGTAACAGACAGAAAGACAAATTAGGCTTGGGGGTCCCCCAATAGAACCAAGTTCCTGGGGGCCCCCACTTACCCGATCCCCGCCACAGGACTTTGTTTGGTCCACAGAAGTCCAAACTTCACCTATCACGGCAGGCATTGTAATTAAACCTTCAGGGACCGGGTTCCCAAGGATTCCACTCCCCTGGACCTGTATAGCACCCTGCACAGACAACATCTTGGTCGTGGGTATGACCAGAGCTCTGGATCCCAGGGTCCAGCCCTCCTAAGAGAGGCATTACAGGCAAAACCTTGCTCTTCTGCTGCAAGGCCCGGGTACCGACCGTTTAGCTATGAAGCTTTTTTGGTGGGATCCGGAACAGCTTACTAAGGCCCAAAAGAACCTGTACGCAAGCCCAGTGAAAACACATGTTACTCTTTGGCCAACACCTTAGACACTGGCAAAAAACTGAGGTGCTCCCGGATGGGAGGGGCTTATATAGGGGAGGGTACTTCCGGTTTGGAATTGGCCAGTGCCAACACCTGAAGGTAATCTATATAACCCATTAGTAATGACTAAGTCGCTCTGTGTCCCGTGATGTACGAAAAAGAAAAGGAGATTACTATTTTAACTCTTTTAAATTAAAGTGGGCCTGATCTCAAAAAGTGAAGATTTGTTGCAATATAGGAAACAGCTACAAAGAGAGCTGTCAGTGATGTTGCCACAAATACTCCTAATCAGGGCTTTTTTTTCTCAGAGAATAGGTGCAAGAACTCCCTCTCCCATGTCACCATTTGTCTCCATCCCCTACCCACCTCCAAGCACCGTCCCTTGTTTCCACCCCATACTAGGGTGACCACATTTCCAAACTACCATTCAGGGACACCCTCCCTTCCCAAAAATCAGCTTGTGCTGTAACGAATCACAGCACAGTGATTGGACACAAGAGACGGGATTCATGATTTCTCCAATCACAAGCAGGGGGCGGGATTGTGCTCATTCAGGCATTCCCTTCCTGGTCCATCTCCTTCCTGGTCCATCTCGGACCTGCGTTTTCAGTTGCGCTTGGCGTATTATCCTCAACTTCCGGGGCTGACACCCTCTGGCTGACTCTGGTCCAAAACCACACTTACCCCTACCATCCACACTATTCACCTGTGGTATGTAACCCTTGGATTTTATATACATGCTCTCCTCATATTATGCTCAGTGCCACTTAGATTTTAACATATCTCAATCTTTTTAGATTTGGGTGCATCCGCCCCTGATGAGTGTGCAAACACGAAACGCGTCAGGCAATTTTAGGATGCCAACGCACTTTTACGTCACCCCAACGATCCATCCACTGATTGACAAGCACATATGAATTTCAACTTTTTATCGCATGTTACTATATCTGCACTGTGCCATTTTAGGGATTTATGTGTGTGTATTTTTGTATCTATGGGGGCGGTTCATTCCTTTCATACTGTTATGTATTGTTGATCGATATCATTGTATATCCTTGATGTCCATGTTTCATATGTAATGCCATGTGTCATAAGTTCCCAAGTTGATATTAATATGTGCCCTCAATGTTCACTACAATTATGTTCTTATGTACAGCCCCATTGACTCAGACAGTACACCACATTTTTTCATGTCAATAAACATGTTTCCTTTACCTTACGCCTACCTTGTTTTGAACCTCATTTAAAGTCCCAAACTCCCCCCCTGCATTATTGTACCAGGGATGGAGGCACAGAAATGTGCCTCATTTAAAGTCCCACCTATGCTGTTGCATAGATTCCCCCCTCTCGTTTGTATTCAGGCATTCCCGGCCAGGACAAGTACTGTCAGTGAGTAAAGAGGTTATGTGGCGGCCTTTTTTGGGGGCATCAGATTGGCCAGGGGTGTAGCTGTGTCAGTTTCATTCCGGGACACTGTATTGTCCTGGAATTAACCACTTAACGACCGCCCACTGTAATTATACGTCGGCAGAATGGCACCGACAGGCAGAATCACGTAGATCTACGTGATCGCCTTTGTATAGTTGGGGGGACCCCCCTTCTGTACAGTGAGCGGTGGTTAAGTGTTCGGGAGCGATCCGGCATGAGGGGACGGCCGTTCGATTCCGGCCACCCCCTCTCGATCGCTCCCGGCGAATGAGAGAGCTTCCCCTGCCTGTGTAATGTAAACACAGGCAGAGGAAGTGATGTCATCTCTCCTCGTGACGGTCTTTTCGATCCGGCACGAGGAGAGAAGACATCACATAGTAAGTGCACCAACAGCCCACTGACACCAGTACACGTAGGCACACTTACACCCCCCAGTCACCCCCAGATCACCCCCAGTCACAGTGCACCGTTTGCAGTGATCATTTTTTTTACTGATCACTGCAATCAGTGTCATTTGTGACTGTAAAAAGTTGCAGGGCAGTTAGGATTAGGCCCCTTTAGGTCCAAGGTAGCCCCCTAACCCCCCCTAATAAAGGTTTAACCCCTTGATCGCCCCCCAGGTAACCCTTTCACCCCCTAACGCCAGCGTCACTAAGCAATCGTTTTTCCGATCGCTTTTTTCTTGTCGCTGGTGTCCTAGATAGCCAGTTAATTATTTTTAGGTTCGCCGCAGGTTTTTATTAGTGTCAGGTACCCCCATATATTATTTTAACCCCCTGATTGCCCCTAGAGTTAACCCTTTCACCAGTGATCACCGTATAAGCGTCACTGGTGACACTGGTTACCCAGTTAGTTATTTAGTTATTTAGGTAACCCGTCAGGTTTTTATATAGCGTCGGGTACCCCATATTTAACCTAATAAAGGTTTTAACCCCCTGATTGCCCCTAGTTAACCCTTTCACCAGTGATCACCATATAAAGGTTACAGGTGATGCTGGTTGGTTAGTTTGCTTTTTATAGCATCAGGGCACCCGCCGTATATAACCCAATAAAGGTTTAACCCCCTGATCGCCCGGCGGGTGATATCAATTAGGTTTTAGCGCCAGAGAGGGTCTACGTCGCCCCAGGCAGCTTTAGGTTAGTGCCAGTAACGCTAACACCCACGCGCAAAGCATACACCTCCCTTAGTGGTATAGTATCTGCTCATAAATTGTAAATTAAAAAATTTCGCGCACAGGTAAGTGAAAAGAGTAAAACACTTTGATAACGTTTTTTGGAAACGAAACTAGTCAGGGCGGTGCTACGCGCTGACGTCACTATTACCACGTGACCCCGGAAGCACGGGCGAACGCTAGGATTTTTTATGCCGGCAATTTTTAAATTATCTTTAGGAACTTTGCATTCCTGTTTTTACCTTGATGATCAGAATAAAGCTGTTTTGAGGTAATATACTATCCGAGCCCCCCCCCCTCTTCTTTTTTGGTATCTACATTGGAGGTCTGTTGGTTATTTTTAAACAATTGGATTACACCAGCCACCAGTGGAGGAAACAGTGCAACGAGAGGCAGAGGGAACGTAAGGACTCTGGAGTCGTGATACCCCCAGGACCAGTACTAATACCCCGCAGAGGGTGATATCTGCAGGCTCTTCTGACCTTGCCACAGCGGAGGTACAACTTTTGCGGTAAGGTACCCATCTTGATTCCCTACACATCGTGGTGGATGCAGTTTTCCTGTGACTTCTGTGGATCTACCCTGGGCTCTACCTTTTTCCAACACTTCCTCACAACCCCTTGCCCTTTCATTTGAAGCAACCTTTTGTCGTATTGGAACTGTTTGCCAAATTGGACCTCTTTTGAACTATTAAGGAATAGACTCTTTCTATCTCTACCTTTTCAATATTTAGAGCATTATTGCAGTTATTACCAATAATAGCATCGAGCTGTATATGTTTATTCATTATTACCTTACCAGTTTAATATGCTGTCAAACAACTGGCGCTTTTAAATATCACAGATTGGTTTAGCACATTGTTTAGATATACTTATGATTATTTCAAATTTTTTTTGAACACTGGTCTCAGTATTTTGAGGAGGGGTTGATTTCCCATTTTTTGTCTACACGTTTTGGTGTTTATATATACATATATCACTTTATTTATATTTTTTCACAATTTTAGAGTAATTCTCATTAGTGTTTTACTCTTTTCACTTACCTGTGCGCGACATTTTTTAATTTACGATTTTACTTGATATGGTTTCACAGTATTACTTTTATTATGGATAGTATCTGATCAGATCTATACTAGCGTCCCCAGCGGTTTAGGGTTCCCAAAAACGCAGTGTTAGCGGGATCAGCCCAGATACCTGCTAGCACCTGCGTTTAGCCCCTCAGCCCAGCCCAGCCCACCCAAGTGCAGTATCGATCGATCACTGTCACTTACCAAACACAACACACATAACTGCAGCGTTCGCAGAGACAGTCCTGATCCCTGCGATCGCTAACAGTTTTTTTGGTAGCGTTTGATACATTTGGTGACAGTCAGGTGCTTTTTTTACCTGTGAATCTTACTAGTGTACCCCTAAATTTAGAGCCCAAAATAGCAAGACGAAGGTACACTAGTAAAGAGGCCTACGAGATTCTGAGCATGACAGATAGTGAAGAGGAGGTCACGTATCTGTCAGATTCAGGCTCAGAAAATCTTCCCGTAGAAGACAGTGACGTCAGCGGCCCCACGTCAGATAGCTCTGACGACGAAGTTGAGGTCCCTGCTAAGGTCAGGCGTACCCGATCCCGATCTTCTGAGGTTGTTGAGGAGCAAGAACCGCAGGGCTCTCGTATCATGGAGCAGAGTAGTACTAGCGCCGCTATTCCTTCTGGTGAATTGGCAAGCACCAGCGGCCTAGTACAGCCTGGGCGTACATCCAGCACTGCAGTATCACGTGGTGACGTGGCAAGTCCCAAAAGTGCAGTTCAAGCTGGCGAGGTGGCAAGCACAAGTAGTGTCCCGCTGCCACCAAGAAGACAAAGGCAGGCCCGTCGTGCCCATAGTGCCCTTCCTGCAGAATTTGCCTATACTGATTGGGTCCCCACCACTTCTGCAGAACCCGTACTTCCCCCATTCACTGCCCAACCCGGTATTCAGGTGGAAACAGCTGATTTTATGCCAATTGATTTTTATTCGCTGTTTTTCACGGAAGATCTCTATAGATCTATTGTGGACCAGAGTAATTTGTATGCTGGTCAATTCATCGCCGCTAACCCCCAGTTGCCTAAAATTTCCAAAGATTGGAAACCAATTACGGTTTCCGACTTTAAGACCTTTCTGGGCCTTTCCCTCAACATGGGCACACATAAATTCCCGTCATTGCGTGCTTATTGGTCCACGCACCCAATTGACCACATGCCCGTGTTCTCTGCCTCCATGCCCAGGACACGATACGAGCAGATTTTGCGGTTCATGCACTTCAACGACAATGAACTTTGTCGTCCACGTGGGGACCCTGAGTACGACCGGCTCTATAAAATTCGGCCCCTCATAAACCACTTCAACGAACGTTTTGCAGCCTTGTTTATTCCCGATCAAGTTGTCTGCGTTGATGAGTCCCTGATTAAATTTTCTGGCCGCTTGGCTTTCAAGCAGTACCTTCCCAGCAAGCGTGCCAGATACGGGGTCAAGCTCTATAAGTTCTGTGACAGGGCAACAGGCTATGTATGGAGCTTTACGGTTTATGAGGGAAAAGATAGTCAGGTTGAGCCGGTCAACTGCCCGGATTACATAGGGAGCGCTGGCAAGATAGTGTGGAAATTGGTGTCACCCTTATTCGGAAAGGGGTACCACTTGTATGTGGACAATTATTACACGAGCGTGCCACTGTTTAGTCACTTGTTTGATCATCAGATTGGAGCATGTGGCACCGTGCGACCTAATCGCCGGGGCTTTCCCCAGCGGCTTGTAGATGCCCGTCTTAGGCTGGGGGAGAGAGCCTGCTTGAAGTGTAATAACTTGCTCGCTATGAAGTGGAGGGACAGTAAGAATGTTTTCCTTCTTACCTACCTTCATGCAGCCACGACAGTCCAAATTCGTACGGCGACTGGTGTTGTGGAGAAACCCCTCTGTGTCCACGAATATAACCAAAATATGGGAGGGGTGGACCTCCACGACCAGTTGTTGGCGTTGTATCTAATTGACCGTAAGGCGAGACGCTGGTACAAAAAAAGTGTCTCTATCCTTATTCCAATTGGCTTTGCTGAATGCTCATGTGCTATACAGAGCTTCAGGCGGGACGTTATCTCTTCTAAAATTCCAGAATGAGATAGTCACAGAACTCCTGTATCCAGGCGGTTCTGCACCTCACCATTCCCAACCAAATGCAGTAAGCCGGCTGCATGAGAGGCATTATCTGTATGCCCTCCCGAGTACCCCTACCCAACGGACCCCCCAAAAAAGATGTCGTGTCTGTAGCAAGCGCGGATTTAGGCGTGACACCCGTGTTTTTTGTCCACTCTGTCCTGACAAACCTGGTCTTTGCCTTGGTGAATGTTTTGAACGCTACCACTCAAAAGTGAAGTTTTAGCGTAGGGTACAGCATTTCACAGACTAGGACACACTTACACAGGGTCTCCCAAGATGCCATTACATTTTGAGAGACCCGAACCATTACAGTTGTTAAAGTTACAAAAAAAAGTGTAAAAAATAAAAAAATAAAAACGTAAAAAAACAAAACACAAAAAAATATAAAATAAAAAAAACAAAAATAGTTGTCGTTTTATTGTTCTCTCTCTCTCTCTCTATTTTCTCTCTATTGTTCTGCTCTTTTTTACTGTATTCTATTCTGCAATGTTTTATCATGCTTGCTTTTCAGGTATGTAATTTTTTGTTTTCACGCCATTCAGTTGCAGCGCGGATCTATTTATCTTGACAGCAACAGCGTTTGCTCCCACGATACATAAAGCCGTAACTCCAACGCTGTAGGAGGTGATTTCACCACCACAGTTAAAAAAAAGAGCACATATGCCGAAGCATGGGGGCAGCAGGGGCGGAGGAGCGATTTTGCTCCTATTGCCGCGCATATACGGTCGAAATTCCGATGGAGGCTTGCCCGTGGAAAAGTCCGACCGTGTGTACGCGGCATAACTTTTTTGCGGGAGGATGCCCCCATGCTTCGGCAGATATATATTTTAGGCACAGGTTGCGTTAAAAAAATGTTTTATTTTTTACTAGGTTTTGTTTTGGTATTTGCTTTGCAGGTATGGTATGGTAAGGTCTTACTGTTGTACTGTAATGTTACTTTGTTTTAATGTTAACCATCATTTGCTTAGCAGGTACGCCATTCAGTTGCATCGCGGATTTATTTATCTTGACAGCAACAGCGTTTGCTCCCACGATACATAAAGCCGTGACTCCAACACTGTAGGAGGTGATTTCACCACCACAGTTAAAAAAAAGAGCATATATGCCGAAGCATGGGGGCAGCAGGGGCGGAGGAGCGATTTTGCACCTAATGCCGCGTATATAGGGTCGAAATTCCGACAGAGGCTTGCCCGTGGAAAAGTCCGACCGTGTGTACGCGGCATAACCTTTTATGCCGCGTACATACGGTCGAAATTCTGACGAAGGCTTGCCCGTGGAAAAGTCCGACCGTGTGTACGCGGCATAACTTTTTTGCGGGAGGATGCCCCCATGCTTCGGCATATATGCCCATCATTAGAAGTGGGTGGATGAAGGGAGGTATTCTAATGGTGGGCATACCTACCGATCAATCTCTTTTTTTCGTTCAGCCAACAGGCTGCATGAAATAAAAGATTACAATACATGTCCAACAAGGACCAGCAACGTACTGGTATGTTGCTGGACTTTGAATGTTTATACCAGAATGATGCCTGCGGGTTTAGGTATCATCTTGGTATCATTCTTTTCAGCCAGTGGCCGGCTTTCATGTAAAAGCAATTCTAGCAGATAATTAGCCTCTAGACTGCTTTTACAAGCAGTGGGAGGAAATGTCCCCCCCGGATATAAACAGCGCCATTGGGAATTTGGGAAAGCATTTTGTCACACCGATCTTGGTGTGGTCAGATGCTTTGAGGGCAGAGGAAAGATCTAGGGTCTAACCCCCCAATTTTTTTCAAAAAAAGAGTACCTGTCACTACTTATTGCTATCATAGGGGATATTTACATTCCCTGAGATAACAATAAAAATGGTAAAAAAAAAAAAAAAATATGGAAGGAACAGTTTAAAAATAAAATAAAAAAGCAAAATAAATAATAAAAAAAAGCACCGCTGTCCCCCCCTGCTCTTGCGCAAAGGCGAACGCAAGCGTCGGTCTAGCGTCATATGTAAACAGCAATTGCATCATGCATGTGAGGTATCACCGCGAAGGTCAGCTCGAAGGCAGTAATTTTAGCAGTAGACCTCCTCTGTAAATCTAACGTGGTAACCTGTAAAGGCTTTTAAATGCGTGTGTGCACAATTTTAAAGCATGTCGTGTTTGGTATCCATGTACTCGGCCTAAGATCATCTTTTTTATTTCATCAAACATTTGGGCAATATAGTGTTTTTTAGTGCATTAAAAATAAAAAAAGTGTGTTTTTCCCCCAAAAAATGTGTTTGAAAAATCGCTGCGCAAATACTGTGTGGAAAAAAAAAATGCAACACCCACTATTTTAATCTGTAGGGCCTTTGCTTTAAAAAAATATATAATGTTTGGGGGTTCAACATAATTTTCTTGCAAAAAAAAAAATGTTTTCATGTAAACAAAAAGTGTCAGAAAGGGCTTTGTCTTCAAGTGGTTAGAAGAGTGGATGATGTGTGACATAAGCTTCCTAATGTTGTGCATAAAATGCCAGGACAGTTCAAAACCCCCCCCAAATGACCCCATTTTGGAAAGTAGACACCTCAAGCTATTTGCTGAGAGGCATGTTGAGCCCATTGAATATTTATTTTTTTGTCCCAAGTGATTGAATAATGACAAAAAGAAAAAAAAAAAAATATGTACAAAAAGTTGTCACTAAATTATATATTGCTCAAACATGCCGTGGGCATATGTGGAATTGCACCCCAAAATACATTCTGTTTCTTCTCCTGAGTACGGGGATACCACATGTGTGAGACTTTTTGGGAGCCTAGCCGCGTACGGGACCCCAAAACCCAAGCACCGCCTTCAGGATTTCTATGGGTGTAAATTTTTGATTTCACTCCTCACTGTCTATCACAGTTTCGGAGGCCATGGAATGCCCAGATGGCACAACCCCCCCCCCCCCCAAATGACCCCATTTTGGAAAGTAGACACCCCAAGCTATTTGCTGAGAGGTATGTTGAGTATTTTGCAGATCTCGCTTTTTGTCACAAAGTTTTGAAAATTGAAAAAATAAAAAAATAATGTCTTTCTTCATTTTCAAAAACAAATGAGAGCTGTAAAATACTCACCATGCCTCTCAGCAAATAGCTTGGGGTGTCTACTTTCCAAAATTGGGTCATTTGTGGGGGTTTTGGGCTATCTTGGCATTTTATGGCCTTCAAAGCTGTGATAGGTAGTGAGGAGTGAAATCAAAAATTTGTGCCCTTAGAAATCCTGAAGGCGGTGCTTGGTTTTCAGGGCCCCGTACGCGGCTAGGCTCTCAAAAAGTCCCACACATGTGGTATCCCCGTACTCAGGAGAAGCAGCAAAATGTATTTTGGGGTGCAATTCCACATATAACCATGGCATGTTTGAGCAATATATCATTTAGTGACAACTTTTTGCACATTTTTTTTTTTCTTTTTGTCATTATTCAATCATTTGGGACAGAAAAAAAAAATATTCAATGGGCTCAACATGCCTCTCAGCAAATAGCTTGGGGTGTCTACTTTCCAAAATGGGGTAATTTGGGGGGGTTTTGTGCCATCTTGGCATTTTATGGCCTTCAAAACTGTGATAGGTAGTGATAGGTAGTGAGGAGTGAAATCAAAAATTTATGCCCTTAGAAACCTTGAAGGCGGTGCTTGGTTTTTGGGGTCCCGTACGCGGCTAGGCTCCCAAAAAGTCCCACACATGTGGTATCCCCGTACTCAGGAGAAGCAGCAGAATGTATTTTGGGGTGTAATTTCACATATGTCCCAAATAGACCTCTTTAAACAAATTATCACCTCGTTATAACAGACCCACCCCAGGAACGATAGTTCACAGTAAGCAACAATAGACCCCTTCTCAACAGTAGATCGTTTCCAGCAACAATTGACCACCAGCAACATAAGACCCCCCCAGCAACAATAGACCCCTTCCACAACAATAGATCTCCCCAGCAACAATAGATTCCCCAGCAGCCAGCATCAATAGACTCGCCAGCAACAATAGACTCTTCCCTCAACAGTAGATCCCGCCCAGAAACAATTGACCCACTAGCAACATAATACCCCCATGAACAATAGACCCGCCCCCAGCAACAATATATCCCCCAGCAGCTGGCATCATTGGACCCTTCAGCACACCCCACTACCCCTTGCCACTGCATTCAGTGCTTGAGGTGTCGGAACTGCATTCTCCCACGTTCCTGCTGGGAAAAAAAAACCCTGCTCCTAATGCCTCTGGAGCAGTGGCAGCTGGTATTCCATTATTTGAGAGGGCGGCAAACAAACCCTCCCAACCTGCCTGCTCACCCATCCGCCTGCCCACTGTCTCACCTGCTTGACCGCTTGCCCACCCGCATTTACCCCATCCAGGTCCCATGCGGCTTCCCTGGCTTCTCCTCCGGGCCAATCTGGGCACTTCTACTTTCCGGCCAATCCGGTCTTAGGACCCACTTCCTGTCCTAATTTGCCGGGAAAAGAAGCAGGAAGACAAAAGCAAATGTTGATTCACAAGTGGGTGGGCTCGGGGCACAGAAGAATTCCACGTTTTTAGACGCCAAACGCGGCTAAACGCGGTACTGGCGTTTTGCCGCGTTTTCATTTATAAGCGTTTTTTAAGGTGCCCTATTTTTTTTTTACATTAAAAATCTCAAAAATGATGGCAAATGATGAAAAACCATTAAAAAAATATTTTAAAAAATTGTAATTGCTTGCAATGATTCATAGACCATTTATATGCTCTAATGAGCCCTTGATCCAATTCAATACACCACTAGCATTGCTGTTATCCGAAGTATAATTGGAATTTGAACCATATGTTGTTAGATTTGAACAAGCAACTTGTGGCAGGTGACGTGGCAAGTGGACAATCCACAACGTGTGGCAGGTGACGTGGCCAGGTGATGTGGCCAGGTGAGGTGGCAAGTGGACAATCCACAACTTGTTGCCAGGTGACGTGGCAAGTAGACAATCCACAACTTGTGGCAGGTGACGTGGCCAGGTGACATGGCAAGTGGACAATCCACAACTTGTGGCAGGTGACATGGCCAGGTGACATGGCAAGTGGACAATCCACAACTTGTGGCAGGTGACGTGGCCAGGTGACATGGCAAGTAGACAATCCACAACTTGTGGCAGGTGACGTGGCCAGGTGACATGGCAAGTGGACAATCCACAACTTGTGGTAGGTGACGTGGCCAGGTGACATGGCAAGTGGACAATCCACAACTTGTGGTAGGTGACATGGCAAATGACAATCCACAACTTGTGGCAAGTGGACAATCCACAATTTGTGGTAGGTGACATGGCAAATGACAATCCACAACTTGTGGCAGGTGACGTGGCAAGTGGACAATCCGCAACGTGTGGCAAGTGACAATCTGTAGCTTGTAGCATATGACACGCTAAATACAAGTACACTACTGCTCTCTCAGCTGCTGCTACTCACTCTGGTCTCACTAAATGGCTGAAATAGCTTTGGGAGGGTCTAAAGATGTTATCTTAACTAAATGCTTCTATACGCAAATGCGGTAAAACTTGGTAAAACGCCGCTAAACGCTGCATGCAAACGCGGCTAAACGGGCGTTTTAAACGCTGGTTTCAAGGTGTCAAAAAAAACGTTCAGAGGACTTTGCCTCAGCGTCCCGTGTACATGGGGCCTTAGTGTGCAGCTAGTGTGAACGGGCTCAAAGGTTGGGAGGAAAACTGCATTTATAAAGCAGATCCTTTTAAAAGAAACCTGTTCTGAGGAGAAATATGGATGCCACAATTGTTCTCCTCTCTTAAAATTGCTAGTTGCCTGGCCATCATGTTGATATAATGGCTTCAATTCCGTCCAAATGACTGACATGGAGTAAGTATGCAAATAAGAAGTTCTGGTTTACCTAGGCATGCAGCCACTGAAATATCAGTTATTATTCAATGTACTGAAGTCAGAAAATCAGTATGAGTGTCAGGCAAAAAGCATTTTCATAAGGAGGTTAGCATTAGCAGTCTCCATATTTAATTCAGCACAGTTTATTTGAATTAATTTTGTCCCTGCAGGCTCAGTATTCACTGCTTACCTTTTCTATGGGGATCATGAGCACTTTACAGCCTGCAGCACTCTTTTTTTCTACAGGAAGCATCTCCAGGTCACCACCAGAGTGTGCAGTTGGGAGACTTATATGAGGCTCTACATTGCCTGCTTGCTTGCTTTTCAAGCATGGACAGGAGGGGCTCCTTGCATAGGGAGATGAAAGCTGAGGGTGGAGGATGCATATGTGGCAGTGTCTCTCCGCTGATGTCTGTAAGAAAGGTGACTAGTTATTATTAGTACAACACTGCAGATGTTAAGAGCTATCTAAGTTATAATGTTAGAAAAATCATACCTAAATACCCCAAATTGTATAATATTTGGACACTATTGTGGTTACACACAGTTACTTAAAGTAATTATTCTGCTGACTGTTGCAATTTATTTCTGAGAAGTGGGAATAAAGGAAGAACAGAAATTGCAAGTAAAAGCACAAAGTGTAACTAAGATAAAAGCAGAAAAATCGGAGAGCGTGGTCTGGACATGGCCGGATAGAGATGTGTGTCTACTGAGCTCCTGACCGTCTCCTATCTACCCCAGCTTTTTCAGCTACATAATCCAAAGCATGCACTCCACTAAGAAGAAAACGATCAAGAGGAACACCAAAGCCAACAAATCCTCTCCTACGCCATCGGCGAGTAAAATTCAACGATTATTTTTGCTCTCTTAGCTGAACTCTCCAGAGCCCAAGATGGCGGCCCCACGTGGAGACCGAGAAAGGGACCTAACAGTCCAAGACTTATCGGCCTTGCCCGCTGTGTCCTCGGGATCTGAACCATGCCTCGGCATACCCCCAGCCTTCCTCACGGACCCTCACAATCCCCATCTGCGCCGTGGTGCGTGGACTCGGAATTACGATCCCTCCTGCAGACGCTCCCGACCAAGGCAGACATTGAGGCCCTCATTGGGAAGGTGGAAGCAGCACACAAAAAAGAACTGAAGGCGGTGCGAGCCGACGTCCATGCACTCTCCACCAGATTGTCAAAGGGAGAAGCGACGCTCTCCACGCTGGATCGCAGAGTGTCAGCACTAGAGACCCTGCAAAACTTCCACACTGAAGCCCTGGTGGCCCAACAACTCGACATCGAGGATGTGGAGGACCGGAGGCGCAGGAACAATCTGCGGCTCCGGGGCCTACTGGAGGCCACCGGAGCTGAAGATCTGGCCGACACCGCAGTAGCCATCTTCCGGAGCATAGCGGGAGTTGATCTACTGGAACGAATAGAGCTGGACCGTATACACAGAGCGCTGGGCCCCAAGCCGTCTGACCCTGCGAGGCCGTGAGAAGTAATCTGCAGACTTCACCAATATGTCCACAGGCAACCCCGTCAAATTCCGGGTCTCCCGACAGGCCTGGGAAGCGGGAGACCCGGAATTTGACGGGGTTGCCGTCAAAATCCTCCCTGATCTATCGAGGGCCCCCCTACAGTGCCGAGCCATGCTCATGCCGCTACTGGAACTGGCCAAGAGGAAGAACGCTACAAACAGATGGGGATATCCCCTCTCGGTTACCTTCCAGAAGGACCAGCGCTCATTCACCCTCCGCACCCCGGATTCCCTACCGGCGCTCTTTGCATTCCTGGGTGCCGACCCGATCCCAAATTGGCTAACCCTCCTCCCGAGATTCACCAGTCGCCCACATGCACCCGCAACCGGAGGCGGCTTTTCATCTGAGCTGCAGAGAGGCCGGCGCCGGCAGAGAGCGCCATCATTTGAGGAGACACGCGAGTCTTAATGCACCCACACGTTGAACACATTTTCCCCATCCTCTGCACTTTAAGCCACTCTCCCTGCCACAACATTAATGCCTCAGACCATAAGCAGCATTTGCCCCTCTTGCAGATGGAACCTTACTCCTGTTTGTGAGTTGCAGCCCCATATTGTCCACTGTACTGGTCTCTCACACTGCAATCCCCTTCCCAACAGACAAGCAGATTGCCCCTGGTATCCGAGGAGCGGACTGTGACTTTGCCCGTGAACCTACACTCTGAGGAGATTAATCGGTGGTGCCATTGGCGAACATTGGGGTTTGCTCCCCAACCCCCCCCTTTTTGCCCCATACTGTCATCCCGGTGGGCTGCTATACCCCAAGTTATCTGGCGCTGACCGGAGGGACTTTGCGCCATGACACCTGCATTCCAAACTGCCACACCAATTGATGTCCGGAGCAATGCAGGGGGGATTATCTTCCCCTTTGCACCTCAGAATGCAGCACTGGGTTTCATACATTCGGCCCCATGGGGGCAATCCTTTTGATGGATCTGGGACCTGGAGGGGTGCCTAACCCTAGTGGGACATGTTGTTCCTCGCTGGGATGACAGGGGGTATAGTTGCCTTAAGGGACAGGAGGGGGTCCCCCTAACAGCTACTATGAAAGAGGTTGAATGCATTCTAATGTAATGTTACCACGCTCATAAGAGGGGAAAATGTTTGTTTGGTTGTTTTTCTTTTTTTATTGTATTTCACTGCTGTGAATTTATAAAGAGGTGACGGGACTCCACTTACGGTCTTCAGCCAGTAGGCGCTGTCTTATCTGATGAGGCCGCCCGGATTGTAAAAAAGGTAATTTAAAGGGGGATACCCAACACCCCTACATGAGCTCTGTCCACCAGAATTTCTAGGGCAGACATGCTTATGAGGCGCAAAGAGGCTGTGAGTGGACTCTCAATTACCTACATGGTTACAGATACTAAGTATGCTTATAGTTCCTGAATACAGAGTTGATGTGTATTGTTGCTTTTTCTTTATATATATTGTGACAGCAGGAAGGTAAAGTCACCTGGTTGCATCCAGGGGGGTAGATATATTTCGCCCAGATTCAGGCTTTACGCTGACTTATACAGCTAGGTGGAGAGTTGTATAAGCCCAGCTGAGACTAGTGGGCTCATTGATGACTCATACCTCTAGGGAGAGGGCTGGGCGTCGTGCAAACAGGGAGTTGATGAGATCAGCTGAACCTTGTCAGCTCATGTAGGCCTCTATAAAAAACTCCCAGATTCATTAGGTGTTAGCTCATGCCTGGAAGCAGACCTGTGTGGACTGTCTAGGGAGAGTGAACCCCTGTGCGGTGAGAGAAAGCCTGTGTGGCTATATTTTGCTTGGACATTTAAAACCAGGGACTAGGACAGCACTAGGCTGATCCCAGTCGTTAGTTAGGAAACCTGTAAGTTTAGTTAGAGGTCAAGTTGACCAGGATTTATTTTGTGTTTGTTTTTTTTGCCTTGCTGTGTTTTTGTCACTGTAAATAGAAAATAAACGGCACCTTTTTGATTTTGAAAACCACAACCTCCGTCTGCTGGGCCTGTTTTTGTGTGGGGAGCCCATCCCGGGGGTCACACACACCCGCTGCCGAGCTAACCCCCTCACAGTTGGTGGAGAACCAGTGGCAGTTTTTTTTAAGCCAGCATGGAGGAGATACTGAAGCAGCTGGCTCTAGCAAATGCCAATCAACAGCAGACAAATGCAGGTTTGCAAAAGAGCCTTGCAGCTCATCAACAGAGCCTTGCAGCTCAACAACAGAACTTCGCAGCCCAGCAGCAAGCTCATCAACAGAGCCTTGCAGCCCAGCAGCAAGCTCACCAACAGAGTCTGGAAGCTCAGCAACAAGCCCAGCAGCAATCTGAGGCCCGCTTCATAGACCTGTTACAGAAGCAAGAGCAGAGACTACAACAAATGGAAGCAGTAATGCAGCAACGTCCGCAGACCAGTGAGGAAAGCCGTCCCACTAATACCGCGTCCTTTGGGGTGAGTCGTTTATTGACAAAAATGACTGGAGAGGATGATCCAGAGGTATTTTTGACCACATTTGAAAGGACTGCTGAAAGAGAAAAGTGGCCTGAGGAGCAGTGGGCTGGACTGGTGGCTCCTCTGTTAACTGGTGAATCGCAGAAGGCTTACTATGACCTGGAGCCTGACCAAGCAAAAGACTATGTGATGCTAAAAGCTGAGATATTGGCAAGGCTGGGTGTCACCCAGGCTGTCCGGGCTCAGCGTGTGCATAACTGGACTTTCCAGCTTGGAAAACCCCCCAGGTCTCAAATGTATGATCTCATTCACCTGAGCAGAAAGTGGCTACAGCCAGAGACTTTGTCCGCACCAAAGATTGTGGAACGTGTTGTAATGGATCGGTTTTTGAGAGCTCTTCCTACTGCCATCCAAAAGTGGGTAAGCCATGGAGACCCAGAGACGGCCGATGGTCTTGTGGATCGTGTGGAGAAATACTTGGCTACAGAGAACCTGACGGCCTCTTCCAGAGACACTCGGACTTTCCACCCTAAGACCAGACCATCCCCAGGGGCGGATAAGAGGATTCCAAGGGGTGAGGGTGGAGAGAGTGAGAGGGTGGGAGCTCTACCCCAAGTTTGGCGAGAACAGCCTGGGAAATCAGCGGCTCAAGAGGCCGCAAGAAGGATCGTTTGCTACCGCTGCCGGCAAGCGGGACATATTGCAGCAAATTGCCCGGTTGTGGAGGAACCCATGCAGTGTGACTTTCTGACGGGCAGACGTCAGTCGCTGTGTGCGACAGTCGCATGCACTGCCATTCGGGGAACTGAGAAACATTTATGCAAAATGTGTATTAATGGTAGAAATGTTGTGGTATTGCTGGATTCAGGTAGCCTTGTGACCCTGATAAAGGCTGAGTTAGTTAAAACAGAGGTCTCTGGGAATAGCAAGGTAGCCGTTATTTGTGTGCATGGGGACACCCGAGAGTATCCAGTGACTACGGTGTGTTTCGAGACCCCCAAAGGTACCCTCTCTCATCCAGTGGGCTTAGTATCTCAGTTACCGCATGACGCCATTGTGGGAAGGGATTTTCCGAAGTTCTGGGAACTGTGGGATGATCCTGAGCCCCCCACTGGTGCCCCTATGTACCAGGAATGTGATAGCCAGAACTCCCCTGAGAGTGGTGAGGACTCTCCGGAATTTCCCTTGTCAGTATTGGCAGGGGAGACTCAAGAAACTGGAGAGGAGCCCACCTCCTCAGACGAAAACCTACCGTCTGTGGAGTTTTCTGATCTTGAGGTTCACAGGGAAAACTTTGCCACAGAACAGTTGAAAGACCCCGCCCTAATAAAGGCACGGGAAAACGTAGTGAAAATAGATGGCGAGTTAGTGAACCCAGATAATACCTGCACTTACCCATACTTCAGCGTAGAGAAGGACCTACTGTATCGGGTGGCAAAAAGGGCAGAAGAAACCGTTGAGCAGCTGGTGGTGCCCAAACCTTACAGGAAGTTGGTGTTGGAGTTGGCCCATGGGCACATTCTTGGAGGTCATCTGGGGACAGAGAAAACCCGAGAGAGGGTATTACAGAGATTCTATTGGCCTGGGGTGATGAAGGACATAGAAAATTATTGTTCCTCCTGCCCTGTGTGTCAGAGGTCGGCCCCGATGCCACATTTCCGTAGCCCGCTGGTCCCTCTACCCATCATTGAGGTCCCGTTTGAGAGAATCGCAATGGATTTGGTAGGTCCTATAATCAAGTCCGCTAGGGGGCACCAGTACATATTGGTTATAATGGACTATGCCACCCGTTATCCAGAAGCGATCCCTCTCAGAAATACCTCGGCCAAAACCATAGCCAAAGAGCTATCTCTTGTTTTTAGCCGGGTGGGTATTTGTAAAGAACTGCTTACGGACCAAGGTACACCCTTTATGTCCCGGGTTATGAAAGAGCTGTGTAAATTGTTCAAAGTGACGCAATTGCGTACATCTGTGTATCACCCCCAAACCGATGGGCTGGTTGAAAGATTCAACAAAACCCTAAAACAAATGTTGAAGAAAGTGGTGGATAGAGATGGAAGGGATTGGGACTGTCTACTTCCTTATTTGATGTTTGCTATTAGGGAGGTGCCCCAATCCTCTACGGGATTCTCCCCCTTTGAGTTACTGTATGGGAGACACCCAAGAGGGCTGTTGGATATTGCCAAGGAAACTTGGGAAAGTGAGAGTTCTCCCCACAGGAGTGTGATTGAGCATGTCGCCCTGATGCAAGATCGAATTGCACAGGTAATGCCCATCGTGAAGGAACATTTGGCCCAAGCGCAGTTGGCACAGCAGAGAGTGTACAACCGTGGAGCCAAGACCCGTACCTTTTCCCCGGGGGATAGGATATTGGTACTTGTCCCTACGGTTGAAAGTAAATTCCTTGCCAAATGGCAAGGCCCCTACGAGATAATGGAAAAAGTGAGCGAAGTGAATTACAAGGTCAGACAACCAGGAAGGCGAAAGCCCGAACAGATCTATCACGTTAATCTGTTGAAAGCCTGGAGGGATAGAGAGTCCCTAGTCGCAGACACTTGGTCACCAGCTCAAACTGGTTGCGTGATTCCTGAGGTTGGAATCGCAGCCACCTTGTCACAACCCCAACAACAGGAGGTTAAGGAGTTTGTACTTCGCAACAAGGAGGTATTCTCTGAGCTGCCGGGACAAACATCTGGGGTAGAGCATGACATTATTACCCCGCCCGGTGAAAGGGTGAAGTTAAAACCCTATCGGATCCCAGAGGCCCGACGGGAGGCAATACGGGAGGAAGTACAGAGAATGCTGAACTTAGGGGTGATAGAGGAGTCCCAAAGTGATTGGTCTAGTCCCATTGTGTTGGTGCCTAAACCGGATGGGAGCTGGCGATTTTGTAACGATTTTCGTCAGTTGAACAAAGTTACAAAATTTGACACCTACCCCATGCCACGTATAGATGAGTTGATCGACCGGCTGGGAACAGCCCGATACATGACGACTCTTGACCTCACAAAAGGGTATTGGCAAATCCCCCTGGCCAAGTCGGCCAAAGAGAAAACCGCATTTGTAACCCCAGACGGGGCGTTCCAATATAAAAGAATGCCGTTCGGGTTACAGAATGCGCCGGCCACATTCCAGCGGAAAATGGACCAGATGCTGAGGCCCCATCGGAAGTATGCTGCGGCTTACCTGGATGACATAATTGTCCATAGCACAGATTGGGCCTCACATCTGCCAAAAGTGCAAGCAGTCCTGGACTCTGTTCGGGAAGCAGGGTTTACGGCTAACCCCAAGAAGTGTACCATTGGGCAGGAGGAGGCCAAATATCTTGGGTACACCATTGGGAGGGGAGTAATAAAACCCCAACTCAACAAAGTCGAGGCCATCCAGAGTTGGCCACGTCCCAACAGCAAGAAGCAGGTACGAGCCTTTCTGGGAATCGCTGGGTATTATCGGCGATTCATTCCCCACTTTGCTTCTAAGGCTGTGCCCCTAACCAACCTGACGAAGGGGAAAGGGTCGGTCATGATTAAATGGACCCCCGAGGCTGAGGCAGCATTCCAATTCTTGAAACAAGCCTTATGTAGCCAGCCAGTGTTGTACTCACCCGACTTCTCTAGAGACTTTGTCGTACAAAGTGATGCGTCAGATGTGGGGTTAGGAGCAGTATTGTCCCAGGTCTGGAACGGGGAAGAGCACCCAGTCATTTACCTCAGCAGGAAGTTGAAGTCCCATGAGGTAAATTACGCCACCGTTGAAAAGGAGTGTTTAGCGGTGAAGTGGGCTCTAGATTCCCTTCGGTACTACCTGCTAGGTAGGCACTTTGACATGGTTACGGATCACGCTCCGTTAAAGTGGATGGCTCAAAACAAGGAAACAAATAGAAGAGTGAATAGGTGGTTCCTGGCCCTCCAGGAATTCAACTTCACAGTAAAGCATCGCCCTGGCGTTCAAATGGGGAATGTGGATGCTTTGTCTCGAGTACATGAATGCCTGATTGCTGGTGTTCCAACCCCGAGGTTAAAACAAGAGGGGGGGGTATGTGACAGCAGGAAGGTAAAGTCACCTGGTTGCATCCAGGGGGGTAGATATATTTCGCCCAGATTCAGGCTTTACGCTGACTTATACAGCTAGGTGGAGAGTTGTATAAGCCCAGCTGAGACTAGTGGGCTCATTGATGACTCATACCTCTAGGGAGAGGGCTGGGCGTCGTGCAAACAGGGAGTTGATGAGATCAGCTGAACCTTGTCAGCTCATGTAGGCCTCTATAAAAAACTCCCAGATTCATTAGGTGTTAGCTCATGCCTGGAAGCAGACCTGTGTGGACTGTCTAGGGAGAGTGAACCCCTGTGCGGTGAGAGAAAGCCTGTGTGGCTATATTTTGCTTGGACATTTAAAACCAGGGACTAGGACAGCACTAGGCTGATCCCAGTCGTTAGTTAGGAAACCTGTAAGTTTAGTTAGAGGTCAAGTTGACCAGGATTTATTTTGTGTTTGTTTTTTTTGCCTTGCTGTGTTTTTGTCACTGTAAATAGAAAATAAACGGCACCTTTTTGATTTTGAAAACCACAACCTCCGTCTGCTGGGCCTGTTTTTGTGTGGGGAGCCCATCCCGGGGGTCACACACACCCGCTGCCGAGCTAACCCCCTCACAATATATATATATATATATTTGTAAGATTAGGGGTTGTTAGCTCTTGTGGTGGATGCGTATTTCCAGTGATGCAAGCCAGTCAGCAACTCTGTTTAAGGGCATGGTAGCCCATTTTTATTTAAAAGCACAAAAGTTCACAAACACCTCTGTAGTATTCACAGGGGGGTTCCACCATTCCTGTATCTTGCATACTAACAGTTTAGCCTTGTAGCTTTACCTTTTGGCTATCCAGGCCTTTAGCCTAGGCCTGACGGTCTGTTCCTCAGACCCAAACAGTGTCCAAGAGTTTCAGCTTTCTCCTAGCTTCTCCTGGTCAGCACCTTTGTTGCTGTATCACTAACGGTGTCTGCCTCCTGCAGACATGCACCGCCTCTGACTCCACTCAGAGGATGAGAGTCCACCTGACTCCCATGCACACAGACTTCCTCTCTGTTGGGTGGAGCCCTGATTGATAATCTTGTCAGAACTAAATAGCCCAAGACACAGCTGTTCAATCAGCATGTCTTCCTTTACCAAATCTGGCATAAACCAACACTCTTGAAGGTCGCACAAAGTCGCACCCTCACATACCCTCCCCCCTTGTTTCGAACCGGAGTGAGGAACACATGATCCCATCACCATAAACGGGACACCTCTGTGCCAGCCATTGGCTGCGTAGGCCCATTTCTTTTTCGGGTTATGTGTCCACCAGCACTTCACCTTGGCGCCTCTGGGCCAACTATCCGTAGCAGTAGTCCTAATCTGCCCAACCTTTTCTCTAAAGGGGCACTCCACCCACATATTCTTCCAGGTGTACTTCCACCAGCCCTTCTTCCTGAACCATGGGCTCCCACTAATCTCTCTATCCCTTCTACCTTTTGGCCTCAGGACCCTTCTTTTTCCTCCCACAGACCTACTCTCCCGGGACTGTTGGGGACCCACTTTCATGAAATCTGTCAGGGACTGGCCACTCTCACTACCTGACGCAACATTAACCAACAACATTTGTTTCTCAGGTTCACTAACCCCTGTGTGGTTACTCTTGGCCACCAAACCATCTGTGATTAATACCATATCCTCAATAGCAATGTTCCACAAGGGGCTATTCAACACAATATTGTCATTTGGACCTCTTGTCCTGTTTGCTAGGACAGTGTCTATGGAGTGTTGTGGAATATTTTATTAATGTATGTTGTCAGATGTCCCCCCAATGTCAGTTTTGCTGTAATGCGCTCATCTGAGCGTATTTGCACATACAGACATTGGTGGAAGATCGGTGGTGGGAAAATCTTCCTATGGAAACAGCGATGTTTGCTCCATTTAGAGATGTTGTTTTACGCCTCGTCGGAGGACTGGCCACCTCCTGACGGGGGCGTTAAATGACTCCGAGCGCACAGATCTGTGTCCACAAGAACAGTAGCATAGCTATACGACAGTTGTGGTCCATTGAGGCATAATTGTCGTATAGTTCCTGTCATTGGTAGCAGTGAGTTTGGTTTGCACACGGCTTTGTACAAAGCCATGCTTTCTACTGTTCCTTTGTCTCACAGAAAGCATGACCCCTGTACACAGCCGTTTGCACACATCACTGCTAGCATTTTATTTGAATTTAAACATGTCTGTGATTGGTTCTTTTGAAAATATACGAAATGTCTGAATGGCTGTTTTGTGAAGCCAACACCTTCTTTTGTTGCCCATGTTGACTATAAATAAAGAGAGCTGGCTATCCCAGGGGACACTCTGTTCTGGGATGACTTGATGATAAGACCTGTGATGATGCTGCTTTCCTTGAATGAATGATGGGATGAACGGTGAGTGGAACTTAGCCTATAGATAGCATTATTGCAAAAAGATGAATCTGAAGTGTGCATGTTTAGCACAAGGCAAAGATGGCTGTGTGCTCTGCAAACAACCCATCTTTCCACGACAGGAGGGACCATCTACAGGCAAGCAGTTACTCCCTATGGGACAGTCCCACAGTTTCACATCGCCCCCTGTTGTCCAACACTCCAATAACAATTGTCCTACCAACGCACATGTTCCACCACATTTTCCCACACCAATCTCTCTAACCATTTATGTGTCCATTGGTACCTCAACCAATAGCTCAGAGTTGTCTGACAGTGCTCCACAGTGCTTCTTATAAATATTTCCATTACAGTTACCATCACTGTTATTTCCTGTCAAAGTGTCTCCGGGTACCTCAAACTGCACCTCTCTGCGCGTGATGGACTGAATTCCCACTACCGCCACGTCCGTTCCGGGCCCTTCCTTTACCTGAGGTGTAGCGGGTGAGACAGTACGCGCGCCACGTACCAAGCACTGCTCAGCCGCACCTCGGACCACACCAGCAGGAATACACCCCATCACACCCGCATACGGAGAGACTTCCACTATGTCTATTATCTCTAATTTCTCAAACAATTCCCCTGAGCGCCTTCCGCACATATCCGCAGCTGGAAGCACTCTCGAGGAGAACTGCGAGACAACCTTCCACAAAAGCAACCAACAATGCAGCAACCAATTCTCATCAACACTGCCTAACAACGCAAGTATCACCTGCGTCCACCGATTGGTATTGTGAAGTACCATGTCGCCCTTCTGCTGTTGATACACGCAGGTGTACATTGGAAAGATTCTCACCAATTCCCACAACATCTCAGAAAGTTCTAGACATGCCGTATCTAAACACAGAACTCTAGGAACTTTTCCTTTACCAACGATGTGGAGGGACTCATTTGCTAAGGCGTGAGAGGCCGAGACACTTAAAGAGACCTCTATCTCAGAGGCAACTAACAAAATTTTTGGTTCCCGCTGAGCACTGCCAATCGCATGTGTCACACTCATCCTCTCACTTTCAGCAACACTGAGCCCTTCCAAATCGCTATCCACTACCTCATCAATCTGATATTCAACATTACTCATCTCTTTTGCTGTGGACAAAACCTCTGCTATGTATGCGCCCTTTTCAGATCCTTCTAACTGGAGAGGGTTAATTTCTGCAAAAGGCAATGCACCCGTATCTACCAGCCCTGCAGCCTCTCTATTTAGCATAGCAAAAATTGTGTCCACTCCACTGTTACCCACTAAGCCTTCCTTGTTTAAATGCACTTGTGGCAAAACATTTTCAAACACAACAGGCTGCAATAACATAACTTCACCACTTTGCTCGGGTGGCGCTTCACTAAACCCATGAGGACTGTCAGCAGTGACAGACCGTAACAACTCATTATCAGTACAAGCAATTTCAAACATTTGAGTTTTACCATTTTTCTCATCACCAAGGTCAAGTACCCTCTTATCTATCAGAGCGGCACCACAGTTGTCCCAGGCAACCTCTGGCTCCAACACACAGAGCTCCCTGGAGGTTTCTAAGGACACCTCTGCAGCCTTAGATACTGTTGCCAAGGGGAATCGCATATCCTGCTTAGGGATCACCCCTACCTCATTAAGCATCACATTACCATAAGCACATGTGTCATCAGCATTCATAAACATAGCAGTTTTATAAACTCTATTAAATTGTCCTTTGTCAAAACGCATGGCACCCTGCGTGCCACTCAGCACACCACCCTTTCTCTCCAAGGGCATTCTTTTGCCCACTAGGGCGTCTTCACAGTTGTCCTGGGAAACGGCTTGCCTCACCACTGCAGGCTCCTTGGTGGTTTTCCTTGGCAACTCCGCAGCACCTGTCACTATCACTAGGGAACCTGGCACACCCACTGATATGGTCACCCCTAGCACATCTCTCCCAGAACTCTGCTGGACTACCTTAGGTGCACACAGAGTCCACATGTCCTTTTCAATTAGCTGGGTTTTAACCTGTGTCTCCCCATTGCTCTGGGTAGCACACTGCAGCAAGTCCGTTTTTACACCTTTTGCAGATCTCAATGCCACTTCACTCGGATCAGTCTCACAAATTGCCACAGTCTTACCATATCCTGCAGGTGGTGTAATAGCCTTCACTTGAGTGCGTTGTCTCACAGGTGTGGTGTCTCCACAGGCTGACTTACCCATGTGGCCATGGAGCAACACTGCAGCCTTTCCGGATTTTCCAACATCGCCTGCAGGCAAAACAAATTTTCTGTTGTCAGGGGCCACAGCAGACCTACACACCTGGTCATACCCCTTGCAGGATGCTGGATACGATACCCTCTTCTCTGGGCTTGCAGGCAAAGCATTAAGCCCAGCAACACAACCAGCAGCTGTATTCCACAAGCTTGGACAAGAAAAGATCCTGTGGCCCAGCTGACCACATTCCAGGCATGGCACTTGGCGACTTTCTACTGTTGCTAAGGGAGACGGCACTCTCCCAACATGCAGACTTTTACTGGTATCTCTATGAGGATGGTGGTATACCTCCTCTCTGTAGCTCCTCCTTTCTGAAAACATACTTTCTCCGGTTGCTATGGGAGACCACATTCTCCCTGCTGATCTTTTCCAGCGCTCTCTAGATTGGATTGCTCCTAGGAAATTGTTGTAGTCATCTCGGTTACTATACATTCCACGGTACACCTCCTGGTACTCCTCCATCAGAAAAGGTTGCACCAACTCAACCCAGCAATTTCTTGGCCATCTTCTGTAGGAAGCAATCATCGCAAACTCATCCAAAAAGTCCTCAACACTTTCCGAAGGTAACATAGGCCGTACGAAGTCAGCTGTACGGATTTCTGCTTTGTTGCCATAGGCAACCGCACACATATGCTCACTCTTTACACTCAGAGCAGGCTTCTCATATCTTTGCTTTGCTGGAGCCTTGGACACAGGGCACTTGGAAACTTCATTCCCCCCACTCACTGCACTGCAAACAACGCACTTGGTTCTTAACCCTTTGCACCTTATCAGCTGGCCATCTTGCATCAGCGTTGCCAGGGGCAACATGTCCTTCCCCTTTTACTTGGTTCAGTGCGGCCAAGTGTCGCCTGCACCAATCTACTGCAGACTCAGACTTTGGTGAACTCTCCATACTTGCAGTCACCTGTGCACTCCTTTCACCAGTGTTGCAAGGGACAACACCAGCTCTGTTTCTCATCTCAGCAAACATGGCTTCCTTTTTGCGTTTTGACCTCCCATCTTTGCAGTCAGGCCAACAACGTTTTTTTTAACACAGTTCCATTTAACACAGGAAAATTTTGAAGTACTTTTTCCAAGACTTGCAAACAGCACACTTTTCACATGCAGACTTCACTCTCTGCTTGAGCTCACTTCCACAGGCACATCACCTGTATACAACACAGTCCATACATTGAATTCCTGTGCAATGCAGTTCGCCTGGCTGTCCCACACAGCTAACAGCAGTTCACCTCAAAAACTTTAACTTTTCGTTCAGATTGGCTGTTCATCACAGTGTTGCTGCAAAACAAACAGTTTCTTTTTACTTACTGTTTTGGTATGCGAGGATCTGGAACTCTTCCAAAACTGCCCGAAGCAATACTTCCACCACTTGTAAGATTGGGGGTTGTTAGCTCTTGTGGTGGATGCGTATTTCCAGTGATGCAAGCCAGTCAGCAACTCTGTTTAAGGGCATGGTAGCCCATTTTTATTTAAAAGCACAAAAGTTCACAAACACCTCTGTAGTATTCACAGGGGGGTTCCACCATTCCTGTATCTTGCATACTAACAGTTTAGCCTCGTAGCTTTACCTTCTGGCTATCCAGGCCTTTAGCCTAGGCCTGAAGGTCTGCTCCTCAGACCCAAACAGTTTCCAAGAGTTTAAGCTTTCTCCTAGCTTCTCCTGGTCAGCACCTTTTGTTGCTGTATCACTAATGATGTCTGCCTCCTGCAGACATGCACCGCCTCTGACTCCACTCAGAGGATGAGAGTCCACCTGACTCCCATGCACACAGACTTCCTCTCTGTTGGGTGGAGCCCTGATCGATAATCTTGTCAGAACTAAATAGCCCAAGACACAGCTGTTCAATCAGCATGTCTTCTTTTACCAAATCTGGCGTAAACCAACACTCTTGAAGGTCGCACAAAGTCGCACCCTCACAATATATATATATGTAGCGGGTGTTTGATTTTAGGGGAGGCATCTGGGTGGTAGTGTAACCCAGATGCATTGATTGTTAGGGAATCTGAGATCCTTTTATGGTTCTTGGAGGACTCTGGTGGTGTGAGGTTCCTTGCGGCCTGCAGGTGGCGCTGTCGCCCTGGCTGGAGTTGAACACTCACTGCAAGGCTGCTTCCCTTTTTGTCCTTTCCTGGCGCTGGTACAGCGGGGCGGGGAACCCGCTGTGACACAAAGGGAGAGGAGATAAAAGGGGCGGACACCCTGACCTTGGGGTTCAGAGTCAGAGAACGCAGCCGCACCCAGGCACCTTCAGCTTGGGTGCTGGCGTTCCGGAGTTCCGGGCCCAGGTGCCCTTGACCTGGCCGGAGCGGGAGATGGAGTCCATCTCAGGCACCTTTAGCCTGGGGTGAGGTACTATGGCGGAAGCCTGGAGCTCAGTACCTTCGACTGAGTTCCGCAAGGGTGGAGGAATCCGAGGGGGCCCTAACTCCTTGGGTGCCCGTGTCTGAGACGAGGAGGCCAGTAAGCGGAACTTCTCCGGAGAGTCCAGCGCAGCATTGCTGGTGACGGAGAGGCCTCCGGTAACTGTCTTGGACGGATGTCCTTCCCCTGATAGGGGCTACGATAGCGAAGGTAATTCATGTTCTGTTCAATATAGTCAGTGGCAATGACTATTCGCCACTGGTGACACTACAGCGAATAGCTCTATCTAGAAGAATTGTGCCTTGGCCTACTCCCCACAAATACTGAAGTGGTATATGGGTCTCAACCTGTCTGTGCTGTATGACTATTTATTGTGAAGAATAAATACGAGTTGGACCCTTTCAGTGTGTGGAACTCTGGTTACTAGGAGCAAAGGGGAGTCAATCCGAGGAGAGGATTTGACTCTGGGACACATACACAAAACCCGATAGTTCTGGCCTTCACCTCTACACATTGGAGGACATGGGCCGTGGTGTATCTCATCCCTCCCCCCAGTGTTAACCCCTAGACGAGACAGACAAGCCGTGAATGAGAAGGGGTGAGAGGGGTGAGGTCGCTACATATATATAATACTAGCTGGGGTGGATGGGTGGGCGGGGACCTCATTTTATGGACCTGATCCAACCCTTCCCCCAAGTAGGATAGCGCACTCTCTGGGAGGGCTAATTTCCGCCTCCTCGGAGTGAGTTGCTGGTAAAATTAATCTAAAGATTTTGGGGCATTAGACCCTGCTCTTTCAATCTCTCCTCTCTCTCTATTTTGTCTTGTTTCACCCCTGATCCCCCGCTTCTAACCTCTCCCTCTTCTGCCCATCCTCTTCCCCCTCCCCCTCCACACACACACTATGGTCATGGGTGACCTTAAAGTAATGTCGCTTAATGCTAAGGGTCTCAATACACCAGAGAAAAGACGTATATTACTAAACGACCTGAAGAGGTCCCCTGCAGACATCGCTCTCATACAAGAGACTCACTTTCGGGACGACAAACTCCCATTCCTCCAAAATAGTTTCTACCCCACAATGTACCATTCTACGAATCCGTCGGCCAAGTCGAGGGGAGTTTCCATACTATTGTCCGCTAGACTCCCCTGGACGTGTCAGAACTCGCTGATAGACCCGGCGGGTCACTATCTCTTCCTCAGGGGACAACTGGGTGTTACCCAGGTGACCCTGGCGAACATATATGCCCCCAATGAACATCAAGACACCTTTATTGCAGGCATAATGGAAAAGCTCTTAGACTTTAAGTCAGGACAATTGATCCTTGGAGGGGATTTTAATGTCCCTCTGATCCCCTTGGTGGATACCTCGACGGGTACCTCCTCCCTCCCGACAGGCCCCTTGAAGCGTATTGCTAAAACCTTACATAGAGCCCAATTGATCGATGTGTGGCGACTACAGCATTCCGGAGAACAGGATTACACATTCTATTCGAACCCCCATAAAACATACTCCCGAACAGACTTTTTTCTGATCCCCAACACACAATTGCATGCCGTGAGAGACACCTCGATCGGTAATATAACATGTTCGGACCACGCACCTATCTTCCTGACCTACGCACTGTCTCAGACTCTATCCCACAGACATCGCTTCTGGCGTCTGAATGAGAGCCTCTTACAGACCACAGAGGTACTGACGGATGTAACAAATGAGGTACATTTCTACTTCCAAACGAACAATACACCGGACTGTGACCCGAGTGTATTATGGGAAGCACACAAGGTGGTGATTAGAGGAGTTCTCATCAAGCACGGCTCTCGCATTAAGCGAGAACGCAATGAGCAACTCTCTCAGCTGTTGCAGAAACTGTCAGTGTCCGAAGCTAGACACAAACATGCCCCCTCCCTTGCCTCAGAGTCCGAATTGGCGTTACAACGCAAACAGAACACAGATCTGCTACAGTACAGGGCAAAGGCCGCTATCCAGCTCTGTCGTAAAACAGGCTATGAATCAGGAGACAAATGTGGGAAATTACTGGCGAAAATGGTCAGAGAACATAAACTCTCCACGTACATCCCTCAAATCACTACACCTAGTGGCCAAAAAGCAATACTCCCTACCCAAATCTCACAGGAATTTAAGGATTTCTACTCAAATCTATACAACTTACCGAGGGCATCGCCTCACCAAACGGCAATAGACGCATATATCACGTCATCTCAGATCCCCTCTATCTCTCCTGAAACCTGGGAAGAATTAGACTCCCCAATCACTATGGAGGACCTCCAACAGGCTCTTGGGGAAATTAAACCGGGGAAAGCCCCAGGCCCTGATGGCTATACTCTCCAGTATTACAGGACACTCCTCCCAGTATTAGGCCCACATATGGTCAATCTCTTTAATGTGATAGGTGCAGGGGGGACGTTTACAAGGGACACACTGCGAGCCCACATTTCAGTACTACATAAGGAGGGAAAAGATCCTACATCCTTCTGCAGTTACAGGCCAATATTCCTTTTAAATGTGGACCTTAAACTGTTCACTAAGATACTGACTACCCGGCTGGCACACCACCTCCAACTAATCCATCTAGACCAGGTCGATTTTGTCCCATCTAGAGAGGTGAGGGACAACACGACCAAAGTATTGAATCTCTTGCATGTTGCTACTAGTGATGAGCCGAACACCCCCGGGTTCGGTTCGCACCAGAACCCGCGAACGGACCGAAAGTTCGTACGAACATTAGAACCCTATTAAATACAATGGATGCGAACGTTCGAATTCTAAAGTGCTAATTATAACAACTATTATGCATGTTATTGTCCTAAAAAGGGTTTGGGAACCCGGGTTCTGCACCAGGGGACATGTATCAATGCAAAAAGAAGTTTTAAAAACGGTCGTTTTTCGGGAGCAGTCATTTTAATGATGCATAAAGTGAAAAAAAAAAGTCAAATATTCCTTTAAATATCGTACCTGGGGGGTGTCTAAAGTATGCCTGTGAAGTGCCACGTGTTTCCCGTGTTTAGAACTGTCCCTGCACAAAATGACACTTCTAAAGGAAAAAAAAGCCATTTAAAACTTCTTGCGGCTTTAATGTAATGTCTGGTCCCGGTAATATGGATGAAAATCTTTAAGAAAAATGGCATAGCTACCCCATGACCCCCCCCCCCCCCTACCCCAGCCCATTACCAGCCCCTTTGGGTCTTGTATGGATATTAAGGGGAACCCCGCACATAAAATAAAAAAGGCCCTATATACTCTGAACAGCCGTATACAGGCGGTGCATACAAGACAGGGACTGTAGGTTTGTTCTTATGTAGAATGTGTTTGTAATTTTGAACAGGTACATTGTTGAAGTGTAGCTCCAGCCCAAAAATCTATTTTTAAACTTTTTGGGAAACATAGGTAAGGGTTATCACCCCTGTAACATTTGTTTTGCTGTCTGTGCCCCTGTTCAGAACATTTCACCTCACTTTCCGTCCCAATGACAACTGTTTTTGAAATGTGGTGTTTTTCTTGAAACAAGGATTGCTGATAAAGCATCAGTACAGAGGAGACACCTTTCTCCCATATTTATTCTTACAGGAGAGAATTTTCCTTCCATGGGGTAGATTTCCTCTCACTTCCTGTTGTCTTCTTTTGTTTGCAAGTAGGAGTCGTTTGTAAGTTGGATGTTTGAAAGTAGGGACCTGCCGTATATACTCTGCAGAAATAGGCCCCTTAGTTGTTGGTGTTGGCACAACACTGTAAGCACTCACAGTTACTCTTGGTTGGTGCTGGAACGCCCTGCTGTCAACTATTATATCAGGAATTTTAATTACATATAATTGTTGAACAGTGGTAGTAAAAATTGGGGCTTTGATGGTGGTGCTGGTGCCACAACACTGTAAGCCCTGACAGTTACTCTTGGTGGGTGCAGCAATGGGCCCTGCTGTGAATTATTAGATCAAGAATTGTAATTGCATGCCCCTGTTGAACAGGGGCTGAAAAATTGGGCTTTTCGTGGTGGTGGTGGTGGTGTTGCCACAACACTGTAAGCCCTCAGAGTTACTCTTGGTGGGTGCAGGAATGGGCCCTGCTGTGAATTATTAGATCAAGAATTGTAATTACATGCCCCTTTTGAACAGTGGCTGAAAAATTGGGCCTTTCGTGGTGGTGGTGGTGGTGGCGTTGCCACAACACTGTAAGCCCTCAGACTTACTCTTGGTGGGTGCAGGAATGGGCCCTGCTGTGAATTATTACATCAAGAATTGTAATTGCATGCCCCTGTTGAACAGGGGCTGAAAAATTGGGCCTTAGGCACTGGTGGCACAACACTACAACCCCTCACAGATACTGTACTTGGAGCACAGCAATGAGCCCTGTTGCAAAGTATTGCTTCAAAAATTGTAATGACACGCCCCTGTTAAACAGGGGCTGAAAAATTGGGCCTTAGGCACTGGTGGCACAACACTACAACCCCTCACAGATACTGTACTTGGAGCACAGCAATGAGCCCTATGGCAAATTATTGCTAAAAAAATTGTAAGTACACGCCCCTGTAAAACAGGGGCTGAAAAATTGGGCCTTAGCCACTGGTGGCGGCACCCATAAACAAAAATGATCTTCCAAGCTATCATCATCAATCGTATCATTGAGGACTCGGAGGAGGAGGATAGCCAGTCAACATAACAGCACAGGCACTCAGCATCAGCATCAGTCTTGAAGGGACGTGACATGTTAAAATCAATTAGTCTGTTATATCAGCATCAGGTGTGTGGTAGCTGGTGGTGATCCAAGACTGGTTCATCTTGATGAAAGTCAGTCGATCAACCGAGTCGGTGGACAGGCGCACCCTGTGATCCGTGACAAATCCTCCAGCAGCACTGAATGTGCGTTCCGAAAGAACGCTGGATGCAGGACAGGCCAGTAGCTCAATTGCATACTGTGCAAGCTCTGGCCAGTGATCCATCCTCAAGACCCAGTAAGCCAGAGGATTTTCGGTGGGGAAGGTGTCCAAGTCTGACCTTGCCCCTAGATATTCCTGCACCATGTTTATCAGACGCTGGCGATGGTTGCTGGAACCAATCATACTTTGGGGCTGCGGACTAAAGAATTGTCTGAACGCATCGGTCAGACGGCCACCTTCCCCACCGCTCCTTCTTTGACTGGCCGAAGCCTCAGCAACTCGTTGTCCTGGACCAGGAGTTTGTAACCTCCCAGTCTCTGGGAACGCGTTGCACAGACCTTTCTGCAAGGCCTCCCGGAGTTGTCTCATCCTCTGCTCCCTCTGCGACGGTAACATAAGGTCCGCAACCTTACCCTTGTACCGTGGATCAAGGAGAGTGGCCAGCCAGTAATGGTCCCTCTCCTTGATCCGAAGAATACGAGGATCCTTCCGCAGACTTTGCAGGATCAGGGAGGCCATGCAGCGTAGGTTTGCTGAGGCATTCGCTCCGGAGTCCTCTGGGTCACTAAGGACGACATGATCCGCAGTCACCTCCTCCCAGCCACGTACAAGTCCACTGGTTTCTTGGGACTGTAAATCATCCCTAAAAGATTGCTGCTGATGATGCTGAGTGCCAGCCTCCACCTCCATGCTGACACAATCCTCCTCCTCCTCCTCCTCCTCTTCCTCTTCCTGTGCGATGGGTGGGACAGAAGGAACACTGTCTGGGTAAAGGGGGCCTTGAGAGGCAAGGAAGTCCTCCTCTTCCTGCCTCTGTTCTGCCTCAAGTGCCCTGTCCATTATTCCACGCAGCGTGTGCTCCAACAGGTGGACAAGAGGTACAGTGTCACTTATGCATGCACTGTCACTGCTCACCATCCTCGTGGCCTCCTCAAATGGTGCCAGGACAGTGCATGCATCCCTGATCATGCCCCACTGGCGTGGAGAAAAAAAACCAAGCTCCCCTGACCCTGTCCTGGTGCCGTAGTCGCACAGGTACTCATTGATGGCCCTCTGCTGCGTGTGCAGCCGCTGCAGCATGGCCAACGTTGAGTTCCACCTGGTGGGCATGTCACATATAAAGCGGTTCTTGGGCAGGTTCAACTCCTTTTGCAGCTCAGCCAGGCGAGCACTGGCATTATAAGATCTGCGGAAATGCACACAGACTTTCCTGGCCTGCCTCAGGACATCCTGTAAGCCCGGGTACCTGCCCAAGAACCGCTGCACCACCAGGTTAAGGACGTGAGCCACACAGGGCACATGGGTCAGTTGTCCCTGTCGGAGGGCGGAGAGGAGGTTGGTGCCATTGTCGCAAACCACCATTCCTGGCTTAAGCTGGCGTGGCGTCAACCACCTCTCGGCCTGGCCCTGCAGAGCAGACAGGACCTCTGCCCCAGTGTGGCTTCTGTCCCCCAAACACACCAGCGCAAGCACGGCATGGCATCTTTTTGCCTGCGTACTTGCGTAGCCCCGTGAACGGCTACGGAGCACCGCTGGTTCATAGGACAAACCACAGGAAGAGGCCATGGAGGAAGAAGAAGAGGAGGGGGTGGAGGAGAGAGGTGTGTCACAACCAGTAGTAGCATTTTGGAGGCGTGGCGGTGGGACAACCTCCAACACTACTGCACCTTGTCCTGCATCCTTCCCAGCTGCCAAAAGAGTGACCCAATGGGCCGTGAAAGAAAGGTAACGTCCCTGTCCATGCCTGCTGGACCATGAGTCAGCGGTAATATGCACCTTACCGCTGACCGCCCTGTCCAGCGAGGCCAAGACATTGCCTTCCACATGCCGGTAGAGAGCCGGAATAGCCTTCCGTGAGAAAAAGTGGCGTTTGGGAACCTGCCACTGAGGAACCGCACATTGCACAAACTCACGGAAGGGGGCCGAGTCTACCAACTGAAAAGGCAGCAGTTGAAGCGCTAGCAATTTAGCCAAGCTAGCATTCAACCGCTGGGCATGTGGATGGCTGGGAGTGAACTTCTTTCGACGGTCCAGCAGCTGGGGCAGGGAAATTTGCCTGCTAGAATCGGACGTCGGTGTACTGCTAGCAGAGTGGCCGCAAGTACTTGGCTGTGACACACCTAATTCTACACCTTCATTCCTCTCAGTGCATGTTTCAGAGAGGACTGAAGTTATAGTGGGGTTGGAGATCCCAGCTGATGCGGTGCAAGGTGAGGTCCGCTTTGTTCTTTGGTGTGGGTCTTTGAGGTAGGCTTGCCAACGAGCTGCATGGCAGGTCAACATATGTCTGGTCAGGCATGTGGTACCCAAGCGGCTGATGTTTTGGCCACGCGATATACGCTTGAGACATATGTTGCAAACAGCAGCTGTGCGATCTGATGCACTAGCCTCAAAAAAGGCCCACACCAAGGAACTTTTTGAATGACGGGCAGAGGCAGCGCCCTGCACAGGCGGAGCTCTGCGGTGTGATTCCGTCGGTGTACTGCCCTTACGCTGGCCACCAAAGGGCATCCTGTCTCGTTGGAGATGTGCCTCCTCCTCATCCTCCTCCTCCTCTCTCCTATTAGGCACCCACGTGGAGTCAGTGACCTCATCATCCCCTCCCTCCTCATCACTGGAGCCAATCTGGCAGTATGCTGCAGCTGCTGGAACATGACTGCCAGATTGGTGTCCTTCTTGAGCATCCCCTCTGTCTGCTCTCACCCTACTGCCTTCCTGTAGCTGGGTTTCATCATCAGACCCTTCGAAACGCTGGGCATCCTCCTGGAGCATGTACCCAACACTGTGCTCAAACAGTTCGGGGGACTCCTCAGGAGGAGGACATGGTGGGTCTAGGGAAGGAGTGACTGATGATGAGTCTGACATTGATACCAGGGAAGAGGACGCTTTGGCAGCTGCTTTGCCAGTACCCTGAGCCTGGGTGAGAGAGGATGAGGAGGAGGAGGAGGGCTTGGTCATCCACTCTACCAAGTCTTCGGCATGATGTGGCTCAACATGTCCAGCTGCGGAAAAGAAGGACAAGCGTGTCCCATGGCCATGTGCTGATGACAATGCACCGCGTCCACGACCAGCACTGTTGCCCCCAGACACAGAGCCTGCTTGCCCTCTTTTATTGCCTCCTGACTGTCTGCCTCTCCTTGTTTGCCTTCCAGACATTCTAATAGATGGCCTGCAGGGAGATGGGAAAAAAGCAATAAGGGCTACCTTCAGGTGTCCTTCTCTGTCCCTTGAAACAAGGACTTGCACAGTGAAAGAAACTGACACTCTCCCTACCTACAGTTTTCTGTCCCTAGAAAAAATGTTTTTTTAAGCACAATATAGCACAAGGAGAATTCACTCACTGTCCTTCCAGGTCCCTAGAAACAAGGACTTGCACAGTGAAAGAAACTGACACTCTCCCTACCTACAGTTTTCTGTCCCTAGAAAAAATGTTTTTTTTAAGCACAATATAGCACAAGGAGAATTCACTCACTGTCCTTCCAGGTCCCTGGAAACAAGGACTTGCACAGTGAAAGAAACTGACACTCTCCCTACCTACAGTTTTCTGTCCCTAGAAAAAATGTTTTTTTTAAGCACAATATAGCACAAGGAGAATTCACTCACTGTCCTTCCAGGTCCCTAGAAACAAGGACTTGCACAGTGAAAGAAACTGACACTCTCCCTACCTACAGTTTTCTGTCCCTAGAAAAAATGTTTTTTTTAAGCACACTATAGCACAAGGAGAATTCACTCACTGTCCTTCCCAGTCCCTAGAAAAAAGGACTTGCACAGTGAAAGAAACTGACACTCTCCCTACCTACAGTTTTCTGTCCCTAGAAAAAATGTTTTTTTTAAGCACAATATAGCACAAGGAGAATTCACTCACTGTCCTTCCAGGTCCCTGGAAACAAGGACTTGCACAGTGAAAGAAACTGACACTCTCCCTACCTACAGTTTTCTGTCCCTAGAAAAAATGTTTTTTTTAAGCACACTAAAGCACAAGGAGAATTCACTCACTGTCCTTCCCAGTCCCTAGAAACAAGGACTTGCACAGTGAAAGAAACTGACACTCTCCCTACCTAGAGTTTTCTGTCCCTAGAAAAAATGTTTTTTTTAAGCACACTATAGCACAAGGAGCATTCACTCACTGTCCTTCCAGGTCCCTGGAAACAAGGACTTGCACAGTGAAAGAAACTGACACTCTCCCTACCTACAGTTTTCTGTCCCTAGAAAAAATGTTTTTTTTAAGCACAATATAGCACAAGGAGAATTCACTCACTGTCCTTCCAGGTCCCTAGAAACAAGGACTTGCACAGTGAAAGAAACTGACACTCTCCCTACCTACAGTTTTCTGTCCCTAGAAAAAATGTTTTTTTTAAGCACAATATAGCACAAGGAGAATTCACTCACTGTCCTTCCAGGTCCCTAGAAACAAGGACTTGCACAGTGAAAGAAACTGACACTCTCCCTACCTACAGTTTTCTGTCCCTAGAAAAAATGTTTTTTTTAAGCACAATATAGCACAAGGAGAATTCACTCACTGTCCTTCCAGGTCCCTGGAAACAAGGACTTGCACAGTGAAAGAAACTGACACTCTCCCTACCTACAGTTTTCTGTCCCTAGAAAAAATGTTTTTTTAAGCACAATATAGCACAAGGAGAATTCACTCACTGTCCTTCCAGGTCCCTAGAAACAAGGACTTGCACAGTGAAATAAACTGACACTCTCCCTACCTACAGTTTTCTGTCCCTAGAAAAAATGTTTTTTTTAAGCACAATATAGCACAAGGAGAATTCACTCACTGTCCTTCCAGGTCCCTAGAAACAAGGACTTGCACAGTGAAAGAAACTGACACTCTCCCTACCTACAGTTTTCTGTCCCTAGAAAAAATGTTTTTTTTAAGCACAATATAGCACAAGGAGAATTCACTCACTGTCCTTCCAGGTCCCTGGAAACAAGGACTTGCACAGTGAAAGAAACTGACACTCTCCCTACCTACAGTTTTCTGTCCCTAGAAAAAATGTTTTTTTTAAGCACAATATAGCACAAGGAGAATTCACTCACTGTCCTTCCAGGTCCCTGGAAACAAGGACTTGCACAGTGAAAGAAACTGACACTCTCCCTACCTACAGTTTTCTGTCCCTAGAAAAAATGTTTTTTTTAAGCACAATATAGCACAAGGAGAATTCACTCACTGTCCTTCCAGGTCCCTAGAAACAAGGACTTGCACAGTGAAAGAAACTGACACTCTCCCTACCTACAGTTTTCTGTCCCTAGAAAAAATGTTTTTTTTAAGCACACTATAGCACAAGCACAAAACACACTGACACTCTCCCTACCTATCCTTCTCTTTCCCTAAACTAAAGGAATCCAGGTTAAGCAAGAAAGAAATAAAAGTCACTGTCCCTGCCTATGCTGCTCTATCCCTGCTCCGGAACACACTACACTAGGCCGCCGTGCTGGCGGCCTTTTATAGTGTGGGGCGTGTACTAAACACCCTCAGCAATAATTGGCCACAGGCATCCTGCCTGTGGCCAATCATTGCTCTCCTCGCTGCCGGCGCTGTGATTGGCCAAGCATGCGGGGTCACAGTGCATGCTTGGCCAATCACAGCGCCTGGATGACACTGCGATGGCGTAGTGCATTGTGGGCCGTTCGCGTCACTTGAATTTGGCGCGAACGGCCCAAATCGTTCGATCTTCGTCGAACGATCGAACAGCCGATGTTCGAGTCGAACGTATGTTCGACTCGAACACGAAGCTCATCCCTAGTTGCTACATCCACAAACACCCCTTGTGTATTTTTAAACACTGATGCCAAAAAGGCATTCGACCGGGAAAACTGGACGTTTATGTCCTCAGTACTAAGATGTGTTGGTCTGGGGGAGGTGATGCTTTGTCGGATAGCTGGGATCTACTCTAACCCGTCTGCCCAGGTGAAGGCCAACAGGGTTTTGTCTGACCCCTTTAACATACAGAAATGGGACGAGACAGGGATGCCCTTTATCCCCTCTCTTATTCACACTCTCCTTGGAGCCATTTCTATCCACTATTAGAATGAATCCAGACATTCAGGGCCTGACGGTGGGGGACACACAGCACAAAATATCTGCATACGTTGATGACATGATGTTCACTCTGACAAACCTGACAGTATTGCTTCCCAACCTTCTTAGGGAATTTGATGCCTACGGAGCGATCTCCTATTTAAAAATTAATTTTACCACATCTGAGGCAATGGGAATCATGCTACAGCCAGGCACCGTCCAAACGCTACAAACCAGTTTACGTTTTAAGTGGACGTCATCCACTTTGAAGTACCTGCTGACATTTCACGGATATACGAACACAACTTCCCTCCGTTGTTAGCTGAAACCAGGGGCTTATTGGAGAAATGGCACAAAGGCCTGAACTCCTGGTTTGGGAGGTGCAACCTAGTAAAAATTAGCATTTTACCGAAATATCTGTACCTTTTCCAGGCCCTACCGGTTAGGATACTGCCCTCTTATTTCACACAGGTACAGGCCTTGGTCACCTGATTTTGTGTGGGCGCATAAAAAACCTTGAGTCCCCCGCACTCAATTGTCCCTCCTGAAACATTATGGAGGCCTGGCACTACCAGATATCTGTAGATACTATCAAGCGATTTACCTTGGTAGGGTCATCGATTGGGGACGTCACTCGAAGTTAAAACTATGGGCACAGATAGAAAAGAGTCAGTCGGTTATTCCCCTGGACAGCGCAGTTTGGTGCTATGATACCCTACCCCAGGACGTTAAGTCACACCCGCTGATAGGGTATACACTAAATTAGTGTTCCCGGGTCTCCCTTAAGGCCTCTTTGACGACCAAAGAATCCCCATTGACCCCGATTTTAGGACACCCTCATTTCTCCCCAGGACTATCACCAATGGCATTTCAAACATTACGAGATACCAACTGTAAACATGCCTCCAGGTTCGTGACTGGGGGAAGGTGGTCTACCATTGCGGAGCTAATGGACACCGCAGGCCCCTTCCAGCTCACGTTCTGGAATGCAGCGCAAATACATCTCTTCCTCCACTCCCTTCCTAACCCTCAGCATTATTCCCGCCAGCTGACCACTTTCGAGGAGCTCTGTTCTGGAACTGATCCCCTGAGTCAGGTCCTTTCCACAACATATGCACTACTGAACAACCCTCGAACAACCACATTTACCTTGTCTAACAAAATGGGAGACGGATTTAGGCCGTACCTTCAGGCCATTACAGATACAAAACATGCTACAATTATCCCTCAAGTCCTCAATGTGTACTAAAATCCAAGAGACCAACTTTAAAACCTTGACAAGATGGTATCTGACACCGAGCCGTTTATACTCCATCTTCCCTAAAACACCAGAATGTTGCTGGAGATGTCAGGGAGACGTAGGGACGATCTTACATGTTTTCTGGACCTGCCCTAAACTGACAAAATTTTGGAAGACAGTCCGCACTATATCCCAAAAATTTACAGACTTTACAAGTCCTAATGACCCTGCATTCTTTTTACTGCATGTATCAATCATCCCTGCTAGAATCTATAAAAAATAAATTTTAAGATATCTGCTAAACGCAGCTAAGTCCTGCATTCCCTTACTATGGAAACACCAGCACCCACCGACCACTGCGACTTGGATAAGGAAGGTAGAGGATATAAAAAAGATGGAAGACCTGATTCTGACAGCACACGACAGACCCAAGACTTTCACAAAAACATGGAGACTCTGGGATATATTCATTTTCTCGGACGAGGGGAGAGCCCTTTTTGAGACGTGAGACGCTAGATGGCCCCACGCATTGAAATAACGTTGCGGCCCTGACCCATAGATGTCACCTCCCTCCCCATTCCCTTACATCATTCCATATTCCTCCCCTATTTTCATTTCCCTCTCCCCCCTTTTTTTTTTTCTTTCTCCATTTTTCTTTTCTTTCTCTCTTTCTAGCTATATCTATGTTAACTATATTTTTATGTTACTAAGTAATTGTTGTTGTATAAGGAAAACGGAAAATAAGAAAGGGTAGCCCTGCTTATATACAGTATGTTCCGCAGCAATGTAAGTCTTTATAGAAGGAGCAGAAGTAGACTTACACGAAGCCTGAGTATCACGTGAAGGAATTTCTCACACAAGTGTAGCGGGTACTTGAATTTAAGGGAGGCATCTGGGTGGTAGTGTAACCCAGATGCACAGATTGCTAGGGTATCCGAGACCTTTTTCTGGTTCTTGGAGGACTCTAGTGGTGTGAGGTTCCTTGCGGCCCACAGGTGACACTGTTGCCCTGGGCCGGGGCTAGACTCACACCACAAGACTGTCCCTTTTGTCCTCCCCTGGAGCTGGTACAGCGGGGCGGGGAACCCGCTGTGGCGCAAAGGGAGAGGGGATAAAAGGGGCGGACGCCCTTACCACGGGGTTCAGAGTTCAGAGTTGGAGGACGCGGCCGCACCCAGGCACCTTCGGCCTGGGTGCTGGCGTTCCAGTGTTCTGGGCCTAGGTGCCCTTGACCTGGCCGGAGCGAGGATGGAGTCCATCCCAGGCACCTTTAGCCTGGGGTGAGGTACTATGGCGGAGGCCTGGGGCTCAGTACCTTCGACTGAGTTCCGCGAGGGTGGAGGAATCTGAGGGGGGCCCTAATTCCTTGGGTGCCCGTGTCTGAGTTTGTGAGGACTGGTGTGTGGAACTTCTCTGGAGAGTCCGGCGCAGCATCGCTGGTGACAGAGAGGCCTCCTGTTTCTTCCTTGGACGGATCTCCTTCCCCTGACAGGGGCCGTGCTAGCGAAGGTAATTCCACGTTCTACTCAACATAATCAGTGGCAGTGACTATCCGCCACTGGTGATATCACAGTGGTTAGCATCAGAAGGGAAAGGATTGTGCCTCGATCTATTCCCCATTATTACTCAGTAGAAGAAACTGTTTATCGCCAGGCAAGAACAATAAAACTGAGTTGGACCTATTCACTGTGTGGAACTCTGGTTACTAGGAGCAAAGGAGTCAGGAACGAAGTACTGGACTTGACTCTAGGACACCTGCACAGGGCCCAATTTTCTGGCCTTCACCTCTTAGCTATGGAGGACATGGGCCGTGGTGTATCTCATCTCTCCCTCCCAGAGACCCCTAGACAACAGCCACATAACCGATAAAGCAAGAGAGGGAGAGAGGGTCGCTACACAAGTATTGATGATCATTGTGCTCTGCTCTCACATTCATGGTATTATGTAGATACGAGGCTGCGACCTTGTCTGTTTGAAAGTTCATGATGTAACACTGGGCATGGCCCTTTCTTGGACTTTAATAAAAATTATATTTGCGAAAAGCAGAAAAATCAGCACAAGGGACATAACTAAGTCAACGGAATGTGTTCCTTGTGCTGATTAATCTTCTGTTAGTAGAAACCCTCCCCCATTCATGACATCCCCACCCCCCACCACCATAACTATGCCCGCTCTTTCCACCCAGCTGCTCCACTCATTGAAACTGTACCATGGCTTCTACACCAAATACCTATTCCTTGCAAATCTTTAGCATGTGTTTTTGTTTGCTTAGAATATTTATCACGAACAATCTATTGAGAAACGAATATTTACACCTAGAAAAGAGTTTCTTAAAGCCTGACTGTGGGAGACTTTAAAATTATGCCGCTGAGGCTGTGCCCGCACTGTGAGCATTATTTGCTTGTTTAGGTCTAGGAGACACAGAAAAGAAGATGGACTTACCTGATCCTCCACTTCTCTGCTAGACCAGTCTTCTCATTGTCTTTTTCCCCATGCTCCAGCAGTATAAGGCCCTGAAGTCATCAAGACTAATGCAGGGTCCATAGCCATGTCCAAGAGACAGTCCTTAGAGCATGGGAGAGCGCTGTCTCTGGGAGGAGCAGAGGATCAGGTAAGTAAGTGTTTCTCCTCTTCCCTACACAAAATAAGCAGTTAACCGTTGCTATGCATGGCAACAATCTTTCAATTTCAGATCTCAGTTAAACAAGTTGAAGACAGACACTAAACCTAGGTTCACACTGCCATGATACGGCCCATTGCATGGGACTCGCAAATTTATATAGTATGGCTCAAATCGCACCGCATCTGCACCAAAATGGTGCAGGACTCTTTTTTTTGCCACACCGGATTCAGATTGCGTGGGTGTGAACAAAACTCCAATGTGGTGCGGGAAATGCACAGGATGCACTGCGTTTCCTGTACCGCATATATGTGAACCGAAGCTGATTGGTTGCCATGCACAGGTGCTCCAAATTCTGTATGCTCCAGTTTTGATGAATTCCCCCAATGTATGTTTACTGTTTTACCTGTCAAAGGACTTACACACATGCCATACCACATGACCAGACAGGTGACACATGTTTGGTAGCAGCTGTCCCCTAACAGAACAGCTCTCCCGTGATGTTGGGGTTCCCTGTTGATGTAACCACTCCCCACTGATGTAGCCAACACACCCCCATGGAGCAGCTCTCCCCATTAAAGCAACTCCCCTCTGGTGGAGCAAGTCTCCCCTTCCCTGATGGAGTAGTTCTCCTCCAATGTAACCTCCCTATCCTGATGTAGCCACTCTCCCCAATGGAGCAGCTCTCCCCTGCTTGATCAGCTCTCCCCCGATGTAGCCACTCTCCCTGATGGATCAGCTCTCTCCTGATGTAGCCTCTTTCCCCTGATGTAGCCACTCTCCCTAATGCATCCTTTTCCCCTGATGTAGCCACTCTCCCTGATGCTGCCTCTTTCTCCTGATGTAGCCACTCTCCGTAATGGATCATCTCTCCCCTGATGTAGCCGCTCTCCTCTCATGTAGCTGCTCCACGATCCACCTGATGAAACCTCTTTCCCCTGATGTAGCCACTTTCCCTGATGGAGCAGCTCTCCCCTGCTGGAGCAACTCTCCCCTGCTGTAGCCACTCCCCCTGATGGAGCAGCTTTCCCTGATGGAACCTTTTTCTCTTGATGTAGCCACCCCACCTGATGGAGCAGCTCTTCTCTGAAGAAGCAGCACAATTTCTATGCACTACAAGTAGCCTCCATGACAGTTTTAGAAATTCATGTTTCTCATGAAATAGTCCCTGCTGCACCTCCTCCCCAGTGATAAGTTTCCAGGTGACTCCACTCTGGCGTGGTCACTCCTCTGCCACAACGGCCGATATTCTTCTTCACCCCACCGCAGTGTCCACAGGCTATCCTCCCACACTGTGCAATGCTTTACTCAAACTGTCATACTTAATAAAATCACTGTGTGTAATCTGTGTTTAATCCAGAGGCGTTGCTAGGGGGGTGCGGGGGGTGCGGTCCGCCCCCGGGTGACACCCGCTAGAGGGGTGACACCCTCCCTTTTTTTTTTTTTTTTTTACAGCTGACCCATTCATTGATTAATTTCACCCCGCTGGGCTGGAAGCCTGGAACAACACCTCCAGCGCCGCGGCCGCGCCTGTTGTGTGTCCTCCGGCTCCTTATTCTTCCTATTCCTAAATTCCAATCCTCCTCCCTACCCTACAGAGCCAGCGAGCGACTCAGCCTGTCACATCATCACACTGCACTGTAGTGTCACACTGGAGTGTCAGTGAAAAGATTATCAACAACACGCTGGAGTGCTCATCATGCTGCAGTTAAGCCAGTAAAAGAAAAATTGAATATGTTTGTGTCTGCAATCGAAGCGCTTTGTGATCCTTCTGAAAATATGGACACAAGAGGAGCAGCAGAATGTCTACTGCCTGCTGTCTGTGATTTTACGTTTTTGTGCTACCTATACTTCTGGGGTGATGTACTTCAAGAAGTTGATGTTACACAACAGTACCTGCAGACCAAAGGCTTAAGTCTGGACAAGGTGGTGACAAAGCTAGAGTCACTAAGACTTTTTCTGTTTGAAGAGCGCAGTCACCTAGTGGAACATGCAATTAAGCAGGCACATTTAAAATCTAAAGAATATGGAATTGCCGTAGAGAGAAGAGCCAGGTTTAAGAAGAGGATGGCAGGGGAACAGGCACGTGATGCTGGAGGCATAAGTCTACAAGACGAGAACAAGAGGGCAATGCTTGAGTGCATTGATCGCTTCCATTCTGAACTCCAGATCAGAATAAGAGCCATCATGGAAGTTGCAGCCATGTTTGAGGCTGTTCAAGCAAAGAGTCTCATATATGAAACTGAAGAAACATTAAAGGTGTCCATTCCAAAACTGACCACTTTTTATGACGAAATATCTGAGAGTGAGCTGTTAATGGAAATACCCAGACTGAGGAGACATCTCAAAGCAGCCAAGATCAACCTAGAAGAAGTCAAAGATTGGTCGGCTTTACAAGTTTTGACCTTCATAGCAGAATGGGACTTCATTGAATCTCTTCCAACCCTTTCACTATGTCTAAAAATATTTCTGACAATCTGTGTGTCTGTGGCTTCATGTGAGAGGAGCTTTTCAAAGTTGAAGCTGATAAAAAAACTATTTGCGTTCAACGATGGGACAGGCAAGGCTTTCTGATCTTGCAATATTATCAGTTGAAAGTGAACTAGCGAAATGTATTGATTTTGATGATGTTGTTCACAATTTTGCAGCTGTCAAGGCTAGAAAAGCAAAGTTTTGATTTAGATGTTAACTAAATGCTTTCATATTTGTTCCTGTTTTTGTGTTATTTATTTATTAATTCAGTAAAGTTTAAAGTTAAAATAAATACAGTTCTTTAACAGTTTAAGCTTTGATTTCTATTATTTTCATATGATTTTGTTATTCAAATTTGCTAGTTGATTGATAGTTATTAACGGCACTACTGTTGCCAATATATGCAGTGTTATTAGGGTGAAAAAAATTATTGGGGGGGGGGGTGACACCATGTTATACCGCACCAGGTGACACCAACCCTAGTGACGCCACTGGTTTAATCTGTCACCACTCTCACGCTAATTAACACATGTGTGATGTCATCGCGATTTCATTTTATTTGTCTTTTCCAAATAATGTGATAGCCTTTCCATCTGGTACAAGAAACAAGCAACGATTAAACATAATGATGCACTGCCTAGTAGCAACATTATATAATGCAATCATTGCAAATGGCAAAAAGGAACAGCAAAAATTAGGAAGGCAACAAAATGATTTTATTTTAGCAGGTAACTAGTGCTACTCATCTGACATGTATATATTTACCTCACTTTCTGGGATAAGGCATGGACCACTTTAACTGGAGGAATAAGCAGCAGTTTAATGTTTGAGAATGAAGACTGCAGATCAGGGGTAGGCAAAGATCACCAGGGTTACCTTACAAAAATGTTATTGTAAAAACATAAATTTAGCCTACTGTGGACAGTCAGTGGAGCAGTGGACAGTGTTAGTGGGGCTGTGGCCAGTGTGTGTACAGTGTCTGTAGGGAAGTGGATGGTGTAAGTAGAGCAGTGGACAGTGTCAGTGGGGTAGTGGCTGGTGTGTGTACAGTGTCAGTAGGGAAGTGGATGGTGTCAATAGGGAAGTGGACAGTGTCAGTGGGGCCGTGGCTGGTGTGTGGACAGTGTCAGTATGGCAGTGGACAGAGTCAAAAGAGCAGTGGATGGTGTCAGTAGGATGGTGTCAGTAGGGCAGAGGCTTCCGTCAGTAGCTTTTTATTTGTATTATTTTTTTTTATTTTTTTATTTTACAATTATTTTTAGGAGCCCCGTTGGGGGGCTTTGGTAAAATATCAGGGGTCTAACCTGACCACTGATGTCTCACTTTTGAGACAGAGAAAAGGAACCAAGGACAGAGATTGCCCAGTATTTTTATTTGCAGCCTCAGTTACACTGCACAGTGAATGAATGGGAATAACAGAGGGAGTTTCAGCAGCAGACGGCGCCCCAGAATGATGACACCAACCCAGCTGAAGCGCTGGCAACCAGACAGAGTGTCCAAGACCTCTGCCACACAGCTGCGGCAGTTCTGGAGGCCCAGGGTGAGGAGGTGGTGGTCACTACCGAGCAGCAGATCAGGACCCAAGGAGAGAATGCAATCGGCACCTCAAAACTGCAGCTTGATCTGGTGTCGGTGGCTGAGCCTGCTGTCTCCAATAGCATAAACCCAGCAAAAGTGCTGGCAACCGGGCCGAGTGCTACCAACCTCTGCCCAGCACCGGCAACAACTACAGAATTCCAGGGTGCCGGGGCAGTCGGCTTCACTCCCCAACAGTTAGCCGGAGCAGATGATGTGGGGTTTCCAGCAGAAGGGCTGACAACAGGGCAGAGTGCTGCTGGCCTCTACCCTCAACTAACAGAGGACGGATTTCCTGTAAAGGTGGATGGGATTTCAGTCTCCACCTGTATACCCCAGGGATGCTGGGCAGTTGGCCCAGATGCCCAACAGCATGACGGACTGAGCCCAACTACCCTGTCTTCTCTCCTGCGGCTAAAGGGACTCCAGGAGGAAGGACCAGTCTGCACTTCTCCCCAGCAGCGGGTATGTTCTATGAGAGAAGCAGAGGTTGGCTGGGGGAGAATTGCTCTGTTTGGAACAATTTATTTGGGGTACTGTGTGGATACCGGCATTGGGGGACTGGAACTACTGACTAACTTCGGAGTCAACCCGTCTGGGGTCTCCTCCTGTGTTAGTCTCCTGCTGAAAGGGGAGAGATACCAATGTAACGAAACGTCCCACACTCCGCTTTAGTGCTTTCGTCATATACCACTTCCTCCCAGTCTGGATATAGATAGCAGATATTCCAACTGCTCACAAGCACACAATGAGATGATACTTGTTTGTCTGCTGAACAAGAACTGGTTTATTAGAAAAATAATACAGTCTTATATACAGTAAAAGAGGAGCTGCTCATATTACTCTACAATACATTTGTAAGCAGAAACCTAACATGAGCTAATTAACTAAATCAATTATACAGACTAGGTGACTCAGAGATATGACCTTTTAGGGTAGAATTCATGTCTCCTAGCTCACTGGCTATACAATACACATTATCATAAGTACAAACATAGGACATCTTCACACAATAGCAGGAGCTCCAGTAGGAGTCGGCTCGTCTCCTACATTGTACAGAGGCCAATGTGATCAGCTCTTTCAATTAACATGCTGAGTTCAGAATTAAACAAACCAAGAATAGTCTTTACATATCCTGGGAGATATCGTGGATAAATAAAACTGTCCCATTTTAAGTAATCCAAGACATATTTTCTCAGTCACCCTATGCCCCTAATGGACACAGGGTGATTTAGACATAAGAGGTGCATGGGGAGCTGAAACAAGAGTATCCCATACTTTCCAAGGGATTCTGGGTTCCACGGGCTCTCCCGTCACAAGTTCCTTGAAGAACCATCTGCACCTAGTTCAAGCAAGCATTTGCACCAGTGTCTGTAGCATTACTGACATTATTGGCGAATTCAGGTCTTACTACCAGCACTTTAATAATCTGTCGCAATGGCAGCAACAATTTCTTAAAGAAATACAGCCAGTTCCAAAATTAGGAAACTGGTGGTAATTAAAGTGGTTGTAAACCCACTTTTCGTTTTTTTTTTTTTTTTCCCCCCACCTGCAAGAGAAAGGCATAATGAGCTAGTATGACTAGCATATTAGCTCATTATGTACCACTTACCTTAGATCGGGGCCCCCGAAGCAGTCCACGTCCCTCCATCTAGACGTATCCATCGCAGCTGTGATAGCCGGAATGTTAGTTCCTGGGTATCGCCGCACCAGCCAATCACAGCGCCGCTCCGGCACTGTGATTGGCCGGAGCGGCGAAGACGTGACCCTGCGCATGCGTGCATGATCCGTCGAATTCGGCTACGTCGTCGAATACTGCGACCTAGCCGAATTTGTGAATGGGATTAACCCCATGCGCATGCGCGTGACGTCACCGTCGCCAGAATTTAAATGCAAATATCTCCTTAACCGTGTAGGTTAAGGAGATATTTCATGCACCTACAGGTAAGCCTTAATCTAGGCTTACCTGTAGGTGTTTGTTTAGAAAGTGGATTTACAACCACTTTAAGACTAACTGAGCTAGAATGCAGTGGTTCACCAATACTCAAAGCAGGCTGCGTCTGTGCTGGGAAGCTCTCAGGGCTGTATCTACAGCTCCATTTAGTTGTCAACTCAGAGATTTCTTAGCTGAAAACTAAATGTAAATGGGAATACAGGATTATCCATATACAGCAATGCCCATACTTGGAAAATTACTTGTCATTGGGTGGGTGGAGCCTAATGGGTAACCGACAGACTAGTTCCCACTAGGTCTGTTTTATTTTCGACTGACAGCGCACAGCAGTGGACAGATTAAAAAAACACTATTGGTCTGAATACTGTCTATGGATACACCCACAGTCATATGCTGTTAATTAGGGATGAGCTTCGTGTTCGAGTCGAACATACGTTCGACTCGAACATCGGCTGTTCGATCGTTCGACGAAGATCGAACGATTTGGGCCGTTCGCGCCAAATTCGAGTGACGCGAACGGCCCACAATGCACTACGCCATCGCAGTGTCATCCAGGCGCTGTGATTGGCCAAGCATGCACTGTGACCCCGCATGCTTGGCCAATCACAGCGCCGGCAGCAAGGAGAGCAATGATTGGCCACAGGCAGGATGCCTGTGGCCAATTATTCTTGAGGGGGTTTAGTACACGCCCCACACTATAAAAGGCCGCCAGCGCGGCGGCCTTGTGTAGTGTGTTCCGGAGCAGGGAAAGAGAAGCATAGGCAGGGACAGTGTCATTTTTTTCCTTTACTAATCCTGGATTCCTTGTGTTTAGGGACAAATAAGGATAGGTAGGGAGAGTGTCAGTGTGTTATTCTGTGCTAAACCTTGTTTGTAGGGACAGAGAGGTACAGTGAGGGAAAGTGTCAGTGTGCTATTCTGTGCTAAATCTTGTTTGTAGGGACAGAGTAGGTGTCATGTACCTGGGTGTATTTGAACCGGGATCTTCCTGCTCCCAAAGCTGCAGCCTTACCTGTTGCGCTACTGAGCAGATCTAGACTTTTGGAAATGTCCTCTCAGTATTAAACATTACCTTGGACTCACCAGCCCCACCTACTGCCAGCTGTGGACAATTTTCAATCAAAGCAGCCCTTAAAAAGGAAGTGATGCTATCTCTCAGCGCCCGTTTGTGTGGAATAGCTCCCTGGGTGTTGTGACTGCTTTTTGATCCTGATTTTCGTGTTGAACTTCTGCCTGAATTCCTGACTACTCTCTAGCCTGCTGATTTTGTACTTCACTGCCAGCTCGTGTATGACCTTTGCCTGCCTGACCACTCTCTGGATTTCGATCGTATACCATTTTGCCTGATCTGTTGCCAACCTCATCTGCCTGACTACGTTTTCGCCTGAATCCTTAGCACACAAGTTCCACTTCGGACACTACCTATCACAGGTACCTTACATTACAAACGGGCCACAATGACAGTGGACCCTGCTGAGATTGTTAAGGCGATTTCACGTCAGGGACAATTGATTGGAGCTCATGAACAGCATCTTTCTTCCCTGGACGCCAAGTTAGATGAACTTTGTACTATGCTTAAATCTTGTTTGCCTGCTTCCTCTGCAACGGTCCAGACTCTGAATCCTACTCCTGCTACGATCCAACCCACCTCTTCTGTACCACCCAAACTTCCTATGCCTGACAAATTTGGTGGTGATACTGAGGACTGCAGAGGCTTTTTAAATGTTTGCCGTTTGCATTTCCGCAACAACCCTGGGACCTTTAGCACTTCTTCTGCCAAAGTGACTTTTGTAATTTCCTTGTTAAAGGGGAAGGCCCTGGCCTGGGTCTCTCCTTATCTGGAACGCAATGATCCTGTGCTGCAAGATGCTGAAAAATTTCTGGCTTCTCTCCAGACTGTATTTGACAAGCCAGATAGAGCTTCTGCAGCTGAGTACTCACTCTTGGACATGCAACAAGGCACCAGGTCTGTGCAACAATATGCTATTGAGTTTCGTACCCTTGCTGCTGAGACTACTTGGGACTCAAGGGCATTACGTGCAGCCTTCCGAAAAGGTCTTGCAGATCGCATCAAAGACGAATTAGTCTATAAGGATTCCCCAGAAGACCTAGAGAAATTCATAGAGCTCTGTGTTCGTCTGGATGTCCGGTATCATGAAAGATGCCAAGAGAGACTTAGAACTCGCAAGTTTCCTCGGCCAGTCTACCGTTTGGCCCCTAACTTCCAAGCACCACCTCAGCCAGAACCTGAAATCTCAGTTGAACCCCAGACACCTGTGGAACCCATGGATGTAAGCCGTCTCCACCTAGCTGAGTCTGAGAAACAAAGGAGGCGTGCATTGGGCCTATGCCTATACTGTGGACTTAAAGGACATTTATTATCTGTCTGCCCTTCCCGTCCAGTAAAAGGCAGGGTCTAACCAGTGTTGGAGGAGCTGGCTTAGACCTTACAGGTATATCCTCCAAGACCAAGATTACCATTCCTGCAATTATCCATTTACCCTCTAAACTTGTCTCCTGTGAGGCTTTTGTGGATTCTGGAGCTGCTGGCATATTCTTGGACTACACTTTTGCTAAAAAAAATAATATCCCATTTGTTCCAAAATCTAGACCCCTGAACATTACCACCGTGAATGGACAACCCTTGGGAGATGGCATTGTAAAATTTGAGACTATGACAATCACCCTTCAGGTAGGCGTACTCCACAAAGAGGAAGTTGTCTTGTCTCTTATTGATTCTCCACTTCTGCCTGTTATTCTTGGTTACCCATGGTTACAACAACATAACCCTTCTTTTGATTGGGAAAATGGAGAACTAACCTCTTAGGGGTCGTTCTGTCATTCAAACTGTTTGTCTCAACCCAAAAGACTTCCTGCTTGTATGTTGGCTTCCGTGGCCGTCCCACCTACCTTGCCTCATGAATACCATGCGTTTGCAGACGTATTTTGCAAGCAAAAGGCAGAGGTTTTACCTCCACATCGTTCTTTTGACTGTGCAATTAAATTGATTCCTGGAGCACCTCTTCCCAAAGGAAGGACCTATCCCCTGTCTTTGCCTGAACAAAAATCCATGGAGGAATACATAAAAGACAACATGGAAAGAGGTTTTATCCGACCCTCTTCTTCTCCAGTAGGGGCAGGTTTTTTCTTTGTTGAAAAAAAAGATGGGGGTCTTCGACCATGCATAGACTATCGAGGGTTAAATCAAATCACTGTAAAAGACTCCTACCCTTTGCCTCTTATTCTTGAACTGTTTGATGTACTTAAGGGGGCTGTTATCTTCTCCAAGCTAGACCTACGAGGGGCTTATAATCTAATTTGAATTAAAGATGGGGACGAGTGGAAGACCGCATTCAACACTCGTAATGGACATTTTGAATATCTGGTTATGCCATTTGGGTTGTGTAACGCCCCTGCTGTCTTCCAACGTTTCATGAATGAAATTTTTCATGATTTCAGCAACAGTTTTGTGATCATCTACTTGGACGACATTTTAATCTTTTCCAAGACTCATCTAGAGCACATCTCGCATGTAAAGCAGGTATTGCAGTGACTGAGAGAAAACCATCTTTACGCGAAGATTGAGAAATGCAGTTTCCATCAAAGCCGTATTCCTTTCCTTGGATACATTATAAGTGCTGCCGGTTTCCAAATGGACCCTCAAAAACTTTCCGCTGTCTTGCAATGGCCCCAACCAACCACTTTAAGAGGGCTCCAAAGCTTTCTAGGGTTCGCAAATTACTACAGACGCTTCATCAAAGGTTTTGCCTCCATTGCGGCCCCCCTTACTGCTATGACTAAGAAAGGTACAAATTGCAAGGTATGGTCCTCAGAAGCAGAATCGGCTTTCCAGCAATTAAAAGACATGTTCAGCAAAGCTCCAATTCTTCAGCATCCAAATCCCGATCTCCAGTACATAGTTGAGGTTGATACCTCACATCACCCTCAAACAGATGGTCAAACCGAACGCATGAACCAGACCCTAGAAACCTATCTTCGACATTATGTCAATGCCTTACACTCCAACTGGTCTGAGTATTTGCCTTTAGCTGAGTTCGCCATTAATTCCCGTTGGCACAGTGCTCTTCATACCACACCATTCTACGCAGCCCTAGGCTATCACCCTCAGACTTTTCCCCTACTTCAGCCTTCTTCTGGTGTACCAGCAGCAGATCAGCGGGTTAAAAATATTCTGCTACATTGGAAAAAGATTCGCTTATTACTACGGAAGTCAGCAGGCAAGTATGCACTTTTTTCCAACAAACGAAGACGCCATATACCTCCATATGTGGTGGGGGACAGAGTTTGGCTATCAACCAAATATGTGAGACTGAAACAACCTTCTACCAAATTGGGCCCTCGATTCATTGGTCCTTACAGAATTATTGCTCGAGTCGGGCCAGTCTCCTATCGGTTGAAATTACCCTCCTCTCTCCGGATTCATCCTGTGTTCTACGTTTCCCTCCTCAAAAAAGCAATTTTCAATCGCTACTCCAGAACGCAACAGCTACCTCCTCCTGTTCTTGTTGATGGACAAAATGAGTTTGAAGTCTCCAAGATTCTTGATTCTAAAAGACAGGGTCGTGGCCTTCGGTATCTGGTTCATTGGAAGGGATATCCTGTCACAGACCGTTCCTGGGTTCCAGCCAAAGATCTGCATGCCCCTTCTCTTATTCGAGACTTCCATGCCTCCTTTCCCACTAAGCCCCACTAGGCCCCCGGAGGGGTCCACTGGGGAGGGGGCCCTGTCATGTACCTGGGTGTATTTGAACCGGGATCGCCTTACCTGTTGCGCTACTGAGCAGATCTAGACTTTTGGAAATTTCCTCTCAGTATTAAACATTACCTTGGACTCACCAGCCCCACCTACTGCCAGCTGTGGACAATTTTCAATCAAAGCAGCCCTTAAAAAGGAAGTGATGCTATCTCTCAGCGCCCGTTTGTGTGGAATAGCTCCCTGGGTGTTGTGACTGCTTTTTGATCCTGATTTTCGTGTTGAACTTCTGCCTGAATTCCTGACTACTCTCTAGCCTGCTGATTTTGTACTTCACTGCCAGCTCGTGTATGACCTTTGCCTGCCTGACCACTCTCTGGATTTCGATCGTATACCATTTTGCCTGATCTGTTGCCAACCTCATCTGCCTGACTACGTTTTCGCCTGAATCCTCAGCACACAAGTTCCACTTCGGACACTACCTATCACAGGTACCTTACAGTAGGACAGTGAGTGAAACTGACAGTGTGCTATTCTGTTCTAAACCAATCTTGCTGAACCATATTTGAAATCCTTGAGTTTAGGGACAGAGAGGTACAGTGAGGGAAAGTGTCAGTGTGCTATTCTGTGCTAAATCTTGTTTGTAGGGACAGAGAAGGACAGTGAGTGAAACTGACAGTGTGCTATTCTGTTCTAAACCAATCTTGCTGAACCATATTTGAAATCCTTGAGTTTAGGGACAGAGAAGGACACTCGTGGAAACTCTCAGTGTGCTATTCTGTGCTAAATCTAGTTTGTAGGGACAGAGTAGGACAGTGAGTGAAACTGACAGTGTGCTATTCTGTTCTAAACCAATCTTGCTGAACCATATTTGAAATCCTTGAGTTTAGGGACAGAGAAGGACACTCGTGGAAACTATCAGTGTGCTATTTTGTGCTAAATCTTGTTTGTAGGGACAGAGAGGTACAGTGAGTGAAACTGACAGTGTGCTATTCTGTTCTAAACCAATCTTGCTGAACCATATTTGAAATCCTTGAGTTTAGGGACAGAGAAGGACACTCGTGGAAACTCTGTGTGCTATTCTGTGCTAAATCTAGTTTGTAGGGACAGAGTAGGACAGTGAGTGAAACTGACAGTGTGCTATTCTGTGCTAAACCAATCTTGCTGAAGCATATTGCAAATTCTTGTGTTTAGGGACAGAGAAGGATAGGCAGGGGACAGTGTCAGTGTCATTGTTGCTAAGCCTCCTGCACAGTATACACCTGAAGGTAGCCCTTATTGCTGTTTTTCCCATCTCCCTGCAGGCCATCCATTAAAATGTCTGGAAGGCAAACAAGGAGAGGCAGACAGTCAGGAGGCAAAAAAAGAGGGCAAGCAGGCTCTGTGTCTGGGGGCAACAGTGCTGGTCGTGGACGCGGTGCATTGTCATCAGCACATGGCCATGGGACACGCTTGTCCTTCTTTTCGGCAGCTGGACATGTTGAGCCACATCATGCCGAAGACTTGGTAGAGTGGATGACCAAGCCCACCTCATCCTCCTCATCCTCTCTCACCCAGGCTCAGGGTACTGGCAAAGCAGCTGCCAAAGCGTCCTCTTCTCTGGTATCATTATCTTCATTAGTCAATCCTTCCCTAGACCCACCATGTCCTCCTCCTGAGGAGTCCCCTGAACTGTTTGAGCACAGTGTTGGGTACATGCTCCAGGAGGATGCCCAGCGTTTCGAAGGATCTGATGATGATACCCAGATAGAGGAAGGCAGTAGCGTGAGAGCAGAGAGAGGGGATGCTCAAGAAGGACACCAATCTGGCAGTCATGCTCCAGCAGCTGCAGCATACTGCCAGATTGGCTCCAGTGATGAGGAGGGAGGGGATGATGAGGTCACTGACTCCACGTGGGTGCCTAATAGGAGAGAGGAGGAGAAGGAGGATGAGGAGGAGGCACATCTCCAACGAGGCAGGATACCCTTGGGTGGCCAGCGTATGGGCAGCACACCGACGGAATCACACCGCAGAGCTCCGCCTGTGCAGGGCGCTGCCTCTGCCCGTCATTTAAAAAGTTCTTTGGTGTGGGCCTTTTTTGAGGCGAGTGCATCAGATCGCACAGCTGCTGTTTGCAACATATGTCTCAAGCGTATATCGCGTGGCCAAAACATCAGCCGCTTGGGCACCACATGCTTGATCAGACATATGTTGACCTGCCATGCAGCTCGTTGGCAAGCCTACCTTAAAGACCCACACCAAAGAACAAAGCTGACCTCTTCTTGCACCGCATCAGCTGGGATCTCCAACCCCACTATACCTTCAGTCCTCTCTGAAACCTGCTCTGAGAGGAATGAAGGTGTAGAATTAGGTGTGTCACAGCCAAGTACTTGCGGGCACTCTGCTAGCAGTACACCGACGTCCGATTCTAGCAGGCAAATTTCCCTGCCCCAGCTGCTGGACCGTCGAAAGAAGTTCACTCCCAGCCATCCACATGCCCAGCGGTTGAATGCTAGCTTGGCTAAATTGCTAGCGCTTCAACTGCTGCCTTTTCAGTTGGTAGACTCGGCCCCCTTCCGTGAGTTTGTGCAATGTGCGGTTCCTCAGTGGCAGGTTCCCAAACGCCACTTTTTCTCACGGAAGGCGATTCCGGCTCTCTACAGGCATGTGGAAGGCAATGTCTTGGCCTCGCTGGACAGGGCAGTCAGCGGTAAGGTGCATATTACCGATGACTCATGGTCCAGCAGGCATGGACAGGGACGTTACCTTTCTTTCACGGCCCATTGGGTCACTCTTTTGGCAGCTGGGAAGGATGCAGGACAAGGTGCAGTAGTGTTGGAGGTTGTTCCACCGCCACGCCTCCAAAATGCTACTACTGGTTGTGACACACCTCTCTCCTCCACCCCCTCCTCTTCTTCTTCCTCCATGGCCTCTTCCTGTGGTTTGTCCTCGGAACCAGCGGTGCTCCGTAGGCGTTCAAGGGGCTACGCAAGTACGCAGGCAAAAAGATGCCATGCCGTGCTTGCGCTGGTGTGTTTGGGGGACAGGAGCCACACTGGGGCAGAGGTCCTGTCTGCTCTGCAGGGGCAGGCCGAGAGGTGGTTGACGCCACGCCAGCTTAAGCCAGGAATGGTGGTTTGCGACAATGGCACCAACCTCCTCTCCACCCTCCGACAGGGACAACTGACCCATGTGCCCTGTATGCCTCACGTCCTTAACCTGGTGGTGCAGCGGTTCTTGGGCAGGTACCCGGGCTTACAGGATGTCCTGAGGCAGGCCAGGAAAGTCTGTGTTCATTTCCGCAGATCTTATAATGTCAGTGCTCGCCTGGCTGAGCTGCAAATGGAGTTGAACCTGCCCAAGAACCGCCTTATATGTGACATGCCCACCAGGTGGAACTCAACGTTGGCCATGCTGCAGCGGCTGCACACGCAGCAGAGGGCCATCAATGAGTACCTGTGCGACTACGGCACCAGGACAGGGTCAGGGGAGCTCGGGTTTTTTCCACCACGCCAGTGGGGCATGATCAGGGATGCATGCACTGTCCTGGCACCATTTGAGGAGGCCACGAGGATGGTGAGCAGTGACAGTGCATGCATCAGTGACACTGTACCTCTTGTCCACCTGTTGGAGCACACGCTGCGTGGAATAATGGACAGGGCACTTGAGGCAGAACAGAGGCAGGAAGAGGAGGACTTCCTTGCCTCTCAAGGCCCCCTTTACCCTGACAGTGTTCCTTCTGTCCCACCCATCGCACAGGAAGAGGAGGAGGAGGAGGAGGAGGATTGTGTCAGCATGGAGGTGGAGGCTGGCACTCAGCATCATCAGCAGCAGTCTTTTAGGGATGATTTACAGTCCCAAGAAACCAGTGGACTTGTACGTGGCTGGGAGGAGGTGGCTGCGGATAATGTCGTCCTTAGTGACCCAGAGGACTCCGGACTGAATGCCTCAGCTAACCTACACTGCATGGCCTCCCTGATCCTGCAAAGTCTGCGGAAGGATCCTCGTATTCTTCGGATCAAGGAGAGGGACCATTACTGGCTGGCCACTCTCCTTGATCCACGGTACAAGGGTAAGGTTGCGGACCTTATGTTACCGTCGCAGAGGGAGCAGAGGATGAGACAACTCCGGGAGGCCTTGCAGAAAGGTCTGTGCAACGCGTTCCCAGAGACTGGGAGGTTACAAACTCCTGGTCCTGGACAACGAGTTGCTGAGGCTTCGGCCAGTCAAAGAAGGAGCGGTGGGGAAGGTGGCCGTCTGACCGATGCGTTCAGACAATTCTTTAGTCCGCAGCCCCAAAGTATGATCGTTTCCAGCAACCATCGCCAGCGTCTGATATACATGGTGCAGGAATACCTAGGGGCAAGGTCAGACTTGGACACCTTCCCCACCGAAAATCCTCTGGCTTACTGGGTCTTGAGGATGGATCACTGGCCAGAGCTTGCACAGTATGCAATTGAGCTACTGGCCTGTCCTGCATCCAGCGTTCTTTCAGAACGCACATTCAGTGCTGCTGGAGGATTTGTCACGGATCACAGGGTGCGCCTGTCCACCGACTCGGTTGATCGACTGACTTTCATCAAGATGAACCAGTCTTGGATCACCACCAGCTACCACACACCTGATGCTGATATAACAGACTAATTGATTTTAAAATGTCACATCCCTTCAAGACTGATGTTGATGCTGAGTTCCTGTGCTGTTATGTTGACTAGCTATCCTCCTCCTCCTCCTCAATGATCCGATTAATGATGATAGCTTGGAAGATCATTTTGGTTTATGGGTGCCGCCACCAGTGGCTAAGGCCCAATTTTTCAGCCCCTGTTTAACAGGGGCGTGTAATTACAATTTTTGATGCAATACTTTGCAACAGGCCTCATTGCTGTGCTCCAAGTACAGTATCTGTGAGGGGTTGCAGTGTTGTGCCACCAGTGCCTAAGGCCCAATTTTTCAGCCCATGTTCAACAGGGGCATGCAATTATAATTATTGATCTAATAATTCACAGCAGGGCCCATTGCTGCGCCCACCAAGAGTAACTGTCAGGCCTTACAGTGTTGTGTCAACACCACCACCACCACCACCACCACCACCATCACCACCACCAAAGGCCCAATTTTTCAGCCCCTGTTCAACAGGGGCATGCAATTCTAATTATTGATCTAATAATTCACAGCAGGGCCCATTGCTGCGCCCACCAAGAGTAACTGTCAGGCCTTACAGTGTTGTGTCAACACCACCACCACCACCAAAGGCCCAATTTTTCAGCCCCTGTTCAACAGGGGCATGCAATTCTAATTATTGATCTAATAATTCACAGCAGGGCCCATTGCTGCGCTCACCAAGAGTAACTGTCAGGCCTTACAGTGTTGTGTCAACACCACCAAAGGCCCAATTTTTCAGACCCTGTTCAACAGGGGCATGCAATTATAATTATTGATCTAATAATTCACAGCAGGGCCCATTGCTGCGCCCACCAAGAGTAACTGTCAGGCCTTACAGTGTTGTGGCACCAGCACCACCATCAAAGGCCCAATTTTTACTACCACTGTTCAACAATTATATGTTATTACAATTCCTGATATAATAGTTGACAGCAGGGCGTTCCAGCACCCACCAAGAGTAACTGTGAGTGCTTACAGTGTTGTGCCAACACCAACACCTAAGGGGCCAATTTCTGCAGAGTATATACGGCAGGTCCCTACTTTCAAACATCCAACTTACAAACGACTACTACTTGCAAACGGAAGAAGACAACAGGAAGTGAGAGGAAATCTACCCCTTGGAAGGAAAATTCTCTCCTGTAAGAATAAATATGGGAGAAAGGTGTCTCCTCTCTACTGATGCTTTATCACCAATCCTTGTTTCAATAAAAACACCACATTTCAAAAACAGTTGTCATTGGGACGCAAAGTGAGGTGAAATGTTCTGAACAGGGGCACAGACAGCAAAAAAAATGTTACAGGGGTGATAACCCTTCCCTATGTTTTCCAAAAAGCTTAAAAATAGGTATTTGGCCTGGAGCTACACTTAAACAATGTAGCTGTTCAAAATTACAAACAGATTCTACATAAGAACAAACCTACAGTCCCTGTCTTGTATGCACCACCTGTATACGGCTGTTCAGAGTATATAGGGCCTTTTTTATTTTGTGTGCGGGGTTCCCCTTAATATCCATACAAGACCCAAAGGGGCTGGTAATGGGCTGGGGTAGGGGGGGGGGGGTTGATGGGGTAGCTATGCCATTTTTCTTAAAGATTTTCATCCATATTACCGGGACCAGACATTACATTAAAGCCGCAAGCAGTTTTAAATGGCTTTTTTTTCCTTTAGAAATGTTATTTTGTGCAGGGACAGTTCTAAACACGGGAAACACGTGGCACTTCACAGGCATACTTTAGACACCCCCCAGGTACAATATTTAAAGGAATATTTGACTTTTTTTTTTCACTTTATGCATCATTAAAATGACTGCTCCCGGAAAACGTCAGTTTTTAAAACTTCTTTTTGCATTGATACATGTCCCCTGGTGCAGAACCCGGGTTCCCAAACTCTGTTTAGGACAATAACATGGATAATAGTCGTTATAATTAGCACTTTAGAATCCGAACGTTCGCATCCATTGTATTTAATAGGGTTCTAATGTTCGTGCGAACTTTCGGTCCGTTCGCGGGTTCTGGTGCGAACCGAACCCGGGGGTGTTCGGCTCATCACTACTGTTAATTAAAAGTTAATCAAAACCTCTGGGGGAATCAAGGATGGAGAAAGATCTGGGGGTCCTGGTAGAAAACAGACTGAGCAATAGCATGCAAGTCAAGCTGCAGCAAGCAAAGCCAACAGAATATTAGCATACATAAAAAAGGGGATATACACCAAAGATAAAACAATAATTCTGCCACTTTAAAGAACTCTAGTTCGGATGCATCTGGAGTATTCTGTCCAGTTCTGGTCACCGATCCTCAGGAAGGATGTGTTGGAACTGGAGTCCAGAGAAATGCAACAAAATTAATAAGGTGACAAGCACTAAATTTATTCTCCCCAGATAAGAGACTCTTAAACGGAGATATGATAGCAATATACAAATACTTCATTGCAGTGGCGGCCCGTCCATAGGGGGCGCCCGGGCGCCGCCGCCCCCCCCCCCCCTCCTGTGGTCACCAAAAAAAAAAAAAAAAAACGGGCCCTTTAAGAGTTTTTTTTTTTTTTTTTTAATGTCTTTTTTTTACACATGGCGGCGCGACCATAGTGGGCGCAGAAGCGCCGCTACCGCTCGCTTCTGCGCCCGGCCGTCACTCACCACAACAATACATAGGTTCATGCATTGCATGAACCTATGTATTGCTGCCGCCCACTATTCAGATGGCCGGCCCCTTGAGCGCCGGTGTACTGTCGAGCATTGCCCCCCAGCGGATTCTGCCCGCTCTGTACTGCGCAGGCGCGGCGCTTTTTACGAAAATAGCCGAACATGTAGAGCTGAGAGTCAGCTCTACATGGCGCCTGCGCACACCAAATTGTGCTACACTGCTGACATCCAGGCTCTTTCTTTACCATCCCCGTGGACATGGAGGATGTTAAAAAAAGAGCCAGGAGGCCGAGCGAGCGTAGCGAGCCCTCCGAGTGAAGCGAGGACGTGAGGCCGACTGGCCACTTACATCTAGGTCCACGCAGGCGCCGTGTAGAGCTGACTCTCAGCTCTACACGTTCGGCTATTTTCGGAAGCTCATTGACGTTCGTACTGCGCAAGCGCCGCGCCTGCGCAGTACAGTTGGGGGCAGAATCCGCCGGGGGGACGTTTGTGGGCAGATCACCGGCCATCTGAGTCACAGCGTCTGATTGGCCTTTAGAAGTTCCTATCAGAGCCAGCAGGCTCTGATAGGCTTCCCGACTACAGCCTGAGGGCTGTAATCGGCTTCTAAATACCTAATGAGAGGACGCACAGGGGTGCGTTCCCTGGCCAATCAGGTTCACCGGGTCTGGTTACCGGTAACCTGATTGGCTGAAGTGACATCGAGGGCGGGAGAAGATATCGAGGACGGAAGAAGGACGGCGCTGACTCGAGGAAGGTAAGTGCAGGGCTGGGGGGGACAAACTGGCTGTATTATGAGGACAAACTGGCTGAATTATGGGGGAGAAACTGGCTGAATTATGGGGGAGAAACTGGCTGAATTATGGGGGAGAAACTGGCTGTATATTGGGGTAGAAACTGGCTGCATATAGGGGAGAAACTGGCTGTATATTGGGGGAGAAACTGGCTGCATATAGGGGAGAAACTGGCTGCATATAGGGGAGAAACTGGCTGCATTATGGGGGAGAAACTGGCTGCATATGGGGGAGAAACTGGCTGTATATTGGGGGAGAAACTGGCTGCATATAGGGGAGAAACTGGCTGCATATAGGGGAGAAACTGGCTGTATATTGGGGGAGAAACTGGCTGCATATAGGGGAGAAACTGGCTGAATTATGGGGGAGAAACTGGCTGCATTATGGGGGAGAAACTGGCTGCATTATGGGGGAGAAACTGGCTGTATTATGGGGGAGAAACTGGCTGTATTATGGGGGAGAAACTGGCTGTATTATGGGGGAGAAACTGGCTGCATATGGCGGAGAAACTGGCTGTATATTGGGGGAGAAACTGGCTGCATATGGGGGAGAAACTGGCTGCATATGGGGGAGAAACTGGCTGCATTATGGGGGAGAAACTGGCTGCATTATGGGGGAGAAACTGGCTGCATTATGGGGGAGAATTATGGGGGAGAAACTGGCTGCATATAGGGGAGAAACTGGCTGTATATGGGGGAGAAACTGGCTGTATATGGGGGATTAACTGGCTGCATTATGGGGGAGAAACTGGCTGCATTATGGGGGAGAAACTGGCTGCATTATGGGGGAGAAACTGGCTGCATAGGGGGGAGAAACTGGCTGCATATGGGGGGGAAACTGGCTGCATTTGGGGACAAACTAGTGGCGTTTGGGTACAGTGGCTGCGTTTAATGGGCACAGTGGCGGCAATTGATGATTTTTTTTTTCAGTTTGTTTGCGCCCCCCCAAAAAATTTGAGCACCAGCCGCCACTGCTTCATTGGTGATCCCAGCATAGGAAGAAAAGTTTTCAGTCTGAAGCCCTGTACACACGACCGGTTTTCTCGGCAAGAAAACTGCTAGGAGAGCTTTTTGCTGTGAAAACCGTTTGTTTGTATGGTTTCTCGACAGGAAAACTGCCGGGAATCTTGATGAGAAAAATAGAGAACCTGCTCTCTATTTTTCTCGTCGGGATTCTCGGCAGAGTGTTTCCTGCCGAGAAAACTGTTCGTGAGTATGCTTACCTGTCCCAGGTAAGCCCGCGCATGCTCGATGAGACTTTGACGCATGCGCGGTAGCATACAAGGGTAGTGTAGGGTGTAGCAAGATGGCGGCGACGGCATTGAATGTGACGAGCGCCAGCTCATCGTAGTCAATGACGTCACCGCGTTCTTGCCATTCAAAAGAACGGCGGTTCTTTTGAATGGCTGTCTGTACACAGGGCTTGGCAAGCCCAGCTTGCCAGGAATCCCGCCAGGAAAACCGACGGTTTTCTAATAGACGGGATTCCCGCCTGTGTGTACAGGGCTTCAGGAAGTGTAAGAGGACATGGGGCCACACATTGAGATTGGAGGAGAAGCGGTTTAACCTCTACTACTTCCAGCCCAAGGTAAGTCTATGGACGTACTTGACTTTGAGCGGGGATATCTGAATAATGCCTGCAGCTACAGGCATCATTCTGATATCATCTTTTAGAGCCGGCGATTCTGTGCACCGTAAGAATGATCATAGCGGCTGTTCCACCACTTGATCGTTCTTAAAGGCAGTGAGAGGGGACATCCCCCCTCCCGCCACCCTCCAGTGCTTCTACCGACTCACTGCTACAATCCGTGAGTCGGAGAACAGATCCGCCTGCCCCGGATGCCTACTATAGAGATTTCCGGCGGACCAGATGGAGTCTCTATGATCGTTTGAAGGCTGGGCGCAATGTTATGACGTCACACCCGGCCTCTGAATTAAAAAAAACGGCTCCGCCTCGGCTGGAAAGCCGTGATCGTTCTTTTTATTTCAGGCTTTCCAGCCTAGAGATGAGATGTGGGAACTTATTGACCCCATATCTCACTGTAAAGAGGACCTGTCATGCTTATTCCTATTACAAGGTATGTTTACATTCCTTGTAATAGGAATAAAAGTGATCAAAACTTTTTTTTGAAAGTGTCAAAGTAAAAAGTTTAAAATAGAATTAACAATAACATTTTTTTTTTTTAAGTGCTCCTGTTCCCGGTAGCTCGCATGCAGAAGCAAACGCAAAAATGAGTCCCACACACATATGAAAACGGTATTCAGACCACACATGTGAGGTATTGCCGCGAACGTTAGAGTGAGAGCAATAATTCTAGCCCTAGACCTCCTCTGTAACTCAAAACATGTGACCAGTAAAAAAATTTAAAGCGTCACCTATGGGGATTTTTAAGTACTGAAGTTTGGCGCCATTCCACGAGCGTGTGCAATTTTGAAGGGTGACATGTTAGGTATTTATTTACTCGGCGTAACATCATCTTTCACATTATGCAAAAAAAATTGGCTAACTTTAATATTTTTTTTTTTTAAAGCATGAAAGTTTTTTTTTCCAAAACAAGTGTTCAAAAAATTGCTGCGCAAATATTGTGCGAGATAAAAAGTTGCAATGACCGCCATTGTATTCTCTAGGGTCTCTGCTAAAAAAACATACATAATGTTTGGGGGTTCTATGTAATTTTCTAGCAAAAAAATTTGTGATTTTTACATCAAGTGGTTAAACTGCGCAGGGGGGTTTTTCACTGTCAGTACAATAAGGATGTGGAACTCTCTTCCACAGCTGGTGGTGTCAGCGAGGATTATTGATCTTTTTTAAAAGACTCTTGGACGTGCATCTTAGTGAACACAACATACAAGGAAATGATTATCGACACTGATGCCGCGTACACACGATCATTATTCACGGCGGTTAAAAAACCGCCGTGAATTATGTCATTAAAAACGAGGGAACGGCTTGTTCCCCACACACGGTCGTTTTTCACGTCGTTTTTTCTCTTGTCGAGAAAAACGACCACCTGTGGGCTCCGCGGCAGTGTTTCCCTATGGGAAACACTGCCGCGGAAAACATGTCGGAAAAAACGACGAGAAAAATTAGAACGTGTTCTAACTTTTCTCGTCGTTTTTAATGCCGTTTTTCTCGTCGAAAAAAACGACAGAAAGCCCACAGACTATCGTTTTTCTCGTCGAATGGGAAAAATTTTGTTTTTCTCGACGAGAAAAACGGCCGTGTGTACGCGGCATGACACACATACACCTACTTTTGTCTTTATTGAACCTTACCAACTATGAAACTATGAAAAGTAAATGGACCTGATGGGGAACTGACTCCACCCCAACCACGACAAAACTTTTTGGCTATGCACCCGACAGTGACCCAGAGAGAGTGGAAGGGAGTGAGTGTACTGAGAAAACAATGTCCAGTGTTGACTAGGCTGATTTTGTTTCAGTTTGTTACATTTTTTGGACTAAAATTTCATTTTCTGAGATTCTGATGTATACGAATCTCTAAATGGACATAGACATGGACAGTAACGAATGTCAATGAATCCGGAAAAAATGTATATCAAAATTAACAAATGCATTTATTATATTTCAATTTGCCTGATGTCACATGATGCGATAGTAGTTCGGGCCCACAAGCAAATAAATAAAACTTTTGGATTCGGATAATGAATGGATCCATATTTCATTCCATTCGTTAATTTGGATGCACACGATGCCAGTTGGTATTGTCCAGTCAGCTCATGCCATTTCTCTTGGTGGGTTGGACTAGCATCCCATATTGAATCCTTCCGATTTGAATCCGACTGGTTCGATAATACTTTTAATATATATATATATATATATATATATATTGTGAGGGGGTTAGCTCGGCAGCGGGTGTGTGTGACCCCCGGGATGGGCTCCCCACACAAAAACAGGCCCAGCAGACGGAGCTTGTGGTTTTCAAAATCAAAAAGGTGCGGTTTATTTTCTATTTACAGTGACAAAACACAGCAAAGCAAAAGAAACCTAAACAAAATAAGTCCTGGTCAACTTGACCTCTGACTAAACATACAGGTTTCCTAACTAACAACTGGGATCAGCCTAGTGCTGTCCTAGTCCCTAAGTCCCTGGGTTTAAATGTCCAAGCAAATAGCCACACAGGCTTTGTCTCACCGCACAAGGGTTCACTCTCTCCAGGAAGTCCACACAGGTCTGCTTCCAGGCATGAGCTAACATCTAATGAAGCTGGGAGTTCTTATAGAGGCCTAAATGAGCTGACAAGCTTCAGCTGGTCTCATCAACTCCCTGTCTGCACGACGCCCCACACTCTCCCTAGAGGTATGAGTCATCCATGAGCCCACTATCCTCAGCTGGGCTTATACAACTCTCCACCTAGTTGTATAAGTCGGCGTAAAGCCTGAATCTGGGCGAAATATATCTACCCCCCTGGATGCAACCAGGTGACTTTACCTTCCTGCTGTCACATACCCCCCCCTCTTGTTTTAACCTCGGGGTTGGAACACCAGCAATCAGGCATTCATGTACTCGAGACAAAGCATCCACATTCCCCATTTGAACGCCAGGGCGATGCTTTACTGTGAAGTTGAATTCCTGGAGGGCCAGGAACCACCTATTCACTCTTCTATTTGTTTCCTTGTTTTGAGCCATCCACTTTAACGGAGCGTGATCCGTAACCATGTCAAAGTGCCTACCTAGCAGGTAGTACCGAAGGGAATCTAGAGCCCACTTCACCGCTAAACACTCCTTTTCAACGGTGGCGTAATTTACCTCATGGGACTTCAACTTCCTGCTGAGGTAAATGACTGGGTGCTCTTCCCCGTTCCAGACCTGGGACAATACTGCTCCTAACCCCACATCTGACGCATCACTTTGTACGACAAAGTCTTTAGAGAAGTCGGGTGAGTACAACACTGGCTGGCTACATAAGGCTTGTTTCAAGAATTGGAATGCTGCCTCAGCCTCGGGGGTCCATTTAATGACCGACCCTTTCCCCTTCGTCAGGTTGGTTAGGGGCACAGCCTTAGAAGCAAAGTGGGGAATGAATCGCCGATAATACCCAGCGATTCCCAGAAAGGCTCGTACCTGCTTCTTGCTGTTGGGACGTGGCCAACTCTGGATGGCCTCGACTTTGTTGAGTTGGGGTTTTATTACTCCCCTCCCAATGGTGTACCCAAGATATTTGGCCTCCTCCTGCCCAATGGTACACTTCTTGGGGTTAGCCGTAAACCCCGCTTCCCGAACAGAGTCCAGGACTGCTTGCACTTTTGGCAGATGTGAGGCCCAATCTGTGCTATGGACAATTATGTCATCCAGGTAAGCCGCAGCATACTTCCGATGGGGCCTCAGCATCTGGTCCATTTTCCGCTGGAATGTGGCCGGCGCATTCTGTAACCCGAACGGCATTCTTTTATATTGGAACGCCCCGTCTGGGGTTACAAATGCGGTTTTCTCTTTGGCCGACTTGGCCAGGGGGATTTGCCAATACCCTTTTGTGAGGTCAAGAGTCGTCATGTATCGGGCTGTTCCCAGCCGGTCGATCAACTCATCTATACGTGGCATGGGGTAGGTGTCAAATTTTGTAACTTTGTTCAACTGACGAAAATCGTTACAAAATCGCCAGCTCCCATCCGGTTTAGGCACCAACACAATGGGACTAGACCAATCACTTTGGGACTCCTCTATCACCCCTAAGTTCAGCATTTTCTGTACTTCCTCCCGTATTGCCTCCCGTCGGGCCTCTGGGATCCGATAGGGTTTTAACTTCACCCTTTCACCGGGCGGGGTAATGATGTCATGCTCTACCCCAGATGTTTGTCCCGGCAGCTCAGAGAATACCTCCTTGTTGCGAAGCACAAACTCCTTAACCTCCTGTTGTTGGGGTTGTGACAAGGTGGCTGCTATTCCAACCTCAGGAATCACGCAACCAGTTTGAGCTGGTGACCAAGTGTCTGCGACTAGGGACTCTCTATCCCTCCAGGCTTTCAACAGATTAACGTGATAGATCTGTTCGGGCTTTCGCCTTCCTGGTTGTCTGACCTTGTAATTCACTTCGCTCACTTTTTCCATTATCTCGTAGGGGCCTTGCCATTTGGCAAGGAATTTACTTTCAACCGTAGGGACAAGTACCAGTATCCTATCCCCCGGGGAAAAGGTACGGGTCTTGGCTCCACGGTTGTACACTCTCTGCTGTGCTAACTGCGCTTGGGCCAAATGTTCCTTCACGATGGGCATTACCTGTGCAATTCGGTCTTGCATCAGGGCGACATGCTCAATCACACTCCTGTGGGGAGAACTCTCACTTTCCCAAGTTTCCTTGGCAATATCCAACAGCCCTCTTGGGTGTCTCCCATACAGTAACTCAAAGGGGGAGAATCCCGTAGAGGATTGGGGCACCTCCCTAATAGCAAACATCAGATAAGGAAGTAGACAGTCCCAATCCTTTCCATCTCTATCCACCACTTTCTTCAACATTTGTTTTAGGGTTTTGTTGAACCTTTCAACCAGCCCATCGGTTTGGGGGTGATACACAGATGTACGTAATTGCGTCACTTTGAACAATTTACACAGCTCCTTCATAACCCGGGACATAAAGGGTGTACCTTGGTCCGTAAGCAGTTCTTTACAAATACCCACCCGGCTAAACACAAGAGATAGCTCTTTGGCTATGGTTTTGGCCGAGGTATTTCGGAGAGGGATCGCTTCTGGATAACGGGTGGCATAGTCCATTATAACTAATATGTACTGGTGCCCCCTAGCGGACTTGATTATAGGACCTACCAAATCCATGGCGATCCTCTCAAACGGGACCTCAATGATGGGTAGAGGGACCAGCGGGCTACGGAAATGTGGCATCGGGGCCGACCTCTGACACACAGGGCAGGAGGAACAATAATTTTCTATGTCCTTCATCACCCCCGGCCAATAGAATCTCTGTAATACCCTCTCTCGGGTTTTCTCTGTCCCCAGATGACCTCCAAGAATGTGCCCATGGGCCAACTCCAACACCAACTTCCTGTAAGGTTTGGGCACCACAAGCTGCTCAACGGTTTCTTCTGCCCTTTTTGCCACCCGATACAGTAGGTCCTTCTCTACGCTGAAGTATGGGTAAGTGCAGGTATTATCTGGGTTCACTAACTCGCCATCTATTTTCACTACGTTTTCCCGTGCCTTTATTAGGGCGGGGTCTTTCAACTGTTCTGTGGCAAAGTTTTCCCTGTGAACCTCAAGATCAGAAAACTCCACAGACGGTAGGTTTTCGTCTGAGGAGGTGGGCTCCTCTCCAGTTTCTTGAGTCTCCCCTGCCAATACTGATAAGGGAAATTCCGGAGAGTCCTCACCACTCTCAGGGGAGTTCTGGCTATCACATTCCTGGTACATAGGGGCACCAGTGGGGGGCTCAGGATCATCCCACAGTTCCCAGAACTTCGGAAAATCCCTTCCCACAATGGCGTCATGCGGTAACTGAGATACTAAGCCCACTGGATGAGAGAGGGTACCTTTTGGGGGTCTCGAAACACACTGTAGTCACTGGATACTCTCGGGTGTCCCCATGCACACAAATAACAGCTACCTTGCTATTCCCAGAGACCTCTGTTTTAACTAACTCAGCCTTTATCAGGGTCACAAGGCTACCTGAATCCAGCAATACCACAACATTTCTACCATTAACACACATTTTGCATAAATGTTTCTCAGTTCCTCGAATGGCAGTGCATGCGACTGTCGCACACAGCGACTGACGTCTGCCCGTCAGAAAGTCACACTGCATGGGTTCCTCCACAACCGGGCAATTGGCTGCAATATGTCCCGCTTGCCGGCAGCGGTAGCAAACGATCCTTCTTGCGGCCTCTTGAGCCGCTGATTTCCCAGGCTGTTCTCGCCAAACTTGGGGTAGAGCTCCCACCCTCTCACTCTCTCCACCCTCACCCCTTGGAATCCTCTTATCCGCCCCTGGGGATGGTCTGGTCTTAGGGTGGAAAGTCCGAGTGTCTCTGGAAGAGGCCGTCAGGTTCTCTGTAGCCAAGTATTTCTCCACACGATCCACAAGACCATCGGCCGTCTCTGGGTCTCCATGGCTCACCCACTTTTGGATGGCAGTAGGAAGAGCTCTCAAAAACCGATCCATTACAACACGTTCCACAATCTTTGGTGCGGACAAAGTCTCTGGCTGTAGCCACTTTCTGCTCAGGTGAATGAGATCATACATTTGAGACCTGGGGGGTTTTCCAAGCTGGAAAGTCCAGTTATGCACACGCTGAGCCCGGACAGTCTGGGTGACACCCAGCCTTGCCAATATTTCAGCTTTTAGCATCACATAGTCTTTTGCTTGGTTAGGCTCTAGGTCATAGTAAGCTTTCTGCGATTCACCAGTTAACAGAGGAGCCACCAGTCCAGCCCACTGCTCCTCAGGCCACTTTTCTCTTTCAGCGGTCCTTTCAAATGTGGTCAAAAATACCTCTGGATCATCCTCTCCAGTCATTTTTGTCAATAAACGACTCACCCCAAAGGACGCGGTATTAGTGGGACGGCTTTCCTCACTGGTCTGCGGACGTTGCTGCATTGCTGCTTCCATCTGTTGTTGTAGTCTCTGCTCTTGCTTCTGCAACAGGTCTATGAAGCGGGCCTCAGATTGCTGCTGGGCTTGTTGCTGAGCCTCCAGACTCTGTTGCAAAGTTGCGTTTGTCTGCTGCTGGGCTGCAAGGCTCTGTTGATGAGCTTGCTGCTGGGCTGCGAAGTTCTGTTGTTGAGCTGCAAGGCTCTTTTGCAAACCTGCATTTGTCTGCTGTTGATTGGCATTTGCTAGAGCCAGCTGCTTCAGTATCTCCTCCATGCTGGCTTAAAAAAAAACTGCCACTGGTTCTCCACCAACTGTGAGGGGGTTAGCTCGGCAGCGGGTGTGTGTGACCCCCGGGATGGGCTCCCCACACAAAAACAGGCCCAGCAGACGGAGCTTGTGGTTTTCAAAATCAAAAAGGTGCGGTTTATTTTCTATTTACAGTGACAAAACACAGCAAAGCAAAAGAAACATAAACAAAATAAGTCCTGGTCAACTTGACCTCTGACTAAACATACAGGTTTCCTAACTAACAACTGGGATCAGCCTAGTGCTGTCCTAGTCCCTAAGTCCCTGGGTTTAAATGTCCAAGCAAATAGCCACACAGGCTTTGTCTCACCGCACAGGGGTTCACTCTCTCCAGGAAGTCCACACAGGTCTGCTTCCAGGCATGAGCTAACATCTAATGAAGCTGGGAGTTCTTATAGAGGCCTAAATGAGCTGACAAGCTTCAGCTGGTCTCATCAACTCCCTGTCTGCACGACGCCCCACACTCTCCCTAGAGGTATGAGTCATCCATGAGCCCACTATCCTCAGCTGGGCTTATACAACTCTCCACCTAGTTGTATAAGTCGGCGTAAAGCCTGAATCTGGGCGAAATATATCTACCCCCCTGGATGCAACCAGGTGACTTTACCTTCCTGCTGTCACAATATATATATATATATATATGCATATATAAAAATCTTCCGGGAAAAACTGCTAAATTTTTCAGATCCATCTGGACCAATGAATCTATGAAACAAATGCCGAAGACATGAAAATAATTTTCGAAAACAAATTGGGTCAACGTAACAAATATGACGAAACAAAATTCTTCAGTGAACAGATGCATCCAATATGAAACAAAACTGAATTTTCCAGCGTGTACATGTCTAGTATGGACATTCCTTTCTCAGTGCAGACAAGATCAGATTAATGTACCCGTCTGTGGCAGGTATATGATCAGGCACAAGTACGAACACTTTTGGTGCTGCATCTCATCGGAATGCTAAAGCGTGACTATGATGCCCTTTATAAATTCCCCCAAGTGAGAACACAAGAAAGCTTGCACAGGACACAGCAAAGTTCAGAGTTACTGACATGTAGCGGCCTCCTCACTCCCCTCTTTTTCTTCAGCTCGTCTGTCTCTTGTCTAGGGGTACCTCCAGAGGGGAAGGGAGCAGGGACACCACGCCTGGCCTTCACCACAGGTGTCAGTGTGATACAAGTTTTTTTTCCTTTGGGTCAGTGCTGTGCACCTGGAGCCTCCACCGAGAGTTACTTTGAACAATGTCTGTCAGGAAATGAGCCCCACACCATTAAAGTTCAACACTCCTTTATTCTTCTCGAATGAACACAATCAGTTGAACTCCCTTGTAGAAACAGAACAGAAAAGGAGGTGTGGATGCGAGCAGGCCCAGACACAATGTGTTCTCCACTTTCCTCCCTGAAAGTGAGTCGCGGTCTCCGAGCGGGGGGGGGATTTCCTTCCAGGCGGTCTCCGACGAGAGGCTCACCCGTCACTGGCAATATGCTGCACCAGGTCTTCGAGTGAGGAGCTCCCCCCGGTCCATTACGCCTTCCGGATTCGGGTACCCAATCCCTGGGTACCCTAGGATCTCCTTCCCTCGTGGAACTCAGTGTTGGGCACTGAGCTCCAGACCTCCATCCGAGTACCTCACCCCAGGCCTGTCCTCTAGGCCTAGGCCGCCTAGAGGACCGACACGAACCACCGCCCACAGGCTGAAGGTGCCTGGGACTCGACTCCATGACAAAGAGACAGACGAGCTAAAGAAAAAGAGGGGAGTGAGGAGGCCGCTACAGACATTCATTTTTTTTAAAGATATAACAAAACACTTTAATTGTGCATTTAACAGACAACAAGGTAACAAATCAGGCCAGTTCTGCCAGGAGTCCATCTGCTCAGTAAGGAATCTGTCCGCTGATCCCTTCTGAACAGGTGGATGGCTGATCCGTGTCCACTCCGCTTATGCAGAGTGGACACAGACAAAGCAGAAACCTTAAAATAAATCGTATCTGTATGTGTGACATTAATTAAACATCCCCAAAAGAAGGGAATTATCCCTTGTGTAGGAATAGTGGGCAGATCCATAAAAATCATCCTTTTTTTGCCCAAGGTTTGACTGTGCATCCATCACAGAACAGAACCTACTTTATAAAGGTTTCCTTTGCAAAACCTAATCTGTGTCATATAAATGATATATAATGAGCAGTGCAGGTATGAATTCAAGTAGGGTACTCAATGTCTTTCCATAGGTTAGCGTGGGGTAGTGCCATAACTCTGTGGCACTAACATAAGCTTAGAATGTACAATCCTTGAAATCAAAGAACAGAGACACAGCAGACACTCCACTTCAATTATTCATTCAGTCTAGGTATATCCCACTAATACTGTAATTATTACAATCCCTCCCAGGAATAATACAGGAGATGCAGAAAATAAGAAAGCCCACAATTAATAACAAGATATTTGCTACCCTGTACTGAAGTCACAGAGAATACAGCATAGTTTAAAAAAAATGTAATCCATGTGAGCTAAGTGCATGTGTTTACCGTATATACTCGAGTATAAGCCGACTCAAGTATAAGCCGAGGTACCTAATGTTGCCCAAAAAAACTGGGAAACCTTACTGACTCGAGTATAAGCCGATGCCCCACTGTTCCCTAGCTCGCTGTTCCCTATTTTACATTGTAAATATTACCTGTAAAGAAGTTGCGGCTGCGGCGTCCATCGTTCAAATTCCGCGGCGTCCATCGTTTAAATTCCGCGGCCTCTTCCTGTTCCTTCCTTGATAGGCGAGTCTCAGCAGACACTCTCCGCCTATCACGATCATTCTCTCATCCTTAGTTTTCCCAGCAGACACTGTGTTGGGTGTTCCGCCAATCACAGACGTCTGCTGGAAAACTGAGGATGAGAGAACGTTCGTGATAGGCGGAGAGTGTCTGCTGAGACTCGCCTATCAAGGAAGGAACAGGAAGAGACCGCGGAATTTGAACGATGGACGCCGCGGAATTTGAACAATGGACGCCGCAGCCGCAACTTCTTTACAGGTAATATTTACAATGTAAAAATTTCTATGACTCGAGTATAAGCCGAGGGGGGACTTTCAGCCCCAAAAAAAGGGCTGAAAATCTCGGCTTATACTCGAGTATATACGGTACTTAAAGGGTAACTCCACTTTCATGAAAAAATATAGCTAGTAAAATAAAAATGAAAGGTGAGGTATGTTAAAAAAACAAAAAAACATACTCACCTCTATGCTGCAGCCTGACGACACTAATGCCACGTACACACGACCGGTTTTCCCGTCGGAAAAAAAACGATGATTTTCCCGACGAAATTCCGCTCAAGCTTGTCTTGCGTACACAGGGTCACACCAAATTCCGCCCATCAAAAGCGCGGTGACGTACAACACATACGACAGCACTATAAAGGGGAAGTTCCATTCCAACGGCGCCACCCTTTGGGCTGCTTTTGCTGATCTCGTGTTAGTAAAAGTTTGGTGAGAGACGATTCGTGCTTTTCAGTCTTCGTGCTTTTCAGATGGTTTTCTGCTGTTCAGTTGGTGCTTGTGGGTTGTATCTGTCTTTCAGTGCGTGTAGTGAGTTTGTATCTGGTTTTCAGTGCGTTCTTGTCCGCTCGTTTCTGATTTTCAGGTTGTTCTTCATAGGCCTTACTGTTCTTCAGTGCGTTCTGTTAATTCGTTCTGACCAGCCGACCGTTTTTTTGTTTTTTTTTATATTCTTTATTTTATCAATAAGGCCAAATATCAAACATATTATCACCATTACAGTTCATCTAGTATGTGTACAGATACATTTACTTTCTTCCCCGCCTTAGTACATTTAATTCCCCCTGGCAATCCATCTTAGTTATATCTATGTATTCAGTTTTATTTAATTATATTTCTTACTTTCCTCATTGCCATATACTTCCGGCTGGAGAGATTATTACTTGGTGAACTCTCTATATTTTTCCCCTCTTTTTGTTTTTTCTTTCCTCCCCCCTTCTTTCCCTTTACCCTCCCTCCCCCTAGGGAAGATGGATGGGGCTATTTCTGTTTCCCCACGTGCAGAAATACACCACCGCTCACATTTATATATGACGCTCGTTGGATGATCCTCCCTCTTCTAATGTCCCGTCTAGTAATCTCTTCCCCTCCTCCGAGTACATAAAAAGATTCCATTTCCTCCATGTTTTGTCATATTGCTCTCTCTTATTTTGGGCAGAGAGGACCAGGTCTTCCATGGCCCCTATCTCTCTTACTCTGTTAAACCACTCTGTAATTGAGGGGGGTCTAGGATCTCTCCAGTGCAGAGTAATCCCAGCTTTAGCGGCATTAATCATATGGCATAGCACCATTCTTTTGTAAGTCTGAACTGGTATCTGCGAGCAGTGGAGAAGAAAGAAGGCAGAGTCGTCTGGTATCTGAACATCTGTAAATTTTTGTGAAACTCTCCGAATCTCTACCCAATATTGTCTCATTTTTTTACAGGACCAAAATATGTGTAACAATGTCCCTTGCTCCTCCTCGCATCTCCAACACCTATCCGAATTTTGCAACGCAAATTTATGGAGCCGCACTGGTGTATAATACCATTGCGTCAAATGTTTATAATTAGACTCCTGAGTCCGTGTACAGATCAAGGAGTTTAATGCCAAATAGATAAACTGTTTGCGTTGAGTTTTAGTAAAGGACCTATCTAGGTCTCTTTCCCATTTACTGATGCTAGGCATCTCAAAATCATCCGAGGGTTTATTTAGTAATCCATACATCTTAGAAACGAGTGGTTCCTTATCATCACAATGTACCTCGAATGCCGTTAATTCACGTTGGAAATTTATTGGTGATCCCAGAGATCTCAGAAAATGGTTTATTTGCAGTGCCTGCCACAGATTAATTTCGAAGGGGCCCCCAGGTTGCGTCAATATTTCAATGGTTGGTCAGGTTTCTGACTGAAGAAAATGTGAGACCTGGTATAGACCTTTTTCTTTAAGATTTTTGAATGCTCCTGTTTCCATACCTGGTGTAAAACTAGGGTTACCCAGAATAGGAAACAGGGGTGATTGTTTTGATGAAAATTTCACGTCTCGGCATAGTCTAGCTGTGATTCGCAATGTCGTCCCAATTGTAGGATGTTTCTTCAGGGGAGTTGGCAGTACTGTATAGCACCATGGTGCTCTACATAAAGGGACCGGACTAACCTGCTGCTCCATATCTATCCACCGTTTAAACTCGGTATGTCTGCACCAGTCCACCAATCTGGCTAGATGTACTGCTTGGTAATATTTACCAATATCAGGAACCGCCATCCCTTCAAAGCACTTAGGTATCATCAGCAGATCTCGCTTAATCCTTGGCCGATTCCCTGCCCATATAAAATTCATAAAGAGAGTATGTATTTGGTAAAGAAAGGTTGCTGGAATCGTGATCGGTAACGCCTGAAACAAATACAAAATTTTCGGTAGAATACTCATTTTAAGTATATTGATACGGCCGAACCACAAATGCAGACCGTGTTGCCATTTATCCAAAAGTAATCGCGTAGAGTTATATACCGGTATAAAATTTAACTTAAAAATATCCCCTTCTCTTGATGGTATAAACGTGCCCAGATACCTAAGTGTTAACCCCCATTTAAATCCAAAATGTAATTGTATGGTGTTACGTAATAGAGGCGGTATAGCTACACTCAAAGCCTCGGACTTGGTATGATTTATTTTAAGGTTAGATAGAGTACCGTATTTCTCAATCTCTCCTACCAGGATAGGGAGAGAGACATGCGGGGACGACACAGAAAACAGCAAGTCGTTCGCATATGCCGAGACCTTATGGGTGCCCTCTCCCACCCGCACTCCCCGAATATCTGGGTTTTGACGGATTCTATTCAATAGAGGTTCCAGTAACAGAGCGAAGAGTAAGGGTGAGAGAGGGCATCCCTGTCTCATGCCGTTTGCAATATTGAAAGGTTTTTAGAAGACGCCATTTACCTTCACAGCAGCGTGTGGAGTGGTATAGACACCCATGATCAACCCATCATACGTTCTCCTAGTCCTATCCGTCTCAACACTTATGCCCCGTACACACGATCGTTTTTCATGCCGTTAAAACTGCCATTTTAAAAAATGGCCCTGAAAAATGATCATGTGTATGCTCCAGAGCATTTTTAACGACGTGAAAAACGGGCATTAAAAATTCCGGACATGCTCTCTTTTTTCACATCGTTTTTCATGTCGTTTTTTTTAACGACGTGAAAAACGATAGTGTGTATGCTTTAACGACGTGAAAAAAAACGCGCATGCTCAGAATCAAGTATGAGACGGGAGCGCTCGTTCTGGTAAAACTAGCGTTCGTAATGGAGATAGCACATTCATTACACAGTAACGGACTGAAAAGCGCGAATCGTCGCCCAAAAAACTTTACTAACATGAAGGGTGGCGCCATTCGAACGGAACTTCCCCTTTATAGTGCCGTCGTACGTGTTGAACGTCACTGCGCTTTGCTTGATCGTTTTTTTTAATGATGGTGTGTACGCAAGGCAGGCTTGAGAGGAAACATGAAAAAAAACGAGGAGAAAAACGTTAGTTTAAAAAATGACATTAAAAACGATCGTGTGTACGGGGCATTAGAGTAAACTGGCAGTTTCTCTTCGATCAAAGGCTTTTTCAGCATCGGTATTCAGAAACACACAAGGTGTGTTGGTCTCGTGGGCACTGTGGATCAAATTAAGAATCTTTGTCGTATTGTCCCTCGCTTCCCGTGTGGGGATAAACCCCACTTGATCTAAATCCACTAAATGGGTGAGCCATGGTTGAAGTCGAGTGGCCAATATTTTAGTAAAGATTTTTAGGTCTATTTTAGTAGTGAAATAGGCCTATAACTTCCACATTCTGCCGGATCCTTTCCATCTTTTGGGATTACCGTGATAAGTGCATCAGGGGGAAATGCAGAGATCTGACCTACCGCGTTAAAAACTTTTATCATCTGATCACTTAGGATCGGAAGGAATTCCTTGTAATATCTTATGGTAAAGCCATCTGGGCCGGGGGCCTTTCCAGATTTAACTGTTTTTAATACTACATTTAGTTCTTCCAAGGAAATAGGATTTTATAGAGTATGACGGGTTGGAGATGGAAGTCTGGTAAGACCTGCTGAGGAGAGATAATCTTCCATGGCAGACATTGGGGTAGCTGTTGGTGTCAAATTGTATAAGGACGAATAATATTTCCCAAATGTCTGAGCAATTTCTTTTGGTGTTCGTATTAATTGCCCCTCCCCTCCATTTAATTTGTGGTATAAACTTTAACCTATTTTTTTCTTTAATTTTCCCCGCTAACAGTCTACTACACTTATCTCCCAACTCATAATTTGCCCTCTTTCCTCGTTGTATTATGGCTTTAGCTTTAAAACGCAAAATATCTGTGAGCTGTCTTCTCAGTTGGCCCAGTTCGTTGCCAACAGAGAATGGTTGTGTCTTTTTATGCTGCACTTCCAAAGCTTGAATTTTCTCTAATAACTCTCTGGTCTGTTTCTCTCGTTTCTTCTCCTGAATTGATCCATGTTTGATCAGGATCCCTCCGATCACCGTCTTGTGTGCCTCCCACACCATACACGGATCACTCCCAGAAGTATCGTTTACTGGAAAATATGCCGTCATCTCTTTAGCTACATCATCTCGCACCTCGGGGTTCTGAAGTAGGCTTTCATTTAATTGCCAGCATCTCTCCTGTGTGAGAGCCGTGCTAGACAAGGAGACACACAGGGTGACCGGAGCATGATCCGACCAAGTTATACTTCCAATTCTGATCTCTAATACTGATGATAACAAATAGTGTGGGATCAAAAATAAATCTATACGCGAATATGTTTGGTGGGGGTTGGAGAAGAAAGTATAATCTCTTTCTTCTGTGTGCAGGATCCTCCATACATCTACTAATTGTAATTCATGCATTTTCTGCAATATGCCTCTTCTGATACCTCCTGCGGTTGATGTAATCCCTGGTGAAGTATCGATTCTAGGGTCTAAGGAGATATTAAAGTCCCCTCCGAGAATTAGTTTACCTTCGGCAAATTTTATTAGTTCTGAAAGTACTTTTTTCAGAAAAGAATCTTGGTGTTCATTTGGTGCGTATAATGTAGCCAGTGTTACTTTGGTACTGCCAATACACCCCCTAAGGAAAATAAATCTACCATTTGGATCTAAACGTTTGTCTACTAATGACCAAGGGATACGGTTTGAAATCAATATTGAGACTCTTTTAGATTTTGTCTGTTGATTCGGAGCGTGATATGCACATGGAAAAAATCTATTTTGATGGAAAGGGAGTCCCCGCTCTCTGAAGTGTGTTTCCTGCACATACGCAACATCTGTCCCTGAACGTCTCAGGTCGTTCAACAACATTCTTCTTTTCTCTGGAGTGTTGAGCCCTTTGGCATTCAGGGAGGTGACTTTTACTCCATCCATCTCCGAATTTTTTTTAATTTTTTTTAAATAAATAAAAAAATAAAAATAAAATAAAATAAATAGATAAAATAAAAAAAGTACAACAATCCCCCTCCCACCTCCCTCCCTTGTACCGTACCTCCCTCCCTCTCTAAGCCCCTAAGGGGAAACACCCATTACTGAGCAATTCAACTATGGCTTCCGTGGATGTATACCTAATTGGGGGTTTGGTCCGATAAGGCTGGGGTATTCCAGCTCACCTCCCCCCCCCCACCCAACTATATTCTTCATCTCAAGGTTTATCCTCTATATTCAGATATATACCAGCATTATAATTTCATATATACCGTATTTATCGGCATATAACACGCACTTTTTTCCCCTGAAAACAGAGGGTAAACAGTGCCTGCATGTTATACGCCGATATCATGTTTTTCCAACAGGGGGCGGGGATCAGGCGGACATTGGGGGGGGTGTCAGGCCGGCCGTCCCGCCTCTCCTGGCCCTGGAACAGCACTCCCTGCATAGTTGAGAAAAATAAATCACTTGCCAGCCCCTTGTACACCGCTCCTCCTTGTCAGTGTCATTGAAAAGCGAAGCTTGTAAATATCTCAATAGCTCAGTTTTTTTCTGGCTGCTCTCCTCCTCCCACTCCTTCTCCTCTGAGTGTACCTTTAGATTGGAGGAGGAGAGCGGTCACATGACCATCTGTGTAACGTCAGAGGAGAGCAGTCATGTGACCAGGTCAGTGGGAAAAACTGAGCTATTGAGGTATATGGAAGCTTCATTTTACAATAGGAGTGACACAGGAGGAGCAGTGTGGAAGGGGCTGGCAGTGATTTTTTTTCTTAACTGTAGAGAATGCTGGCAGCGCTGTCCCAGGAGACTGGGGGTCTCCTGGGAGTGCAGGGAGGGGGCTGTATACTAGATAGGGGGAGCTGTGTACTGGATGAGGAGCTGTGTACTGGATGAGGAGCCGTGTTCTAGATGGGGGGCTGGGGACTGTGTACTGTAAAGGGGGCTGTGAAAACAAAATTCCTTAAACTTCCCTCTTAAAATTGGAGTGCATGTTATACGCCTGTGCGTGTTATACGCCGATAAATACAGTAGTCATTTTCATACTTAGGCTCCTAGATTTATAACAAAGGGGAGAAGAGAGAGAGAAAGAGAACCCAACAAGCAAGGCTACTATTTTCAAATCTGCCTCTTCTCCCCCATTTTCTGCTTTCTCTCTCCCAGCTCCCACCCCTCCCCCCATAGCACCCCCCCAGTGAGCTCCCCCACCCCCCCAAATCCCACCCCCCACCTATTCCAAATTCCATCTAGTCCATCCCCTCTATTCCCTCCATAAACGAATTCAGTTCCCAGATCCCTTTACAATAGATGAATATGTTCCATTTCCCTAATACCGTTTCAGGACATCAGGGTATCACCACTACCTCTTCCCTTCTTTTATCTCCTCCTCTATCCTTTTTAGAACTCGTTTGGGATATGCTATCTTTAATCTAATAAATAATCTAATAATTCTCTGACTCCCCACATCTTCCTCCCACATCCCACCCCCGTCTTCTCCTCTGTCTCCTCTATCTCCCATCCTATCCATCTTTCCCATCTTGTCCATCTTGTCCACCTTTCCCACTCTTCTATATCCCTAAGGTCTCAGAATGCTGTAGCTCTATTATGCTTTATACTTGGTTCCTGTTTACCCACTTATGTTCTTTGCTTTATATCTTATATGTATTTTGTTTTGTTTTATTCTCCCAGCGCACAGCTTGGGGTAGCCTATTATGGCCTTTTTATTATCCAATTCTTATTTAATTACTACGGATAGTCCCTCTCTGTACCTCTGTCATCTACAGTCAAACCTAGGTCTTCCCTCTACCCCATATAACTAAAAAGTGCTAAAGTGCTTATACGTATCTTGTCTCTTTTTCTCTCTGTATCCTTTACTCATATTCAAAATAATGCTCTGTGCCTTCTTATAAAGATCTTATCTAGATCTATCTTTACCTCTAAATAGTAATTATAATAATTGTGAAAGAGAAAAATTATTATCCCAAAAAAAAAAAAAAAATCATAAAAATATTTCATTCAATACATTTTTTGTGAGGTTCCCCAGCCGACTGTTTTCTAGCTATGTTGTGGGTACGTACTCATCGGCGAGTTCGTGCTGTGCATAGGCTTGGTGTTGGGGTTCTTGCTTTAACCCAAGCTCAGTCCATGAACAGGGTGAGGAGGAGTTCATGGACGAAGAATTGGTTGCTCCAGTGTGACCAATTCTGTCACATGCCTTTGCTGCGGGAGATCCAGGAGAATAATCCTGATGATTTTAGGAATTATCTCCAGATGACGGACCCCGTTCTTCACCGTCTGTTGGCTTTGCTATCCCCTAATTTCACGATGCAGGACACCTGCATGCGGCAAGCCATCACTGCCGAGCAAAGGCTAGTCGCCACGTTTCGCTACTTGGCGACAGGGAGAAGTCTGCAGGACCTCAAGTTCTTGATGTGACGGACTGGGGTTTATATGGTCACATAAAAGACAAAACAGACACCATATAGTCCACATTAATTTTTGTATTTTTTTCTAAGCAAAGAAAATGGAATTGCTATCCTGCTATTCTATCAACAACCAGCAGATGGCAGAGAAGGCACACGAACAGAGTCTATATAAGACCACACATCATGTGGCTGAAAGCGAAACTACTTCAGCCATAAAGGTGATTGGTCATATTGTCCCCTGTTCGTGTATTTCTTTGCAGTACCTGCCGAGCTGATCACATTACCTCATTGCGTCTACAATCATCGGCTCTCTTAATTTATATTTTGAGACCGGTAACATTTTGGGGGCTCGTCTGCCAGGATTCATTGAGTTACCAGTGAGAGGGAAGCGCAAGACAAGCGTGAGCCTACTGCAGAGCTACAAGGAGAGTCGTGAGTGTCATCTGCCTTGTGAGTGCAAGTCTTCAGAGTGCAAAAGAGATGGTGACTCCTCGTCGTGCGCTGATGTGGGATATTCGAAAACAAATTCATCTGCTTAGTAAAGAACAGCTGCATAGCCTCGCTATTACGCTGGAAGATGAACGAGACGTGGACGTTCCATCAGTGACTGGTGCCAATAAAATGGAACTCGTTGAATTTATTATAGACTACATGAGAAGTGATCAGCTGGAGAAGTTAGAAGATCAAGGTGTGTCTTACCTACTCATCATCAAAGACAAGATTGATGAACTAAAACTCAACAAGGAAAGTACACCAACTGTGGACATTGCAACCACTGCCAAAAAATTTCAGATCATGGTTCGGACATGAGTTCCAGTGACGACAAATTGACGAGGGTCTAAAAAAAAAATTCCCTGAATCTGCAATTATACGCACAGTGTTGAGAATAATCAAACCTGGTCATTTTAAAGATATGTTGACTGACAAAGATAATCTCACTGTTGCTGAATTAAAAAGGTTTTTGAAGTCACATATGAGAGAACGAAGTGGTACTGAGTTATTTCAGGACCTTAGTAATGCTACACAGCAAGAAAGAGAAACCGCACAAAAATTTGTTTACAGGCTAGTGGGGTTAAAACAAAAAGTTCTGTCTACATCACAACATGATAGGCTAGAGCTTAACTATGAGAAAAAACTGGTGCAAGGCGTATTCCTTCATACACTGTATCAGGGACTAAACGAGAAAAATTCTAATGTTAGATGAGATATCAAGCCTTACGTGTCTAATTTGACAGTAACGGATGACTTTATCATAGAGCAGGTCACCAGATCAGTTGATGAGGAAACAGAAAGGCAGAGACGCTTAAACAGTGCACCTAAACATAAACCTCTTACTGTTCATTCATCACAGACACCAGGGAATAGTGAAAAAGACACATTGCAAAAGAGAGTTGAGGGAGATGCTAGAGCAAATCACACTGCATTAACGGAACTAACAACACAGGTTTCTGCTCTCACAAAGAACCTGGAAAAGATGATGAAGCAAACTCCTGTTGTTGGAAACCGAATGACTAAGCCACTTACCAATGTTCAAGTTCCAGATACAGCTCACTGCAAGCCCAGGTGTGATGATTGCATCAAACGAGAGAGTCAGAACTGCTACCATTGTTTCTACTGTGGTTGGACAGGACACAGAGCGGTTGATTGCTTGAAGAAAAGAAGGCAGTCGGGAAACGACAGACTGTCACTGGGAAAGGGACAACCAGTGACCACCTCAACTGATCTGTCCCATGCTAAGGTAAACAGGGTATTCACCCACCGGTCAACTAGAACACTTCCAAAAGAGAATGGATTCTCCAAACAACGCGTAGCACAATTAATTGGAGGAAAGTGCCTATTGTGATGTTGGATGACTGGTGTTCCGGTTGACATGTTGATGGACACAGGAGCCCAGGTCAGAATTGTTGGGAAGGCATGGTTAGAAAAGTTTCTACCCAGTGTCTCCATTAGGCACATACAAGATTTACTTTGTGACGACAACTTATCCATTACAGCTGCAAATGGTTCTATCATTCCATTCATCGGATGAATTGAAGTCCACCTGGAATTCGAAAGTAGTGGACATGGAAACTCAGCCATCTATGTGCCAATGCTGGTGAGCGACTGCTGTAATGACAATCCACTTCTTGGGTTTAATGTTATCGAAGAATTGATCAGAGAAAACCGTGACCGATCAAACAGCACCCAAAACCTGACTATCTTGCTCAGTGAAGAAATGAAAGTAAGACAGAGTGTAGCGAATAACATTGTCAATGCTGTCAGTCAAGCAACTGACCCAGGAGAAGTATCCGATAGTCGTGTGGTCAAAGTGGGGAAGAAGGGACTCCAGATTAAAGGCGGCAAGATCTGTAAGTCAAATGCAGAATTAGAGCATGGCCGAAAGGAGGAATCATGCCCTTTGAACCACTTCCAGAATATCCAGTTGAAGAAGGACTTGAACTATTTCCTTCAGTGGTAGATGTGCCAAACGGTTTCTCTAAACTGGTGAAGATACCTATACTGAACCGTGCTGAACATGATATCTACCTTCCGCCCAGGACAGTATTGGGTACTTTTTCTCCAGCAGCTGAGATTCTACCGTTGTCTCCAAACAAAGACGATGGAAAGGGAATTGACCAGAAGAAAAGGGTGTTTCATGTAAACCAGTTGAATCACGTGGACACTCAGCTACGCACTAACAAATCTGTTAAGTGGCACGCACCTGTCAATCTGGAAGATCTCTCAGAAGAAGAAGAAGAAGAACAAGAAATAGCGAGACAAATGTTATATGACAAATCAGATGTCTTTGCTCGAGATGAGGGAGACATAGGATGCATTCCTAACCTGAAACGGAGGACAAATCTGAAAGATTAAACTCCTGTCCAGAAACGCTACAATTCGATACCGAAACCAATATACAAGGAAGTAAAAAAATATGTCCAAAACCTTCTTGACCGAGGTTGGATAACGAAATCTTCTTCCGCATACTCATCACCAGTTGTCTGTTTTCGAAAGAAGGACAGTAGCCTACGACTATGTGTTGACTTTAGGGAGTTAAACCGAAAGACTATTCCAGATAGACATCCACTACCTAGAATACAAGATCTGCTGGATAGCTTAGGAGGATTTACATGGTTCTCAATCCTGGACCAGGGTAGTGCGTATCATCAAGGCTTTGTGCATGAAGACTCCAGACATCTGACGGCTTTCAGCATCCCCTGGGGACTCCTGGAGTGCAATCGTATTCCATTCGGATTAACTAATGCTCCAGCATCTTTTCAGAGATGCATGGAGAATGTACTAGAGGGCATCAGAGACAAATGTTGTTCTCCATACCTGGATGATGTACTTTGCTACTCCAAAACTTTTCAGGAGTATGTCAATGATATTAGGCAAGTGCTTAGTCGAATGCGCGAGCATGGTATCAAACTTAGACCAAAGAAGTGTGAACTCTTTAAACAACAGATTCGATACCTTGGACGAATGGTGTCAGAAGAAGGCATAAAAATTGACCCAAATGATCTTGAAGCGGTATTACAGTTGAAAAGGAAAGAACCAAAAACAGTGGGAGGAGTCAGATCTTTGTTAGGATTCCTGAGCTACTACAAGTCCTTCATTCAAGATTTCTCTCGACTTGCTAAACCACTGTATGAACTTTTTGAGAAAGAATCTGCTACTGCCATCACCAAAAACAATCGGGGGGAACCTACAAAGAAAAACGGGAATAAAGCACAAGTGCCATCTAAAACACTGATCCAATGGGCACCCAAACATCAAGCTGTGGTATCCAGATTGTTGGACATGCTAACCAATCCACCAATACTAGCATACCCTGATTTTGACTTACCATTCGTCTTACACACTGATGCTTCCAATGAAGGCTTAGGTGCTGTACTGTACAAACGACAAGGAGGAAAACTTTGTTATTGGATTTGGCTCCAGAACATTGACTCCAGCAGAGCGCAATTACCATCTTCACTCTGGTAAACTTTAGTTTTTAGCTCTCAAGTGGGCAATCTGTGACAAATTCAAAGATTTACTTGTACTACGCTCCAACATTCACAGTCTACACAGACAATAACCCATTGACACATGTATTGAGTGCTGCCAGACTGAATGCTGTGGGTCATCGCTGAGTTGGCGAGTTGGCCGATTTCCACTTGGATATGATGTACAGGCCAGGTAAACAAAATGCAGACGCGGATACACTGTCACGATTTCCGGCGGAACTCACTGAGAATCTGAGTGAGTACACAGAGCTTGTACCATCTGAGGTTGTGTCAGCTATGTGGCAAGGGAGCAAAGCTGTCGACAAAGAAGAGGCACAATGGTTGGCTTCATTGACTCTTCATTCAGAAAGTGATGTGGCAGAAGAATTGCTGAAAGGACAGACAATCTGCCCAATGACTCAGGAGAATATCAGAGCATTACAACAAGACGATACCAACATTAGAGAAGTGGTCTGGCTTAAGGAGAACAATTGGATTCCAAACCACAAAGAAAAGGAGAGTATGACCAGTAAAACAAGATGTTTGATACACGAATGGAACAAACTCAGAGTTGAGGAAGGAATCCTCTACCGACACTCTGGAACCTGGAAACAGCTAGTTCTACTGGAAAAGCTAAAACCATTGGTCTTAAGAAATCTTCATGATGACATGGGTCACATTGGCACTGACAAGGTAACCCACCTAGCACGTGAACGATTTTACTGGCCATTTATGCAAAGAGACATTGATGAATATGTGCTGAAGAAGTGCAACTACATCAAACAAAAGCGTCCAAATATCCCCGAAAGGGCACCTATGTGTTCGATTACTACCCGTTCACCCTTGGTGTTAGTATACATTGATTATCTTCACTTGGAGAGAAGCAAAGGAGGATATGAGTATATATATTTGTAATAGTAGACCAGGGGTCTCAAACTGGTGGCCCTCCCGCTGTTGCAGAACTACAATTCCCATGAGGCATTGCAAGGCTAAACAGTTACAAGCATGACTCCCATAGGCAGAGGCATGATGGGACTTGTAGTTCCGCAACAGCTGGAGGGCCGCAGGTTTGAGACCCCTGCAATAGACCATTTCACATGCTTTGCATAAGCGTATCCAACTAAGTGGATCCAACAAATCTGGAAAAACGGCAGCAGAAAAGATCTTTCAAGATTTCATACCACGTTTTGGATATCCAGAGAAACTCCACCATGACCAAGGAAGAGAATTCGAAAACAACTTGTTTCAGACATTGCAACGATTGGCAGGGATTTCTCATTCAAGAACTACTCCATACCATCCACAGGGTAACCCAATGGAGAGACTGAACCGTACGTTGTTACAGATGCTTCGCACCTTAGAGGAAGAGAAAAAGTCAGATTGGAAAGAACATCTTCCACATATGGTTCATGCATATAATTGCACCAGGCGTAAAGCCACTGGATACTTGCCATTCTTTCTATTGTACGGGAGATCTCCTCATTTGCCAATTGACCTAATGCTCAACCTAAATTTGGAAAAGGAATCAGAAAGTCAACCAATATTTACTCAGAAATGGGCATCCAGAATGCAAGAAGCTTACAAAATTGCATCTGAGAATAGCCAAAAATCATCTGCTAAAGGGAAGAAGTACTATGACAAGAAGATAAAAGGAGCACCTCTTCAACCGGGTGATCGGGTCTTAGTACGAAATCTCTCTGAAAGAGGAGGTCCTCGTAAACTTCGTTCATACTGGGAAGAATCAGTACACAAAGTGGTAGAAAGAGTCAAAGATGGGCCTGCGTACAAAATTCAGCCTGAAAGTGGTAAAAAGACTATTCGAGTACTGCACAGAAATCTCTTATTACCAGTAAATGACCTACCAATTAAAAGGACACATTCCAAGAGTACCGATGAACCAAAGACAACAAAGTAACAGAAAGGAGACCAGAATGGATCTGGACCAGGAGGAGGAATGTTCAGATGAAGAAAGATGGTATTATCCTTATATACCAGAGACTACAGAAAGTCATGCTCGTGTTGTGCCTCAACGAAACTCTCAAAACGTACAGAAACCCCCATTAAGAGTTTCTATCCTACAACTACCACACCCAATCTTGAACAAGAACAAAATGATGGGACAGTAGTTGGGGACCAAATCTGGGCTACAGACATGGTGGGACTAGACACTGCAGAATTACCTCCATTAAGTCAAGACTAATGTGAGCCAAGATATGCAAATGGAGAATGATGTTGATGGAGAAGGCTCAACTCTTGTAAGATCTACCAGACAAGCTAAGCCAAAAGAGATCTTTACATATGACTCACTAGGTCAGCCAACATACAGACCAAGTCAGTGGCGGCCCGTCCATAGGGGGCGCCCGGGCGCCGCCCCCCCTCCTGTGGTCACCAAAAAAAAAAACGGGCCCTTTAAGAGTTTTTTTTTTTTAATGTCCTTTTTTTTCACATTGGTGGTGCGTCCATAGTGGGTGCAGAAGCGCCGCCCCCGCTCGCTCCTGCGCCCCGTCACTCACCACAACAATACATAGGTTCATGCATTGCATGAACCTATGTATTGCTGCCTCCCACTATTCAGATGGCCGGCCCCTTGAGCGCCGGCCATCTGAATTACAGCGTCTGGTTGGCCTTTGGAAGTGCCTTCCCGACTACAGCCTGAGGGCTGTAATCGGCTTCTAAATACCTAACGAGAGGACGCACGGGCAGTGCGTTCGCTGGCCAATCAGGTTCACCGGGTCTGGTTACCAGTAACCTGATTGGCTGAAGCGACATCGACTGCGGGAGAAGACATTGAGGACGGAAGAAGGACGGCGCTGACCCGAGGAAGGTAAGTGCAGGGCTGGGGGGGACAAACTGGCTGCATTTGGGGGACAAACTGGCTGTATATTGGGGGGACAAACTGGCTGTATATTGGGGGGACAAACTGGCTGTATATGGGGGAACAAACTGGCTGCATTTGGGGGACAAACTGGCTGTATATTGAGGGGACAAACTGGCTGTATATTGGGGGACAAACTGGCTGTATATTGGGGGGACAAACTGGCTGCATTTGGGGGACAAACTGGCTGTATATTGGGGGGACAAACTGGCTGTATATTGGGGGAACAAACTGGCTGTATATTGGGGGGACAAACTGGCTGTATTATGGGGGGACAAACTGGCTGTATATGGGGGGACAAACGGGCTGTATATTGGGGGGACAAACTGGCTGTATATTGGGGGGACAAACTGGCTGTATTATGGGGGACAAACTGGCTGTATTATGGGGGACAAACTGGCTGTATATGGGGGGACAAACGGGCTGTATATTGGGGGGACAAACTGGCTGTATATTGGGGGGACAAACTGGCTGTATATTGGGGGGACAAACTGGCTGTATTATGGGGGACAAACTGACTGTATTATGGGGGACAAACTGGCTGTATTATGGAGGACAAACTGGCTGCATTTGGGGGACAAACTGGCCGTTTGTTTTGGGGACAAACTGGGCTGCATTTGGGGACAAACTGGGCTGCATTTGGGGAAAAACTGGTGGCGTTTGGGCACAGTGGCTGCGTTTAATGGGCACAGTGGCGGCAATTGGTGTTTGTTGTTGTTTTGTTTTTTTGGGGTTTTTTTCAGTTTGTTTGCGCCCCCCCCAAAAAAATTTGAGCACCAGCCGCCACTGGACCAAGTCAGATTCACACCGTACAAACTCCTACAATGCTAGCTACCCCCATGACATACCAGGTAGTTAACATAGCTCCTTGGTGGCAACAATTACCTATTTGGGTTGCTTAAATCACTAAATAGAGTTCAGATGACAATTGAGTGTAATGTCGGGAGCCATTAACTAAAGGAGGGGAGAGTGTGATGGACTGGGGTTTATATGGTCACATAAAAGACAAAACAGACACCTCATAGTCCACATTCATTTTTTTTTTTTCCTAAGCAAAGAAAATGAAATTGCTATCCTGCTATTCTATCAACAACCAGTAGATGGCAGAAAAGGCACACGAACAGAGTCTATATAAGACCGTACACCATGTATGTGGCTGAAAGCGAAACTACTTCAGCCATAAAGGTGATTGGTCATATTGTCCCCTGTTTGTGTATTTCTTTGCAGGTACGTACTTTAAATAGTTTCTAATCCTTGTTAAATTGTGATAGAAAGATTCCTAAACATCTTGAGCAGATGCAGGAAAAGTTTCAGCAGATTTTATGCAATAGTTTTGCTGTAATTAGAGGTTCAGAACAACATGTGTTAGGAGCAGTAAAAAGGGCACAAAAATTAAAGTTTATTATAAGCACTAAACTATTATACATAGGTATATTTAAACCTGGTTTATGCAAAGTTACATAAATTAGAAGCCACATGTTTAAAAACTATATTAAATGGTTAAAAACCTATTGTATTGTAAAGGTTATACATTGCTTTGTACAGACATGCAATGTGCACCATCTAGTGGTCAAAAGAGAGAACTACTACAGGATATCTCCATTAAACAGTATTAAAGCAATACAATGCAATTATCATTATGGCACAGCTAAAAGTGTACCAGAGAGATAAAGATAATTATCTATAATACTGAATAAAAGGAAAATATATGTTTATTAAAATATAATAATGTTCATTGTTGTAACTATGTTTTAAAGTATTTCAGTCAAAATCTGTACTATTATTATGTTAACGGTTATGAACATGTGACTATAAAAAAAAGGTAATATATGTATTGTTATGTAAAAGTGAAACTACTTCAGCCATAAAGGTGATTGGTCATATGTCACAATGGAACTGATGTGAGCCCACAGGCGAGCAGGTGACACGGGATCCCCCAGGGCGTGGAATCTAAGGGCCAGCTGGTATTCTACCAGGGACCCCCTCACGAGGGTTTGGGCTTAGCTGCCTGCTGACCCCAGGTCACGACCCCCAGGTTCACCCTGCTCGCGAGGAGAGTACCAGAAGACACAGTCAGACACGGATGGATGGATGAATGAAGCAAAAGGAGAGCTGGATAGCGAGCCAAGGTCGGGCAGGCAGCAGACAATGTAATCAGGAGAACTAGTCGTTCGGTACGCAAGAGATCAGTTCACGAGAAGTCAGGTAAGCAGGTTACAGGAAGGGTGCTCAGAAACAAGTGTTGCTCAAGCAACCAGAAACTGGTCAGAGCTGAACACAAGCTTGTGGAACAACAGGTGCCAGCCGACCTACAGCAGTAAAGGTAAGACACAGATCAGCTCTGCAGCTGATCTGTGACATCATATTGTCCCCTGTTCGTGTATTTATTTGCAGTACCCACCGAGCTGATCACATTACCTCATCGCGTTTACAATCATCGGTTCTCTTAATTTCTATTTTGAGACCAGTTACATTCACAGGCATCTCCCCCCAGGCTCTGGGGATCATTATCCCAGAGACCTGTTCTGCCATCATTCAAGTCCTGCAGAAGGACTATATTAAAGGTAAATTTTGTACTTTAACATCACATTCTTTGTATTTAATGTTTGCTAATGTATTGTGTTTCTTTCATCATTCCCTAATTACCATGATTGTAATATGCTGTGAATTTCCCCTTTGTTCCCATGCATGCTGTAAGCTTTTAATGCTCCTTTTTTGGCCTACATGCATATTTCCCTTCACTAACCTCTCCAGCATGCTATCCTTGGCCCATACACACCTAGCCTAGTCACTTACCAATGTATTTTGTCAGCTCCATTGTAGTGCTTTGCCCTAAACACCCCCTAAAATGTGTACAAATGTTTTTGTTCTCATTAAATTCAGGCAGAGTAGCAGAGTCTTTTTTTGAGGGCCCAAACTCATTTAGAACCCCCCTAAAATGTGTACAAATGTTTTTGTTCTCATTAAATTCAGGCAGAGTGGCAGAGTCTTTTTTTTTGAGGGCCAAAACTCATTTAGAACCCTCTCCCTCCCTAAATTTCTACAAATGTTTTTGTTCTTATTAAATTCAGACAGAGTTGCAGAGGCTTTTTTTTGGGGGTCCCAAACTCAGCTAGAACCCTCCCCCCCTCAAATTTTTACAATGGGCTATCAGAGGGGGTGAGGAATCTGATAAGTGGGCCTTATATGTTTGTCTTTAAATACGCCTTAAAATAAATGTTATACTGATGTTGGGCAATAATGTTTTTGTATAATCTGCTTGCAATGTTATGTGCAAAAGTACTAATATTATTTTTTCTGGTTTGACTCCACAGTTTCCTTCAAAGCCACAGGAATGGCAGACTGCGGCATCCCAGTTTGCCCAGTGGTGGGAATTTCCCAACTGCGGAGGTGCCGTCCACATCGTGCCACCACCCCATTCAGGGTCATACTATTACAACTATAAGGGGTTTAATAGTATAGTGTCGATGGCGGTGGTGTCGGCACAATATGAGTTTCTGTATGTGGACATGGGGAAGAATGGTCGGATGGTGTAGTCTTCGCCCAGACAGAGTTTTCCCGACGTCTCCAGATGATGACAATGTGGAAGGACTCCCATTAGTGTTCATCGCAGATGAAGCATTCGGTCTGGGAGAACATCTTATGAGGCCATTCCCCCAGAGGACCCTCACCCCGGAGAGGATGGTTTTTAACTACCGGCATAATGGCCAGCCGGTTCTGCCTGTTCCTGACAGCCGTAAATATGGCGGAGTATAAACTCAACCACATCGTGCTTGCATGCTGCATAGTGCACAATTATCTTCGCAAAAATGCACTAAATTATGTGGCCCCAGTTGGGCCTGAGGCCGGACTTCCTGAAAGTACCTTGACGGCCCTGGAAGCTAGCCGTCCTGGCTTGCCCCCCCCCCAAAGCGCCCGTGATGTGAGACAAAAATATATTAAATATTTTACGGGTAGGGGGGCGATTGCTATGCCAGAAAATATATGATCATTTAAAAAAAAAAAACAATGCTCATATCTGAAATCATCTTGAATTTTATTTATTGCTTGTGTTTTCTTTTAGCTGTCTCCTAGGTTCTCCTAGTGCACTTGTTGTGCCAAGTGTTTTTTCCATTATTAAATAACCCCCATTGTCACTGTAAACACCAAATTACTAAAAACAATGGTATTGGGCATTGAAATAATAAGCCACACATAGTTGAGTATAAAAAATTTTTACTCTGTGCACATTCACATACGTTACAACATTTTTGGTCAAAAAACAACATCTTTTGTTTTATAAACTTTTACATAATTTTTTGTTTTTTTTTGCATAAACAGGCATGTTTCAAAACATAACATACACAACTCTGGAACTTACAAAGTTCAACATTGAAAAATTGAGGGCAATATCAGACATTATAGTGTGTCCAAACTGTCTTGATCTTCATCAGATGGGGTGATGTTACCCCTGAAAAAGCCAAATTTTGAAGATGCACAAAAATTGAGATGCAAAATTGGGATTTCCCTCCTGATCCCATGCCTAATGTCAACATGTGCTATCTCCCATAATGGGGATCAATGGACGTGTTTTGGGGGTGCAACCCCTTCCTTTCACCTACTTGAGTTGCGAGGAAGGGGTTGCACCCACAAAACACGTACATTGATATCCCCTGATGGCAGATAGCAAATGTTGACACACTGTATGTATCTTCAAAATTTGGCTTGAAGAAAGTAGTAAAATATGTGGAAATCGGGCATAACAAAACAAAAAGGGGGGAATTTTGTGGTTCTTTAGATTCGCCCCAATACATCAATCATGTTCTTAAATTTTTGTTCAAGAACATTGAGATTATTCCTCATGATGTCTATTTCCCGACTACACACCATGATTTCCTGGATTAGTATTTGTGCACTAGCACTTGTGAAAAGAGGAGTTTCTTCTTCCACAACATGCACATCACCTAAAAACAAACAAAAAAAACATGTATTATAAATATGCAGGCCTACATCTTTTACCTGAATCTGTGGTGTCACACACTGACCTGTTGTGGTGACAATTTCCACCACTTCATCCACCTCTCCTGCTCCTTCAGGTTGGGGTTCTCTCTGGTCCCCTTCTTTAGGAGGTGTGGGGTTCCTGGTGTCCTCAGATGTCCAGAGTCTTTGCTCCCCTATGAGAATAAAACAAAAGGTATACTTAGCACACATATATTTGAGGCCAGAAATCGGAATATGAAAAAAAAAAAGGTCTAGAAAAGAAACACATTCTGTTAGCATAACAATTCCTCTATACATCAAAAGATATATATTCAATTCTCAAATAGATATTGTATACAAACAATTCAGTGGTGAGAAAATTCTTACATTGCTAAAGGATTTGTTTGGTATCCCATATGTCCACTCAGGATGGAAAAAAATATATATATATATATATATATATATATTTACAAATATGAAACATTGCTTGGAAGTGGGGTACAACAATTGTCTGTTTTGGCAGAGTTCCAAGCTGAAGACATGATTTTTCCCCTTACCAAAGATGGAATACTTATCTTTTTTGGCCAAGTTTCACACATGGAGACACTCCAGGTATCCACTGGAGCACCTGTGTGGGACACCCTAAAAAGGTTGTTCTGGTGTCCCAAACTAGTGCTCCAGAGTCCAGATGTGTAAACAGCTGCTGAGTGTCCTCTCCTTTACGCTGAATCAAGTTTGCATTTTATTCTAGTTACAAACACATCTAGACAACAATGTCATAAACTTCTTTTAATACAAATAGGCATGCCAAAATGTCGTTAACCCTGTATCTGCCAAAAACATTGTATTTAGTGGGCGAACAATGTTTACTATGACCGATTACTGTGCCCACTAACCTGAAAGTTGCCATTTTAAACTGTCCAACAGAAAAGAAAAGCACATGGGACAACAAGCAAGTAATAATCATAATAAGAACACAGGACAAATACTTACTTTTTTTAAGCATTTTCTTGATCCTTCTGTACTGGTCGTGCTCCCTCAATTTCAGGTCTGACCAGCGTTTCCTCAATTACTCTTTGGATCGTCGTACCCCGAAATTCCTGTGCAGACTTCTCACAACTTTATACATGATCTTGGCCTTTCTCACATTAGGGTTGGTGTACGGTCCATGCTTCCCATCATAGTCGGTCCTCCTCAAGATGTCCACCATCTCCGCCATCTCTACAAATTACATATTTGAGGCCTTCTATCTCCTCCTGGATCGGGACGATTCTTGCTTCAGGGTTTCCTCGTCATTAGTGTTATTATCACGCACCTGCTGTGTCTCTGCCATGTTCCTCTCCCACTGCGCGCCAAAAGAGAAGGGGCGGGGAATATACTAGAAAGAACGTCTGGGGCGGGCGACGTGTGCAGAGTTTCACGCATGCGTAGTGTATCTAAAGCTAACACGCATGTGTCGTACCTACGTTCTGTGTGTGGAGGAAGGAGTAAGCGCCGAACGTGAGACCGAAGGTAACATTTTAACTTGGGTCATCAGTGGCCTATACTGCTTCGAGATTGAGGTCTATATTGGTATAAGGTTAGGAGAGTTTAGACTGACATTTGTATTTTTGTCTTGCAGAAATAATGAATGCATTTAAGAACACAGAATTCTTAAGAGAGTTCCTTGACAGGTACAGGGATCTGCCTGTTTTGTGGGAAACCAAAAACCCCCTCAATAAAATTAAAACATCAAGGAAGGCAGCGCTGGAGAAACTGCTGCAATTTGTAAAGACGGAGCACCCCAACGCAGACATCGAGTTTGTGGACAAGAAAATTGGGAACTTGAGGGGCAGATACACGAAGGAGCGTAATAAGGTCCTGGAATCACAGAGGTCAGAAGCAGCAGCAGAGGATGTGTATATACCCAGTCTGTGGTACTACACTAAATTGCGCTTTCTGGATGACCAGCTTGAAGTGAGGCCATCACTTTCTACCCTTCCCTCCAGCCTTCCCTCCACCCCAGCTGAGGCTTCCGAGGACCAACCTGAGCCTTCCATCCTTATATCAAGGTTTTTTGGTGTTTAGCAGCAGGTCTTCCTTTTGGAATTTATTAATTTATTACATTTAAATAATTTTGCACCTAGTGCAAATTTTTATTTTATAACTGCTGATCACTGCTTTCTGCTCTGTCCCTGGGACACTTACTGGAGCACCAGGCTGGAGCGGGGGCAGGCACAGTAAGCTTTGTCTCTCAGTCGTGGTGGGGATTTTGGGCACAAACCCCCCCTAGCCCCAAAGCACCCACTCCTCATGTTGAGGGCATGTGGTCTGGTAGGGTACAGGGGGGGGCGCTCGCTCATCCCGCACTTTCCTGACCTGCCAGGCTGCAAGCTCAGATAAGGGTCTAGTATGGATTTTGGGGAATCGCTTCCCTAACACTGACCCGCCTCTCAGCCAATCGGGTGCACCGGGTCTGGTTACCGGTCACCTGACTGGCTGAAGCGACAGGCGCTGTGATGGGACGCCTATCAGGCATCCAATCATAGCAGAGATGACATGAAGAGGACGGGAGAAGACATTGAGGACTCGGAGGGAGCGTGGAGGAGCAAACTGGCTGCATTTGATGGGGCAAACTGGCGGCGTTTGATGGGGCAAACTGGCAGCGCTTGGGGCAAACTGGCGGCGTTTGATGGGGCAAACTGGCGCCGTTTGATGGGGCAAACTGGCGGCTATTGATGGGCACAGTGGCTGCGTTTGATGGCACAGTGGCGGCAATCGATGGGCACAGTGGCTGCGTTTGATGGGCACAGTGAGGCTGCAATTGATTTTTTTTTTCAGTTTGTTTGCGCCCCCCCAAAAATTTTGAGCACCAGCCGCCACTGGAAGTCGGATATAAAGTCACATGGCAAAGTCGGATCAGAAGTGTATGAAGGGTCTGGTGTGGTCTTGGGGGGACCCCATGCCGTTTTTTTTATTTAATTTTTTTATTTTGGTGTGGGGTTTCCCGTCAAGATCCTCGGAGCACAAGTCCCGTGCCACAAGTTGGATCAGTTAATACCGACTTCTATTCCATTTGGGCTGAAATCATGCCCAAATCAGACCAAAGTAGTGCAGGAAGCATTTTTAAAGTTGGACCAATACAAGTCGGACCACTTAAGATGGCTCTCATAGGGAACCCTTAAATTTTGACATGTCATGCGACTTGTGCTCTCGAAGTCTGAGCGCATGTCGGACCAGTGTGAACCGGCCCTAAAACCTAGAAGCTGATTGATTACTATGCACAGCTGCACTCAATTCTGTGTGGACCAGTTTTAGTAAATTCCCCCACAGTGTTGAAAAGCTATCAGGGAATAAAATACAAATGGCAGGTGGTAGCACATGCAGTGGTGTCACTATGAGGGGGCGGGGTGCGGTCCACACCCGGGTGACACCTGCTAGAGGGGTGAGACCAGGGCTCTTTCTGCTGAAACATAGCGTAAGAGAGTTCCGCCAACTCTGGCGCTGCCCTATGCTTTTTGCTCACTACTATCACTTTTAAACACAGAACCCAGGCTTCTGTATTTAGAAGTGACACAGCGCTTCTGTCCGGCCGGATTCTCAACACCCGTCCACACCATGTTTTACCGCACCGGGTGACACCCTAGTGACGCCACTGGTCACATGTTTGGCATACGTAGGTAGTTACAACAAATGGACAAAGTAGGAAAAAGACAGAGAGGGAAGTAAAGTAAGGAAGTCACACTTTTTAAATGTGCTGCGCAATTTATATTTTGTTTCAAAATTTTTGGGTATAGTTAAATGTATTTTATTAATAATAAAAAACATATCAATATTACAAGTCTGTCTTGCTCTGAATTAATGCTAGAGCTAAGTTGTCTAATTATTAACCAGTTTACGACTGTAGCACATACACACACACACACACACACCTTGACAGAGGAGGTCCGGAATACAATGTGCACCTACACATGATTGTTATACCGGCAAATATACCAGGCAAATTCCCTGCCACAGGACATCACATAACTCACATATCTGAGCAAAGAAACCCCTGGCAGCAAACTGCTGAAACTGCAAGAATTCTCTTTAGGGCTCATGCACACTGCATCTCAAAGGAGCTCAAAGAAGTGGCTCCTTCAGGCTTTTGAGCTCTATTGAGCTCTTATTTTTTCTGTCTAGAAACTCCCCTCCATGTTAGCCAATGTGTCCATGCACACTAGCAATTTTCCAGGCATTTTCAGGCATATGCTCCTACAGGCAGAAAAAAACCCTCACCAAACTTGCGTTTATTAAAGGAGCTAATGCCCCAAAGAGCTCAAAAGAGCTCAAAAAGGTTAAAAACTTGAAAAGAAAAGCACAAAAAGGCTTGTTCCAGCTTTTTGTTTTATTTATACAGTGGTTAAGAAAATACTATCTAGGAGGGCTTGTGAAAAAAAAAAAACGCTTATGCTCAAAAAAGAAAACTTGAAAGAGCTCAATAAAAACACAAGAAAGAGCACAAAAAAGAACAAGCTTCTTCAAGCTTTTATAAGCAGAAATAAAAGCTCAAATGCCTGTAAAAAGCAGCTTTTTTTTGATCTGCAGTGTGCATGATGAGCCCTTACTGTACAAAGTGTTTACTAGATGGAAAATCACACATACTTATCTGGAGCTAGCTCTTGAATCCGTGCCAGCAGTTTATATCTTCCAGACACAATCAGGATTGTTTCACAGAATCCACTGTGCACCACAAATAGCTTTTAGGAGCTTTTCACTCTCAGTTTTTAGATGGACCTGATTGGAAGCTCCATGTAAAGTATGGTACAGACTAAGTTTGTTTTTTTTTCATTCAACCCGGCCCTGGCTGAATGGAACATTTTTTACTGATCGCCGTACTAACACAAGTGATGTTAGTGCAGCGTTTTTCCCTGCTGAGCTATTGTGTTCTGACAGGGGGACTGCTTCTTCCCCCCAGAACACCATTGGATTCTGGTTTTCCAGAATGCTCATTCAACAGAAGCCGGTCATGAGAGCAGGTCATGTGAGCTGTACACACAGGCCGAAAGTCATCCAGTTCCTACTGAACCAACCGTTTTCAGCCGATTTTGGGCCCGTGTGTACCTGGCCTAAGTCTACAGACAGACGGACCTCTGAGTCCATTCAGTACTGGAAAAAAAAGGAAAAAGGTATATTTTTACATTTTCTGAAAACAAACATGACAGATTGGTGCCAGCATACCTCCCAACTTTTTAAGATGGGAATGAGGGACACCTATCAGCAAAAGTATGCAGGCATAGGACACACCCCTTGCCACGCCCCCTAAAGGAGAATTGTACAAAAAACAAGATTGGTTAAACCCACAATTGCTTTTTTTACCACTACTGTTCCTTTATATTGGCTTTTGGAATATACAAATGCAGCGATTTAGAAATCAGATGAAAGGTTTAACACTGGGAAACACTTTTTGATAGATAAAAAGTGCATTTTATATACAGGTGAAAATTTTGAATATCGTGCAAAAGTTCATTTATTTCACTAATGCAACTTAAAAGGTGAAACTAATATATGAGATAGACTCATTACATGCAAAGCAAGATCGTTCAAGCCGTGATTTGTCATAATTGTGATGATTATGGCTTACAGCTCATGAAAACCCCAAATCCACAATCTCAGAAAATCTGAATATTACATGCATTCAATAAAACAAGGATTGTACATGGAACAATATCGGACCTCTGAAAAGTATAAGCTTGCATATGTACTCAGTACTTGGTTTGGGCCCCTTTTGCAGCAATTATTGCCAGGGCAGCCATCAGAAATTTTGGGGCCCCTTACACAGCATTAGGCCTGGGCCCCCTCCCCCCCCCCAGCCTGACCACCAACATTACCCAGGGTCCAGAGTTTAAGACCCCTTTCACACTGGGGCGGTGCACTTGCAGGACGTTAGAAAAAGTCCTGTAAGCGGCATCTTTCGGGCAATGTGGGGGTGTTGTATACTCTGCTGCTCCACCGCCCGTCATTGAAATCAATTGGCACCGCTGCCAGAACACCTGCAAAGCACTTTGGCAGTGGCGCTTTTAACCCTTTCCTCAGCTAGCGAGGGCTAAAAGCGCCACTATATCAGTGGTAAAGCGCCGCTAAAACGACCCCTCGCCCCAGTGTGAAAGTAGCCTAAGGCATAGTTCACTGTTACCATCAAACTGCCTATGCAGATAAGGGATGTCTGTAAATAAAAACAAACTGTGAAGCTCTGACTAAAGTTGAATAATACCTTTTGCTATACGTGTAGGCTATTTACATATCTCATATATGGTTTGGCTCTGAAGAAGAAGGCGCTACCTTAGAACTCTTCTGGATAAATGGCAACATGGGTTACATTCTTGATTTGGCCGGAGCAATATAGTGAAGATGAGTATTGTACCAAAAATTTGGTATCTGCTGCAGGCCTTACCGATTACTATTCCAACGGACTTTCTACGCCAAATGAGTTCTCTTTTCATGAAATTTATATGGGCTGGGAGGAAGCCAAGAATTAAGAAAGAGATTTTGATGATGCCTAAGAATTTTGGTGGGATGGGAGTCCCAGATATCGGAAAATACTACCGAGCTGTCCACCTGGCAAGGTTGGTGGATTGGTGTAGGCATATAGATTTTAAAAGATGGGTGGCCATGGAGCAACAAATCAGTCCGGTCCCTTTATGTAGAGCACCTTGGTGCTATACAACATTACCAATATTTCTGAAGAAACATCCTACAATCGGACCGACATTACGAATCTCCGCAAAGACATGTCAAAACCCGAAGTTTTCTTCGGGTTATTCCCCCTTGTACCCCATATTGGGGAATTATAGGTTTGTACCAGGTATGGAACCGGGAGCTTTTAAGAAGCTTAAAGAGAAGGGCCTTACCCAGGTCTCACATTTTCTACAGTTAGAAACCTGGCCGACCATTAATGCATTGACAGAAACCGAGGGAAACTTTGGATTAAGCATTTGGCAAGCATTTCAAATAAGCCATTTTTTTAGAACTTTGGGGTCCCCATCAGACTTTCAACGGCAATTAACAGCATTTGAAGTCTATTGTGAAGATAAGGAACCACTTTCTAAAGTGATTTCCAAGATGTATAGGCTGTTGACTACCCCCTCACAGGATTTTGTGTTGCCAGGGGTCAGTAAATGGGAAAGAGACCTGGGAAGGACCTTTACTGTAATTCAGCGAAAACAGATTATTTTTTTGGCATTAAACTCCTCGGTCTGTACGAGGACCCAGGAGTCCAATTTTAAACTTCTGACTCAATGGTATTACACAACGGTAAGGCTTCATAGAATGTCTATGGAGTCACTGGAGACCTGTTGGAGATGTGGGGAGGAAAGAGGAACATTATTACATATATTCTGGTCTTGTGAAAAAATGCGACATTATTGGAAGGAAGTGCAGAAAATATCTAAAAAATGTACAGAATTTCAGATACCAGATGACCCTGCGTTTTTTCTTCTACATTGCTCACAGATCCCGGTACAGAAGTATAGGAAATCAATGATTTGTCACTTAAATAATGCAGCAAAAGCTGGAGTGACCCTACGGTGGAGAGACTCCAGGCCACCCTCTATAGCAGGATGGCTTAATAGAGTACGGGAAATAGGAGCAATGGAGGACTTAGTTCTCTCAGCCCAAAATAAGCGAGAACAGTATATTAAAACTTGGACAGTATGGAATTTATATATCTATTCTGAGGAAGGAAAGAGAATGTTAGATGAGGCGAGTGAGGATGGTCTAATATGAGATGTGTACCTGCACATGAGAAAAAATAGAAATTTGTTCTCTCCATCTTTGGGTAGAGGTTGGGGTCCCTTTTTTTTTTAGGGGGGGGGGAGGCGGGAGGTAAATTTGGGCTTGTAATGAAGAGGGAAACGAGAAGAGGAGGATCCTAGATAAATTAAGAGGGTGATAAAGATGAAAGATGGGAACAAAGGTTAATCTGGGTAGATACAAGGATTCAGATATAGTAGACTTTGAGAGTGAATGAAGTTGGGGACAAATACATGTGTAGATGTATATTTGGGTAAATTGAATATGAGGCATTATGTATATAATTGTAACCATGAAAATGTCTGATTGGAATGTCCATTTGTTTTGTTTGTTTTTTGTTGTTTTTTTTTTCTGCTCCTTTTTGTTCTCTTTTTCTTGTTGGTATAAAAGGAAAATAAAGATATTAAATGAAAAAAAAAAAAAAAGACTCATTACATGCAAAGCAAGATCGTTCAAGCCGTGATTTGTCATAATTGTGATGATTATGGCTTACAGCTCATGAAAACCCCAAATCCACAATCTCAGAAAATCAGAATATTACATGCATTCAATAAAACAAGGATTGTACATGGAACAATATCGGACCTCTGAAAAGTATAAGCTTGCATATGTACTCAGTACTTGGTTTGGGCCCCTTTTGCAGCAATTATTGCCAGGGCAGCCATCAGAAATTTTGGGGCCCCTTACACAGCATTAGGCCTGGGCCCCCCTCCCCCCCCCCCAGCCTGACCACCAACATTACCCAGGGTCCAGAGTTTAAGACCCCTTTCACACTGGGGCGGTGCACTTGCAGGACGTTAGAAAAAGTCCTGTAAGCGGCATCTTTCGGGCAATGTGGGGGTGTTGTATACTCTGCTGCTCCACCGCCCGTCATTGAAATCAATTGGCACCGCTGCCAGAACACCTGCAAAGCACTTTGGCAGTGGCGCTTTTAACCCTTTCCTCAGCTAGCGAGGGCTAAAAGCGCCACTATATCAGTGGTAAAGCGCCGCTAAAACGACCCCTCGCCCCAGTGTGAACGTAGCCTAAGGCATAGTTCACTGTTACCATCAAACTGCCTATGCAGATAAGGGATGTCTGTAAATAAAAACAAACTGTGAAGCTCTGACTAAAGTTGAATAATACCTTTTGCTATACGTGTAGGCTATTTACATATCTCATATATGGTTTGGCTCTGAAGAAGAAGGCGCTACCTTAGAACTCTTCTGGATAAATGGCAACATGGGTTACATTCTTGATTTGGCCGGAGCAATATAGTGAAGATGAGTATTGTACCAAAAATTTGGTATCTGCTGCAGGCCTTACCGATTACTATTCCAACGGACTTTCTACGCCAAATGAGTTCTCTTTTCATGAAATTTATATGGGCTGGGAGGAAGCCAAGAATTAAGAAAGAGATTTTGATGATGCCTAAGAATTTTGGTGGGATGGGAGTCCCAGATATCGGAAAATACTACCGAGCTGTCCACCTGGCAAGGTTGGTGGATTGGTGTAGGCATATAGATTTTAAAAGATGGGTGGCCATGGAGCAACAAATCAGTCCGGTCCCTTTATGTAGAGCACCTTGGTGCTATACAACATTACCAATATTTCTGAAGAAACATCCTACAATCGGACCGACATTACGAATCTCCGCAAAGACATGTCAAAACCCGAAGTTTTCTTCGGGTTATTCCCCCTTGTACCCCATATTGGGGAATTATAGGTTTGTACCAGGTATGGAACCGGGAGCTTTTAAGAAGCTTAAAGAGAAGGGCCTTACCCAGGTCTCACATTTTCTACAGTTAGAAACCTGGCCGACCATTAATGCATTGACAGAAACCGAGGGAAACTTTGGATTAAGCATTTGGCAAGCATTTCAAATAAGCCATTTTTTTAGAACTTTGGGGTCCCCATCAGACTTTCAACGGCAATTAACAGCATTTGAAGTCTATTGTGAAGATAAGGAACCACTTTCTAAAGTGATTTCCAAGATGTATAGGCTGTTGACTACCCCCTCACAGGATTTTGTGTTGCCAGGGGTCAGTAAATGGGAAAGAGACCTGGGAAGGACCTTTACTGTAATTCAGCGAAAACAGATTATTTTTTTGGCATTAAACTCCTCGGTCTGTACGAGGACCCAGGAGTCCAATTTTAAACTTCTGACTCAATGGTATTACACAACGGTAAGGCTTCATAGAATGTCTATGGAGTCACTGGAGACCTGTTGGAGATGTGGGGAGGAAAGAGGAACATTATTACATATATTCTGGTCTTGTGAAAAAATGCGACATTATTGGAAGGAAGTGCAGAAAATATCTAAAAAATGTACAGAATTTCAGATACCAGATGACCCTGCGTTTTTTCTTCTACATTGCTCACAGATCCCGGTACAGAAGTATAGGAAATCAATGATTTGTCACTTAAATAATGCAGAAAAAGCTGGAGTGACCCTACGGTGGAGAGACTCCAGGCCACCCTCTATAGCAGGATGGCTTAATAGAGTACGGGAAATAGGAGCAATGGAGGACTTAGTTCTCTCAGCCCAAAATAAGCGAGAACAGTATATTAAAACTTGGACAGTATGGAATTTATATATCTATTCTGAGGAAGGAAAGAGAATGTTAGATGAGGCGAGTGAGGATGGTCTAATATGAGATGTGTACCTGCACATGAGAAAAAATAGAAATTTGTTCTCTCCATCTTTGGGTAGAGGTTGGGGTCCCTTTTTTTTTTAGGGGGGGGGGGAGGCGGGAGGTAAATTTGGGCTTGTAATGAAGAGGGAAACGAGAAGAGGAGGATCCTAGATAAATTAAGAGGGTGATAAAGATGAAAGATGGGAACAAAGGTTAATCTGGGTAGATACAAGGATTCAGATATAGTAGACTTTGAGAGTGAATGAAGTTGGGGACAAATACATGTGTAGATGTATATTTGGGTAAATTGAATATGAGGCATTATGTATATAATTGTAACCATGAAAATGTCTGATTGGAATGTCCATTTGTTTTGTTTGTTTTTTGTTGTTTTTTTTTTCTGCTCCTTTTTGTTCTCTTTTTCTTGTTGGTATAAAAGGAAAATAAAGATATTAAATGAAAAAAAAAAAAAAGACTCATTACATGCAAAGCAAGATCGTTCAAGCCGTGATTTGTCATAATTGTGATGATTATGGCTTACAGCTCATGAAAACCCCAAATCCACAATCTCAGAAAATCAGAATATTACATGCATTCAATAAAACAAGGATTGTACATGGAACAATATCGGACCTCTGAAAAGTATAAGCTTGCATATGTACTCAGTACTTGGTTTGGGCCCCTTTTGCAGCAATTATTGCCAGGGCAGCCATCAGAAATTTTGGGGCCCCTTACACAGCATTAGGCCTGGGCCCCCCTCCCCCCCCCCAGCCTGACCACCAACATTACCCAGGGTCCAGAGTTTAAGACCCCTTTCACACTGGGGCGGTGCACTTGCAGGACGTTAGAAAAAGTCCTGTAAGCGGCATCTTTCGGGCAATGTGAGGGTGTTGTATACTCTGCTGCTCCACCGCCCGTCATTGAAATCAATTGGCACCGCTGCCAGAACACCTGCCAAGCACTTTGGCAGTGGCGCTTTGCGGGCGCTTTTAACCCTTTCCTCAGCTAGCAAGGGCTAAAAGCGCCACTATATCAGTGGTAAAGCGCCGCTAAAACGACCCCTCGCCCCAGTGTGAAAGTAGCCTAAGGCATAGTTCACCGTTACCATCAAACTGCCTATGCAGATAAGGGATGTCTGTAAATAAAAACAAACTGTGAAGCTCTGACTAAAGTTGAATAATACCTTTTGCTATAGGTGTAGGCTATTTACATATCTCATATATGGTTTGGCTCTGAAGAAGAAGGCGCTACCTTTGAAATGTGCCAGTCAGTTTGGGCCCCGGCAGGGTCCCCTCGAACTCTGGAGAGCACTGTGTCTAGGACTGTTGAGCCATGGACGATTAGCTCGATGAGCTTTTATTATTTACACGTTTGTGAACAACTTCTTAGTAAACTAATACTGTGGAATAATGCACTAGGCTGGTGCGACCTCTTGTGTTTGTTCCTTGTACATAATGTACCTCATGAAGCCTGACTGGAACACTCCCAGGACGTTGCTAAGAGACGCCTAGTTGTTACTGCTCACAGGAGGGCACTCTTTCTCTGATTCAAACCCCTCACATGCACTTTTTTCCTGATGCAGTAGCTCTGAGCTCATTCCTGTGGGGGTGAACAGCAACAACTAGGTGTCTCTCAGCCATGTCCTACAAGTTTTCCAATCAGGCTGCATTAGGTACATAAATTGCCTACATCTATAGCTTGGGCACTATTTAACATTATTCAACTTTGGTCAAAGCTTGCAACAGACAATAAAATTTGTTCACATTGAGTTGGTGAAATTCTAAGTAGAATTTAGTATCCCAGTCCACCTGTTCTTACTTGTCTCCAGATATAATGTAAGTGGAAGAAGAGGCTGATATCCAACAAACTCAGAATCATTATGTACACTTTGTATTTCAGAACATTTTATTAGGAATTTCCTAATAAAATATTCTGAAATAGGAAAAAGCAGAATGTTTGTTCTATCACAAAACCCTCAGAATCAATGATCATTTTGTCTGTGATCACAGGCCCATTACACCTTCCTACCACAAGACCAGCCATGGAACCAGAATGTTTGGAGTTAAAGCAGAACTCTGGGCAAAAATGTTTTCATACCATGCAGTGGGGCTGTGCCTGCACTGCTTGGGTTAACTGATCATTTTTGTCTAGGGGTGATAAGAGTGGAGAGTGGACTTACCTAATCCACGATCCTCCCAGCGCAAGACCAGTCCCTGGCACTCCGGCCCCCCACAGTCTACCGGTCTTGTGCAGTGGAATGAACAAGCCCCTAGCGTTCATGCAGGGCTACATGGGACAGTACAGAGTGCTGCTGTGGTTCCTGCCATCTTCCGGGCCCCCCTGTTTATGGTGAATTGGGTTGCTCCGGGTGATGGCAGGATTCGGAGCGGCATAGCAACAGCTCCTGATTGGCTGATTCGGGCGGGATTGAGCTGGGCAGTGGTTTTAAAAGCCGGCAGCTTTCCCGCTTTGTGTCACAGCCTGAGGGGACGCCGCAGAAGCAGGAACCGTGCTGCTGAAGTTACCTGCCATTATGGAAGAACTGCTGCGTCGCCTCATTGCTAAAGCTGAGAGCCATGGAGGGGCGGAGTGGCTGCGGAGGTGTTTGGAGGATGAAGCTGTCCCTCCATTGGCGGTGTCTGCGGGGGTAGAGCAGGCTCAGTCTGAGCCGGAAGCTGCTCCCCCTGCTGTTCAAAAAAGAGTTCAGAAAGGTAACAGGGGAAAGAGGTTGAGAAGTGAAGATTCTCCCTCTTCTCCTGAAAAGGTGAATGTGAAGCAGACAAGGTCACGCTCCTGTAACAGAGCCAGAATTGGATCACCTCAGCCAGCAGGTGCGGGCTGTTCTAGTGAGGTGACAGTGTCTGGGCAGCTGGTCAGCGTGGACCGCAGCCATGGTGAGAGAAATGATTTAAACTTAATTAAATTAGGTAAAGTAGTTGGTTCTTTAGCCAATGTACTTGCTAAGATAAATGAATACAATATTGGTACTGTATGGAATAGCGGTGGCTCTAGCGGTATGCATATGTCTGATAATACTGTTTTTTCACAGGGTAACCCCGCAATTCCAGTAAGTGTTAACCCTTTGAATACAAGGGTCTCTATGATTGAGAAATTACCTGTGAATGACTTTAATACAGTTTTTTCTTTGCCTTCTTCTTCTTCACTGAACCCTTTACCTGTAAAATCTTTAGTGTCTGAAACATGCCTTAAAGAGGCCCTTCCTTGTGAACTGTCCCCCCTGGGTTTTCATTTGACTGTGGCTGTGAAGGAAAAAATTTGGCGGGGGGGATTTTATAGGTATACTATCATTGCTTCCTTCCTCTAAAGAATTCTTATTGAAATCTGAGAAAAGATTAGATGATAGGTCTGAAGAAGATAGGAAAAGGGCAATTCCTAGGACTTTTCAGAATTGGCTTCAAGCCTTTTGTATTTTTTCCTCAGTAATTGCGTCTCCCTGACAAGTGCTCAGGATTATTCCAACATCTAGATTTAGTGGCGGAGGCTTACCGTCATTTTGGAGGCATATCCTGGTTCAGCTATGATGAGAGCTTCAGGCAGAAGCTTTCAGTCCATCCTTCCCTCCATTGGGGGGTCAAAGATGTAGGTTTGTGGCTAAATTTGATGCTGCCACAAAGGCAGCAATACACTCAGAGGCCTCAAACTACAAATAGTTCTCAGGCTAATTTTCGTAAAGGAGTATGTTTCGCATTTAATGACTCCCAATGTAGATTCTTATCCAATTGCAGGTATAAGCACGAATGCTCATTCTGCGCGGGTGCACACTCAGCATCTCGTTGTTTCAAAAAATCAGCTTCTGCAGTCCAGTCAAGGGACACTAATGCAAAGGGCATGGACGCCAGTGAGACTGTCAGAAATGCAGTTTTGGCTAGATCAATACCCAGACCGCAAGATGGCGGTCCTTCTATATGAAGGGTTCAAATTTGTTTTTTTGGTCCCTTCCTTTTTAGGTCAAGGTTGCACCCGGTTAGAAATCTTCGTTCAGTTCTGTTAAACCCAGATATAGTGAGGGAAACATTTTTGAAGGAGCTGCATGAAGATAGAATAGCCGGTCCTTTTTCATCCCCCCCATTTTTGAATTTTCGTTTATCTCCGTTAGGCCTGGTCCCCAAAAAAGAGACAGGCTCTTTTCATTTAATCCACCATTTATCCTTTCCTCATGGTAATTCCTTGAACGACGAAATATCAGATTTGGAGTCTTCTGTGTCTTATTCATCTTTTGACGAAGCTTTAGCTTTGTTGAAACAATTTGGCAAGGCATCTCTAATGCCGCGTACACACGGCCGTTTTTCTCGTCGAGAAAAACGAAATTTTTCCCATTCGACAAGAAAAACGATAGTCTGTGGGCTTTCTGTCGTTTTTTTCGACGAGAAAAACGGCATTAAAAACGACGATAAAAATTAGAACATGTTCTAATTTTTCTCGTCGTTTTTTTCGACATGTTTTCCGCGGCAGTGTTTCCCATAGGGAAACACTGCCGCGGAGCCCACAGACGGTCGTTTTTCTCGACAAGAGAAAATACGACGTGAAAAATGACCGTGTGTGGGGAACAAGCCGCTCCCTCGTTTTTAATGACATTATTCACGGCGGTTTTTTAACCGCCATGAATAATGATCGCGTGTACGCGGCATTATGGCAAAGGCAGACATAAAATCTGCATTTCGTCTTTTACCGGTTCATCCAACAGGTTTTAACTCTCTGGGCTTTTATTTTAAAGATCACTTTTATTTTGATAAGTGTTTGCCCATGGGGTTTTCCAAGTCATGTAGTTATTTTGAGGCTTTTTCAACATTTATACAGTGGGTTTTATCACAAAATTCCCCTCAAGGTGGAGTCATCCACTATTTGGATGATTTTTTGTTTATTGGCCCACCTGGAGTTCAAGTTTGTTCTGAAATGATGGTTTGTTTTTTCAACATCTGCAGATCATTCGGGATCCCTATAGCCCATGAAAAAACAATGGGTCCGGTGACAGTGATTGAATTCCTGGGCATAACAATTGGTTTAGTTGCTATGGAATTCCGTCTTCCAATGTCAAAAATTTTGAGAATGAGAGTACTCATTGCTAATTTTTTGACTAGGAGAAAAGTGCTTTTGCGCGAGGTTCAGTCTTTACTGGGACTTTTCGCTTTTGCGTCTAGGGTAATCCCAGTGGCCAGAGTTTTTTCTCATAGATTCGCTCTGGCCACTAAAGGGTTAAAAAATCCTCTTTCACATGTTTCTATTACACGTCCTATTAAGGAGGATTTGAAGGTTTGGGACCAATTCCTGTTACATTTTAATGGTAGTATGGTATGGCAGAGTGATTTTGTGGAAGACCTAGATATCCGCTTGTTTACTGATGCATCAGGTTCGGTTGGTTTTGGCGCTTTTTTGGACGGTCATTGGTGCGCTGATAAATGGCCGGAATCCTGGAGTTCGCCAGATATTATCCATAACCTAGTCTTGCTGGAATTATTCCCGGTGGTGGTGGCTATTACTATTTGGCATAAACATTTGGAGAATAGGCGGGTAATCCTTCAAACGGATAATAAAGGTGTGTTTTTTGCTATTAATTGCCTTTTATCAAAATCCGAATTAGTTATAAAGTTACTTTGTTTTTTGGTGTTGCAATGCATGATTTTTAATATCTGGCTAAAGGCAAAACATATTCCTGGTCTTACTAATGAGATTGCCGATTCTTTATCTCGTTCGCAGTTCCAGAGGTTTCGGTTACTCGCTCCAGATGCGGATCAAGAAGGATTGTCATGCCCAGTTTCTCTCTGGGACCTGATCTGGAATTAATTGAGGTGAACATAAGGAATTCTGTTGCCCCTAAGACTTGGGAAGAATATTCTGAATCATGGTCTAGGTGGAGTAACTTCTGTACAAAAGCTGATTGTTCAGTTGGTTCGGTGGATGCATATGCTGCTCTATGCTTTGTTTCTTCCTTAATTAAGGATAATCTTAACCCGGCTACAGTGCATAAGATTTTAGCCGGTGTTTCATTTTTTCTAAAAATGTCTGGTTTGCCTGCTCTCTCTTCCTTTTTTCCAGTTAAGCAAGCAATGAAGGGTTTCAGAAGGTCTGTGCCAGCTGTTGACAATAGACGGCCCATTTCTTCTGAATTATTGCTTAAACTGATGTCCACATTGGAATTAGTGTGTTTTTCTCCATATGAGATTTCTTTGTTCAGAGAGGTTTTTGTTATAGCATTCTTTGGTGCTTTTAGAGTGGGTGAGCTTACAGCACCTAATAAGCTTTCATCATCTTTTTTAGAGTTTTCGGATATTTCTGTTAACGAAGGTTCGATTAAGATTTTTCTCCGTAGATCTAAGATGGACTAATTAGGGAAGGGTCGCTGGATAACCCTTCATAGAGCTTCTGTTCAGAGCATTTGTCCAGTTTTCAGAGTCTCGCAATATCTTTCCATTCGCCCCATTTATCCAGGTTCGTTTTTTGTTCACAATAATTTGTCTCCTCTGACAAGATTCCAGTTTTCATCTGTCCTGTCTTCTTGCCTTAAAAAACGTAATCTTTCTGGTTTTCACTTTTCCTCGCATTCCTTTAGGATAGGTGCGGCTACTGAGGCCAGTCTTCTTGGTTTTTCTAATGAAGGTCTTAAACAATTGGGGCGTTGGGATAGTAATAGATTTAAGTTGTATGTCCGCCCTGATCGTATTATTATTTGATTTTTCTAGGTCTTTCCAAGCATGTCGTTTGGATAATAGGACATTCCTTTAATTTTTGGGCCAAAAGGAGAACTTCCATCAAGAATTTCGAAACCAATCTTGGTTTGGATAAAGGACGTTTTCAGGTTTTATGGTGGGGTGTAAGAGGTTTGAGATGGGGGAATTTAAAGGAACAGTTGATTTTCTTGACAGGACAATGGCCTTCGCCGGATGTTCTTATCATTCATGCCGGGGCTAATGACCTGGGCAGGGTTAAAACTTGGGATTTGATTTGTGAAATGAAGAGAGATTTATCTTCTTTCAAGTTATTGTTTCCTTTTACGGTGATAGTTTTCTCGGAGATGATACCGAGACTCCTTTGGTCAGCGTCCAGTAATCTGCATTATTTAGATAAAATTAGGAAACGGGTAAACAGAACTATACGTAATTTAGTGATTTCACAAGGTGGTTTTGCTTACCGCCACTCAGATTTGGAAGGTTTTCTTCCTGGTTTTTATAGAGTGGATTTTGTACACCTTTCGGATGTTGGTTTAGACATTTTCATCCTGGGTCTACAAAATATGATTGAGCAGGCCACGGCGTTTGGGGGGCTTCAGCCGCTCAGTTGCTGAGCGGCTTTCAGCTGGTGGGGTTTGTCATCCAGTTCAGTTCTGGATGGACTACGTGTTATTAATAAATTAAATAATTTATTGGTTATAAATTTTAAGATTATATTTTATGTTACTGGTGATTGTTTATATTTGGGTAACCCCTTAATAAACGTTGTGGCCAATTATTAGCCAAAATAAAGCTTGGTGTGTGTTTTATTTATATAAATTAGTAATAAGTACTTTGTGCTGTCCCATGAACAAGCCCCTAGTGTTCATGCGGGGCTACATGGGACAGTACAGAGTGCTGCTGTGGTTCCTGCCATCTTCCGGGCCCCCCCCTGTTTATGGTGAATTGGGTTGCTCCGGGTGATGGCAGGATTCGGAGCGGCATAGCAACGGCTCCTGATTGGCTGATTCGGGCGGGATTGAGCTGGGCAGTGGTTTTAAAAGCCGGCAACTTTCCCGCTTTGTGTCACAGCCTGAGGGGATGCCGCAGAAGCAGGAACCGTGCTGCTCCCACCCTCCCTCCCTTATAAATAAAATGTTTTGTACTGTCATGACGTTTGTTAGTGGGGTTTGTCATCCAGTTCAGTTCTGGATGGACTACGTGTTATTAATAAATTAAATAATTTATTGGTTATAAATTTTAAGATTATATTTTATGTTACTGGTGATTGTTTATATTTGGGTAACCCCTTAATAAACGTCGTGGTCAATTATTAGCCAAAATAAAGCTTGGTGTGTGTTTTATTTATTTAAATTAGTAATAAGTACTTTGTGCTGTCCCATGAACAAGCCCCTAGCGTTCATGCGGGGCTACATGGGACAGTACAGAGTGCTGCTGTGGTTCCTGCCATCTTCCGCCCCCCCCCCCCTGTTTATGGTGAATTGGGTTGCTCCGGGTGATGGCAGGATTCGGAGCAGCATAGCAACGGCTCCTGATTGGCTGATTCGGGCGGGATTGAGCTGGGCAGTAGTTTTAAAAGCCGGCAGCTTTCCCGCTTTGTGTCACAGCCTGAGGGGATGCCGCAGAAGCAGGAACCGTGCTGCTCCCACCCTCCCTCCCTTATAAATAAAATGTTTTGTACTGTCATGACGTTTGTTAGTGGGGTTTGTCATCCAGTTCAGTTCTGGATGGACTACGTGTTATTAATAAATTAAATAATTTATTGGTTATAAATTTTAAGATGATATTTTATGTTACTGGTGATTGTTTATATTTGGGTAACCCCTTAATAAACGTCGTGGCCAATTATTAGCCAAAATAAAGCTTGGTGTGTGTTTTATTTATTTAAATTAGTAATAAGTACTTTGTGCTGTCCCATGAACAAGCCCCTAGTGTTCATGCGGGGCTACATGGGACAGTACAGAGTGCTGCTGTGGTTCCTGCCATCTTCCGGGCCCCCCCCTGTTTATGGTGAATTGGGTTGCTCCGGGTGATGGCAGGATTCGGAGCGGCATAGCAACGGCTCCTGATTGGCTGATTCGGGCGGGATTGAGCTGGGCAGTGGTTTTAAAAGCCGGCAACTTTCCCGCTTTGTGTCACAGCCTGAGGGGATGCCGCAGAAGCAGGAACCGTGCTGCTCCCACCCTCCCTCCCTTATAAATAAAATGTTTTGTACTGTCATGACGTTTGTTAGTGGGGTTTGTCATCCAGTTCAGTTCTGGATGGACTACGTGTTATTAATAAATTAAATAATTTATTGGTTATAAATTTTAAGATTATATTTTATGTTACTGGTGATTGTTTATATTTGGGTAACCCCTTAATAAACGTAGTGGCCAATTATTAGCCAAAATAAAGCTTGGTGTGTGTTTTATTTATTTAAATTAGTAATAAGTACTTTGTGCTGTCCCATGAACAAGCCCCTAGCGTTCATGCGGGGCTACATGGGACAGTACAGAGTGCTGCTGTGGTTCCTGCCATCTTCCGCCCCCCCCCCTGTTTATGGTGAATTGGGTTGCTCCGGGTGATGGCAGGATTCGGAGCAGCATAGCAACGGCTCCTGATTGGCTGATTCGGGCGGGATTGAGCTGGGCAGTAGTTTTAAAAGCCGGCAGCTTTCCCGCTTTGTGTCACAGCCTGAGGGGATGCCGCAGAAGCAGGAACCGTGCTGCTCCCACCCTCCCTCCCTTATAAATAAAATGTTTTGTACTGTCATGACGTTTGTTAGTGGGGTTTGTCATCCAGTTCAGTTCTGGATGGACTACGTGTTATTAATAAATTAAATAATTTATTGGTTATAAATTTTAAGATGATATTTTATGTTACTGGTGATTGTTTATATTTGGGTAACCCCTTAATAAACGTAGTGGCCAATTATTAGCCAAAATAAAGCTTGGTGTGTGTTTTATTTATTTAAATTAGTAATAAGTACTTTGTGCTGTCCCATGTCTGTTTCTGATGCTGTCATGCCCGTAGATCAGATATGGATATGAGGATGGCAGGAACAGTCCACCATTGGAGTGAGTATAGGCTCTCTGTTCACCCCTGGACAAAATAAGCAGTCAACCCATGCAGTGCGGGCATAGACTCACTGCATGGGACACACATTTTTTCCCCCAGAGTTTTACTTTAAAGGGAACCCCTTTCCTGGTGCAATCTTCATAATGTATTATACCCATGATAGTGTGCAGCAGCTGCAGCATTAGCTATTGTTCTGGGTGTACACAAAGAAATCTTATAAAGATTGCACCAGTAAATGCGTTCTCTTTAACTCCAAATTTTGTTTCCATGGCGGCTGGTGCTAAAAAAATTTGGGGGGGCGCAAACAAACTGAAAAATATTTTTTTTAAAAACAACATCAATGGCAGCCACTGTGCCATCAAACGCAGCCACTGTGCCAACAAACGCTGCCACTGTGCCATCAAACGCTGCCACTGTGCCAACAAACGCTGCCACTGTGCCAACAAACGCTGCCACTGTGCCAACAAACGCTGCCACTGTGCCATCAAACGCAGCCACTGTGCCATCAAATGCAGCCACTGTGCCATCAAATGCTGCGACTGTGCCCATGAAAAGCGACTGTGCCATCAATTGCAGCCACTGTGCCATCAATTGCAACCACTGTGCCATCAATTGCAGCCACTGTGCCATCAAATGCTGCCAGTGTGCCCATCAAATTGCTGCCACTGTGCCAAATACTGCCAGTGTGCCCATCAAATGCTGCCAGGCATCAATGATCAGTTTGCTCACAGGCAAACCGATCATTGATTATCCTGATTGTATACCTGGCCTCAGAGAATCTTCACTCCAAATGGGGACTGGGGAATCTTACTATTGTGGACTCCACACTGCATGGTGCCATGGATGGTCATTGGTCACCTCACTGACTTAGGGGTTTGGAGCCAGAGCTTAGGACCAGCACTGTGTGTAAGCTGCTGCCTGCTTGTAATCTGTGTCAAAGAGACAGGCACTCATCTTCACAATCACAACACTCGGGCTTACCGCTGAAGAAGATCTACAAGCCTGCTCCTCCTGTGTGTCTTTGCTGGCTCTGGACTGTGCAGGCTCTTTGTCTCCGGCCCCCCTGGATGCCGGCTGCCGATTGGTCCCCTGTCCCCCATGGGGTGGGAATCTCTGCAGCGCTGTGGGGGAAGTGAAAGGAGGATTCTCTCTCTATAGCATCAATCTATTACCTGCTGCGCCGCCGCTAGCCTGCGCGGCGGCCGGCCGCCGCGCAGGCGGTGACAAATTTATTTCATGTGCTGCTGCCAAAAAAACCCCAAACAAAACAAAAAAGTTGCTGTAGGTGGAGCGAGCCCTGGCCAGTCAGTCCCAAATGGGACTCTCGGGCCCCTTACTTGAGTACTGCCTGTACCCCCCTGATTATTGCCTCAATGCAGCGTGGCATGGAAGCTATCAGCCTGTGTCATTGTTCGGCCTCATGTCTCATCTTTCTCATCTTTCTCTTGGCAATGCCCCATAAAAAGCAGATAAGTCGCTTTGCCTGTGCGGGCCACCCGTCCGCAGTACACTGTGGGCAGGTGATCTTCAAGTGGTTAAAGCCCAATGCTAGAAAAAATCCACCCTTGCAGTGGGTCCTTCCCCACTGCAAGGGTTAAAGGCTTGCTTAGTCTAGGGCAGGGCTGCCCAACCACTGGCCTGCAGGCCACATGAGCCCTTTGATGTGGCTCACGACCTCCTGCTCTGGAATCGTGGGTCGGCAAGCTCAGATCGCAGGTTCCAGACCTGTCATCCCAGAGCATCAGTGTTCTGAATGGACCCGGCGCTAGACGAAGCATGGCTGCGGAGGGAGCAGAGCCGCATAAGCCAATGCTTCCTGTACAGCGCCAGCTCCTGTCACAAACGGATTGATACCAATTACACTCCACCTGGGACAGCAACAGCTGGCAATACCTTTAGCAATGGAGAGTCCTGAATAAAATAATATATAAAGGTCAGTCTATATTCTAAAATCAGTGTGTGTATTGTAACCTGGGGGACAGGTAGCAGGTACAAAAGCTCCCTGGGATGAGCAGGCACAGATACCAAGTCCAATGAATTAGTGACAAATAGGGATGAGCTCAGGCGTGTTCGCATTGAACACGTGCATAGCCCGCCAAGGAAGTCGGCACCGTCGGAACCGCGCTGCACTAATCACAGGCAGGGAGACATTTCCCGATCTCTGCAGCCGAGCATCGGGACAATGTCTCCCTGCCTGTGATTAGCACAGCGCTGTTCCGACGGTGCCGACTTCCTTGGCGGTCTCTGCACGTGTTCAATGCGAACATGCCTGAGCTCATCCCTAGTGACAAACAGTGCAGTGTTTATTTGTGATCTATACAAAGTCTATTTACAGGTGCTGTACAGTGTTTCAAAAAAAACAAATAGGAACAAAAACCTAGCCGTGTCTCAGCACTAACTATACAATACTTACAGATCCTAACTACCAGGCTGGGCTTTTCCGCTAACTTCTTTCAGCTCTTTTGCTAGCGGAGAGGCCCGATCTTCCTCGTCGTCTCCTCCCGCTCTCTGTTGTCCTTCTGCCGGGCTGCTCCACCATCTTCCCTTCAGCTCTTTTGCTAGTGGAGGGGCCCGGTCTTCCCGTCGCCGTCACCGTCTTCTTTCCTCTTCTCCTCTTCAGTGTTGACACGTCGCTTCCTCCTGCTGTAATGCTGGGTGTGTGGTCCGCAACGATTTATATAGGCCTCTCATGACGTCACAGTCACATGCTCCCGTTGGCCCCGGAGCATGTGACTGTGACGTCATGGGAGCATGTGGCCACCCGGAGCATGTGACTGTGACGTCATGAGAGGTGTCAGGGTCACCTGTGGCCAGGTGACAGATGCACACCATAGGGGGACAGGAGTGCACCGCGAGGTAGTGAACCCTATGGCTGGCTTCTGCGGACAGGAAACTGGGTGGTTGTGGAAAGCGGGACCAGAGGAGCACAACCGGGATCCCAACGGAAGCGAGAGCCAAGATTCCCCAGGGCGCGGAGTCTAAGACCCAGCTGGTCTTCTCCAGGGCCTCTAGTGGTGAGGATGTTACGCTGCAGGCTGGGACCAGGTCGCGGCCCCTGGAGTTTCCTAGCTCACGCCCCGTAGGATAAGGAGAAGCAGCAGCACACGATAGAGAGAACCGAATAACAAGCCGAAGGTCAGGGGCCACAAGCAGACAAGGATAACGAAGAATGAGCCGAAGGTCAAGGGTCACGAGCAGACAGGGATAGTCGGGGACAAGCCAATAACGTAACAGAGAGAGACAGACGTAGCACACGGCAGGCAGGAACTCAAACACACAATGCCTAACAAACACGTTGATCAGCAAAGCAGGCTTGCAGTGCACAGGTTAATATAGTGTTCTGTGATAGGGCCTGGGGTGGAGTCAGGCTGGGAGGAGATTATAAAGGAAGCCAGGTGAGAGGGTTCAGGCCTCTAAGATGAACACATGGGAAGGAAGGTAAGCTGACAGACAAACACTACTGCATATCCATGACAGTACCCTCCCTCTTATGGGCCCTCCCCTGCCTGGGCCCAGGCTTAAAGGGAAATCTCTGATGAAACCTCCTCAACAGATGAGGTGCAGCGACATCAGATGCAGCGATCCAAGACGCCTCCTCAGGACCAAAACCTCTCCAATGCACAAGGTACTGAAGAATGTCTCTGCAGAGCCGAGAATCCAGAACTTGTCTAACCTCGTACTTAAGATTATCCTCAGAGACCGAAAACGAGGTAGGGAGATGACAAGAAGATCTATTGAGGACCAAAGGCTCTCTAGGAATAAGCAAGGGCATGAGAGGATCAACAGGAATCTGAGGAGGGCCCCCTAGACCCTTAAAGGGGAACTGGTCATCTTGCACAGGACCATCAGACTGGGCAGATGTCAGTGGAACCCTGAAGTCAGGTTGGTTAGAAGGTGACATGTCGCCGGAGTCAAGCTGAATAGCTGAAAGACAAGCAGAATGTCCTGAACAAGAAAAAGTAGGAGGCTCACTGGGCATGGGCTGGACTGGCATAACTAGTACAGAGGCAGAGTGAATAGCTGAGTCAGGTGTAGCGACTACCTGAATCGCATCGCAAGACGTAGCGAATGCAGGACTTGTAGACAAGCTAGCCTGGCTGTGCGTCCAAGGGTGGTTAGGGACAGAGAAATGTAAATGGTTATGCAACCTGGAATGAATGACTGGCTCAGGTTCACAGGGGGCAACCTTGGGTAGGCAGGACGAGGAACAGGAGGGACCCCAAGCCAGAATCTGTCCAGTAGTCCAGTCCACATGAGGAGAATGGAGCTGTAACCATGGGAGACCCAAAATTATAGGCGTTGAGGCCTTGGGTAAGATAAGGAAGGATATCCACTCCTGGTGGAGTGTCCCTACCGACATCTTAACAGGGAGGGTCTGGAAGCGGATAGGTCCCCCTGGGAGAACAGTACCATCAATCGCCAAGACCACCAATGGCGTGGTGAAGGGCAATAGAGTAAGTCTCATGGACGATGCGATTTCCCAGTCCATGAAATTACCAGCGGCTCCGGAATCCAGATATGCTGAGACCGAATGAGAAGAAGCACCAACATGAAGGAACACAGAAAGCAGAAGACGAGAAGGGGAAGGTGATATTTCTGGGTCCAATACTCCACTTTCCAGATGAAGTGGACCCGAACGTTTTTCTGGACAAAGAGAGCAAGTGTCACGAAAATTACCTTTGCCCCCACAGTAAAGACACAGACCAAGAGTTCTGCGCCTAGCACGTTCCTCGGGGGATAGCCTGGTCCGACCCTGCTGCATGGGTTCCTCAGCTGGTAGAAGATGCTCTACGGGTCGAAGAGAAGGGAGCTCAGGCTGACTAAGAACCAAGGAGTGCTGGCGTTGCTTTTCTAAGGTCCTCTCCTGAAAGCGAATATCGATCTGGTTACACAAGGAGATAACGCCGGCCAGATCAGTGGGGATGGTTCTTCCTGCTAATTCATCCTTCACTCTATCAGACAGGCCATGCAAAAAGGTTGCGACTAAGGCCTCATTGTTCCAGCTCAACTCAGCCAACAGTATGCGGAAATGAAGGGCATACTGTCCCACAGAAGCAGACTCTTGGCGGAGACGTAAAAGGGCGCTGGCCGCTGAAGAGACACGAGCCGGTTCTTCGAAGATATTCCGAAAAAGTTTCAAGAAGCCAGACAGGCTAGAAACCACTGGATCATTCAGTTCCCACAGAGGAGCTGCCCAGGCTAAAGCTTCACCAGAGAGGAGGGAAATGATATAGGCTACCTTAGCCCAATCAGACAGGAAGTTTTGGGGCTGGAGCTCAAAATGAATCGTGCATTGGCTAAGGAACCCCCTGCAAGCCTTGGAGTCCCCAGAGAAACGGGACGGAGCTGGCAGTTGTAGTGAGTGTGTGGCTGCGACTGGTGCAATAGGTGCAGCCGCTGGTTGTATTTGAGGTTGCGGATTCAGGGTTCCCAAGGAGGCCTGAAGCTGCTCGAAGCGAGAAGCCAGATCCTGGAGGAATCGCATCACCTGAGTCTGATTCGATTCCTGGGTTTCAAGTCTGCAAACAATGCCCTGCAATGGATCATCTGCGGGGAGCGGGATGTCAGCCGGGTTCATGGCTGATCAAACTGTCAGGGTCACCTGTGGCCAGGTGACAGATGCACACCGTAGGGGGACAGGAGTGCACCGCGAGGTAGTGAACCCTATGGCTGGCTTCTGCGGACAGGAAACTGGGTGGTTGTGGAAAGCGGGACCAGAGGAGCACAACCGGGATCCCAACGGAAGCGAGAGCCAAGATTCCCCAGGGCGCAGAGTCTAAGACCCAGCTGGTCTTCTCCAGGGCCTCTAGTGGTGAGGATGTTACGCTGCAGGCTGGGACCAGGTCGCGGCCCCTGGAGTTTCCTAGCTCACGCCCCGTAGGATAAGGAGAAGCAGCAGCACACGATAGAGAGAACCGAATAACAAGCCGAAGGTCAGGGGCCACAAGCAGACAAGGATAACAAAGAACGAGCCGAAGGTCAAGGGTCACGAGCAGACAGGGATAGTCGGGGACAAGCCAATAACCTAACAGAGAGAGACAGACGTAGCACACGGCAGGCAGGAACCCAAACACACAATGCCTAACAAACACGTTGATCAGCAAAGCAGGCTTGCAGTGCACAGGTTAATATAGTGTTCTGTGATAGGGCCTGGGGTGGAGTCAGGCTGGGAGGAGATTATAAAGGAAGCCAGGTGAGAGGGTTCAGGCCTCTAAGATGAACACATGGGAAGGAAGGTAAGCTGACAGACAAACACTACTGCATATCCATGACAAGAGGCCTATATAAATCGTTGCGGACCGCACACCCAGCATTACAGCGGGAGGAAGCGATGTGTCAACATCGAAGAGGAGAAGAGGGAAGAAGACGCCGACGGCGATGGGAAGACCGGGCCCCTCCACTAGCAAAAGAGATGAAGGGAAGATAGTGGAGCAGCCCGGCAGAAGGACAACGGAGAGTGGGAGGAGATGACGAGGAAGACTGGGCCTCTCCGCTAGCAAAAGAGCTGGAAGAAGTTAGCGGAAAAGCCCGGCAGAAGGAAAAAGGCACCGGAGAGCAGAAGAAGACCCCCAAAGTCGGAAGAAGACCCCCGGAGCTGCCTAATAAATTACTTTAAAAACCTGTGTGTGCTTTTTTATTGACATTTTTTTTCCACCAGGTGAATGGGTAGGGGTATGATGTACCCCATACTCATTCACATAGGGTGGGGGGGCCGGGATCTGGGGGGCCCCTTATTAAAGGGGGCTCCCGGATTCCGATAAGCCCTCCGCCCGCAGACCCCGACAACCAAAGGCCAGGGTTGTCGGGAAGAGGCCCTTGTCCCCATCAACATGGGGGCAGGGGGCTTTGGGGTGTGGGGGCCCGCAGGTCGCCCCCCTGCCCCAAAGCACCAAACCCCCCATGTTGAGGATATGCGGCCTGGTATGGTTCAGGAGGGAGGGGGGTCGCTCTCTTGTCCCCCCCTCTTTTCCTGCGGCCTGCCAGGTTGCGTGCTTGGATAAGGGTCTGGTATGGATTTTGGGGGGAACCCACAACGTTTTTTCGGCGTAGGGGGTCCCCTTAAAATCCAGACCAGACCGAAGGGCCTGGTATGCTCTTGGAGGGGGAACCCATGCCGGTTTTTTATTTAAAATTTGGCGTAAAGTTCCCCCTCAAGATTCATATCAAACACAGTGCCTGGTATTGGCGGGGATCCAAGTCAGATCCCCGTTCATTGAAAGTCGGACGTATGTCGGCTTCAAGTCGCAGGGCAAAGTCAGATCCAAAGTAGGACGGCTGTCGTGTTGCACAAGTGTGAACCCGGCCTCAACCCCGAACAGGACTTTTCCCGGCTCTCTCTGGGACGCTTTGCTACAGTATATATATTGTGAGGGGGTTAGCTCGGCAGCGGGTGTGTGTGACCCCCGGGATGGGCTCCCCACACAAAAACAGGCCCAGCAAACGGAGGTTGTGGTTTTCAAAATCAAAAAGGTGCGGTTTATTTTCTATTTACAGTGACAAAACACAGCAAAGCAAAAGAAACATAAATAAAATAAATCCTGGTCAACTTGACCTCTGAGTAAACATACAGGTTTCCTAACTAACAACTGGGATCAGCCTAGTGCTGTCCTAGTCCCTAAGTCCCTGGTTTTAAATGTCCAAGCAAATAGCCACACAGGCTTTGTCTCACCGCACAGGGGTTCACTCTCCCTAGACAGTCCACACAGGTCTGGTTCCAGGCATGAGCTAACACCTAATGAATCTGGGAGTTCTTATAGAGGCCTAAATGAGCTGACAAGCTTCAGCTGGTCTCATCAACTCCCTGTCTGCACGACGCCCCACACTCTCCCTAGAGGTATGAGTCATCCATGAGCCCACTAGCCTCAGCTGGGCTTATACAACTCTCCACCTAGTTGTATAAGTCGGCGTAAAGCCTGAATCTGGGCGAAATATATCTACCCCCCTGGATGCAACCAGGTGACTTTACCTTCCTGCTGTCACATACCCCCCCCCCCTCTTGTTTTAACCTCGGGGTTGGAACACCAGCAATCAGGCATTCATGTACTCGAGACAAAGCATCCACATTCCCCATTTGAACGCCAGGGCGATGCTTTACTGTGAAGTTGAATTCCTGGAGGGCCAGGAACCACCTATTCACTCTTCTATTTGTTTCCCTGTTTTGAGCCATCCACTTTAACGGAGCGTGATCCGTAACCATGTCAAAGTGCCTACCTAGCAGGTAGTACCGAAGGGAATCTAGAGCCCACTTCACCGCTAAACACTCCTTTTCAACGGTGGCGTAATTTACCTCATGGGACTTCAACTTCCTGCTGAGGTAAATGACTGGGTGCTCTTCCCCGTTCCAGACCTGGGACAATACTGCTCCTAACCCCACATCTGACGCATCACTTTGTACGACAAAGTCTTTAGAGAAGTCGGGTGAGTACAACACTGGCTGGCTACATAAGGCTTGTTTCAAGAATTGGAATGCTGCCTCAGCCTCGGGGGTCCATTTAATCATGACCGACCCTTTCCCCTTCGTCAGGTTGGTTAGGGGCACAGCCTTAGAAGCAAAGTGGGGAATGAATCGCCGATAATACCCAGCGATTCCCAGAAAGGCTCGTACCTGCTTCTTGCTGTTGGGACGTGGCCAACTCTGGATGGCCTCGACTTTGTTGAGTTGGGGTTTTATTACTCCCCTCCCAATGGTGTACCCAAGATATTTGGCCTCCTCCTGCCCAATGGTACACTTCTTGGGGTTAGCCGTAAACCCCGCTTCCCGAACAGAGTCCAGGACTGCTTGCACTTTTGGCAGATGTGAGGCCCAATCTGTGCTATGGACAATTACGTCATCCAGGTAAGCCGCAGCATACTTCCGATGGGGCCTCAGCATCTGGTCCATTTTCCGCTGGAATGTGGCCGGCGCATTCTGTAACCCGAACGGCATTCTTTTATATTGGAACGCCCCGTCTGGGGTTACAAATGCGGTTTTCTCTTTGGCCGACTTGGCCAGGGGGATTTGCCAATACCCTTTTGTGAGGTCAAGAGTCGTCATGTATCGGGCTGTTCCCAGCCGGTCGATCAACTCATCTATACGTGGCATGGGGTAGGTGTCAAATTTTGTAACTTTGTTCAACTGACGAAAATCGTTACAAAATCGCCAGCTCCCATCCGGTTTAGGCACCAACACAATGGGACTAGACCAATCACTTTGGGACTCCTCTATCACCCCTAAGTTCAGCATTTTCTGTACTTCCTCCCGTATTGCCTCCCGTCGGGCCTCTGGGATCCGATAGGGTTTTAACTTCACCCTTTCACCGGGCGGGGTAATGATGTCATGCTCTACCCCAGATGTTTGTCCCGGCAGCTCAGAGAATACCTCCTTGTTGCGAAGCACAAACTCCTTAACCTCCTGTTGTTGGGGTTGTGACAAGGTGGCTGCTATTCCAACCTCAGGAATCACGCAACCAGTTTGAGCTGGTGACCAAGTGTCTGCGACTAGGGACTCTCTATCCCTCCAGGCTTTCAACAGATTAACGTGATAGATCTGTTCGGGCTTTCGCCTTCCTGGTTGTCTGACCTTGTAATTCACTTCGCTCACTTTTTCCATTATCTCATAGGGGCCTTGCCATTTGGCAAGGAATTTACTTTCAACCGTAGGGACAAGTACCAGTATCCTATCCCCCGGGGAAAAGGTACGGGTCTTGGCTCCACGGTTGTACACTCTCTGCTGTGCTAACTGCGCTTGGGCCAAATGTTCCTTCACGATGGGCATTACCTGTGCAATTCGGTCTTGCATCAGGGCGACATGCTCAATCACACTCCTGTGGGGAGAACTCTCACTTTCCCAAGTTTCCTTGGCAATATCCAACAGCCCTCTTGGGTGTCTCCCATACAGTAACTCAAAGGGGGAGAATCCCGTAGAGGATTGGGGCACCTCCCTAATAGCAAACATCAGATAAGGAAGTAGACAGTCCCAATCCTTTCCATCTCTATCCACCACTTTCTTCAACATTTGTTTTAGGGTTTTGTTGAATCTTTCAACCAGCCCATCGGTTTGGGGGTGATACACAGATGTACGTAATTGCGTCACTTTGAACAATTTACACAGCTCCTTCATAACCCGGGACATAAAGGGTGTACCTTGGTCCGTAAGCAGTTCTTTACAAATACCCACCCGGCTAAACACAAGAGATAGCTCTTTGGCTATGGTTTTGGCCGAGGTATTTCGGAGAGGGATCGCTTCTGGATAACGGGTGGCATAGTCCATTATAACTAATATGTACTGGTGCCCCCTAGCGGACTTGATTATAGGCCCTACCAAATCCATGGAGATCCTCTCAAACGGGACCTCAATGATGGGTAGAGGGACCAACAGGCTACGGAAATGTGGCATCGGGGCCGACCTCTGACACACAGGGCAGGAGGAACAATAATTTTCTATGTCCTTCATCACCCCCGGCCAATAGAATCTCTGTAATACCCTCTCTCGGGTTTTCTCTGTCCCCAGATGACCTCCAAGAATGTGCCCATGGGCCAACTCCAACACCAACTTCCTGTAAGGTTTGGGCACCACAAGCTGCTCAACGGTTTCTTCTGCCCTTTTTGCCACCCGATACAGTAGGTCCTTCTCTACGCTGAAGTATGGGTAAGTGCAGGTATTATCTGGGTTCACTAACTCGCCATTAGTGATGAGCCGAACACCCCCGGGTTCGGTTCGCACCAGAACCCGCGAACGGACCGAAAGTTCGAACGAACATTAGAACCCTATTAAATACAATGGATGCGAACGTTCGAATTCTAAAGTGCTAATTATAACAACTATTATGCATGTTATTGTCCTAAAAAGGGTTTGGGAACCCGGGTTCTGCACCAGGGGACATGTATCAATGCAAAAAGAAGTTTTAAAAACGGTCGTTTTTCGGGAGCAGTCATTTTAATGATGCATAAAGTGAAAAAAAAAAAGTCAAATATTCCTTTAAATATCGTACCTGGGGGGTGTCTAAAGTATGCCTGTGAAGTGCCACGTGTTTCCCGTGTTTAGAACTGTCCCTGCACAAAATGACACTTCTAAAGGAAAAAAAAGCCATTTAAAACTGCTTGCGGCTTTAATGTAATGTCTGGTCCCGGTAATATGGATGAAATTCTTTAAGAAAAATGGCATAGCTACCCCATGACCCCCCCCCTACCCCAGCCCATTACCAGCCCCTTTGGGTCTTGTATGGATATTAAGGGGAACCCCGCACATAAAATAAAAAAGGCCCTATATACTCTGAACAGCCCTATACAGGCGGTGCATACAAGACAGGGACTGTAGGTTTGTTCTTATGTAGAGTCTGTTTGTAATTTTGAACAGGTACATTGTTGAAGTGTAGCTCCAGACCAAAAATCTATTTTTAAACTTTTTGGAAAACATAGGTAAGGGTTATCACCCCTGTAACATTTGTTTTGCTGTCTGTGCCCCTGTTCAGAACATTTCACCTCACTTTCCGTCCCAATGACAACTCTTTTTGAAATGTGGTCTTTTTCTTGAAACAAGGATTGCTGATAAAGCATCAGTACAGAGGAGACACCTTTCTCCCATATTTATTCTTACAGGAGAGAATTTTCCTTCCTAGTGGTAGATTTCCTCTCACTTCCTGTTGTCTTCTTGCGTTTGCAAGTAGGAGTCGTTTGTAAGTTGGATGTTTGAAAGTAGGGACCTGCCGTATATACTCTGCAGAAATAGGCCCCTTAGTTGTTGGTGTTGGCACAACACTGTAAGCACTCACAGTTACTCTTGGTTGGTGCTGGAACGCCCTGCTGTCAACTATTATATCAGGAATTTTAATTACATATAATTGTTGAACAGTGGTAGTAAAAATTGGGCCTTTGATGGTGGTGCTGGTGCCACAACACTGTAAGCCCTGACAGTTACTCTTGGTGGGTGCAGCAATGGGCCCTGCTGTGAATTATTAGATCAAGAATTGTAATTACATGCCCCTGTTGAACAGGGGCTGAAAAATTGGGCCTTAGGCACTGGTGGCACAACACTGCAACCCCTCACAGATACTGTACTTGGAGCACAGCAATGAGCCCTGTTGCAAAGTATTGCTTCAAAAATTGTAATGACACGCCCCTGTTAAACAGGGGCTGAAAAATTGGGCCTTAGGCACTGGTGGCACAACACTGCAACTCCTCACAGATACTGTACTTGGAGCACAGCAATGAGCCCTGTTGCAAAGTATTGCTTCAAAAATTGTAATGACACGCCCCTGTTAAACAGGGGCTGAAAAATTGGGCCTTAGGCACTGGTGGCACAACACTGCAACTCCTCACAGATACTGTACTTGGAGCACAGCAATGAGCCCTGTTGCAAAGTATTGCTTCAAAAATTGTAATTACACGCCCCTGTTAAACAGGGGCTGAAAAATTGGGCGTTAGGCACTGGTGGCGGCACCCATAAACAAAAATGATCTTACAAGCTATCATCATCAATCGTATCATTGAGGACTCGGAGGAGGAGGATAGCCAGTCAACATAACAGCACAGGCACTCAGCATCAGCATCAGTCTTGAAGGGATGTGACATGTTAAAATCAATTAGTCTGTTATATCAGCATCAGGTGTGTGGTAGCTGGTGGTGATCCAAGACTGGTTCATCTTGATGAAAGTCAGTCGATCAACCGAGTCGGTGGACAGGCGCACCCTGTGATCCGTGACAAATCCTCCAGCAGCACTGAATGTGCGTTCCGAAAGAACGCTGGATGCAGGACAGGCCAGTAGCTCAATTGCATACTGTGCAAGCTCTGGCCAGTGATCCATCCTCAAGACCCAGTAAGCCAGAGGATTTTCGGTGGGGAAGGTGTCCAAGTCTGACCTTGCCCCTAGATATTCCTGCACCATGTTTATCAGACGCTGGCGATGGTTGCTGGAACCGATCATACTTTGGGGCTGCGGACTAAAGAATTGTCTGAACGCATCGGTCAGACGGCCACCTTCCCCACCGCTCCTTCTTTGACTGGCCGAAGCCTCAGCAACTCGTTGTCCAGGACCAGGAGTTTGCAACCTCCCAGTCTCTGGGAACGCGTTGCACAGACCTTTCTGCAAGGCCTCCCGGAGTTGTCTCATCCTCTGCTCCCTCTGCGACGGTAACATAAGGTCCGCAACCTTACCCTTGTACCGTGGATCAAGGAGAGTGGCCAGCCAGTAATGGTCCCTCTCCTTGATCCGAAGAATACGAGGATCCTTCCGCAGACTTTGCAGGATCAGGGAGGCCATGCAGCGTAGGTTTGCTGAGGCATTCGCTCCGGAGTCCTCTGGGTCACTAAGGACGACATGATCCGCAGCCACCTCCTCCCAGCCACGTACAAGTCCACTGGTTTCTTGGGACTGTAAATCATCCCTAAAAGACTGCTGCTGATGATGCTGAGTGCCAGCCTCCACCTCCATGCTGACACAATCCTCCTCCTCCTCCTCCTCTTCCTGTGCGATGGGTGGGACAGAAGGAACACTGTCTGGGTAAAGGGGGCCTTGAGAGGCAAGGAAGTCCTCCTCTTCCTGCCTCTGTTCTGCCTCAAGTGCCCTGTCCATTATTCCACGCAGCGTGTGCTCCAACAGGTGGACAAGAGGTACAGTGTCACTGATGCATGCACTGTCACTGCTCACCATCCTCGTGGCCTCCTCAAATGGTGCCAGGACAGTGCATGCATCCCTGATCATGCCCCACTGGCGTGGAGAAAAAAAACCAAGCTCCCCTGACCCTGTCCTGGTGCCGTAGTCGCACAGGTACTCATTGATGGCCCTCTGCTGCGTGTGCAGCCGCTGCAGCATGGCCAACGTTGAGTTCCACCTGGTGGGCATGTCACATATAAGGCGGTTCTTGGGCAGGTTCAACTCCTTTTGCAGCTCAGCCAGGCGAGCACTGGCATTATAAGATCTGCGGAAATGCACACAGACTTTCCTGGCCTGCCTCAGGACATCCTGTAAGCCCGGGTACCTGCCCAAGAAGCGCTGCACCACCAGGTTAAGGACGTGAGCCACACAGGGCACATGGGTCAGTTGTCCCTGTCGGAGGGCGGAGAGGAGGTTGGTGCCATTGTCGCAAACCACCATTCCTGGCTTAAGCTGGCGTGGCGTCAACCACCTCTCGGCCTGGCCCTGCAGAGCAGACAGGACCTCTGCCCCAGTGTGGCTTCTGTCCCCCAAACACACCAGCGCAAGCACGGCATGGCATCTTTTTGCCTGCGTACTTGCGTAGCCCCGTGAACGGCTACGGAGCACCGCTGGTTCATAGGACAAACCACAGGAAGAGGCCATGGAGGAAGAAGAAGAGGAGGGGGTGGAGGAGAGAGGTGTGTCACAACCAGTAGTAGCATTTTGGAGGCGTGGCGGTGGGACAACCTCCAACACTACTGCACCTTGTCCTGAATCCTTCCCAGCTGCCAAAAGAGTGACCCAATGGGCCGTGAAAGAAAGGTAACGTCCCTGTCCATGCCTGCTGGACCATGAGTCAGCGGTAATATGCACCTTACCGCTGACCGCCCTGTCCAGCGAGGCCAAGACATTGCCTTCCACATGCCGGTAGAGAGCCGGAATAGCCTTCCGTGAGAAAAAGTGGCGTTTGGGAACCTGCCACTGAGGAACCGCACATTGCACAAACTCACGGAAGGGGGCCGAGTCTACCAACTGAAAAGGCAGCAGTTGAAGCGCTAGCAATTTAGCCAAGCTAGCATTCAACCGCTGGGCATGTGGATGGCTGGGAGTGAACTTCTTTCGACGGTCCAGCAGCTGGGGCAGGGAAATTTGCCTGCTAGAATCGGACGTCGGTGTACTGCTAGCAGAGTGGCCGCAAGTACTTGGCTGTGACACACCTAATTCTACACCTTCATTCCTCTCAGTGCATGTTTCAGAGAGGACTGAAGTTATAGTGGGGTTGGAGATCCCAGCTGATGCGGTGCAAGGAGAGGTCCGCTTTGTTCTTTGGTGTGGGTCTTTGAGGTAGGCTTGCCAACGAGCTGCATGGCAGGTCAACATATGTCTGGTCAGGCATGTGGTACCCAAGCGGCTGATGTTTTGGCCACGCGATATACGCTTGAGACATATGTTGCAAACAGCAGCTGTGCGATCTGATGCACTAGCCTCAAAAAAGGCCCACACCAAAGAACTTTTTGAATGACGGGCAGAGGCAGCGCCCTGCACAGGCGGAGCTCTGCGGTGTGATTCCGTCGGTGTACTGCCCTTACGCTGGCCACCAAAGGGCATCCTGCCTCGTTGGAGATGTGCCTCCTCCTCATCCTCCTCCTCCTCCTCTCTCCTATTAGGCACCCACGTGGAGTCAGTGACCTCATCATCCCCTCCCTCCTCATCACTGGAGCCAATCTGGCAGTATGCTGCAGCTGCTGGAACATGACTGCCAGATTGGTGTCCTTCTTGAGCATCCCCTCTGTCTGCTCTCACGCTACTGCCTTCCTCTAGCTGGGTTTCATCATCAGACCCTTCGAAACGCTGGGCATCCTCCTGGAGCATGTACCCAACACTGTGCTGAAACAGTTCGGGGGACTCCTCAGGAGGAGGACATGGTGGGTCTAGGGAAGGAGTGACTGATGATTTGTCTGACATTGATACCAGGGAAGACGACGCTTTGGCAGCTGCTTTTCCAGTACCCTGAGCCTGGGTGAGAGAGGATGAGGAGGAGGAGGAGGGCTTGGTCATCCACTCTACCAAGTCTTCGGCATGATGTGGCTCAACATGTCCAGCTGCCGAAAAGAAGGACAAGCGTGTCCCATGGCCATGTGCTGATGACAATGCACCGCGTCCACGACCAGCACTGTTGCCCCCAGACACAGAGCCTGCTTGCCCTCTTTTATTGCCTCCTGACTGTCTGCCTCTCCTTGTTTGCCTTCCAGACATTCTAATAGATGGCCTGCAGGGAGATGGGAAAAAAGCAATAAGGGCTACCTTCAGGTGTCCTTCTCTGTCCCTTGAAACAAGGACTTTCACAGTGAAAGAAACTGACACTCTCCCTACCTACAGTTTTCTGTCCCTAGAAAAAATATTTTTTTTAAGCACAATATAGCACAAGGACAATTCACTCACTGTCCTTACAGGTCCCTGGAAACAAGGACTTGCAGAGTGAAAGAAAAAAAACACTCTCCCTACCTACAGTTTTCTGTCCCTAGAAAAAATGTTTTTTTTAATCACAATATAGCACAAGGACAATTCACTCACTGTCCTTACAGGTCCCTGGAAACAAGGACTTGCAGAGTGAAATAAACTGACACTCTCCCTACCTACAGTTTTCTGTCCCTAGAATAAATGTTTTTTTTAAGCACAATATAGCACAAGGACAATTCACTCACTGTCCTTACAGGTCCCTGGAAACAAGGACTTGCAGAGTGAAAGAAAAAAAACACTCTCCCTACCTACAGTTTTCTGTCCCTAGAAAAAATGTTTTTTTTAATCACAATATAGCACAAGGACAATTCACTCACTGTCCTTACAGGTCCCTGGAAACAAGGACTTGCAGAGTGAAAGAAAAAAAACACTCTCCCTACCTACAGTTTTCTGTCCCTAGAAAAAATGTTTTTTTTTATCACAATATAGCACAAGGACAATTCACTCACTGTCCTTCCAGGTCCCTGGAAACAAGGACTTGCAGAGTGAAAGAAACTGACACTGTCCCTACCTACAGTTTTCTGTCCCTAGAATAAATGTTTTTTTTAAGCACACTATAGCACAAGGACAATTCACTCACTGTCCTTACAGGTCCCTGGAAACAAGGACTTGCAGAGTGAAAGAAAAAAAACACTCTCCCTACCTACAGTTTTCTGTCCCTAGAAAAAATGTTTTTTTTTATCACAATATAGCACAAGGACAATTCACTCACTGTCCTTACAGGTCCCTGGAAACAAGGACTTGCAGAGTGAAAGAAAAAAAACACTCTCCCTATCTACAGTTTTCTGTCCCTAGAAAAAATGTTTTTTTTAATCACAATATAGCACAAGGACAATTCACTCACTGTCCTTACAGGTCCCTGGAAACAAGGACTTGCAGAGTGAAATAAACTGACACTCTCCCTACCTACAGTTTTCTGTCCCTAGAATAAATGTTTTTTTTAAGCACAATATAGCACAAGGACAATTCACTCACTGTCCTTACAGGTCCCTGGAAACAAGGACTTGCAGAGTGAAAGAAAAAAAACACTCTCCCTACCTACAGTTTTCTGTCCCTAGAAAAAATGTTTTTTTTAATCACAATATAGCACAAGGACAATTCACTCACTGTCCTTACAGGTCCCTGGAAACAAGGACTTGCAGAGTGAAAGAAAAAAAACACTCTCCCTACCTACAGTTTTCTGTCCCTAGAAAAAATGTTTTTTTTAATCACAATATAGCACAAGGACAATTCACTCACTGTCCTTCCAGGTCCCTGGAAACAAGGACTTGCAGAGTGAAAGAAACTGACACTGTCCCTACCTACAGTTTTCTGTCCCTAGAATAAATGTTTTTTTTAAGCACACTATAGCACAAGGACAATTCACTCACTGTCCTTACAGGTCCCTGGAAACAAGGACTTGCAGAGTGAAAGAAAAAAAACACTCTCCCTACCTACAGTTTTCTGTCCCTAGAAAAAATGTTTTTTTTTATCACAATATAGCACAAGGACAATTCACTCACTGTCCTTACAGGTCCCTGGAAACAAGGACTTGCAGAGTGAAAGAAAAAAAACACTCTCCCTACCTACAGTTTTCTGTCCCTAGAAAAAATGTTTTTTTTAATCACAATATAGCACAAGGACAATTCACTCACTGTCCTTACAGGTCCCTGGAAACAAGGACTTGCAGAGTGAAATAAACTGACACTCTCCCTACCTACAGTTTTCTGTCCCTAGAATAAATGTTTTTTTTAAGCACAATATAGCACAAGGACAATTCACTCACTGTCCTTACAGGTCCCTGGAAACAAGGACTTGCAGAGTGAAAGAAAAAAAACACTCTCCCTACCTACAGTTTTCTGTCCCTAGAAAAAATGTTTTTTTTAATCACAATATAGCACAAGGACAATTCACTCACTGTCCTTACAGGTCCCTGGAAACAAGGACTTGCAGAGTGAAAGAAAAAAAACACTCTCCCTACCTACAGTTTTCTGTCCCTAGAAAAAATGTTTTTTTTAATCACAATATAGCACAAGGACAATTCACTCACTGTCCTTCCAGGTCCCTGGAAACAAGGACTTGCAGAGTGAAAGAAACTGACACTGTCCCTACCTACAGTTTTCTGTCCCTAGAATAAATGTTTTTTTTAAGCACACTATAGCACAAGGACAATTCACTCACTGTCCTTACAGGTCCCTGGAAACAAGGACTTGCAGAGTGAAAGAAAAAAAACACTCTCCCTACCTACAGTTTTCTGTCCCTAGAAAAAATGTTTTTTTTTATCACAATATAGCACAAGGACAATTCACTCACTGTCCTTACAGGTCCCTGGAAACAAGGACTTGCAGAGTGAAAGAAAAAAAACACTCTCCCTACCTACAGTTTTCTGTCCCTAGAAAAAATGTTTTTTTTAATCACAATATAGCACAAGGACAATTCACTCACTGTCCTTACAGGTCCCTGGAAACAAGGACTTGCAGAGTGAAATAAACTGACACTCTCCCTACCTACAGTTTTCTGTCCCTAGAATAAATGTTTTTTTTAAGCACAATATAGCACAAGGACAATTCACTCACTGTCCTTACAGGTCCCTGGAAACAAGGACTTGCAGAGTGAAAGAAAAAAAACACTCTCCCTACCTACAGTTTTCTGTCCCTAGAAAAAATGTTTTTTTTAATCACAATATAGCACAAGGACAATTCACTCACTGTCCTTACAGGTCCCTGGAAACAAGGACTTGCAGAGTGAAATAAACTGACACTCTCCCTACCTACAGTTTTCTGTCCCTAGAATAAATGTTTTTTTTAAGCACAATATAGCACAAGGACAATTCACTCACTGTCCTTCCAGGTCCCTGGAAACAAGGACTTGCAGAGTGAAAGAAAAAAACACTCTCCCTACCTACAGTTTTCTGTCCCTAGAATAAATGTTTTTTTTAAGCACACTATAGCACAAGGACAATTCACTCACTGTCCTTACAGGTCCCTGGAAACAAGGACTTGCAGAGTGAAAGAAAAAAAACACTCTCCCTACCTACAGTTTTCTGTCCCTAGAAAAAATGTTTTTTTTAATCACAATATAGCACAAGGAGAATTCACTCACTGTCCTTCCAGGTCCCTGGAAACAAGGACTTGCAGAGTGAAAGAAAAAAAACACTCTCCCTACCTACAGTTTTCTGTCCCTAGAAAAAATGTTTTTTTTAATCACAATATAGCACAAGGACAATTCACTCACTGTCCTTACAGGTCCCTGGAAACAAGGACTTGCAGAGTGAAATAAACTGACACTCTCCCTACCTACAGTTTTCTGTCCCTAGAATAAATGTTTTTTTTAAGCACAATATAGCACAAGGACAATTCACTCACTGTCCTTACAGGTCCCTGGAAACAAGGACTTGCAGAGTGAAAGAAAAAAAACACTCTCCCTACCTACAGTTTTCTGTCCCTAGAAAAAATGTTTTTTTTAATCACAATATAGCACAAGGACAATTCACTCACTGTCCTTACAGGTCCCTGGAAACAAGGACTTGCAGAGTGAAATAAACTGACACTCTCCCTACCTACAGTTTTCTGTCCCTAGAATAAATGTTTTTTTTAAGCACAATATAGCACAAGGACAATTCACTCACTGTCCTTCCAGGTCCCTGGAAACAAGGACTTGCAGAGTGAAAGAAAAAAACACTCTCCCTACCTACAGTTTTCTGTCCCTAGAATAAATGTTTTTTTTAAGCACACTATAGTACAAGGACAATTCACTCACTGTCCTTACAGGTCCCTGGAAACAAGGACTTGCAGAGTGAAAGAAAAAAAACACTCTCCCTACCTACAGTTTTCTGTCCCTAGAAAAAATGTTTTTTTTAATCACAATATAGCACAAGGAGAATTCACTCACTGTCCTTCCAGGTCCCTGGAAACAAGGACTTGCAGAGTGAAAGAAAAAAAACACTCTCCCTACCTACAGTTTTCTGTCCCTAGAAAAAATGTTTTTTTTAATCACAATATAGCACAAGGACAATTCACTCACTGTCCTTACAGGTCCCTGGAAACAAGGACTTGCAGAGTGAAATAAACTGACACTCTCCCTACCTACAGTTTTCTGTCCCTAGAATAAATGTTTTTTTTAAGCACAATATAGCACAAGGACAATTCACTCACTGTCCTTACAGGTCCCTGGAAACAAGGACTTGCAGAGTGAAAGAAAAAAAACACTCTCCCTACCTACAGTTTTCTGTCCCTAGAAAAAATGTTTTTTTTAATCACAATATAGCACAAGGACAATTCACTCACTGTCCTTACAGGTCCCTGGAAACAAGGACTTGCAGAGTGAAATAAACTGACACTCTCCCTACCTACAGTTTTCTGTCCCTAGAATAAATGTTTTTTTTAAGCACAATATAGCACAAGGACAATTCACTCACTGTCCTTACAGGTCCCTGGAAACAAGGACTTGCAGAGTGAAAGAAAAAAAACACTCTCCCTACCTACAGTTTTCTGTCCCTAGAAAAAATGTTTTTTTTAATCACAATATAGCACAAGGACAATTCACTCACTGTCCTTACAGGTCCCTGGAAACAAGGACTTGCAGAGTGAAATAAACTGACACTCTCCCTACCTACAGTTTTCTGTCCCTAGAATAAATGTTTTTTTTAAGCACAATATAGCACAAGGACAATTCACTCACTGTCCTTCCAGGTCCCTGGAAACAAGGACTTGCAGAGTGAAAGAAAAAAAACACTCTCCCTACCTACAGTTTTCTGTCCCTAGAAAAAATGTTTTTTTTAATCACAATATAGCACAAGGACAATTCACTCACTGTCCTTCCAGGTCCCTGGAAACAAGGACTTGCAGAGTGAAATAAACTGACACTCTCCCTACCTACAGTTTTCTGTCCCTAGAATAAATGTTTTTTTTAAGCACAATATAGCACAAGGACAATTCACTCACTGTCCTTCCAGGTCCCTGGAAACAAGGACTTGCAGAGTGAAAGAAAAAAAACACTCTCCCTACCTACAGTTTTCTGTCCCTAGAAAAAATGTTTTTTTTAATCACAATATAGCACAAGGACAATTCACTCACTGTCCTTCCAGGTCCCTGGAAACAAGGACTTGCAGAGTGAAATAAACTGACACTCTCCCTACCTACAGTTTTCTGTCCCTAGAACAAATGTTTTTTTTAAGCACAATATAGCACAAGGACAATTCACTCACTGTCCTTACAGGTCCCTGGAAACAAGGACTTGCAGAGTGAAAGAAAAAAAACACTCTCCCTACCTACAGTTTTCTGTCCCTAGAAAAAATGTTTTTTTTAATCACAATATAGCACAAGGACAATTCACTCACTGTCCTTCCAGGTCCCTGGAAACAAGGACTTGCAGAGTGAAATAAACTGACACTCTCCCTACCTACAGTTTTCTGTCCCTAGAATAAATGTTTTTTTTAAGCACAATATAGCACAAGGACAATTCACTCACTGTCCTTAGAGGTCCCTGGAAACAAGGACTTGCAGAGTGAAAGAAAATAAACACTCTCCCTACCTACAGTTTTCTGTCCCTAGAAAAAATGTTTTTTTTTAAGCACAATATAGCACAAGGACAATTCACTCACTGTCCTTCCAGGTCCCTGGAAACAAGGACTTGCAGAGTGAAAGAAAAAAAACACTCTCCCTACCTACAGTTTTCTGTCCCTAGAAAAAATGTTTTTTTTAATCACAATATAGCACAAGGACAATTCACTCACTGTCCTTACAGGTCCCTGGAAACAAGGACTTGCAGAGTGAAAGAAACTGACACTCTCCCTACCTACAGTTTTCTGTCCCTAGAATAAATGTTTTTTTAAGCACAATATAGCACAAGGACAATTCACTCACTGTCCTTCCAGGTCCCTGGAAACAAGGACTTGCAGAGTGAAAGAAACTGACACTGTCCCTACCTACAGTTTTCTGTCCCTAGAATAAATGTTTTTTTTAAGCACACTATAGCACAAGCACAAAACACACTGACACTCTCCCTACCTATCCTTCTCTTTCCCTAAACTAAAGGAATCCAGGTTAAGCAAGAAAGAAATAACAGTCACTGTCCCTGCCTATGCTGCTCTATCCCTGCTCCGGAACACACTACACTAGGCCGCCGTGCTGGCGGCCTTTTATAGTGTGGGGCGTGTACTAAACACCCTCAGCAATAATTGGCCACAGGCATCCTGCCTGTGGCCAATCATTGCTCTCCTCGCTGCCGGCGCTGTGATTGGCCAAGCATGCGGGGTCACAGTGCATGCTTGGCCAATCACAGCGCCTGGATGACACTGCTATGGCGTAGTGCATTGTGGGCCGTTCGCGTCACTCGAATTTGGCGCGAACGGCCCAAATCGTTCGATCTTCGTCGAACGATCGAACAGCCGATGTTCGAGTCGAACGTATGTTCGACTCGAACACGAAGCTCATCCCTACTCGCCATCTATTTTCACTACGTTTTCCCGTGCCTTTATTAGGGCGGGGTCTTTCAACTGTTCTGTGGCAAAGTTTTCCCTGTGCACCTCAAGATCAGAAAACTCCACAGACGGTAGGTTTTCGTCTGAGGAGGTGGGCTCCTCTCCAGTTTCTTGAGTCTCCCCTGCCAATACTGATAAGGGAAATTCCGGAGAGTCCTCACCACTCTCAGGGGAGTTCTGGCTATCACATTCCTGGTACATAGGGGCACCAGTGGGGGGCTCAGGATCATCCCACAGTTCCCAGAACTTCGGAAAATCCCTTCCCACAATGGCGTCATGCGGTAACTGAGATACTAAGCCCACTGGATGAGAGAGGGTACCTTTGGGGGTCTCGAAACACACTGTAGTCACTGGATACTCTCGGGTGTCCCCATGCACACAAATAACAGCTACCTTGCTATTCCCAAAGACCTCTGTTTTAACTAACTCAGCCTTTATCAGGGTCACAAGGCTACCTGAATCCAGCAATACCACAACATTTCTACCATTAACACACATTTTGCATAAATGTTTCTCAGTTCCTCGAATGGCAGTGCATGCGACTGTCGCACACAGCGTCTGACGTCTGCCCGTCAGAAAGTCACACTGCATGGGTTCCTCCACAACCGGGCAATTGGCTGCAATATGTCCCGCTTGCCGGCAGCGGTAGCAAACGATCCTTCTTGCCGCCTCTTGAGCCGCTGATTTCCCAGGCTGTTCTCGCCAAACTTGGGGTAGAGCTCCCACCCTCTCACTCTCTCCACCCTCACCCCTTGGAATCCTCTTATCCGCCCCTGGGGATGGTCTGGTCTTAGGGTGGAAAGTCCGAGTGTCTCTGGAAGAGGCCGTCAGGTTCTCTGTAGCCAAGTATTTCTCCACACGATCCACAAGACCATCGGCCGTCTCTGGGTCTCCATGGCTTACCCACTTTTGGATGGCAGTAGGAAGAGCTCTCAAAAACCGATCCATTACAACACGTTCCACAATCTTTGGTGCGGACAAAGTCTCTGGCTGTAGCCACTTTCTGCTCAGGTGAATGAGATCATACATTTGAGACCTGGGGGGTTTTCCAAGCTGGAAAGTCCAGTTATGCACACGCTGAGCCCGGACAGCCTGGGTGACACCCAGCCTTGCCAAAATTTCAGCTTTTAGCATCACATAGTCTTTTGCTTGGTTAGGCTCTAGGTCATAGTAAGCTTTCTGCGATTCACCAGTTAACAGAGGAGCCACCAGTCCAGCCCACTGCTCCTCAGGCCACTTTTCTCTTTCAGCGGTCCTTTCAAATGTGGTCAAAAATACCTCTGGATCATCCTCTCCAGTCATTTTTGTCAATAAACGACTCACCCCAAAGGACGCGGTATTAGTGGGACGGCTTTCCTCACTGGTCTGCGGACGTTGCTGCATTACTGCTTCCATTTGTTGTAGTCTCTGCTCTTGCTTCTGTAACAGGTCTATGAAGCGGGCCTCAGATTGCTGCTGGGCTTGTTGCTGAGCTTCCAGACTCTGTTGGTGAGCTTGCTGCTGGGCTGCAAGGCTCTGTTGATGAGCTTGCTGCTGGGCTGCAAGGCTCCTTTGCAAACCTGCATTTGTCTGCTGTTGATTGGCATTTGCTAGAGCCAGCTGTTTCAGTATCTCCTCCATGCTGGCTTAAAAAAAACTGCCACTGGTTCTCCACCAACTGTGAGGGGGTTAGCTCGGCAGCGGGTGTGTGTGATCCCCGGGATGGGCTCCCCACACAAAAACAGGCCCAGCAAACGGAGGTTGTGGTTTTCAAAATCAAAAAGGTGCGGTTTATTTTCTATTTACAGTGACAAAACACAGCAAAGCAAAAGAAACATAAATAAAATAAATCCTGGTCAACTTGACCTCTGAGTAAACATACAGGTTTCCTAACTAACAACTGGGATCAGCCTAGTGCTGTCCTAGTCCCTAAGTCCCTGGTTTTAAATGTCCAAGCAAATAGCCACACAGGCTTTGTCTCACCGCACAGGGGTTCACTCTCCCTAGACAGTCCACACAGGTCTGGTTCCAGGCATGAGCTAACACCTAATGAATCTGGGAGTTCTTATAGAGGCCTAAATGAGCTGACAAGCTTCAGCTGGTCTCATCAACTCCCTGTCTGCACGACGCCCCACACTCTCCCTAGAGGTATGAGTCATCCATGAGCCCACTAGCCTCAGCTGGGCTTATACAACTCTCCACCTAGTTGTATAAGTCGGCGTAAAGCCTGAATCTGGGCGAAATATATCTACCCCCCTGGATGCAACCAGGTGACTTTACCTTCCTGCTGTCACAATATATATGGGTGTAGCGGATGGTTGCTACTAGTTACTAACATTCACCATATCACCCTGCTGCCAGACCTCCATATATCACTCTCAGAGACAATGAACAGTCATTTGCTTTGTTTTTTTTTTGTTTGTTTATATGGGGAATATAAGTTGGTTGGGGAAAGGGGACATGGAATGCCCATAGAACAGATCACTTTGCCATCATGTTTACAGAATTGGTTAAATTAACTGAGCTTTTGAAGAACTGATAGACTCTAATATTCACATTCACTTCCCCTGCATAACTCCTGCAGACTGTTGCTCCTCCTCTGCATCAACTCCCGCAGACTGTTACTCCCAGGACTCCTCTCCTCCTGCACAAACTTCACTGTGAACTATTAGCCTTTCCGCCTCATCATCTTCACTTTACACCAAGGATTACTCTGAATAGTCCTAGATGCTTGCTGACTTGCTGAACTGTTGATAGGCCAGGGGCCTGCAGTACCCCTTCTTGCGGCCGAGTAGTTTAGCAGCTTACATTGGTTGGTGGACTACTGGTCCCAGATAGCCCGACTTACAAATCCTGTGCCCGCAGGCCACATCGATTTGACAGAAAAGCCCACAGTCTCTCCTCTGGCCTTGCACCCAGCTCCCCTGGCATGCCTCCCCCAGATATCCACTGTGCCTCACTCACCGACATTCTCCTGCCCTGAGTCCATGGTGAAGAACTTAACCGGATATGCATTCCAATCACTTCTCCAGCCCCTCTGTTCCAGGACACCTCTTCCATGACCGTTCCAAGGACGAGGCTCCCTCCCAGCTCCCGGGCTCCTCCTCCCTCAAGGCGCACACCCCCCCGAGATGGGGATCGGCCTCCTGCTGTGATCTAGCACTCCATTCGTTACATCTCCCAGCCAACAACTCCCCTCCAGTGGGCTGGACCTGAGTTTAAGTAGGAGGCCTGCCCCCTGCCAATTCCAGGTTGGAATTGGTCAGGGCTCCTCACATGAGCTCTTTGTCACTCCAGTCCTCTGCCTTGCCCCTCTTCCAGAACATTCTCCCTGGAAGCAGGGGAGGCACCCAAGAACTGAAGCACAGGTGGTCACACCCACTGCTACACTAACCACTCCCTGTCCCCAGATCAAAACAATCAGGCCTAGCCTGAAGCATAAGCCTGCCTAAATTTACCTGCTTGGCAGCTACCACACAAAAATCCTCACTTCTAGCACCTACCTATGGTAGAGGGTGCTACATGGGCACATCTTTTCTGCAGTGATTACTGGGCTGCTTTCAAACTGACCTCTATGGAGCGGCAGATGTTAATGGGCTTTTGTCCGTTTATACCCGCCTACCTCCAATCCACTAAAAAAAAACAGAAGGGGATCCGTCTGGTCAGCTCAGATCGGAAGGCCCATAGAGTGGCCTGCGACCAGTTACCAAGTCACTTAAGTGACCCACACTCTTCAAAAGGTTGGGCACCCCTGGTCTAGAGGCAGAGGATTAAAGCAGAATTCCATGATAAACCTAACTAGTCTTAAAAAAGTCCTCTCTTCTTTTCTGACACCTATGCTGGCTAACCTACAGTATGTAAGACAGATGTACTGTATATACTTATCTATTTTCTGGCCGTTCTGGTCATATGATCACCCCTGTATGAGCCAGCGGCAGCTGCAGGTGAGAGGAAAGAGCACTCAGACAACAGCTGGTAAACCCTGGAGCGGTGATGTCACCCGTAGACTCAGAACCGGATTAACATGGGGCTATTGGAGCTGCAGCTCCAGGCCCCTTCCTCAAGATAGGCCCATTTGCCCAAAAAAAGATTGACTTCGAGGATTGACCAGGGGCCACAGAGACCCCACATGGGGGGTAGGTAGCTGAAGATCCACCCCACCACTGGTCAAAATATGGGGCTGCTATCATTTATGGTTCCGGAGATACAGGGCTGCTTGCGCAGCCTGTCAGAAGCTACATACAGAGCGGACAGTTTAAATACAAGCTGACACACTCTGCAGCAGAGAGGATGAGCTCACAGTGCTTATAATAATTATTTGTATATTACTAAGACTGCTTTCACACTATGCTGCCCCAAGCGTCGGCGGTAAAATATCGGTAAAACGCTGCTATTTTACCGTTGGATTTGCGGCGCATTTCGGCCGCTAGCGGGGCGATTTTAACCCCCGCTAGCGGCCGAGAAAGGGTTAAAACTGCCCGCGATGCGCCGCTACAGCGGTGTATTGCCGGCAGTACGGCGGTGCTGCCCATTGATTTCAATGGGCAGGAGTGCATTAGGAGCGGTGAGTTCACCGCTTCTAATGCACTCCAAAGTTGCTGGCAGGACTTTTTCTGACGCCCTGCCAGTGCACCCCTCCAGTGTGAAAGCCCTCGGGTGAATAGAGCAGCTGTTTAAGAGCGGATTCCAGATGCTATTTTTAACAATCCTGTACATACTGCTCACTGTCATACCCTCCACACTTCTCTCCTATACATAGTGCCCGCTGTCATACCCTACACACTCCTCTCCTGTACATAGTGCCCGCTGTCATACACTTCTCTTCTGTACATAGTGCCCACTGTCGTACTCTCCACACTCCTCTCCTGTACATACAGCTCACTGTCATACCCTCCACACTCCTCTCCTATACATAGTGCCCACTGTCATACCCTCCACACTCCTCTCCTATACATAGTGCCCACTGTCATACCCTCCAAACTTCTCTCCTATACATAATGTCCACCGTCATACCCTCCACACTCCTCTCCTGTGCATACTGCTAACTGTCATACCCTCCACGCTCCTCTCCTATACATAGTGCCCACTGGCATGCCCTCTACACTTCACTTATATGCATAGTGCCCACTGTCTTACCCTCCACACCTCTCTCCTGTACATACTGCCCACTGTCATATCCTCCCCACTCTTCTTCTGTACATACTGCTCACTGTCTTACCCGCCACACTCATCTCATGTACATACTGCTCAGTATCATACTGTCAACGCTCCTCTCCTGTACATACTGCCCACTTTCATAAACTCCTCTATTGTACATAGTGCCGGCTGTCATACCCTCCACACTCCTCTCCTGTACATACTGCTCTCTCTCATACCCTCCACATTCCTCTCCTGTACATACTGCCTATTGTCATACCCTCCACACTCCTCTCCTGTACATACTGTCCACTGTCATACCCTCTACACTCTTCTCCTGTACATACTGCTCACTGTCTTACCCTCCACACTCATCTCATGTACATACTGCTCAGTATCATACTGTCCACACTCCTCTCCTGTACATACTGCCCACATTCATAAACTCCTCTATTGTACATAGTGCCGGCTGTCATACCCTCCACACTCCTCTCCTGTGCATACTGCCCACTATCATGCCATCCACACTCCTCTCCTGTACATACTGCCCCCATCATACCATCCACACTCCTCTCCTGTACATACTGTAACCTAACCTTACCCTTCACACTCCTCTCCTGTACATACCGCCCCCATCATACCCTCCACATTCCTTTCCTGTACATACTGCCCACTTTCATACCCTCCACACTCCTCTCCAGTACATACCACCCTCTATCATACCCCCCACACTCCTCTCCTGTACATACTGCCCACTGTCATACTCTCCACACTCCTTTCCTGTACACACTGCCCACTTTCATACCCTCCACACTCCTCTCTGGTACATACCACCCTCTGTCATATCCTCCACACTCCTCTGCTGTGCATGCTGCCCACTGTCATACCCTTCAAACTCCTCTCCTGTACATAGTGCCTTCTGCCATACCCTCCACACTCCTCTCCTGTACATAGTGCCCACTTTCAGACCCTCCACATTCCTCTCCATCACATACACGTACTTCCCAGTTTTATACCGTCCATACTCCTCCCCTATGCCTCTTACCCACAACAACAGTTCTTTAAAATTATACTGAATATCCTCAATGTTACCAGCTCTAGAATGGGCACACTTTTGTTAGTTCAACTAAAGGAAATATTCTCAGTCCTCATATTTGTTCTGCCCCATTATTAGTACTCATTTCATTTTGTGATTACTACTGTGATGTATAGAGGAACATAGGGGATCTCAGCTACTCTAAATATAGCACTGGTAAAAAAAGTGCCCCTTAAAAATATTTTTAAAATGTTGGCAACTTTGCACTTAGGCACTGACCAAGGGCCACCGGGTCAGTAGGGGGCCCCATGAGAGGCTCCTGGGATCCTGTGATAATAAAGCGGTAGTAAACTTCGCTAACATTACTACGGGCCCTGAGGTAGGTTATGCCATAGTGTACAAATATGTACAGCATATTAGCACATTAGGGTACACTTAAATTGTCAGACTGAGCCCTCCAGTGCTGCGCTGTGATCAATCCGGCGGGTCCTGGGCACTTCCATCTTCACCCGGTCTTCCTTCTGGGCTCTGTGCCTTCGGTCACTTGCCTTGGCTGCGTTGATGTCATTCCCACACTTGCTCATGCGCATCCTCTCTCTCTCATCCCCCTTTCTCTCTCATCCTCCCTCCCTTACCCCTCACCCTCTCTCTCATCCTCCCTCTCTCTCTTTAATTTAATTTGTTATAACAAAAAATTGTTTGCATATTTATTTATTTATCATTTATAAAAGGCCCACCAAAATCCTCAGCACCAGGTCCATGATGTTCCTATTCTGGCCCTGAATGGACTGAAGGGACCACTTGGCTTGGGGAGAGACTGTCACTGTGACTCAGGAGAGGACATGTTATGTCGGTAATGTGTCATCATCATCTGTGCTGCTACGCACTGCTGTCACTGTGAGACTCAATTTTATGTGTGTGTGCCTGTCCATTATAATTTCTTGCCCTCCTGAGGCCGGTCCCTGAGCTACTTACTATATTAAAAAAAATATATGTATGTATTTTTATATATATGTGTGTGTTTTGCCTTATTATCTACCTTAAATCATATTGCTAACTGAATATTGTATTTGTTTGTAGCCTAAATACTGTAATTTGCACTTAAAACTGTAATTTTGTAACTTTTGGAAATGCCAGTAAAAACTTTGCTGTGCCAGTAAGTTTTGGGTGTTGTGTCAGTAAAATTCTGGTAGGTTGGCAACACTGACCGGACCCCTTTTCCAATCCGGACCACGGCCCTCCCAGACATGTGTGAACCCGCTCCATTGAGAGCCAGTCACTGTTTACCTGTCATGCGAATTGGCATATGTGAACCCAGTCTGAAAGCAGAGCTCCGCCGTAAAAAAAAAATATTAAAAGCCAGCAGCTACAAATACTGCAGCTGCTGACTTTTAATAAATGGACACTTACCTGTCCTGGAGTCCAGCGACGTCGGCAGCAGAAGACGAGCAATCGCTGCCCCCGCTGCCATCATCGGTGAGGGAATCAGGAAGTGAAGCGTTGCGGCTTCACTGCCCGGTTCCCTAATGCGCATGCGCGAGTCGCGCTGCGCCATTCTCACTGTTCCCCGCTTTGTTCTGGAAGCCGTGTGTTTCCCAAAACACAACGGGGGGGGGGGGAAGAAGTGGCGTACTGCTCGCAGGTCCCCACAGAGTCTATGCCTGGAAGTGGGTGTAAATACCTGTCTTAGACAGGTATCTGCACCCCCCTGAAAGGTGCCAATTGTGGCACCGGAGGGGGGGAGGAATCCGATGAGTGGAAGTTCCACTTTAGGGTGGAGCTCCGCTTTAAACAGAGTAACAGACTTCGAAGCAGCATGGTGTAAGGCGAATGATAGAGCCACTTCATGTCTCCTGTAGACATTTATCGCTCGCAGTACCCCAGCACAAAGGTTTTTTTTTTCCATTTTCCTGGAGCCGTGCCTTGTACGCCATGTGACCACACCCAGTTCATCATGGCGTGGCACGTGCCACTTCTCTATCGCCTTATAAACAGTTCTTCTTAGTGGACATCTCTGAAAATGGCACAGCTTGCTATGGCCACCTCTTTGCATGTATCAGTGTCACTGAAGCAGCCATTACAAGTGTTTCATTTCAGTAATGTCTAAATAAACAGACGTGTTCCTCAGGCACTGCCACACCTGCATTCCTATCTGCCTCCCATAACGTTTTCATGGGACAGTATTAACCAATGTGGCTGTATGTATATAAAGTTGTGTGCAGTGTCTGTGCCATACACATAACAGGGGGGGGGAGCAGTGTGTGGAGGCGCCAGGTGAGGTGAAGGAAGATTTCCACACACACACACACACCCTCCCCCTCCTTTATTGACTGATCGGTCCGGGCTGGGCGTAGCAGACCTGATCACACAGCTCACCCCGGAAGCTGCAGGTACTTGTCATTCCACCCAGGAGACATGAGAGAGGACAGGGCTGCTGCACTTCTTTAGCTGTGTCCGTACCTCCTGGAACATGGCTGTAACACAAGAGGTGGTGATGAACTTTCTCCTGGAGCAGGGAGGGAAGGTGAAGAATGCTGAGCTGCTGAAGAAATTTAAGCCAGTGGTGGATTCCCCTGATCCCCAGGAGAAGGCACACAACAGAGAACTCTTTAAGAGGTTTGTCAACAATATAGCAGTAGTGAGGGAAGAAGATGGGGATAAGGTGGTGGTGCTGAAGAAGAAATATACCCATTTACTGGCAGGGCTTGTCCGATCTCCAAATATACAGGAGGAAGGGGAAATCCAAAACAAGGGAGACCTGGAGGAGGAAGCACAGACTCTACCTGTAAGTGACAACACACAGGAGCCATTGATCAGCACTGACACTGAAACGTCCTCTCAGCAGGACTTCTCTGAACCACAAGATCATGGCTTGTTGGACTCCAATGCTGTGGGAACCATGCAGGAATCCGTTAATCAGGAGGATCTAAGCAGCTTCCAAAAATCAGATCCTGAAAATGAAGAACCGAGGAAGTCTGTTTTTGACATTGTGTCTCGTATGGATCATTCAGGACCGGTGCCTGTTCCTAAGTCATGGTCTGACGCACAGGCCAAAGAACTTCAGAAGCCGCACATGCTGCCTTTGCGGTACGCCCAGACTTCTTTTGATGCTCTAGAGGCAAACCAGGATGAAATCCCCATATCGGTAATTCAGGGATCTCCACCGCTGGATCCGCCACCCTCAGCCGTGCCTAGATCACCACATGTGGGGAGAAGGCACCATGATGATGTGGGTTCCAGGTCCCCCCATACAAAGAGGGCTTCCAAAACGATGAAAGCTAGTGAAGAAAACAAATATTCCGATGTGGTGCCATTAATCCAACATGAGCACGAGTGGTTGGTGTCTGCTACCAGTGGACGCTGGAACCATAAACTTCTGGGTCTTATGCTGGCTGACAGTGAATTGGCGGACAAGAGAGACTTCATTTCGGGGTTTACTGCTCTGCATTGGGCAGCCAAAAGCGGCAACACAGAGATGGTTAAACTATTATTTCACTTAAGCAGTAAAGGTGGAAATAACATTAATGTCAATGTGAGGTCCTTTGGAGGGTACACCCCATTACATATAGCTGCCATTCATGAACGTAAGGATGTTATAATCATGCTAGTCACAGATTACGGTGCAAACATTAATATACGAGATAACAATGGTAAAAAGCCCTACCATTATTTAAAGAAAGGATGTGCTGTGCCTCTACAATATATACTGAAGGATCCAGCCACCTTAGCTACGGAACATGCTATCCCTCTGAAAAGAAACTCTAAGGTTGGGACTTCCATATTGGGAACCACTAGCGCCTTTCTTGGTGTCATTTCTGATGACATTGCCTTCCATGACTTGACCAAAGGAATTAGAAAACCTTCTTCCCTAAACAAATTTTTTACAGCACCCTCAGGAACCAAGAAGAAGCTGAAGGTCAGGGACAGCTACCCATCCATATCGTCTCTTTGCGAAGAACCAGAGCAAATGGAGGTAGCTGGAAAGCGCAGACCAGTTACAGAATTGTTCACCCAATAGCTCTACTGCTATTTTGGCACTGACATAAAAAAATCTGTTGTGCACTTTTTTTTTACCTTGAAAGTGGACATCTAGGGGTTGGTTTACTAAAGGCAAATAGACTGTTCACTTTGCAAGGGAATTTGCCCCAGAGCTAAGTAAATGAGGTGAAGCACTGCTGACTTCTATCATCCAACTGTGTGCAAGCAAAAGGTATTCTTTGCAAAGGGAAACTTTATCACAATCACTGAGCTATACAGCAACTTCCCTTATAAAGTAAATAGCTTATTTGCCTTTAGTAATTTAACCCCATATTGTCAGACAATGGTACGTCTGTAAAACTGGGAATTCCTCCTGCTGAGCCATTGTGTTCTCCTGGGGGGGCACCACGATTATTGCTAGCAGCTAGTGATAATCGCATGTAAAATCCAGCAGGCTGGTTGTAACCAAGTTGATCAATCAACTTGGGTACATTCAACCTGCCCATACATGGTTTGAATCTTGGCCGATTCCTGCTTAAATTAAAAACAATCTATGGCCAATTTAAAGCAGTGGTTGTCAACTTTTATTATAAAGAGGGCCTCAGGTGTGGCCCTTTGCATTGCCAAAGGGCCACATGTATGTTTGATGCTACAGAAAGCTGTCAGAGACTGAAGACAAGCATTAGGAGATGGTTAAAGACTATGGGGTTGATTTACTAAAACTGGAGAGTGCAAAATCTGGTGCAGGTGTGTATTATAGCCAATCAGCTTCTAACTTCAGCTTGTTCAATTAGGCCCCTTTCACACGGGATGGATCCGCCCCGTGAACCTCCGCTTGCTCAGCGGGGATCGCTCCGTTGATCCCCCCTGAGCTGGCGGATGACAGGGCGGTCCCCGCACACTGTGCAGGGACCGTCCTGTCAGATCTCCGCTCTCCCCTATGGGGGATCGGATGAACACGGACCGTCTGTCCGTGTTCATCCGATCCGCTCCGCAGACGGATAGAAAAATAGGAATTTTTCTATCCAGAAAAACGGAGCATTGCGGACACGGAGGAGATCGGGTGTCAGCGGATGTTTAATCCGCTGACACCCGCGATCTCATAGGGACCAATGTATGTCCCTTTTTTCATCCGTAAACGGATGGATGAAAAAGCGGACATACGGTCCGTACGTGTGAAAGGGGCCTTACGCTTTGAGAAAAAAAAATGGAAGCTGATTGGTTTCTCTGCATAGCTGCACCAGGTTTTGCAATCTCAATTTTTAGCAAATCAACCCCAATGGCTTGCTACAGAATATAGTCAGAAGCTGTAAACATGTTATGGGAGTTGTTGGAGACCGGGGAGATTCTTCAGGAGAAATAGACTAATGCTGCATACACACGGTCGGAATGTCCGATGGAAAAAGTCAAACGGGATTTTTTCATCAGATATTCCGACCGTGTGTATGCCCCATTGGACTTTTTCCCTCGGAAATTCCATTAGTCTGTATGCAATTCCGACGGACTTAAAAACCACGCATGCTCGGAATCCGACGCATGCTCGGAATCATTTAACTTAATTTTTCTCGGCTCGTCGTAGTGTTGTACGTCACTGCGTTCTTGACGGGCGGAATTTGGTGTGACCGTGTGTATGCAAGACAGATTGAGCGGAATTCCGTCGAAAAAACCCATCAGTTTATTCCGACGGGAAAACCGGTCGTGTGAACGCGGCATTAGAGCACTTTACATGAGATGACTAGAAAGCACTGCTATTGCTGGGCAGAGGGGAAAAACAGACTGCTGTCCAGGGGCCTCAAGGGCCGCACAGCAAGTGCCAAGGGGCACCAGGGGTAGACTCTAAAGCATATAGTCCAGATTTTTTTTTTTCTTGAACTGGAACACTTACAGCTGGACCTTCATATTCTTTACAAATGTTTTTATGCCTTATTACTTAAAAAAGGTAAAGCTGATCGATATTCATCCAGTTCAGCAGCAACCGGACAGATTTCTATCAGTGTATGGCTGTCCCTGCTTGACAGACGTCAATCATTTGTTCGATTTCTGTTGAAGGGACATGCTGGAAAAAGTTTGTCAATTGGCGACTGCAGCCACTGATCAGTGTATTCTGACAGTGCTGAGTCCATTGTCAGGATACAATGTCCCAGTGGGGGGTATTCTTTCATTTAGCTCACTTGTGTGGATGGAGGAATCACTTTTTATTTATTTTTTCGATCAGCCCGCTCTATGGGCGCCTTTCTACGTAGATATTTTCCCTACAGTAACCAGATTCAGACCCGCAAACACAGAATCAAGTTTTCACCTGGTTGCTGCAGGGCCTGCATACAGTTCCTCTGTTTGCATTGCCTTTGATGAGGCTACATGTAATGTGTTTATTTAATAAGGCAAGGAGCAAAGTCAAACAGCCTTAGCAGTCATTCCCCAATAACATTTATTGTTATGACTACTGTAAATTCATCTGATTGTCTAATATTGATATCTGTAATTTGTGCACCGTCACTGCTCGTTGCCCTGTCCTGTTAAATAAGCCTAATATAGTGCTCCATAGACAATGTATGACAAGAGTTATTATGAACATAAGCTCATCCAATTTTCTAATCATGCATCAGTACATAGGCACACAGTTTGTGTGGCTGACCAATTCTTGTAATATATTTGCTCATTGTGGATTTTTTTTTTTTAAATGGTTTTTGGGTGTCATTTTCAATGGGGCTATACATGTATTGGAATGTTGCATTTCTGGAACTGCAATTTTCTGTGATTTACAGAGTATCATTATGCGAAAACTATTTAAAGGGCAAGTGGCTGCAGAAAGTAACGTGCTGTTTATAAATGTAGCCTTATACTGAAATAGTAATATGTTAAAAGCAGAATGTGTTTCTCGTCTTTACTTTCTAATTTTTGTGTTGATTTCTGTTCTGTACCAGAGTATGAATGTACAATATATATTTTAATCTGATAATATGAATCCAATACAGACCTCTTGAGATGCATGGATATCTCTATTGGTTAGGGAGGCTTTCCGTCATACCGACTGACCAGCAGCAAGGACTTGGAGTCAGAAGGGGTATAGGGCTAAGCAGTGCTGTTATGGAATGAACACTTCTGTCCTAAAGCCTAGTACAGACAATCAGAAAATCGTACGACAAATGCAGCTTTCAAAGCAATCGTACGATAATCTGATCGATGGTACACAGCTTTCGAGAGCCGATCAGGACAGGTCGTGCGATTATTACTCGATTGGGACAAGCACGGAATTTTTTTTTCTTGTACGATGCCAGATTGTGTGATTTTCATTTAGGCTGCGTTCACACTAGTGCGAATTGGATGCGGGTTCACCGCATCCAATTTACAATAGCAGGAGATTGTGACCAGCTCTCTATGGATTTGCACATTGGTCCGTTTCAGGTCCGAAATCAGCCCAAAATTCGGGCTGAAATCGGACCTGAAACGGTGAACGAGGACGCACTGGAGCCGCTGCGTGCGCGTATGTGAACCTAGCTTTAATTGGCACAGTTTTGGTCTGAAAATACAAATACAATATATCACTTCCGAATTTTTGTTCTGTCATACAAGAATTTTCGTAACTTTAGTAACCTTTTCATTTTAAATATGGAGACTGGCATGCAAAAAAAAAAGACGATCGTTCGATAATCTTATCGTGTGTTCCAGGCTTAAAAGACAAGTCCAACCAAAACTCGTTTGGCTGTACTCCTTCTATGGATCACATGAGTGCAGTTGGTTTTGCACTCTTGTGACCCGTTTTCAGCAGAGAGCGGGCTGAAGTCCGCTCTCTGCTGACTTCACAAAAGTCACCTCCTCACAACAATAAAGTCTGGATCCACCATGTGCCTGGACTGACACCCGGCTTAGGCTCTTAGCGGGCCGCTGAGAGCCTGAGCCTGCCGCCCCCTCCACAGCCCAGCGCTCCAATGAGCGAGGAGGGAGCAGAGCAGAGAGCTGTGACTGACAGTCTACAGCTCTCTGCATGGGGAGCTCTGAAAACTGAGTGTTCAATCGCTCAAGTTCTCACTGCAGAGGAGCCGGGGGACAGATGCAGCAACGTACCAATGCTGCATACACCAAGGTAAGTATGATTCCTAAAAAAAAAAAAAAACTTTACTTCTTTTACCCACTTCAGCCCCGGACCATTAGGCTGCCCAAAGACCAGAGCACTTTTTGCAATTTGGCACTGTGTCGTTTTAACTGACAATTGCGCGGTCGTGTGATATGGCTCCCAAACAAAATTGACGTCTTTTTGTTCCTACGAATGGAGCTTTCTTTTGGTGGTATTTGCTCACCTCTGTGTTTTTTTTTATTTTTTGCGCTATAAACAAAAATAGAGCGACAATTTTGAAAAAAATGCAATATTTTTTGCTATAATAAATATCCCCAAAAAATATATAAAAATTATTTTTTCCTCAGTTTAAGCCGATACGTATTCTTCTTCTACATATTTTTGGTAAAAGAAAATCGCAATAAGCGTTTGGTTTGCACAAAAGTTATAGCGTCTACAAGATGGGGGATAGTTTTATGGCATTTTTATTAATATTTTTTTTTTTTTTTTTTACTAGTAATGGCGATGAGTGATTTTTATTGTGACTGCGACATTATAGCGGACACATCGGACACTTTTGGCGTTATTTTGGGACCATTCACATTTATACAGCGATCAGTGCTATAAAAATGCACTGATTACTGTGTAAATGTGACTGGCAGTGAAGGGGTTAATCACTAGGGGCCTAGGAATGGGTTAAGTGTGTCCTAGGGAGTGATTCTAACTGTTAGGGGGCGTGGCTATGAGTGACACATCATTGATCGCTGCTCCCGACGAGAGGGAGCAGACGATCAGTGTCCTGTCACTAGGCAGAACGGAGGGATGCTTCTTTACACAGGCATCCCCCGTTCTGCAGCTCCGTGACACACTGTCACGGAACACCAGCGGACATCAAGTCCGTGGGTCCCATTATGGAGCTCGCGGCAGAGGCAAATTTAAACTGATGTATATTTATGTAGATTTGCCTGTCCGTCCCATTCTGCTGATTATAAATATGCGTGAGCCGGTCCTTAAGTGGTTAAGGTTACAAGCAACCCTCACTCACTGTACTATGTCTGTGATAGAACAGAATTGTCGCTGTGTGACAGGAAGTGTGTTTGGACTACAGAACATATCTTTATAACATTGGCGGTAGGTGTTCTGCCATCCAAAGATGTGAACTGGGCAGGGTTGTTTTATTGAGAACACGTCGAGAGCCCAGGAAGTTAGGAGCTTAATGGATTTCTGGCAGGATCAACAGGTATATTTCTGTACTTGCTTACAATAGATAAAACATGGGGTTAGTGTGTATGTATTTTTTTTATCCTTGCATACACTTTAAGTTATCTCAGGGTGAAATGAAGATATCACAAACGATATACAGGCACATCTTGGTTCCTACATTAAAGGGACTTAACTCAAAACTATATTTTTTTTAAAAAAAGAATGTCAGTTTCCTGTTGATGTCATTTGTCCCTAAATTCCCCTAATTTCCCATGCTAGTAAAAGCACGGTATTGTTGCAAACTAAACTTCATGTTTTCCTCCTCCTGGCTGCATTCCTCTGATTCTACAGGGAACTGGTAATGGTGTAAGGCTGGCCATACATTATACAATTTTCCTTTTAGATTTACCAAAACCATATAATATGAGGTTAAACCTAAACACTTTGCATGCAATCAGGCAGGTCCTTGCACTACCGTACATAGCTGAAGGTAAATCTAAACAAAATTGACTACGAAAATTGTGTACAATATACAGTATGAGGTATAAATGCAAATTTATTCTAGGGAGAAAGGTGTCAGCAGAAATACCTACTCTTTCCTTTTTTTTTCACTGTCCACCACTATTCACCGCTTCTAATATGTAGCTGGGGCCTTGGAATCCTTTAAAGGGTAAGTTCACCTTTACAGAAAATCATCTGTAAGGTGAACTTTCACTGGACTCCCCCCCCCCCCCCCCCCCGGTCCTGCTGTACCTGAAGCCAGCGATCACCCGTTAGGAGACATCGGGTCGTCGCTTCACTGGCCTGGGGATTTGAAAATCCCCCCCCCCCAGCTTAATCTCCTAAACATACCTCGTAAAGGTATGTATAGGTGGCATTCTAATTGATCAGTGCTGTCACATGGATGGCGCCGGCCAATCAAAGCCCATCTCGTCAGCGCTGGAGAAGTGAGAAAGCCACAGGGTTTTCGCAAATCCCCCCCGGACAGGTGAAGCGGCGACCCGATGACTACTAGTGGGTTATCGCCGGCTTCAGGTACAGCAAGACCAAGGGGGGGTGGGGAGGGGGTCCAGTGTAAGTTCACCTTACAGATTTTCTGTAAAGGTGAACTTTGAGCATTTAGCCCATGTATGGGATGGGGGTCACAATATATTATCCACTTAACCACGTCCTAACCAAATGATGGCTCGATAACTCTGGGAAGGGCGTACATTGCCGTCCTCCCAGAATCGCGCCCCCGGCAGTATCCATGAATGCCAGGCATCACGGATCATGGTAAATAGCTGCTGACAGCAACCGTTTACCACATGATCGCTCCGTCAAATGACGGAGCGATCACTTGTAAACAAACCGGCGTCACGTCCGGTTCCTCTCTCCTCTCCCTGTACTGATCGGCACAGTGTGAGCGGAGAGGGGAGAGATCAGGTGCAGCAGCGATGTGGGCTGGCTCTGTAGTGCCCACAGTGCTGATCTGTGCCCATTGCAGCCTCATCCATCCATGCTCAGGCATCCCTCTGTCATACTTATCCAGCCAACCATACTCGGCAATACTCATCCATCCATACTCAGCAATACTCATCCATCCATGCTCAGCCATCCATCCATCCATGCTCATCTAGCCATCCATTGTCGGCAATACTCATACCCAGCCATACTCAGTTGTACTCAGCCGTACCCAGTCATCCCATCCATACTCAGGCATCCACATTTATGGCTCAACCATGCTAAGCCATCCCCATCCACGGCTCATCCGTGCCACATCAGTTCTCATCCATGCCACTACAGTGCCTCACAAAATGTATGCCCCTAGAACACCTGATGATGCTCCCTGCATGTTGGGCCTCTCTGTGTGGCCAGGCTGTAGAAAAGTCTCCCACATGTGGTATCGCCGTACTCAGGAGGCGTAGGAGAATCTATTTTGGGGTGTAATTTTTGCTATGTACATGCTATGTGTTACAAAAAATTGTATAAATGGACAACTTTGTGTAAAATAAAAAAAAATGCGTTTTCATTTTCTTTCCACATTTTCCAAAAACTTGTAGAAAAAAATTACATCAAAAGACACATTATGCCTCATAGATTATACGTTGGGGTGTTTTTCTTTCCAAAATGGGGTCATTTTTGGGGTGTTTTTATTGTCCTGGTGCTCCAGGGTCTTCAAATGTGTAAGAGGTAGTCAAGAAATTAGATGTGTAATTTATGCTCCTAGAACGCCTGAAGGTGCTACTTCAATGTTGGGCCTCTGTATGTGGCCCCGCTGTGTAAAAGTCTCACACATGTGGTATCGCCATACTCGGGAGTAATAGCAGAATGTGTTTTGGGGTGTAATTTGTGGTATGCATATGCTGTGTGTGTGAGAAACAACCCGCTAATTTGACAATTTTGTTAACCACTTCCCTACCCAGCCATAGTCAAATGACGTCCACAGATGGGATCTCCCATCCTGGGTGGACGTCATATGACGCCCTGGCTTTGTAGGGGGATATCTGAATGATGCCTGCAGTTAGAGGCATCATTCAGATATCCTTTTGAAGTGCCGGCGATTCTGTGCACCATAAGAACAATCATAGCGGCGGTTCCGCCGCTTGATCGTTCTTATAGGCGGCGGGAGGGGACATCCCGCCGCCATCCGGTCCTTCTCCGGGCTCTCCCGTGCGATCGGGGACCCGGAGAGAATCTTCCGGCGCCGTTGGTGGGTCACGTGACGAGCATAGAGATGACTGGTGACCAGATGGTCACCAGTCATCTCTATGATCGTCGGAGGCCTGGGCGCGATGTGATGACGTCACGCCCGGGTCCTCAAATGTAAACAAAGCCGCCATTGCGGCTAGTAAGTATGAGATCAGTGAAAAAAAATTCACTGATCTCATGCTTTCCAGCCTGGAGGAGAGATGTGGGGTCTTATTGACCCCACATCTCTCCATAAAGAGGACCTGTCACACACATTCCTATTACAAGGGATGTTTACATTCCTTGTAAGAGGAATAAAAGTGATCAAAAAAAAAATAAAGTAAAATAATTGTAAAAAAATAAATAAATAAGTAAAAAAAAAATAATTAATAAAAAAAAAAATTCAAGCGCCCTTGTCCCCGGTAGCTCGCGATCAGAAGCGAATGCACACGTAAGTTCAAACCACACATGTGAGGTATCCCCGCGTGCGTTAGAGCGCGTGCAACAATTCTAGCACTAGACCTCCTCTGTAATTCTAACCTGGTAACCTGTAAAAAAAATTAATGCGTCGCCTATGGAGATTTTTAAGTACCGAAGTTTGGTGCCATTTTATGAGTGTGCGCAATTTTAAAGCGTGACATGTTAGGTATCTATTTACTCGGCGTAACATCATCTTTCATATTTTCCCCAAAAATTGGGCTAACTTTACTGTTTTTTTGTTATTTTTTAATTCATGAAACCATTTTTTTTTTTTTTTTTTTTTTAAAAAGGCGTTTGAAAAATTATTGCACAAATATCGTGCAAGAAAAAAAGTTGCAATGACCGTCATTTTATTCCCTAGGGTGTCTGCTAAAAAAACATATATAATGTTTCGAGGTTCTGAGTAATTTTCTAGCAAAAGAATGATGATTTGTACATGTAGGAGAGAAGTGCTAGAACAGGCCCGGTATGGAAGTGGTACAAAAAGCCCACAAAAAGTGGTTAAAAAAAAAATCTTGATTTTTTGCAAAGAATTGTGGGAAAAAATTACAACTTCAAAAAACTCACCATGCCTCTTACTAAATACCTTGGAATCGCTACTTTCCAAAAGGGGTCATTTGGGGGGTATTTGTACTTTCCTGGCTTGTTAGGGTCTCCAGAAATGATAGACCGTCAGTACATCAGGTGTGATCAATTTTCAGAGATTGGCACCATAGCTTGTGGACTCTATAACTTTCACAAAGACCAAATAATATCCACCAATTTGGGTTATCTTTACCAAAGATATGGAGCAGCATACATTTTGGCCAAAATTTATGAAGAAAAATTACTAATTAGCAAAATGTTATAATGGAAACAAACTTTTTTTTATTTATTTTTTTTTAAGAATTTTCAGTTTTTTTTTTTTTTTTTTTTTTTTTTTTTTTTCTTTTATAGCGCCCAAAAAAAACAGCGGTGATTAAATACCACCAAAAGAAAGCTCTATAATTTTCATTCAAAATGTGAGCGCGCTGAAAATTGGTCTGGTTAGGAAGGGGGTTTAAGTGCCCAGTGGGTAAGTGGTTAAATGTGTGTAGAAAAAAAAAATATATATATAAAAAAATTATTTTTGCTTTCTGAAGTTCATCTTTAAATGTCTTGTTTTCACTTGAATTTGGTGAATATTACACTACACGAAAGATGCAATTTTTGTTTTGCACATATGTAGTCCATATACAGATTAGAAATTCAGATGTATTTGCCTGCATACTTTTGGGGGGTTACTGATTTAACAAGTATGAAAGCCATAGACAGCCAGACAACTAGCATTTCATCTTGTGACAGATGCCCTATTTTAAGTGGCTTTATCCTGCATAAAAATAAAAATCGGTTTAAGATCTATTCAGATGACCCACTCTTTCCTTTCCAGAGCTCTACCACTAAATCCCCAATAACCTGTGCAATGCCATGCAGCATACTTGCCATTGGAACACAAACAGAAACTTCAGACATCAGAATTGATTAAAGACTTATTCTAATACACAGTATCTCACAAAAGTAAATATTTTACTCACATTTTTGTAAATATTTTATTATATCTTTTCATGTGACAACACTGAAGAAATTACACTTCTCTACAATGTAAAGTAGTGAGTGTTCAGCTTGTATAACAGTGTAAATTTGCTGTCCCCTTAAAATAACTCAATACACAGCCATTAAAGTGGAGCTCCACCCTAAATAGCAACTTTTGCTATTTGGAACCCTCCCCCCCCCTCCGGTGTCACAATTGACACCTTTCAGGGGGGAGGGGGGGTGAAGATACCTGTCTAAGACAGGTATTTTCACCCACATCCGGGAGTCCTCTCTCCGGGAATCTGCGGGAGTGACGTCACTTCCCGCAGACTTCCCTTGGTGTTCTGGGAGACACTCGGCTCCCAGAACACAGGAGCACCAATCAGAATGGCGCAGCGCGACTCGCGCATGCGCCGTAGGGAACCGGGCATGAAGCCGCAGGGCTTCACTTCCTGGTTCCCTCAGCGAGGATGGCGGAGGGAGCAGCAGAGCGACGAGCGATCGCTCGTCCTCTGCTGCGGACGTCGCTGGACTCCAGGACAGGTAAGTGTCCAAATATTAAAAGCCAGCAGCTGCTGTAGCTGTAGCTGCTGGCTTTTAATATTTTTTTTCCGTCGGAGCTCCGCTTTAATAACTAAACCGCTGGCAACAAAAGTGAGTACACCCCTAAGTGAAAATGTCCAAATTGGGCCCAAAGTGTCAATATTTTGTGTGGTCACCATTATTTTCCAGCACTGTCTTAACCCTCTTGGGCATGGAGGTCACCAGAGCTTCACAGGTTGCCACTGGAGTCCTCTTCCACTCCTTCATGATGACATCACAGAGCTGGTGGATGTTAGAGACCTTGCACTCCTCCACCTTCCGTTTTGAGGATGCCCCACAGATGCTTAATAGGGTTTAGGTCTGGAGACCTGCTTGGCCAGTCCGTCACCTTTACCCTCAGCTTCTTTAGCAAGGCAGTGGTCATCTTGGAGGTGTGTTTGGGAACGTTATCATGTTAGAATATTGCCGTGCAGTCCAGTCTCCGAAGGGACTGGACTGTAGGCAGGACACACTTGTCTTTGTACTCCTCACTCCACACACGCTTGACACCATCTGAATCAAATACGTTTATCTTGGTCTCATCCAGTAATCCATGTCCTTAGTCTGCTTGTCTTGAGCAAACTGTTTATGGGCTTTCTTGTGCATCATCTTTAGAAGAAGCTTCCTTCTGGGACAACAGCCATGCAGACCAATTTGATGCAGTGTGTGGCATATGGTCTAAGCACCAACAGGCTGAGCCCCCCCCCCCCCCACCCCTTAAACCTCTGCAGCAATGCTGGCAGCACTCATATGTCTATTTCTCAAAGACAACCTCTGGATATGACGCTGAGCACGTTCACTCAACTTCTTTGGTTGATCATGGTAAAGCCTGTTCTGAGTGAAACCTGTCCTGATAAACCACTGTATGGTCTTGGCCACCATGCTGCAGCTCAGTTTCAGTGTCTCGGCAATCTTCTTTTAGCCTAGGCCATCTTTATGTAGAGCAACAATTATTTTTTTCAGATCCTCAGAGAGTTCTTTGCCATGAGGTGCCATGTTTAACTTCCAGTGACCAGTATGAGAGAGTGAGAGCGATAACACCAAATTTAACACACCTGCTCCCCATTCATACCTGAGACCTTGTAACACATGACACCGGGGAGGGAAAATGGCTAATTGGGCCCAATTTGCACATTTTCACTTAATGGCTGTGTGTTGAGTTATTTTGATGGGACAGAAATTTACACTGTTATACAAGCTGTACACTCACTACTTTACATTGTAGCAAAGTGTAATTTCTTCATTGTTGTTACACGAAAAGATATAATAAAATATTTACAAAAATGTGAGGGTGTACTCACTTTTGTGAGATACTGTAGGTTGTGCATGCAAGCCAACAAATGACACCATGAAACTACATGATCAATACCCATCCTATGCAGGTGAAAAACACAAAGGGTAGGAAGGTTTAAAATACCTTTTAATCCTTGTCTATGTAGCTATATTCAGAGAGCATCTCAAATGTGGCGTGGGTGGGCCTTTATGTGGTGTTAAACCCAAAAATGTGATCTATTGCAGCTTACCAGTTTCTAGATGTGTTTTGGCTGTGTTTGGATTTCTTTTTCTTTCTTTTTTTTTCCCTTTCTTTTCACCTGCTGATCCTACCAGTAAGTCTGTTATTTTTCAACTTCCTTTAACAGGCCAAGTTTTCCAGCAAAAGTGGCAGTTAGAGGGTTGAGACAAACCATTTAACGCTAACAGGGGTAATTACTAGTCAGCTATTGTTCATTTATAACAAACCTTTATTCCAAAAAGAAAAGAAAAAACTGTTTCCTGACAGACTCCATGGCAGACTACGTGTGGGTTAACCCCGCCTCCTCTCCACAGCTATAGGACCCCTTACCCATAAATTTGAGCTCACCTCCACAGACAGGTGTTCCTTTTTTATCCTCCTCACATGGACCTTCATCATGCAATTCAGGTGCAGTCCAGGATGTCTGTCGGATCAGGTACGAGTTGTGCGGTGCACCCAGGGCCCAGCTATGAGCGGGTGAGTGGTTTTGGGCTGATGGATACCCCTATGGTGGAAGGGATGTGGCCCCAGCGTACCATGACGGACGGTGGATCTCAGCTGGCAAGGTCTGAAGACTTTTTCTATTTCCATGGCAGATAGTTTTTGTTTGTTTGTTTGTTTGTTTGTTTGTATGTCTTTCTCTGCTGTTTTTTCTCTGTCATACAGCGCCGCTAAGCTTAGTATATGTGTGGAACGCTTTTGCGTTCCAGGATGCCATTCCCTTCCTGATCCCAGCCTGTTGATCGTCTGTGCATGCGCAGAGCCACGGTGAAACCGAGGCTTGGTTTTTGCGCATGCGCAGTATGGCGGAGGGGTCAGGGGCCGCGCAGGCGCAGTAGGTTCGGTCCCTCCGATGCATGCGCACAGCGGGACCGGCCATGACGTCATTCCGGCGGGTGATTTAAACCGCTGAGGAGCCCTATACAGGTGGGATAACCTGTGGGCATATAGCAGCAGCCTCCCGGAGTCTCAATACTACCAGGACGGGGTAAGCACTTCTTGGCAATGTAATGCATGTAATGCTTGTAATGCTTAGTGTCTCTTAACCACTTGACAACTGGGCACTTAAATCCCCTTAATAACCAGACCAATTTTCAGCTTTTGGTGCTCTCACATTTTGAATGACAATTACTCAGTCATGCAACACTGTACCCATATGAAATTTCCGTCCTTTTTTTCACACAAATAGAGCTTTTATTTGGTGGTATTTGATCACCTCTGCGGTTTTTATTTTTTTCGCTATAAATGAAAAAAGACCGAAAATTTTGGAAAAAAATGCATTTTTCTTCATTTCTATTATAAAATTTTGCAAATAAGTAATTTTTCCTCATAAATTTGGCCAAATATTTATATTGCTACATATATTTGGTAAAAATAACCCAAATTAGTGGATATTATTTAGTCTGGGTGAAAGTTATAGGGTCTACAAGCTATGGTGCCAATTACTGAAAATTGATCAATTTGATCACACCTGATGTACTGACAGCCTATCTCATTTCTTGAGACCCTAACAAGCCAGTAAAGTACAAATACCCCCCAAATGACCCCTTTTTGGAAAGTAGACATTCCAAGGTAGTTAGTAAGAGGCATAGTTAGTTTTTTGAAGTTGTAATTTTTTCCCACAATTCTTTGCAAAATTAAGATGATTATTATTTTTTATTTTTTTCACACCAAATTGTCATTATAACAGGTTACTTCTCTCACATGGCATGTACATTCCACGAATGACACCCCAAAATATATTCTGCTGCTCCCCCCGAGTATGGTGATACCACATGTGTGAGACTTTTATACAGCCTGCCCACATACAGAGGTCCAACACTGAAGTAGCAACTTCAGGCGTTCTAGGAGCATAAATTACACATCTAATCTCTCAACCACCTATTACACTTTTGAAGGCCCTGGAGCACCAGGACAATGGAAACGCCCACAAAGTGACCCCATTTTGGAAAGCTAACACCCCAACGTATAATCTATGAGGCATAATGAGTCTTTTGAACGGTTCATTTTTTTCCAGAAGTTTTTGGAAAATGTGGAAAAAAAATGAAAACGCAATTTTTTTTACACAAAGTTGTCCATTTATAGGATATTTTCAACACATAGCATGTACATAGCAAAAATGACACCCCAAAATATTTTCTGCTACTCCTCCTGAGTATGGCGATGCCACATGTGTGAGCTTTTTTAACAGCCTGGCCACATAGAGGCCCAACATCCAAGAAGCACCATCAGGTGTTCTAGGGACATAAATTACACATCCAATTTCCTTACAATATATCACATTTTTGAAGGCCCTTCATATTTCTAACACAGCATGTACATACCAAGAATTACACCCTAAAATACATTCTGCTGAGTAAACGGTAAAAAAAAGATTACCTGTGGTTTTGGTAGTGCAATTGTCCACAGAATGAGAGCCCTGATCCAGGCAGCAGGCAGGGACGTGGTCAGTGACAGTGAATTGAATTGTCCAGGCAGCAGACAGGAATATTCTCCATAGTCACTACAGGCAGGAATACTGTCCATATACAGTCCAGGGTCAGTGTAAGTAGAGACATTGCCAGCAGTGCCAAAATATTGGTCCTGGTAATCAGCAGGAACATGGTCCAAGTAGCAGGCCAGGAAAGAATGGGGACAGGGGTAGGGGCTTCTCCCACCCAAATCTCTTTGAAGCCCCCGAGTCTCCAGACCCTAATCCGGGAATGAGAAAACTAAAAAATAGTTTTCTTCATCCAGAAAAACAATTCTGGAGCCCCTCACATATGTGAGACCCCTGTGTTCCCACTAGCATAGCAGGGTAAAAGATCAATCCAAGAGGCAGGCAAAAAACGTGGTCAAACAGTCCAGGGTCAGTTCCAGAGCAGGCAGAGGTAGGTACAGTTAAGCGTTAGGCAGAAGAGTGGTCGTATAACAGGCCAGGGTCAGTTCCGGAGCAGGCAGAGGTAGGTACAGTTTAGCGTTAGGCAGAAGAGTGGTCGTATAACAGGCCAGGGTCAGTTCCGGAGAAAGCAGAGGTATGTTTAGCGTTAGGCAAAAGCGTGGTCGTATAACAGTCCAAGGTCGGTTCCGGAGAAGGCAGAGGTATGTACAGTTCAGTGCAGTGGCATAAGGGGTGTGGAGGAAAATGGCAGGAAATGAGAATTGCATTTACCATACTTCCCTAATAGTGTAGAAACGTATGGTAACGGCGGAAACATTCGCCTATACAGAGGCCTGGTTGGGAAGGACAATCGGGACAATAATACATGGTGTCTCTTCGAATTCCTCCTCTGGAGCACACCCGGCATCTCTTCTGACGTCTGTAGCCTGTTTCGCGGGGGGCGGCTTTCTCAGGAAAGTGGCGCTCGTGGAGTCTGCTCACGGAATCAGAGCGAATAGTTTCTGGTGGGCTTTCAGGGTACAAAAGGGCGGAGATAACTTCTTCTTGGTAGAGTAGATAGGATACGGGGTTCTCTGTTGATTTTTTGTAAATAACATAAGTGTTATACATGGCCAAACTAAAAAAATAAAGGGACACTTTCTTATACCAGTGGCGGGATTTTCTTGTGGGAAGATAGGGTTCAATCATCTGATCGTTAAAGTCCACTCCCCCCATAAACAAATTATAATCGTAGACACAAGCTGGTTTCTGGATTGTGCCGTTTCTTTTGGGGACTTCCACGTAGGTGTCGTTGTGGATTGATGTGAGCATGTGGACGTTTCGTTTGTCCCTCCACCTGACAGCCAATATCTCCTGGTTCCTCAATGATGCCGCCTCCCCTCGTCGTAGCTTTTCATTGGCGAGTTTTTGTGGGAAGCCTTTTCTATTGGCTCTTATTGTGCCACATGCTGGGGTGTCCCTCCGGTAAAGATTGCGGAACAGGGGCAAGCTGGTATAAAAATTATCCACATAAAGGTGGTATCCCTTTCCAAGGAGTGGATAGATAAGCTCCCAGACCACTTTTCCGCTGACACCGATGTACTCTGGGCATTCAGGGGGATGCAGTTGGGAGTCCTTCCCTTCGTACACCAGAAAGGCGTAGATGTACCCCGTGGCTCGGTCACAAAGTTTGTACATTTTAACCCCATATCGGGCCCTTTTGCTGGGGATAAACTGTTTAATGCTCAGCCTGCCTGAGAATTTTATGAGGGACTCATCCAAGGAGATATTCTGTTCAGGGATATATAACTGGGAAAAATTTTCTGAGAAAAAATTTAGGAGTGGCCGAATTTTATATAGTTTGTCAAAAGCTGGGTCATTTCGGGGAGGGCACTGGGTGTTGTCATTATAGTGGAGGAACCGCATAATCATTAGGTATCGGGATCTTGGCATAAGGGATGAGAAGAGTGGCATGTGGTGGATGGGTTTGGTAGACCAGTAGGAGTACAATTGTTTTTTTTTTGAGAGTCCCATACTAAAAGTTAGGCCTAGGAAAATTTTGAATTCCTCTACGGTAAGTTCTCTCCACTCAAAGGGACGGGCGTAACTAGACCCAGGGTTGCTTGCTATGTACTGCTGTGCATAGAGGTTGCACTGGGCCACAATGGAGGATAGTAAGTCTTCAGTGAATACTAAATTGAAAAAATCGAGCATGGAAAATTCATCGGTGTTCACCTGGACACCTGGCTGGGCGGTGAAAGGGGGGATATTTGCTGCTCCGGAATTAGGGGGAAGCCACAGGGGGTTTTGAAGGCCATAGGGAAGGCTGGCATGGCCCCTATCCCTTTGGGGCTGAGATGACACCCTACTGGTGCCTGGCCTTTGTTGCAGTGGCACTGCGCTTGGGGTGGACGGCACTGCGCTTGAGGTGGACGGCACTGCGCTTGAGGTGGACGGCACTGCGCTTGAGGTGGACGGCACTGTGTTGCTGGTAGTAGGCCGCTTCTCCACGCCAGAACCCCTTGTTTTCACGGGCACACATTCCTCTTCTGATTCTGTATCAGACCCACTGTCTGTAACGGGTTCATAGGCCGAATCCGAATCAGACTGAGACTCCTCGCTGCTCTCATCGGTCATGATTAGACGCTGGTAGGCCTCCTCACAAGTAAAGAATTTTTTTGCCATGTTGGTGGCTGGTGAGGCTGCACTGCAGAGCACTGTGGTGGCACTGGTGGACACTGGCGGGCACAGGCGGCACTGATGTAGCACTGGTGTGGCTCTGGTTGCACTGGTGTGGCTCTGGTGGCACTGGTGGGCACAGGCGGCACTGGTGGGGACAGGCGGCACTGGTGGGGACAGGCGGCACTGGTGGGGACAGGCGGCACTGATGTGGCACTGCAGTGGCGCTGATGGGCACAGGTGGCACTGGGCACAGGTGGCACTGATGGACACAGGTGGCACTGATGGGCACAGGTGGCTCTGGTGTGCACAGGTGTGGCTCTGGTGGGCACAGGTGTGGCTCTGGTGGGCACTGGTGTGGCTCTGGTGGGCACTGGTGGCACTGGTGGGCACAGGCGGCACTGGTGGCACTGGTGGGCACAGGCGGCACTGATGTGGCACTGCAGTGGCGCAGATGAGCACTGATGGGCACAGGTGGCACTGATGGGCACAGGTGGCACTAGTGTGGCACTGATGTGGCACTGGTGTGGCACTGGTGACACTGATGTGGCTCTGGTGGCACTGGTGTGGCACAGGTGGCACAGATGTGGCACAGATGTGGCACAGATGTGGCACAGATGGCACTTTTGGGGCACTTTTGGGGCACTGTTGGGCACTGCTGGGCACAGCTGGGCACAGCTAAAAGTAGTAAAAACTCACTGTGTGGCACAGGGTTGCACTGATGTCTCTCCTCTCCTCTCACGCTGCATCGGTGTGAGGTGAGGAGAGAGATGAACTGCTGCTGACCCTGGTTTGTTTACATTGTGATCGCGCCGTCATTGGACGGCGCGATCACGTGGTAAAAGGCCGCTGTCATTGGCCATTCACCCCGATCTGTGTTGCTACGGGTCCGGTGGACCCGGCGAGCACAGTCGTTTGCGTGTGCGCGCCCGCGGGCGCGCGCAGGAACGATTCTAAGGGATGACGTTATATAACGTCCTCCCAGAGTTAAGCAACCACCTTGCCGCCGTTATTCGGCGGCAGGTGGTTGTTAAGTGGTTAAAGGGACAGTTTAAAAAAAAAAAAAAACTTTTTTTTTTTTTTTCTGCGCTGTTCTTGCATTGATTTACTTATCCTTAGTCTAGGTAGTGGAGTTACGCATCATTGTGTGTCTTCCTCGTCATGGACTCATCTGCACCGCCGTGTGGCCAGCCCCCCCGCACAAGGTCTGTGCGGAGTGGGTAGGGGGTTGGTGTATTTGGTGTCATTTTTTTCTGGTGGTTGCTAACGGTTACAACCTGCCCACCTTCCTCCCCCTCCCTTTGTCTGTATTATCTCTTACAGCCCGGCTACATCAGTTCATCGGTCACAGGATAGGGACCTTGCCAGGCTGCACCATCATCATCACCATCACCAATCATCCTCCAGGTCCAGACGTGACACTCCGTCTGGGACCCACTATCATAGGGGACGCTCACATTCCCCCTCTAAATATAGGAGATGTTCCCATTCCTCCTCAAGTCACCGCTACCACCACCGCGATAATCGCTCTGATCACAGAGCCTGTTGGGGATGTAAAACTAGAATCCCAGAGGGCAAATCGCTGTGTGACCCATGCTATGCCCGAGCGGTCGGTGAGAAAGAGACCGAAAAATCAAAATCTTGAGTCTCTTATTAAACGTGTGGTACAGCAGTCTATGATGGAAATAGATGCCCCCCCACACGAGGAGCCAGTCCACCACCTTGTCTGGCTCCTTGGCTGACGAGGCCCAGGAGGATTCCGGCCAATTCCAGCCCCATGATTCCTCCCATTATTCCTCGCAAGACGAGATGGAGGGAGATGATTCTGTGATTCCTCCCATGATTCCTCGCAAGACGAGATGGAGGGAGATGATTCTGTGATTCCTCCCATGATTCCTCGCAAGACGAGATGGAGGGAGATGATTCTGTAGTGGGATTCGACTACGCTTTAGTCTCTCCACTGATCAAGGCAGTGATGGAAACCTTAAAGTTGGAAGATACCACTGCCCCCCCCCCCCCCAGAGAAACAAAGGAACTGTTTAAGAAACTGGGGAAAGAATGTTCCAATTTCACACCGAGCTGAAAGGAGTGTTTAAGGAAGAATGGAGCAAGGGGGATAAGAAGGTTTGGAAAATGCTCCCCTCGTGGATGCAGCAGTAATGCGCCTAGCGAAGCATGTCACCCTCCTGCTAGATGACACTGTATCTTTCTTGTTCATACATCACGGGACACAGAGCAGCATAGTCATTACTATGTGGGTTATATAGAATTACCTTCAGGTGCTGGCACTGGCAACTTCCAAAACAGGAAGTACCCTCCCCTATATAAGCCCCTCCCATCCGGGAGTACCTCAGTTTTTTGCCAGTGTCTAAGGTGTTGGCCAAGGTTAACATGTATTCATCTGGGCTTGTGTACAGGTTCTCTGGGCCTTAGCAAGCTATTCCGGATCCGACCAAAAAAGCTTCATAGCTAAACGGTCGGTACCCGGGCCTTGCAGAGAAGAGCAGGGTTTTGCCTGTAATGCCTCTCTTAGGAGGGCTGGACCCTGGGATCCAGAGCTCTGGTCATACCCAAAACCAAGAGGCTATCTGTGCAGGGTGCTATACAGGTCCAGGGGAGTGGAATCCTTGGGAACCCGGTCCCTGAAGGTCTAGTGCAATGCCTGCCGTGAGAGGTGAAGTTTGGGCTTCTGTGGACCAAACAAAGTCCTGCGGCGGGGAAAAGGTAAGTGGGGGCCCCTCAGGAACTTGGTTCTATTGAGGGGACCCCCAAGCTTAATATGTCTTTCTGCCTGTTACCTAAAGGGTATTCCCGCTAATAGCTGTATATGCCTAAGAAATCCTAGAAATGTTTTTTCATAAGGGAAGTTTTAAAAAAAACTGTAAACCTGGAAATGTTTTTTCATAAAGGAGGTTTTAAAAAAAAAAAAAAAAAAAAAGACAAAAGTGCGGTACCTGTGTTTGTCCACTAGAGGCCGCTGTGGAACGTCTTTTTTCTTGGGACTATTCCTTCCATGGTGAAAGTCCAGGCAGATGAGTGAGCTCTCTATCAGGGAAGCTGCATTCCTCTGTCATGCTGCCAAGTAGTTTCCTTCCATCCCCGAGTCCTGGTGAAACAGGGACCCTGGCTCCTCTCCCTACATGGCGCCAAGAGCGCACACGTGCACGCGCGCGCGCACACATGCTTTCCTTTTATAAGGTTTAGCTTAAAAAAAGGGGGCGGAGCCTGGCGGATGACACGCTCTGTGCGCCCAGCGCTTCTGCGCATGTGCGGGCGTCCCAGCAAGATAAAAGGACTCAGTCCACGCTGCTTGCTATGGACACAGAGCATGAAAAGGAGCTGGTAGCATGGTATAGGGGCTTACAGCGGGCGGTTGATACAGGCATCCCCAGAAAGACGCATTAGTAGACACCCACTGATGTACATAGCAGCAAATTGCATTAGACTATTTCAGTAAGGGGTGTATTGCGGCTGGAATACCTCAGCTTTGAACTAAGGAATATGCCGCCTAAAAAACTCCGAGATATACCTCTCAGGAAGTGTAGGGGGTCTCCATCGGGCTCTGAGGATCTGGAGCAGTCATCTGCACCCTCCTCCCCTGAGAAATCAGAGGTTAATACCCATAAGGAACCCCCGGGAGTGCCAGGTACTGCGGCTGTCCTCAGTCCACCTGCTCCTGCATATATAACAGAGGAGGTTTTTTCCTCAACTCTGGAGGGATTGGAGCAGAGATTGGCTGCATTGATCGCTTCTTCTCTACAGGAAAGAAAGCGCGCCAGATCTCCATCACCTCCATTAGAGTGCCTGTTGGCAGAGCAACAGTCCCAGGAAGGGACCGACCTACCTGAAGGGGATCAGGAGGAGGTTAGCTCTGTTTTTGAGGAATCGACAGTAGATGAACCATTTTCAACATCACAGACTGAAAGATTGTGGGTCCAGACCCTAACTGACATGGTTCGATCTGCATTTAAAATGCCTCTTGTTGAACCATCAACTACTGCTGTCTCCTCATTGGGGTCGCTAAAAGCTCCCCAGGTTAATTGCTCCTTTCCAATACATCCATTATTGGAAGGACTTATATACCAGGACTGGGAACATCCTGATAAACTATTTGTTCCGCCTAAAAGGTTTCCGGTGATCTATCCCATGGAGGAAAAGTTCACCCAGAGATGGAATGTTCCTACGGTGGATGCAGCCATCTCTTCTGTGAACAAATCACTGACATGTCCAGTAGATAATGTTCAAATGTTCAAAGATCCAGTGGATAAAAAATTGGAATCTTTATTATAATCAGCTTTTTCCACAGCAGGGGCTGTTACACAGCCAGCAGTGGCAGCTATTGGGGTCTGCCAAGCTTTAAAGGATCAAATGAAAATGGTCCTGAGGGATTTGCCAGACCAGCAGGCCCAGGCTCTGGCTGATCTGCCTAGAGCATTATGCTTTGCGGTTGACGCCATCAAGGATTCTATCCATCAGGCCTCCCGCCTCACGCTGTCTTTGGTACATATGCGTAGGCTTCTGTGGCTCAAAAACTGGTCTGCTGAAGCTCCCTGTAAGAAGCTCTTAGTTAGCTTCCCATTTCATGGGGAACGCCTTTTTGGCGAAGACCTGGATAAGTATATCCAGAAGATTTCCAGTGGTAAAAGTACTCTCTTACCGAGTAAAAAGAGGTCTAGGGGTCCATCTTTTAAGAGGACTACCTCTCCTATCCCTGCGACGTCTGCTACTAAGCAGTTCCGACGGCCTCCTCGGTCAAACTCAGGAGGTAAAAATCAGGGACAGCCACAGGGTAATAAAAATCCCTGGATCCGAAGAGGTACTAAACCAGCCTCCAAGTCAAGCCTATGAAGGGCTGCCCCCACTCAAACGGGTGGGGGGAAGACTTCAGTTGTTCGCAGAGACCTGGCGGGAGACGATCAAAGACAGATGGGTGCTCTCCGCAGTAACTCTGGGATACAAGTTGGAGTTAAGAGTCTCCTCCGTCCCATTTTATGTGGTCAGGCATGCCAAGAGACCCTCTGAAAAGAGGGTCTCTCCTATTGGCGTTAGAACAACTATTGCTCCAAGGAGTAATTATGGAGGTTCCTATGGAAGAGTGGGGGTTGGGTTTCTACTCAAACCTTTTCACAGTCCCGAAGCCAAACGGGGACATAAGACCCATATTGGACCTAAAGAGTCTAAACAAATTTCTAAACGTCCGGTCTTTCCGGATGGAGTCGATCCGATCGGTCACCGCTGCCCTACAAGGGGAGGAATGGTTAGCCTCGATCGACATCAAAGATGCTTACTTGCATGTTCCCATCTTTCCAGGTCATCAAAAATTCCTACGCTTTGCAGTAGAAGGGCGCCATTTTCAGTTCAGAGCCTTACCATTCGGTCTGGCCACAGCACCACGAGTGTTCACAAAAATTCTGGCCCCACTGTTGGCCGATCTAAGAACACGGGGTGTAACGATAATGGCATACCTAGACGACCTGTTGTTGATGGACCACTCAGTTGCCAAGCTAGAAGTGGTAATTGTCGATACAATCAAGTATCTAGAGTCTCATGGTTGGGTCATCAACCTGGACAAGTCAGCCCTACAGCCAGTGAAAAACCTGGTATATCTAGGGCTACGGCTGGATTCAGACCAGAGGAAGATTTTCTTACCTCTAGACAAGGTATCCTCTTTGAGGGCCTTGGTCCGTCTGCTTTGTGCAAAAAGACAGCCGTCCATACGCCTGTGCATGAGGCTGCTAGGAAAGATGGTAGCATCATTCGAAGCTGTGCCATACGCCCAATTCCACTCAAGGAATTTACAAAGGGCCATATTGTCAGCCTGGAACGGAAAAGTTCAGGCTCTAGACTTCCCGATGGCTTTGTCCCCTTCCGTTCGGAAGAGTCTCTGCTGGTGGTTGATCCCCCAGAATCTCCAGAAGGGAAAACCCTTCAGCCCGATATCTTGGAAGGTGGTCACTACAGATGCCAGCCTTATAGGCTGGGGGGCAGTACTGGAGCAATGGTCTCTCCAGGGCAGATGGTCAAATGTAGTAAAAACCCTGCCCATCAATCTCTTAGAGATACGAGCAGCCCGGTACGCTCTAGTAGCCTGGACATCCAGACTCCAAGGGTCCCCTGTCAGAATTCAATCAGACAATGCCACAGCAGTGGCATATATCAATCATCAGGGAGGCACCAGGAGTCGTGCAGCCCAGAGGGAAGTAAGTCACATCCTGGAATGGGCAGAAAAGCATGTCCCATGTATATCAGCTGTCTTCATTCCAGGGGTGGAGAATTGGAAGGCGGACTTTCTGAGTCGCCAACAGTTATGCCCAGGGGAATGGTCCCTTCATCCCGAGGTCTTCCGAGCAATATGTCAGCGGTGGGGAACACCGGATGTAGATCTGCTAGCATCCAGATTCAACGCAAAGGTGGACAGATTTGTCTCCCGGACAAGGGATCCCCTCGCTTGCGGCTCGGATGCTCTGGTGTTCCCTTGGGATCAGTTCAGACTGATATATGCATTCCCTCCGCTACAATTGTTGCCTCGACTCCTTCGCAGAGTCAGGTTGGAGAAGAAGCCGGTGATCCTGGTGGCTCCAGCGTGGCCCCGAAGGGCCTGGTACGCGGAGATCATCAAAATGTCTGTGGGGAGTCCTTGGACCCTTCCACGTCGTCCGGACCTGCTTTCGCAAGGACCGATATACCACCCTTCCTTACTAACTCTAAGTTTAACGGCCTGGCTATTGAATCCCACATCCTAAAGAAGAGAGGTCTCTCTAACTCTGTGGTATCAACTATAATCAATGCCAGGAAGCCTGTATCCAGGCAGATCTACTATAGAGTTTGGAAGGCGTACATCACTTGGTGCGAGGCCAGAAAATGGCATCCACGTAAGTACGTTATAGGCAGAATTCTGGACTTCCTGCAGTGGGCTGTAGACAGGAAGTTTGCCTTAAGTACTATCAAGGGCCAGGTTTCGGCCTTGTCAATACTATTTCAAAGGCCCCTGGCTATGCATTCACTTGTCAAATCCTTTATGCAAGGTGTGACTCGTATTATTCCACCGATTAAGGCTCCCATATGCCCATGGGATCTAAATTTGGTTCTGTCGGTTCTGCAGAAGCAGCCATTTGAACCTTTGCGGCACATTTCCTTGGTTCTACTCACCAGGAAATTGATATTTTTAGTAGCCATATGCTCGGCTAGAAGAGTGTCGGAATTAGCCGCCATGTCCTGTAAAGAGCCATATCTGGTTATCCATAAGGACAGAGTAGTATTACGTCCTCACCCAGCCTTTCTTCCTAAGGTGGTATCGAGGTTTCACTTGAACCAGGATGTGGTTCTTCCTTCTTTTTTCCCCAAACCAAGCTCGGTAGAGGAAAAGTTATTGCATTCTTTGGATGTAGTAAGAGCAGTTAAAGCTTATCTAAAAGCCACTGCTCAGATTCGTAGAACGGATTCTTTGTTTGTTCTGCCGGAAGGCCCCAGAAAGGGTCAGGCAGCATCAAAATCTACTTTAGCCAAGTGGATTCGACAGGTCATAATACAAGCCTATGGCTTGAGAAGTAGACCGCCTCCGTTCAAAGTTAGGGCGCACTCCACGAGAGCAGTTGGAACTTCATGGGCAGTGCATCACCAGGCCTCCCTGGCGCAAATTTGTAAGGCCGCAACATGGTCTTCAGTACACACGTTTACTAGGTTCTACCAGGTGGACGTTAGAAGTCAGGAGGATGTCGCCTTTGGGCGCAGTGTGTTGCAGGCCGCAAAAGATCCTCATGCCTGATGGCGCCCAGCTTATGTATGGTGTATCCCCCCCCTCATGTGGCATTGCTTTGGGACGTCCCACATAGTAATGACTATGCTGCTCTGTGTCCCGTGATGTATGAACAAGAAAGTAGGATTTTTAAAACAGCTTACCTGTAAAATCCTTTTCTTGGAGTACATCACGGGACACAGAGCTCCCACCCCTCTTTTGGGGACACGTATTGCTTTGCTACAAAACTGAGGTACTCCCGGATGGGAGGGGCTTATATAGGGGAGGGTACTTCCTGTTTTGGAAGTTGCCAGTGCCAGCACCTGAAGGTAATTCTATATAACCCACATAGTAATGACTATGCTGCTCTGTGTCCCGTGATGTACTCCAAGAAAAGGATTTTACAGGTAAGCTGTTTTAAAAATCCTACTTTTAAAGATGGTCTGGATTGAAAGATTGACCAAGACATTAAGAGAATATATAACTTGAACGGTATGGCTTGCAAACCAGCCCTAGCCCTTGCAGTCACCTCCAAAGCAATGGAGGCCTGGGTGGAAAATGTTGACTCCGTTCTGAAAGGTGTCTCGGAGGAATTGGCACAAAGTTCAGCAGTGCAAGAACTTAAACTGGCTATCGCCTTTTTGGGAGAAGCTTCAATTGATCTCATCCGCTTGATGGCTAGATCCTTGCTATCTTCGGTCACAGCCAAACGAGCACTATGGTTGCGCCCCTGGCTTGTTGATCCTGCCTCAAAGCAGGCATGGTGCAAAATTCCTTCTGAAGGAACTTCCTTGTTTGGAAACAAACTGTATAATGCCATTTCAAAGGCTACAGGCGGAAAGTCGGGATTCCTCCCTCAGGACAAACGTCCGTTTAACCAAAGAAAACCTCAGCAGAGACGCAGTACAGAGCGTTCAAGAGAGGCATGCTCCTATAGGCCCGGACGGGATTTTAGGAGAAGCTGGAACTGGAATAGGCAGATATCTTTCCAAAAAATCTGGCAAGAAACAGACGCCCGGTGGGCGCGAGCCAACCAAGTCCTTTTGAGATTGGGCCTGCCCAAGCGGTCGGGTAGGGGCTCGCCTACGTCTCTGCCGGCACGTCTGGGTGACCTTGATCTCAGATTATTGGACCATCAAAACGGTCTCAACAGGTCACGCATGGTCCTTCACCAAAGTCCCTCCATGCAGACCAATGCAATCTTCACTGCCTCAATCAGAAGAAAAACAACAAGTTCTTCTTTCATATGTGAATGCCCTGAAAGATCAAGGAGCAGTGGTGCCCGTCCCAAAGGACGAGGAATTCCAGGGGTATACTTCCCCCTCTTCCTAGTACAAAAGAAGAAAGGCTCTTGGCGTCCAGTTATAGATCTCACTTTCCTGAACAGGTACATAAAGCACGAGAAATTCAAGATGGAAGCACTCTCAACCATCCAAAAAGTTGTTCAACCAGGTGACTGGTTGATCTCAATAGATGTTAAGGACGCGTATTTTCATGTTCCCGTGGCAGAAGAATTCTACAAATACCTTTCGATTTCAGGTCGAACGAGAGCACTTACAATTTATTTGTCTTCCATTTGGACTAACGACCTCTCCAAGGGTCTTTTCCAAGGTACTGTCGGTAATTGTGTCTCTTATCAGAATACAGGGTGTGCGTCTGTATCATTACCTGGAGGAGCTGCTACTACTGTCCCAAGACAAGCAGCAGCTGCTGATCCACAAAGATCAAGTGATCTCTACATTGATAGACTTCAGATGGCTCCTAAACCGAGAGAAAAGTCAGCCAGACCCGACCCTACGCCTAACCTACCTAGGAGCTCAATTCGACACAGTAGAGAATACCATCTCTCTTTCGGAAGAAAAATCCCGGTCATTCGGGAAAGAATATCTTTAGCCCTAGACTACTCTCACCTAAGGGCGTCACAGTGCCTGAAGATAATCGGCACGATGGTGGCCACGTTCCCCATGGTCAAATGGGCAATGTGGAGGCTTCGGCCTTTTCAATCAGGATTCCTTCAGCAATGGAAGACAGACGATCGCAATCAGCTGATCAGGACTACTCAGTCAATGAGGAACAGTCTTCTCTGGTGGCTTCAACACAAAAACTTGTTAACATGCCACTCCCTTGCTCCCATCCAATGGATGACTGTTTCATCCGATGCCAGCAATGCGGGCTGGGGAGCACATTGTGGAGCAGAACTGGCCCAGGGCAAATGGGATGCCCATCTCCACATTCCAGGGTCAAACGTTCTGGAATTGCGTGCGGCATGGTGCGCCCTTCGCGCTTTCTCCCACCTTCTGAAAGGGAAGTCGGTCCTACTGAAAATGGACAATACCACCGCTGTGGCATATGTGAAGAGACAAGGGGGCACTCGGAGCTCTGCCCTTCTCCAAGAGGTCGAGCCCATTATGACCTGGGCTCAGAGGAATCTACTCAACTTAACAGCAGTCTTCATTCCAGGGAAACAGAACATTCAAGCGGACTTCCTGTCACGCAGCAACCTAGACAACAACGAATGGTCACTGCATACACAGACATTCAAGTGGATCCTATCGTTGGGAATCGATCCAGAAGTGGATCTGTTTGCATCCCCCTGCAATCACAAAGTAGACAGATACTACACTTGAGGTCGGTGCAGTCAAGCCTTCGGAGTAGATGCATTAACAAGCCAATGGAAATTCAACAAGGCATATGCCTTCCCTCCACCTCCGATCATGCAAAAATTCCTGCAGCGGCTCCAGTTGGAGAAAGGCGAAGTGATAACAATAGCACCATACTGGCCGAACAGGCCATGGTTTCCTCTCCTGAATCTGATGAGCTTCAGGGACCCGCTAGAGTCTCTTGGGTGTGCTTTAGGGGTAATCTCTACCCTTATGAGCTCCAGAAAGCCTAACATGAACAAAACCTACAACATAATCTGGACCAGGTTTGTCAGCTTCATGACTTCTGCTGGAAAATCTTTCAGAAATCCTGGAGTTCAAGACGTTTTGAGTTTTCTACAATCAGGCTTGGATCTTCCTTTGTACTCTGAGGGAACTGATTGACAAGTTTCAGCCTTATCGGCATTTTCAGGAACATCATGGGCAACTCATCCCCTGGTTCAACAATCCTTTCAGGGGGCTTCGAGAATCAGGCCTCAGAGGAAACCTAGATTCCCCAAATGGGATCTTCTGCTCGTCCTTGATGCTCTTTCAGCACTCAACAACAAGGATCTTTCTATTAAGGACTTATCAATCAAACTGGCCTTTCTAGTGGCCATTACTTCAGCCAAAAGGGTTTCAGAAATAAGCTTCCTGGGTTGTCAAGAACCCTTTTTGACTTTCTTCCCGGACCGAGTGGTCCTTATTCCCATGCTTGGGTCTAAACCAAAAGTCAAGTCAGTTTTTCACGAGAATCAGGAAATAGTCCTTCCTACTTTCAATTCTCCAGAATCAGCAGATGTTCATCCCTTGGATGTAGGTGAGACTCTGAAAGAATATTTGCGAGTCACTTCATCTTTTAGAAGCTTGAACTACCTGTTCTTGTTACACACTGGTAGCAACAAAGGAAAGAGGGCTTCCTCCAGAACAATAGCAGCCTGGATCGTCCAATCTATTCAACAGGCTTACAGGGCAAAGGGCTTGGCTCCTCCAGAGGCGTGATGGCTCATTCCACCAGAGGCATGGCAGCCTCATGGGCAGCAGCTCGACACGTGGCTCCTGAAGTGATATGCAGGGCAGCCTTGTGGTCTTCTATTCATACATTTATGTCTCATTATTGTATTGAGCCTGCTTCCCTTTCCTCTGTTAATTTTGGTCGAAAAATCCTGTCAGTTGACGGGAAAGATTAAAATATTTTTTTTGAGCAAGCATACCCTCCCGTGTGGATTGGCTAGTTATTTCCCACACGTAGTCTGCCATGGAGTCTGTCAGGAAAACGGAAAATTTATTACCAAATACTTACCGTAATTTTCCTTTCCTGATAGACTCCATGGCAGACGGAGTTCCCACCCATGAATTAAAAATGAGAGTTGAAATTTGAGTCGGCTAGTTACGGAACACCTGTCTGTGGAGGTGAGCTCAAATTTATGGGTAAGGGGTCCTATAGCTGTGGAGAGGAGGCGGGGTTAACCCACACGTAGTCTGCCATGGAGTCTATCAGGAAAGGAAAATTACGGTAAGTATTTGGTAATAAATTTTCCGTTTTGCTGTAACCACTTAAAACATGTTAGCTGGAGTTTGGCTTTTAAAGTGGTAGTAAACTCTCTCCCATCACTTAATCTCTAATTGCTGTACTTGGATGTCACCTTACTTGCTTAGTTTGCTTGTAATCTGTCCCGTTCTCTGTAACGACGTCACTGGCACATGCGCTCCTCTCCCACAATGCATGGCACGACACTTAAGATGGTGCTGGCTTACCCCGGGAGGAACAAATTTTCAAACATCTTAAACACAGTAAGTAACATGCGATTGGGTCTAAATTATAATGCGTTAGAACAGTGGTTCTCAACCTTTCTAGTGCCATGACCCCTTGATAAAATTTCCCAAGTTGTGGGGACCCCTAACAGTAAAATAATTTTCGTAGTGTGGGTTGTCAGCACCCAAGGCAAGACAAGTCATTTGCGCCCCTAACCCACGGAAATTTACCGCTCCCTGCGTCCCTTCCACTCGTACAGTATTAAAACTCCTTATGGTACATTTTAGGAATGTACCACTCGCTCTTTGTTCTCCTTTCTTTCCCCTTTATCTCTCTCTATCCTAAATTTCTTGTTTTTTTCCCCCCATCCCTCTGTCTAGCCATCTTTCTTTTCTCTTATTCTTTCTCTCCCTTTTTCTTTGTTCCTCCCCCTCTTTTGCTCTACCTTCCATGTTTTTCTCTATTTTTATTCCTTCTCTTACTCCTTGGTGGAATGGGATGAGTGGCAGTGTTGGCGAGGAGTTAGGATGAGTGGCAATGCTGGGGGGAGTTCTGATCAGCCAACTTAGGTGCTCTTAAACAAGGTCATCTGCTGATCTGAGAACTGTAGTGGTGACTTTTAATGGCAACTATAATCGCAGGTGTTACTCACTGTTTCTCTGGCTTCACTGTGTCTCTGACTTTGTGACACCTATGCGGAAATCAGGAGATAGGGTCTCCTCCAGCCCCTCCCACTTCACATGCCTCACCAGTCAGCTGACCTCTAGTCTCTGCCCCCCAGCCATGCCGTAAACTGAATGGATGGCTGTGAAGAGGCTGAGTGGGCGGCCACGGGCTCCAGGAACAGCCCAACTAGGCGGTCACAGGCTCCAGGGACAGCCCTGCTGGGGGGTCACAGGCTCCAGGGACAGCCCTGCTGGGGGGCCACAGGCTCCAGGGACAGCCCTGCTGGGGGGCCACAGGCTCCAGGGACAGCCCTGCTGGGGGGCCACAGGCTCCAGGGACAGCCCTGCTGGGGGGCCACAGGCTCCAGGGACAGCCCTGCTGGGGGGCCACAGGCTCCAGGGACAGCCCTGCTGGGCGGCCACAGGCTCCAGGGACAGCCCTGCTGGGCGGCCACAGGCTCCAGGGACAGCCCTGCTGGGCGGCCACAGGCTCCAGGGACAGCCCTGCTGGGCGGACGCAAAAATGCTGGGAGAGCCAGGAACATTGATCCTGGGTAAAAAATTACATCAAATGGGTTTCATAAAAGTGAGCCGCAAACTCAAAAACAAGGCCTCCTTTCCCAGTGGACGCCTCTTACGACGAAACGCAGCATCGGGTGGAGCTGTTGATCATGACATCACTATGCTACAGCTGATCGGTACAGACCGCAGCTGAAGTACTGTTTCGTTTTTAAGTTTGCCGCTCACTTTTATGAAACCCAGTTGATGTCATTTTTTTACCCAGGATTAATAAAGGGTATCTTACCTTTTTAAAAAAAGTACTGCACCATGAGGTTTTTATTTTTTTCTTCTTTCATTTAATCATTTATTGCGCTATATGAGCCACTTTGCACCAGCTGACACCTGGAGGGAGTTTACTCTTGGGAAGAATCGGTGAGGAGTGAGACACCATCTGATTCTGGTGTTCCTTTGTGGATTTCCTGTGGGATTACTATATGAGCTTGAGCCCCCATAGATCTCCGTGACAGAGATCCATCTGATCCGGTAAGCTGCTATTTCTTCCATTCTTTACCTAAACAAGTTGGATGTGGATTTTTGCCTACAGCTGTCTTGAGTTTTATTTCCCTTAGACCATCAGATTTGGTTTTTCGTTTGGCTTATGAACCTATGGGAACTTTCTTTACATATATTCATCTTGCTTTATAAAAAAGTTTTTTTCACCAGTGGCACTTGTACACAGGACATTATTATTAATTTTCCAGCACAGAACTTTGTTTCAGTGTTTTACACGTGTGTGTGTGTGTGTGTGTACATATATGAATTTATTAGCACTGTGATTGCTTTGTATTTAAGGTTGCGCATTTATATTTTACTTTTTTGCACATATTTATCTAGCGGTTATTCCAGCTATTTTTATTTGCAGCACCTATCAATTATTTCCTATAAGATTATTACTATTTTTATATAGATAATAGTTCACTGTTTGATAATCACCATTATTTTTTAAGGTTAGCGCAGATTTTTTATGCTTTTTTTTTTTTTTTTTTTTTTTTTTTTAGAGCCAGGAACAGCCCAGGATTTGGTGACCCCTGGCAAATCATCATTTGACCCCCCAGGTTGAGAACCACTGCGTTAGAAGAAATGAATATAATGGTTTCTGCACAGATGTCAATGTAAATCGTGGGGAGCCGAAATCGCAAAAAGTAGTACAGAAACTACTTTTTTAAATCAGTGCAGAGCCGCAGATGTGGCATTTCACCAATTAGGACGGTGCCATTGCCGGCAAATGCCGCCGATTTGACACGTCATATCGCACCAGGGCTGAATCTGTTTGCATTTTAGTGCATCTAACACTACTCTTTCCCCAGAATAACAGTGCTGCTCTCCAGAGGGGTCCTGTTTGCTCTCAAATACAGAGTGTAGAAACCCTAAGACAGAGAGTGTTACTGGCTGGATCACCAGCAAAAGTAAGAAAAAAAAAAAGCCTAAAAAAAGAAAAATAATGCAGCCACCATATTTACTGGTAAGCCGCAATATATTAATCGTTTGCTTTTGAGTTTTATACCACTTTAGGTCTGTGACTGACTGAATTACCAATCGGATACAACTTTTCAAGGAAGGTTGTATAGCTCTGAGTCATATTTCTAATGTTATTTCAGACACTTTAAAAGATCAGGCTTTCTGCATCAAAGAAGGCAAGCAGTATAACATGGGTGTGATTAAAAATGCTGTTTAATTGCTAACAGGCAAATAAAAAGGGTTCCCAGACTGCAAAACAAAAAAAAGGCGGACTACCCTGTGCAGGTATGTTATGTTATTAAAGACACAACTTTCAGTTTTGACTAGAGTGTACCTTCAAACCACTGAAAAATTGTTACAGGAAATCAGCAACATGCATGACCTCTGTCTGTAGTCTAAGAACTGGCATTTCCTGTGAATCCCTGGGTCTCTCTTTTGTGGTCATATCCCACAATCCCTGGGTCTCTGTTTAGTGTTCTGCAGGTGAAAGCTGCATAATAATTATATCTGAAACAGGCACAAGCAGGCAGAACAAATAGCCCTTTCATGACAAAGGCAAAACACATCCTAATGTCTGAACACAGTTTTGCAACTTTGACATGTCTTAGACAAACTGCACATATCATTGTAAATACTTAGTGTGGGGTTTTTCATGGGAATGACCATGCATGGCAACACGCCTGCCCAAGGCAAAAAAAAGCAAAAACGTAGATGCATAGGTTGGAAGCTAGCCTTAAAGTGAACCTGTCACCAGATCACACACACTAATGCATTTACATATTCTGAACAAAGCACTTTAAACAAATCCATATTCACCTTTGTTTACAACACATTCATTAGTACCTCAGCTTTTTTTTCTATGGGAGGAGATCTTCGCAGGCTGGCAGTACAGTTTTCAGCAAAGCGGGTAAATAGAATGTGCCTGAACCAATGAGGAGGGAGAGAGGCCCTGCTGTTGTGCACAGTGCTGGATCCAGATCAGGCTGAGGTAAGTGTAAAGCCTCGTACACATGGTCGGACTTCCATCGGACTTTTCCGTGGTTTTTTGTCCGAACGGAGTTGGTTGGGCACACCCATAGCATACACACCACAGGACTTTTCTGCAAACTTTCTCAAAACTTTTTGCAACATCACGTGGTTTTTCTGCTCTTTACCGCCACCCTTTGGTCAACTTCTGCTATTGTTGGTTAATTTTAACATTAGTTGTTTTGTCCATCGGACAAAAGTCCGATGGTTTTCTGTTGGACTTTGCTCCATCGGACTTTTGTTGGGCAAAAGTTTGTCCGTTTTGCAGACCGAACTTTTGTCCGATGAAAACAAGAAAAAAGCAAAAAAAGTTTGTCCGATGGAGCGTACACACGGTCGGATTGTTGGTCCAACTTGCACAAAAATGAAGTTTGTTGGCCAAAAGTCCGACCGTGTGTACGGGGCTTAACCACTTAAGCCCCGGACCATTTGGTAGCTAGAGGACCAGAGGTGAATTCAGAATTTTGCACTGCGCTGCTTTAACTGTAAATTGTGCGGACATGCAATGTTGTACCCAAACGAAATTTGCGTCCTTTTCTTCCCACAAATAGAGCTTTCTTTTAATGGTATTTGATTGCCTCTGCGATTTTTATTTTTTGCGATATAAACGGAAAAAGACCGAAAATTTTGAAAAAAAATGATATTTTCTACTTTTTGTTATAAGAAAAATCGAATAAACTCAATTTTAGTCATACATTTAGGCCAAAATGTATTCAGCCACATGTCTTTAGTAAAAAAAATGTCAATAAGCGTATATTTATCGGTTTGCGCAAAAGTTATAGCGTTTACAAACTAGGGTACATTTTCTGGAATTTACACAGCTTTTAATTTATGACTGCCTATCTCATTTCTTGAGGTGCTAAAATGACAGGGCAGTACAAAACCCCCCCAAATGACCCCATTTTAGAAAGTAGACACCCCAAGGAAATTGCTGAGAGGCATGTTGAGCCCATTGAATATTTTTTTTTTTTTGTCCCAAGTGATTGAATAATGACAAAAAATAAAAATAAAAAATAAAATTACAAAAAGTTGTCACTAAATGATATATTGCTCACACATGCCATGGTTATATGTGGAATTGCACCCCAAAATACATTCTGCTGCTTCTCCTGAGTACGGGGATACCACATGTGTGGGACTTTTTAGGAGCCTAGCTGCGTACGGGACCCCGGAAACCAAGCACCGCCTTCAGGATTTCTAAGGGCGCAAATTTTTGATTTCACTCCTCACTACCTATCACAGTTTTGAAGGCCATAAAATGCCAAAATAGCACAAAACCCCCCCAAATGACCCCATTTTAGAAAGTAGACACCCCAAGGAAATTGCTGAGAGGCCTGTTGAGCCCATTGAATATTTTTTTTTTTGTCCCAAGTGATTGAATAATGACAAAAAAAAAAAAAATTACAAAAAGTTGTCACTAAATGATATATTGCTCACACATGCCATGGTTATATGTGGAATTGCACCCCAAAATACATTCTGCTGCTTCTCCTGAGTACGGGGATACCACATGTGTGGGACTTTTTAGGAGCCTAGCTGCGTACGGGACCCCGGAAATCAAGCACCGCCTTCAGGATTTCTAAGGGCGCAAATTTTTGATTTCACTCCTCACTACCTATCACAGTTTTGAAGGCCATAAAATGCCAAAATAGCACAAAACCCCCCCAAATGACCCCATTTTAGAAAGTAGACACCCCAAGGAAATTGCTGAGAGGCCTGTTGAGCCCATTGAATATTTTTTTTTTCGTCCCAAGTGATTGAATAATGACAAAAAAAAAAAAAATTACAAAAAGTTGTCACTAAATGATATATTGCTCACACATGCCATGGTTATATGTGGAATTGCACCCCAAAATACATTCTGCTGCTTCTCCTGAGTACGGGGATACCACATGTGTGGGACTTTTTAGGAGCCTAGCCGCGTACGGGACCCCGAAAACCAAGCACCGCCTCCAGGATTTCTAAGGGCGCAAATTTTTGATTTCACTCCTCACTACCTATCACAGTTTCGAAGGCCATAAAATGCCAAAATCGCACAAAACCGCCCCAAATGACCCCATTTTGGAAAGTAGACACCCCAAGCTGTTTGCTGAGAGGCATGGTGAGTATTTTACAGCTCTCATTTGTTTTTGAAAATGAAGAAAACATTTTTTTTTTTTTTTATTTTTTTTTTCAATTTTCAAAACTTTGTGACAAAAAGCGAGATCTGCAAAATACTCACAATACCTCTCAGCAAATAGCTTGGGGTGTCTACTTTCCAAAATGGGGTCATTTGGGGGGGTTTTGTGCCATCTGGGCATTCCATGGCCTCCGAAACTGTGATAGGCAGTGAGAAGTGAAATCAAAAATTGACACCCTTAGAAAGCCTGAAGGCGGTGCTTGGTTTCCGGGGTCCCGTACGCGGCTAGGCTCCCAAAAAGTCTCACACATGTGGTATCCCCGTACTCAGGAGAAGCAACAGAATGTATTTTGGGGTGTAATTCCACATATGCCCATGGCATGTTTGAGCAATATATCATTTAGTGACAACTTTGTGCAAAAAAACAAAAAAAAACAAATTTTTATTTTTTCCGCAACTTGTGTCAACATATAAAATATTCCATGGACTCGACATGCCTCTCAGTATATAGCTTGGGGTGTCTACTTTCCAAAATGGGGTCATTTGGGGGGGTTTTGAACTGTTCTGGCATTTTATACACAACATTAGGAAGCTTACATCCACTCTTCTAACCACTTGAAGACAAAGCCCTTTTTGACACTTTTTGTTTACATGAAAACATATTTTTTTTTTGCAAGAAAATTATGTTGAACCCCCAAACATTATATATATTTTTAAAGCAAAGGCCCTACAGAATAAAATGGTGGGTGTTGCATTTTTTTTTTCTACACAGTATTTGCGCAGCGATTTTTCAAACGCATTTTTTGGGGAAAAAATACACTTTTTTTAATTTTAATGCACTAAAACACACTATATTGCCCAAATGTTTGATGAAATAAAAAAGATGATCTTAGGCCGAGTACATAGATACCAAACACGACATGCTTTAAAATTTCGCACAAACGCGCATTGGCGACAAACTACATACATTTTTAAAAGCCTTTAAAAGCATTTACAGGTTACCCCGTTAGATTTACAGAGGAGGTCTACTGCTAAAATTACTGCCCTCGATCTGACCTTTGCGGTGATACCTCACATGCATGGTGCAATTGCTGTTTACATATGACGCCAGACCGACGCTTGCGTTCGCCATTGGGCAAGAGCAGGGCAGGACAGGGGTGCTTTTTTTTTTTTTTTTTTTATTAATTTTGCTTTTTTATTTTATTTTTAAACTGTTGCTTCCATATTTATTTATTTTTATCACTTTTATTGTTATCTCAGGGAATGTAAATATCCCCTATGATAGCAATAGGTAATGACAGGCACTCTTTTTTTGAAAAAACTGGGGTCTATTGGACCCTAGATCTTTCCTCTGCCCTCAAAGCATCTGACCACACCAAGATCGGTGTGATAAAATGCTTTCCCAATTTCCCAATGGCGCTTTTTATATCCGGGGGGGGGGGGGACATTCCCTCCCACTGCTTGTAAAAGCAGTCCAGAGGCTAATTAGCCACTAGGATTGCTTTTACATGAAAGCCGGCCACTGGCTGAAAAGAATGATACCAAGATGATACCTAAACCCGCAGGCATCATTCTGGTATAAACATTCAAAGTCCAGCAACATACCAGTACGTTGCTGGTCCTTGTTGGACATGTATTGTAATCTTTTTTTTCATGCAGCCTGTTGGCTGAACGAAAAAAAAAGATTGATCGGTGGGTATGCCCACCATTAGAATACCGCCCTTCATCCACCCACTTCTAATGATGGGCATACATGCACCATTTATATATGCCGAAGCATGGGGGCATCTTCTCGCAAAAGTTATGCCGCGTACACATGGTCAGACTTTTCCACGGGCAAGCCTCCGTCGGAATTTCGACCGTATGTACGCGGCATTAGGAGCAAAATCGCTCCTCCGCTCCTGCTGCCCCAATGCTTCGGCATATATGCTTTTTTTTTTTTTAACTGTGGTGGTGAAATTACCTCCTACAGCACTGGAGTCGCAGGGATCAGGCCTGTCTCTGCGAACGCTGCAGTTATGTTTGTTGTGTTTTGTAAGTGACAGTGATCGATCGATACTGCACTTGGGTGGCCTGGGCTGGACGGAGGGGCAAAACGCAGGTGCTAGCAGGTATCTGGGCTGATCCCGCTAACACTGCGTTTTTGGGAACCCTAAACTGCTGGGGACGCTAGTATAGATCTGATCAGATCAGATATTGATCTGATCAGATACTATACCACTAAGGGGGGTGTATGCTTTACGCGTGGGTGTTAGCGTTACTGGCACTAACCTGACGCTGCCTGGGGTGTGACGCAGACCCTCTCTGACGCTAAAACCTAACTGATATCACCCGCCGGGCGATCAGGGGGTTAAACCTTTATTGGGTTATATACGGCGGGTGCCCTGACACTATAAAAAGCAAACTAACTAACCAGCGTCACCCGTAACACTTATATGATGATCACTGGTGAAAGGGTTAACTAGGGGCAATTAGGGGGTTAAAACCTTTATTAGGGTAATATATGGGGGTACCTGACACTATATAAAAACCTGACGGCGAACCTAAAAAAAAATTACTGGCTACCTATCGGCATCACCGACACTAAGACAACGATCATAAAAACGATTGCTTAGCGACAGTGGTGATAGGGGGTGAAAGGGTTACCTGGGGGGCGATCAGGGGGTTAAACCTTTATTAGATAATATATGGGGGTACCTGACGCTATAAAAACCTGCGGCAAACCTAAAAAAAATTACTGGCTACCGATCAGCATCACCGACGCTAAGACATCGATCAGAAAAATGATCGCATAGCCACGGCGGTGCTAGGGGGTGAAAGGGTTACCTGGGGGGTGATCAAGGGGGTTACACCTTTATTAGGTAATATATGGGGGTACCCGACGCTATAAAAACCTGCGGCGAACCTAAAAAAAATTACTGGCTACCGATCTGCATCACTGACGCTAAGACATCGATCAGAAAAATTATCGCTTAGTGACAGTGGTGATAGGGGGTGAAAGGGTTACCTGGGGGGGCGATCAAGGGGGTTAAACCTTTATTAGGTAATATATTGGGGTACCCGACGCTATAAAAACCTGCGGCGAACCTAAAAAAAATTACTGGCTACCGATCAGCATCACCGACGCTAAGACATCGATCAGAAAAATGATCGCATAGCCACGGCGGTGCTAGGGGGTGAAAGGGTTACCTGGGGGGTGATCAAGGGGGTTAAACCTTTATTAGGTAATATATGGGGGTACCCGACGCTATAAAAACCTGCGGCGAACCTAAAAAAAATTACTGGCTACCGATCAGCATCGCCGACGCTAAGACATCGATCAGAAAAATTATAACTTGGTGACAGTGGTGATAGGGGGTGAAAGGGTTACCTGGGGGGCGATCAAGGGGGTTAAACCTTTATTAGGTAATATATGGCGGTACCCGACGCTATAAAAACCTGCGGCGAACCTAAAAAAAATTACTGGCTACCGATCAGCATCACCGACGCTAAGACATCGATCAGAAAAATGATTGCTTAGTGACAGTGGTGATAGGGGGTGAAAGGGTTATCTGGGGGGTGATCAGGGGGTTAAACCTTTATTAGGGGGGTTAGGGGGCTACACTGGACCTAAGACTAAACTTTGGTGACACTTTTACAGTTACAAATGTCACTGATTGCAGTGATCACTAAATAAATGGTCACTGCAATCAGTGACACTGTGACTGGGGGCTGGGGGGTGATCTGGGGGTGTCTGGGGGGGCGATTTATGTGCCTATGTGTCCTGGTGTCAGTGTGCTGTTTTGTGTACTAACCTGGCATCTTCTCCTGTACGGCGCTCGGTATATGTGAGCGCCCCAGGAGAGATGACATCACTTCCTCCTTCCTGGCAGGCAGGGGAAGCTCTCTCATTCGCCGGGAGCGATCGAGAGGGGGTGGCCGGAATCGAACGGCCGTCCCCTCATGCCGGATCGCTCCCGAAGGTAAAACGACCGCTCACTGTAAAGAAGGGGGGTCCGATCGGACCCCCCAACTATACAAAGGCAATCACGTATATATACGTGATTGTGCCTGTCGGTGCCATTCTGCCGACGTATATTTACAGTGGGCGGTCGTTAAGTGGTTAAGGGTGGGGCTGGACAAAGAAGGTTTTTTACCTTAATACAGAAAATGCATTCATTAAAAAATAAATAAAAACATTCAGCCTTTAGAACCACTTTAAAAACATTTATAATTCACAAAGTGCCATTGCTAAAAATAAAGTTTGCACTCCTTGTAAATGCTATGTTCCCTATCTACCATTGTTGCATTGTACAGTGTGACCCATGCTACCAGGGCAGATGTTAGAAATCACAGGCCCTCTGACAGGGTCCCCCCTTTGAAAGTATCAAATGATGCTATGCTTCACAGCCATGGCAGAAATTATACCCGCCATTGAACAAGACCCACGAATAGCACTGCTCAACAAGGTCTACAACAGTTTACTATACTTCAGTGATGAATGGACCCCCAGGAGCAATCAGTATGGAGTTCAGGAATGTAAGGGGTCGGTAAATAGGACATGCTAATCCTCCACCCTGAAACAATCCACCTGTGTGCCCACAGCAGCAGAGGGGTGGGGGCGCAGATACTGAGGGAGCACAGCCAGAGGTAAAAAAAAAGGAGGAGAAGCTGGCAGTGCTACAGGGAGTGCCACAAGAGTCGGCAATAAGGCAGTACAGCCAGCCCTCTTGCTCAGCAGGTGCCCCCCTTTTGAACTGATGGGGCCCAAGCCCAATTCAGTAGGGAGGGCTGTACTGCCTTATCAGCAACTCTGCATGGTACTATAGGCTGTAGGTTCTGACAGCGAAGCTCCTGCTAGAAACCACTGTCAATGAAAATGAGTAGGGCTGGGCAGGGTGCTGACTACAGGACTGCAACCCTGATTCATAGCTTCCAACTTTCTGAGATGGGAACAAGGGACATCTATTACCAAAAGTATGTAGGCATAGGACACCCCCCCCCCCCCTGCGCGCCCCCTTAAAGGAGAATTATGAAAAAAAAAAAACTAGTTAAACTCACAAGTGCTTTTTTTTCCCACTACTATTCCTTTATACTGGCTTTTGAAATTTACAAATGCAGACATTTAGAAATTGGATGAAAGGTTTAGCACCGGGAAACACTTTTTGAAAGATAATAAGTGCTTTTTTAGTATACAACTATATACAGTAGATCAGACCAAAATGATGGAGGAAAGAGGAACAGAGGGACTTTGTTCCAAATCAGGGACAGACCCTCCAAATCAGGGACAGTTGGGAGCTATGCTGATTAGGTGCCGAGATGGAGGGGACCGAAACGAAAATAACCCGTCCCATGGCAGCAAACCCCCCCCCCCCCCCCTGCTCAACAACTTTGGTGTCAGGGTACAAAAATAACATTGAATGTCCCGCGGTGGGACTTTTAAAAGTTGGGAGGTATGCACACCAGCACAGATCTTTTTCCATAATTGGCATTGTCAGAATACTGGAAGAACACAAGGAAACTGGAAGGATCACCAGGTATTTGCTCTGAATTATTAGGACTTACTATGGGTAGATGAATGCGATTAATGAATCTCTAAAGTGGTTGAGGTAAGCAGTACGATGCTCTGAAACGTGCATCCCACTGTCCCCTCAAGCACAGCTCACTGCAGGTAAAAATGGCTGAATGCATACTAGAACATGTAGCATGGGGACATTGTGAACAAGCCCTAACTGGGGCAACCACAGTTAGCCCCTCTGCCTAGCAGCACTAGAGTTGTCAGTTCAAATCCCAACCTGCCTGGAGTTTGCATGTTCAGGGAGAACTCTAAATACATGCTGGTAGGTTGATTGGTTCCTGTCTAAATTGGCCTAAGTATGAATGTGAGGTAGGGCCCTTACTGTATAAGCTCCTTGAAGGCAGGGACTGATGTGAATGTATAATAAAAATGTAAAGCGCTGCATAAATTGACAGTGCTATATAAGTACCTGTAATAAATAAAACTGCATAGTAATTAATTTGCTAAAGCACTCTTCATTAAACATCATTGGTGTGGATCGGCTTCCTGATAGTGACAACAGTGTACCATTCCTGTGCAGTGTGTGGTAGCATGGCAACTTGTAGTTTCCACCAGGGGTGCATGTGACTGCCAAGGCAGGGAGACCGTTGTCACCCTATAACAGGAAGTGCCTTAACAAAGACACTTCATGGCAGGATCACCAGGTATTTAAAGTATAACTGAAGGCAAAACTTTTTTGGGGGGATAGAATAGAGAAGGATTAGAACACTTGTCAGGTGTTATTGCTCTCTGTACCCTCATTAGGGAGATTCACCCTCTCTATTTGTCCTGTACGCCGTTATTACTGAGAGTGAAAGAAAATTAAAAATTTTGAGTTGTCCCCAGAACAGTAATAGAGGGGAACTCTTCCAATGAGGACACTTGTTCTGGTGACAACCAGGGATTCCCTCACTTTGGAGGGATTTCTTCTTATTTCCTGTCTTGGCTATGGGACAGGAAGTGAAGGGAAATCCCTCCAATGGGACACAGATGGCAAAAAAAAAACCTGACCAGAGTTATAACCCTCCTTTACTCCGTCCATAATGGCAAACCAAAAAAAGTTTCCTTTTTAGTTCTACTTAAATTGTAAGCGGCAGATTTTAAAAAGATTTCAAAAGTAGTTTTTAATAACATTAACATGGTAAATCTACTTTCCAGCCGATTACCCTTTTCAAACACACCATGGAGTGCTCTGTATTCTTTTACTATCTGCCTTAGAAGAAACTGCAGGACATTTGGTTATTTATGGGCTTATAACATGAACACAGAGAACGTGATGAGCAAGAAGTAAATCACAAAGATTACTGATCACAATGAAAAATTAAACTGCAACTCTTTCCAAATCACAACCCGAAAAAATTCCTTTGGCTCTTCAGAACTTGAATCGACTTGCAAGTGTTATCTTGTATGAATGTTTCAAAGTGTTTCTTTTTCAGGTTTATTTCCCCATACATACTTTTAGTGGTGGTGATTCTGCTAGTAACATTCTTCCCGTCCTAGGGTGACAACACTCACTCACTGAATTGTGTTTATAAAGGAGCAACTTTGTCATCCTAGGACAGGAAGTGTGTTGGCACTACGGAGCACCTCCCCATCACCTTATCTCCATAACATAGTGGGGAGATGCTCAGGGGTTCTGAGCAGGGCCGATAACATCGCAGAGTGCATGGAAAGTCTTGAGCAAAATGAACAGTTGTTTTTTTACACATGAAACAACTTTCAGTGGTATATCCAAGAGGGACCAAATAAGAGAAGTTTGTTGCCAGGGTTTATATACACTTTAAACATGTTTGTTAGAAATTGTACTTCAGAACGTTTTTTGTGGATATGGCAGAAAGCATATCCCCTCTCTCCTCTCTACTAGGGATGAGCTCGGTGTTCGAGTCGAACGCATGTTCGACTCGAACATCACCTGTTTGGCGAAACCAGAACTTTGTGGGCCGTTCGCGCTAAATTCGTGTGACGCGAACGGCCCACAATGCACTGCGCCATCGCACTGCATTGCCGGCGCTGTGATTGGCCAAGCATGCACTGTGACCCCGCATGCTAGGCCAATCACAGCGCCGGCAGCGAGGAGAGCCATAATTGGCCACAGGCAGGATGCCTGTAGCCAATCATAGCTCAGGGGAGTTTAGTACACGCCCCACACTATAAAAGGCTGCCAGCGCGGCGGCCTTGTGTAGTGTGTTCCGGCGTGCAGGGAAAGAGCTACATAGGCAGGGATAGTGTGTTCTACAGTGTGTTCTTTTCTCAGGCATCTGCAGGAGTTAGTGGGTGTTGTGTGCCTCCAGCACAGTATACACCTGTATCTACACTTTATTGCTGTTCTCTAAGCTAGAGAGGCAGGGACAGTGTATTCTTTTCTCAGGCATCTGCAGTAGTTAGTGGGTGTTGTGTGCCCCAGCACAGTATACACCTGTATCTACCATTTATTACTGTTCTCTAAGCTAGATAGGCAGGGACAGTGGGGCTGATTTACGAAACGTTTGCACCATGAGTATTGGCGCATCTGCGTGCGCAATGGCTGTTTTGGTATTTACAAAACATTAGCGCCTGTAGCGCAGCCCTATTTGCCATTTACTATAGTGTTGTCGGCGGACGGGAGGAGGCGCTCAGTGCTATGGACCTGGCGCATGGCATGTTAAACACTAAATATAAAGCTGGAAGTGAGAAAATATTGGGGGTGATGTGAGGTGATGTGAGGAAGTGTAGTGACACCTGCCCAAATAACTAATATGCCCAAAATAGAGTGAGAAAGTAACTTTTTCAAAACCAGCCCGCTGCGCCGGCAAGTACGATTCGAGCTGCGGGAGGTTTTTTTGAGCTCAGCGCGGGAATTTCAATGGTTTAAATGCACCGATACACTGCGCCGGCAAAATCTTAGTAAATGTCAAGTCACGTAACTCAATTTGCATAAGTTGAACAGGCGCAGCTCTGAAATTGCCAGTGCGCCAGCAAAATGACATTTCTAAAGGAAAAAAAAAAACATTTAAAAGCACCCGCGGCTATAATGAATTGTCGGCTCCCGGCAATATAGAGAAAAGTCATTGAAAGTCATTGCTAACCAAAAAAAAAAGCGTGGGGGTCCCCCCAAATTCCATAACCAGGCCCTTCAGGTCTGGAATGGATATTAAGGGGAACCCCGCTGCAAATTTTAAAAAAAAAATGACGTGGGGTTCCCCCAAATATCCATACCAGGCCCTTCAGATCTGGCATGGATTTTAAGGGGAAATCCACCCCAAATTTTAAAAAAAATGGCGTGGAATCCCCCCAAAAATCCATACCAGACCCTTATCCGAGCACGCAACCTGGCCGGCCGCAGGGGAAGAGGGGGGGACGAGAGCGCCCCCCTCCCTCCTGAACCGTACCAGGCCACATGCCCTCAACATGGGGAGGATGTCCCCATGTTGATGGGGACAAGGGCCTCATCCCCACAACCCTTGCCCGGTGGTTGTGGGGGTCTGCGGGCGGGGGGCTTCCCCTTAAAATCCATTCCAGACCTGAAGGGCCTGGTTATGGAACTTGGGGGAACCCCCACACTTTTTTTTTTGTGTAATCAAAGACTTTCAATGACTTTTATCTGTATTGACGGGAACCAGCAATTCATTACAGCCGCAAGGACTTTTAAATTACTATTATTTTACTTTAGAAATGTCATTTTGCTCTCCAACTGTTATAAACATGGAAAGCATGTGCTACTTTACAGGCATACTATAGACATCCCCTGGTATGATATTTAGGGCCAGTTCACACCGGATGCAGTGCAGTGCATTTTTTTGATGCCTGAAAAACGCAAAGAAAGTTGATCACATTAATGCCAATGGCATAGTTCACACAACTGCAGTCCGTTCCAGTGCGTTTCAGAAAGCAAAAAAAAAATTGGTCATGCTGCATTTTTTAGTTACAGAACTGTACTGGACCGCAGTAAAACACATCAAAAACGCAACGGAACATACCAAAAATGCACTGGAATGCACCGCAACGCACCTAAATGCACCAAAGACGCACTGCAGCACACTTTTCCTAAGTGAAAAGAGGGGGAAAAAAACACTGGACTGCATCAAAAACGCCTCAAAAATGCACTGGAATGTGTCAAAAACGCGCATGCAGAAAAGCACCTGGAACGCACCCAGACTGCGTTTCTATAGTGTGAACTAGGACCAGTTCACACCATAGAAACGCAATCCGGATGCGTTCCAGGTGCTTTTCTGCATGCAGGTTTTTGATGCGTTCCAGTGCATTTTTGGTACGTTTTTGATGCAGTCCAGTGCTTTTTTTTCACCCCTCTTTTTTATTAACCATAGATAAGGACAAGTGTGTTCCAGTGCGTTTTTGGTGCATTTAGGTGTGTTCCTGTGCGTTTCAGTGCGCTTATGATGCGTTTTGATGCATTCCAGTACAGTCCAGTGCAGGTAAAATGCAGCATGTTCTACTTTTTTGGTGGAACTGGAATGCACTGGAACAAACACTGCCATTTAGAACCATATAACCAACTTTCCATGCATTTTGGATGCATAAAAAATGCAATGCACTGCATGTGGTGTGAAATGGCCCTTAAGCAATTTGGCATATTTAAAGGCACTTCTCCTTGTTTTGTTTTTGGTGTTTTCCAAATTGGTGACATTGATATATGTCCCTTAGGGTGGGACCTGGGCCCCCATTTTAAGGCCAATAACTAGAAGAAAAGCCAGCCAAGTGGGGACTAGCAAAATTAACAAGTCAGTTCCCATAGACTGCAATGGTATTTGTTGGTGGGGGGGGGGGGGGGGGTGATTGTCCCATCTCTAATTTTGTAGCATGCTGGATGATGTGCTTAATTTTGGACGGGGGAGGGGGGGGGGGGTTTATTTTTTGCTACGCTGCATTGGTGTTGTTCTGCACATGCCCAGCCAGTTAGTTTTTTTTTTTGGGGTGCTTTTTGTGTGTGAACAGCACCTGGGTATTTCTGGGCATGCTCAGAGAGTGTTTTGATGGGTTAGTAATTTAACAGGTGTAGCCACTTTGAATTTCAGTCTCTACATTGAGTGAACTTGCATTTTGGGTGTTTCATGGACTGTGCATGTGTTTTCAATTGCCTCATTAGCACACACACACATGTTATATAAAGCTCACAGAGCATTCGGTCGCTTGCCTTGAGAAGAGGCGTGTGGGTGTGGGGCAAAATGTACATGTTGGTGTCCTCATCGAGTTTGTAACACATGTATTTTATTTTTTATGTCTTTGCAAAACAAGTGATTGGTTAACTTTTGGTGTATTTTTTGGTGTGGGGGAAATGTTCCCCTGAAATAATTCTGATGTTATTAATGTGTGTTGTTTGTTCACTTTGATTTAATTGGCTGTGCTGCATTATTTTTGGCCAAAAATTGCTCAAGATGTTGAGTCTGTAAGGCCCCTTTCACACGGAGGTCCGTTCAGGTCCGCCTGTCAGTTTTTTAGGCGGACCTGAAACGGATCCTCCATGTACCCCTATGGAGGCACGGATGTCAGCGGAGACATGTCCGCTGACATCCGCTCCGCTCCGCGGAGCGGATCGGATGACAACGGACTCTACGGTCCGTCGTCATCCGATTCCCCATAGGGGAGAGCGGCGCTCTGACAGGGCGGTCCCTGCACAGTGTGCGGGGACTGCCCAGTCATCCGTCGGCTCAGCGGGGATCAACGGAGCGATCCCCGCTGAGCAAGCGGAGCTTCACGGGGCGGATCTGCACAGATCCGCCCCGTGTGAAAGAGCCCTTACTGTTTCAAATTGACCATGTTTTTTATTTTGCCTTCCCTTTTGTTTTGTTGAACAATAAAATTTGATGCAAAGTTTTGATGTTTGTTTTGTGTTTTCTTTGCAACAAATGTGACAGCTGATTGGCATGTCAAAACAAAACAACAGGTGTGATTTGTCTACCCTGGTGCCTTCATGGTAGTATATGCATGGATTGTGTGCTGCCATTGAAAGTCACCAGGAAATGAAAAATACAGAGCGGTAAGTATTCAATTTTCCCTTTTTACTGCAGTGGTTTTCAGCCTCAGTCCTAAAGTACCCCTAACAGGACATGTTTTGTGAATTTTTCTTATCGAGAATTGCTGTCCAAAAATCAAAACCATTGACTGTGATTTAAAGCACATGTGCAAGATGAAGGAAAACCTGCAAACATGGCCTGTTGGGGGTACTTGAGAAGCACTGATTTAGAGCACTGCACTTAAAAATAGCTCAAGGCCATACAATTCTAATTGTGGGCATTTTGGGGGAAACAAAGTAAGTGTTAGAACCCCTACGTGTGGTTTTTTTTTTAGATTTATTTTTTATTTTTTGTAGTTTGGCTTTTGTGTCTCCTTTTCTTAACATTGGCTTCACTTCCTGTCACACAGCTAAACAGGAAGTGAAGGTAAAACCCTACCAATGTCTTTTCTTGGGGACACACAGATCAATCTAACTAGTGTCCCCATTAAGCAAATTGCACTCTAGCACTTTGTTGTGTACACCCCAAATCATTGGGTAGTTTGGGGTTTAGTAAAGACAAATCCACTCTGCAGTAAAAGTGTAGCTGCTGAAAATCTGAGGGAAAGTACTGGTGATTGGATGTTGCAATCATGTAAAAGCAAAGATGGTGTTTTTTTTTGGCTTGCATGTCCCCCTCAGATATACAGCAAGTGCACTTGTAGTGCAAAGTAGATTTGCCTTTAGTAAATAAACCCCACAGTCCAAACTACCTAATAAATTGTGGCGTACCCCGCAATATGCATAATGGGGAAAGTATTTAGACTGACCTGTGTGTCCCCAAGGAAAGACATTGTTAGGGATTTTCCCTCACTTCCTGTGTGGCTATGTGACAGGAAGTGAATTATTTGGAAGGATAAAGTGACCAAATTATTTAGTTTAACTTTTCAAAGACTCATTCCTAAGTTGAATTGTGATGCATGTCTATGGCCCATTTAGACCCTCTTTAATCACTTGAGATCAGCGCTATAACTGATCGACGGCCACAGCATGGTCCTCAATTGCCGGGAGTCCATTAATAAACGTACTCCCCTTTGCGCGCGCTGTGGTCACAGAGTCACTGAGACTCAGGTGATGACAGATCCGAGTAAGGGGCCGATCCCTGCCCTTTACCATGTGATCAGCTGTCAGCAAATGACAGCTGATCACGTGATGTAAACAAAAGCTGGGTAATGGTTTTTGTTTTCTCCTTGTGCCGACAGCGTGAGCATAAAAAAAGGCAATCACCGGCTTATGTGCAAGGGACATGGGACCCGAAGAGGAAGAGGCAATTCTGCATCATCTGTGACAATTAGTAGCCCCTGCCAGTGCCACCTATCAATGGCCACCACTGGTGCCAATCAGTGGCACCTATCAGTGCCCATCACTGCCAACTATCATTGCCACCTAGCAGTGCCACTTCTCACTGCCCACCAGTGCCAAATAGCAATGCCACCTCTCAGTGCCCACCCTTGCCACCTTATCGGTGCCCATCAGTGCAGTCTCATCAGTGTACATCAATGAAGAAGAAAAATTACCTTTTTTAAAAATATTAACCAGTTTCCTACCGCCCACCGTCAAATGACATCCTTGGCTTTGTGCGTGACATCTGAATGATGCCTGCAGTTGCAGACATCATTCAGATATCATTCTTTTCAGCCGGCGATTCTGTGCACAATAAAAACGATCATAGTGGCAGTTCCGCCGCTTGATCGTTCTTATAGGTGGGGGGAGGGGACACCCCCCCCCCCCTCTTGCCGCCATCCGGTGCTTCTCCGGGCTCTCCCGTGCCATCTGGGGCTCGGAGAACGATTTGGAGATGACTGGTGACCAGATGGTCATCAGTCATCTCTATGACTGTCGGAGGCGCGGGCACGATGTTATGACATCACGCCGTGTTCCCGTATGTTAACCAAGCCGTGATCTCGGCTGTCAGCATGAGATTGGTGTTTTTTTTGGACCAATATCATGCTTTCCAGCCTGGAGGAGAGATGTGGGGTCTTATTGACCCCGCATCTCTCCATAAAGAGGACCTGTCACACACATTCCTATTACAAGGGATGTTTACATTCCTTGTAATAGGAATAAAAGTGATCCAAAAAAATAAAAAAAATTAAAAAAAGAGTAAGAAATACAAAAAAGTAAAAAAACAAAATAAAAAAAAATAAGCAAAAATAAGAAAAAACGCCCATGTCCCCGGTAGCTCGCGCTCAGAAGCGAACACACACGTAAGTCCCGCCCACATATGTAAACGCCATTCAAACCACACATGTGAGTTATTGCTGCGTGCGTTAGAACGAGTGCAACAATTCTAGCACTAGACCTCCTCTGTAATGCCAAAATGGTAACCTGTAAAAAAATGTAAAGCATCGCCTAGGGAGATTTTTAATTACTGAAGTTTGGTGTCATGCCATGTGTGTGCGCAATTTTAAAGCGTGACGTGTTAGGTATCTATTTACTCAGCATAACAACATCTTTCACATTATACCAAAAAATTGGCCCTAACTTTACTGTTTTGTAATATTTTTAGCAAACAAAAGGCGTTTGAAAATTTATTGAGCAAATACCGAGCGAGATAAAAATTTGCAATGACCGCCATCTTATTCCCTAGGGTGTCTGCTCCAAAAACATATATAATGTTTGGTGTTTTGAAGTAATTTTATAGCCATAAATTTATGATTTTTACATGGAGAGAAGTGCCAGAATAGGCCCAGTGCTGAAGTGGGTAAAATATCCATTTTTTTATTTTTTAAACTCGGTCTTTTGTATTTATCGAAAAAAAATAAAAATAAAACAGAAAAGGTGATCAAATAGCACCAAAAGCAAGCTCTATTTGTGTGCCAACAAATAAAACATTTTCATTGGGTTACAGTGTTGTATGAGCGCGCAATTGTCATTAAAATTGCATCAGCGCTGAAATGTGAAACTTGGTCTGGGCAGTGCGCAAGTGGTTAATATAAGGCTACATGCACACGGACGTTTTTCAAGCCACTTGTTTGAGCGTTTTTTGCAGCTTAAAAACATCTCTCCATGTTAGCCTATGGCCTCATGGCCACCATGGCGTTTTTGAGCTGTAAATGGCATAGGCGTTTTTAGGCCCCATGTAGACGGGACGCTGGTGCAAAGTGTTCAGAACTAAGGTTGAAAGTGGCGTTTAGAAAGGCGCGCTTTGTGGCGTTTGCATGCCGTGTTTTACCACATTTGCGTGTATATGATAAGGAGCCGCCCTAAGCTCCAAAAACAGTATTATTTACGATTTTAGCTATTTAGTGAGACCAGAGTGATATCAGCAGCTGAGAGCAGCAGTGTAGTTGTATTTAGCGTGTCACTTGCCACATCACTTGCCACAAGCTGTGGATTGTCCACTTGCCACGTCAGCTGCCCCAAGTTGTGGATTGTCCACAATGCAATGGAAGCAATTTCTTTTATATATATATATATATATATATATATATAAATTTTATGGTTTTTCATCATTTGCCATAAATTTGGAGTTTATCAATGTAAAAAAATAGGTCATCTTTAAAAACGCTTCTAAACTAAAATGCGGCTAAACGCCGGTACCGCGTCTGAAACATGGAAATCTTTGGCGTCTGAAGGCATTTTGAGGGTTTGGTTGGTGAAAAACGATTTTAAACGCAACTGTAGATTTTTTTTGCCAGGCCAAAAACAGTGTTTTGGATGTAATAGAATTCAATGGACCCGCATCCAAAACGCAAGTACCGCAATTTTGCGGCATTTTTTTGTTTTACCTGTTTATAGCTGGTTGTTAAAGGAAATTTTTTTAAAAAAAAAGGTTAAAAAAATAAATAAATAAATAAAAAACAGCGTGGGGTCCCCCCCTCAGGTCCATACCAGGCCCTTTGGTCTAGTATGGATTCAAAGGGGACCCCCCCCCCAAAAAATGAAAAGAAAACTGGCGTGGGGGTCCCCCCGGAATCCATACCAGGCCCTTCAGGTCTGGCATGTATTTTAAGGGGAACCCCGCGCCAAAAACAAAAAAAATTTGCGTAGGGTCCCCTAAAAAATACACACCAGACCCTTTATCCGAGCACTCAACCTGGCAGGCCGCAGGGGAAAAGGGGGGGATGAGAGAGCGGCCCCCCCTCCCTCCTGAACCGTACCAGGCCGCGTGCCCTCAACATGGGGGGGTTTGGTGCTTCGGGGCAGGGGGGGCGACCTGCGGCCCTCCCCACCCCAAAGCACCCTGCCCCCATGTTGATGGGGACAAGGGCCTCTTCCCGACAACCCTGGCCGTTGGTTGACGGGGTCTGCGGGCGGGGGGCTTATCGGAATCCGGGAGCCCCTTTAATAAGGGGGACCCCAGATACCTGCCCCCCACCCTATGTGAATGAGTATGGGGTACATCGTACCCCTACCCATTCACCTGGTGGCAAAATAAGTCAATAAAAAAAGACAACACTGGTTTGAAAAGTAATTTATTGGGCAGCTCCGGGGGTCTTTCTGCCGGGCCCCCGCTATCTTCTGCTAGCTCTTTCGCTAGCGGGGGTCCCGGGCTTCCTCGCTGTCTTCTTCCGACTTCGGGGGTCTTTCTGCCGGGCCCCCGCTATCTTCTGCTAGCTCTTTTGCTAGCGGGGGTCCCGGGCTTCCTCGCCGTCTTCTTCCGACTTCGGGGGTCTCTTGTTCTGTTCTCCGGTTCTTCTCCCGCTCTCCGACGTCTTCTCCACGATCTCCGGTTCTTTCTGCCTTCTGTCGGGCCCCCGCTATCTTCTTCCAGCTCTTTTGCTAGCGGGGGCCGGTCTTCTACGTCGCCTTCTTCCCTCTTCTCTTCGCCCGATGTTGCCTCGTCGCTGTCCACCGCCGCAATGATCTGTCCGAGCAGCGGTGCCACTTTTATTGGCATGGGGCGTGGTCACCGGATGATGCCACCGCTGACCCCGCCCCCATTTCACGTCACAGTCCCATCATTCCCCGGGACTGTGACATTCAAACCTGTGTTGTCTTTTTTTATTGACTTATTTTCCCACCAGGTGAATGGGTAGGGGTACGATGTACCCCATACTCATTCACATAGGGTGGGGGGCCGGCATCTGGGGGCCCCCTTTTTAAAGGGGGCGCCCTGATTCCGAAAAGCCCCCCGCCCGCATACCCCGACAACCAACGGCCAGGGTTGTCGGGAAGAGGCCCTTGTCCCCATCAACATGGGGGCGGGGTGCTTTGGGGTGGGGGGCCGCAGGTCGCCCCCCTGCCCCGAAGCACCAAACCCCCCATGTTGAGGGCATGCGGCCTTGTATGGTTTCAGGAGGGAGGGGGGCCGCTCTCTCGTTCCCCCCCTTTTCCCCTGCGGCCTGCCAGGTTGCGTGCTCGGATAAGGGTCTGGTTTGGATTTTGGGGGGACCCCCACGCCGTTTTTCGGCTTAAGGGGGTTCACCTTAAAATCCAGACCAGACCTAAGGGCCTGGTATGCTCCTGGAGGGGAACCCATGCCGGTTTTTTCATTAAAATTTGGCCTGGAGTTCCCCTTCATGATTCATACCAAACATGGGACAGCGAGGCTGCCGAGGACCAGCGCGATGACATCGCGCTGGACTCATTCTCGGCAGGCTAGTCTCCTCTAGGACACGACTTGAGCGGCTGCTTCATGCGCTCAGGTCGTGTCCAGGTCGCCTGGCAGAGTCGCGCTGTCCCTGTGTCAGCCGACACACGAGTCGCCCGCAAGTCGGATCCGACTTCCTGGGCGACCTCTATTCAAATCAATGGGCTCCCAAAGGGAACCATTCATTTTCAATAGAGCGCCGCTGACATTTCTATTTACTATAACAGTGCGCCACTGCTTCCTGCGCCAAGTGAAGGAGTTATCAGGCGCACCAATTAAGGTTAGAAGCAGCGCAGCGCACTGGTATTAGTAAATCAGCCCCAGTGTGTTCTTTTCTCAGGCATCTGCAGGAGTTAGTGGGTGTTGTGTGCCCCAGCACAGTATACACCTGTATCTACCCTTTATTGCTGTTCTCTAAGCTAGAGAGGCAGGGACAGTGTGTTCTTTTCTCAGGCATCTGCAGGAGTTAGTGGGTGTTGTGTGCCCCAGCACAGTATACACCTGTATCTACACTTTTTTGCTGTTCTATAATACAGGCATCTGCAGGAGTTAGTGGGTGTTGTGTGCCCCAGCACAGTATACACCTGTATCTACCCTTTATTGCTGGTGTTCTCTAATAAAGGAATCTGCAGGAGTTAGTGGGTGTTGTGTCCCTCCAGCACAGCACCGTATACACCTGTATCTACCCTTTATTACTGGTGTTCTCTAATAAAGGCATCTGCAGGAGTTAGTGGGTGTTGTGTCCCTCCAGCACAGCACAGTATACACCTGTATCTACCCTTTATTTCTGGTGTTCTCTAATAAAGGCATCTGCAGGAGTTAGTGGGTGTTGTGTCCCTCCAGCACAGCACAGTATACACCTGTATTTACCCTTTATTGCTGGTGTTCTCTAATAAAGGCATCTGCAGGAGTTAGTGGGCGTTGTGTGCCTCCAGCACAATATACACTACTCCAATTCCTGGTTTTCCCATCTCCCTACAGTCCATTACTATGTCTGAAAGGCCAACAAGAAGAGGCAGACAGTCAGGAACCAATAAAAGAGGGCAAGCAGGCTCTGTGTCTAGAGACAACAGTGCTGGTCGTGGATGCGGTGCATTGTCATCAGCACATGGCCATGGGACACGCTTGTCCTTCTTTTTGGCAGCTGGACGTGTTGAGCCGCATCATGCCGAAGACTTGGTAGAGTGGATGACCAAGCCCTCCTCATCCTCCTCATCCTCTCTCACCCAGGCTCAGGGTACTGGCAAAGCAGCTGCCAAAGCGTCCTCTTCCCTCGTATCAATGTCATCATCAGTCACTCCTTCCCTAGACCCACCATGTCCTCCTAAGGAGTCCCCCGAACTGTTTCAGCACAGTGTTGGGTACATGCTCCAGGAGGATGCCCAGCGTTTTGAAGGGTCTGATGATGATACCCAGCTAGAGGAAGGCAGTAGCGTGAGCGCAGAGAGAGGGGATGCTCAAGAAGGACAGCAAACTGGTAGTCATGTTCCAGCAGCTGCAGCATACTGCCAGATTGGCTCCAGTGATGAGGAGGGAGGGGATGATGAGGTCACTGACTCCACGTGGGTGCCTGACAGGAGAGAGGAGGAGGAGGAGGATGAGGAGGAGGCATATCTCCAATGAGGCAGGATGCCCTCCGGGGGCCAGTGTAAGGGCAGCACACCGACTGAATCACACCGCAGAGCTTCGCCTGTGCAGGGCGCTGCCTCTGCTCGTTATTCCAAAAGTTCTTTGGTGTGGGCCTTTTTTGAGTCGAGTGCATCAGATCGCACCGCTGCTATTTGCAACACATGTCTCAAGCGTATCTCGCGTGGCCAAAACATCAGTCGCTTGGGCACCACATGCTTGACCAGACATATGTTGACCTGCCATGCAGCTCGTTGGCAAGCGTACCTTAAAGACCCACACCAAAGAACAAAGCGGACCTCTCCTTGCTCCTCATCTGCTGGGATCTCCAACCCCACTATACCTTCAGTCCTCTCTGAAACCTGCACTGAGAGGAATGAAGGTGTAGAATTAGGTGTGTCACAGCCAAGTACTTGCGGGCACTCTGCTAGCAGTACACCGACGTCCGATTGTAGCAGGCAAATTTCCCTGCCCCAGCTGCTGGACCGTCGAAAGAAGTTCACTCCCAGCCATCCACATGCCCAGCAGTTGAATGCTAGCTTGGCTAAATTGCTAGCACTTCAACTGCTGCCTTTTCAGTTGGTAGACTCGGCCCCCTTCCGTGAGTTTGTGCAATGTGCGGTTCCGCAGTGGCAGGTTCCCAAACGCCACTTTTTCTCACGGAAGGCGATTCCGGCTCTCTACTGGCATGTGGAAGGCAATGTCAGGGCGGTCAGCGGTAAGGTGCATATTACCGCTGACTCATGGTCCAGCAGGCATGGACAGGGACGATACCTTTCTTTCACGGCCCATTGGGTCACTCTTTTGGCAGCTGGGAAGGATGCAGGACAAGGTGCAGTAGTGTTGGAGGTTGTTCCGCCGCCATGCCTCCAAAATGCTACTACTGGTTGTGACACACCTCTCTCCTCCACCCCCTCATCTTCTTCTTCCTCCATGGCCTCTTCCTGTGCTTTGTCCTCGGAACCAGCGGTGCTCCGTAGGCGTTCAAGGGGCTACGCAGGTATGCAGGCAAAAAGATGCCATGCCATGCTTGCGCTGGTGTGTTTGGGGGACAGGAGCCACACTGGGGCAGAGGTTCTGTCAGCTCTGCAGGGGCAGGCCAAGAGGTGGTTGACGCCACGCCAGCTTAAGCCAGGAATGGTGGTTTGCGACAATGGCACCAACCTCCTCTCCGCCCTCCGACAGGGACAACTGACCCATGTGCCCTGTGTGGCTCACGTCCTTAACCTGGTGGTGCAGCGGTTCTTGGGCAGGTACCCGGGCTTACAGGATATCCTGAGGCAGGCCAGGAAAGTCTGTGTGCATTTCCGCAGATCAGGCTGGCTGAGATGCAAAAGGAGTTGAACCTGCCCAAGAACCGCCTTATACGTGACATGCCCACCAGGTGGAACTCAACGTTGGCCATGCTGCAGCGGCTGCACATGCAGCAGAGGGCCATCAATGAGTACCTGTGCGACTACGGCACCAGGACCGGGTCAGGGGAGCTCAGGTTTTTTTCACCACGCCAGTGGGGCATGATCAGGGATGCATGCACTGTCCTGGCACCATTTGAGGAGGCCACAGGGATGGTGAGCAGTGACAGTGCATGCATCAGTGACACTGTACCTCTTGTCCACCTGTTGGAGCATACGCTGCATGGAATAATGGACAGGGCACTTGAGGCAGAACAGAGGCAGGAAGAGGAGGACTTCCTTGCCTCTCAAGGCCCCCTTTACCCAGACAGTGTTCCTTCTGTCCCACCCATCGCACAGGAAGATGACGAGGAGGAGGAGGAGGATTGTGTCAGCGTGGAGGTGGAGCCTGGCACACAGCATCAACAGCAGCAGCCTTTTAGGGATGATTTACAGTCCCAAGAAACCCGTGGACTTGTACGTGGCTGGGAGGAGGTGGCTGCAGATCATGTCGTCCTTAGTGACCTAGAGGACTTCGGACGGAATGCCTCAGCTAACCTAGGCTGCATGGCCTCCCTGATCCTGCAAAGTCTGCGGAAGGATCCTCGTATTCTTCAGATCAAGGAGAGGATTTATTACTGGCTGGCCACTCTCCTTGATCCACGGTACAAGGGTAAGGTTGCGGACCTTATCTTACCGTCGCAGAGGGAGCAGAGGATGAGACATCTTCGGGAGGCCTTGCAGAAAGGTCTGTGCAATGCGTTCCCAGAGACTGGGAGGTTACAAACTCCTGGTCCTGGACAACGAGTTGCTGAGGCTTCGGTCAGTCAAAGAAGGAGCGGTGGGGAAGATGGCCGTCTGACCGATGCGTTCAGACAATTTTTTAGTCCGCAGCCCCAAGGTATGATCGGTTCCAGCAACCATCGCCAGCGTCTGATATACATGGTGCAGGAATACCTAGGGGAAAGGACAGACTTTTTTCAGCCCCTGTTTAACAGGGGCATGTAATTACAATTTTTGATGCAATACTTTGCAACAGGGCTCATTGCTGTGCTCCAAGTACAGTATCTGTGAGGGGTTGCAGTGCTGTGGCACCAGTGCCTAAGGCCCAATTTTTCTGCCCCTGTTCAACAGGGGCATGTAATTACAATTCTTGATCGAATAATTCACAGCAGGGCCCATTCCTGCGCCCACCAAGAGTAACTGTGAGGGCTTACAGTGTTGTGGCAACACCACCACCACCAAAGGCCCAATTTTTCTGCCCCTCTTCAACAGGGGCATGCAATTACAATTCTTGATCTAATAATTTACAGTAGGGCCCATTCATGCGCCCACCAAGAGTAACTGTGAGGGCTGACAGTTTTGTAGCACCAGCACCACCACCAAAGGCCCAATTTTTCCTACCACTGTTCAACAATGGCATGTAATTACAATTCCTGATATAATAGTTCACAGCAGGGCGTTCCAGCGCCCACCAAGAGTAACTGTGAGGGCTCACAGTGTTGTGGCAACACCAACATGTAAGAGGAAAATTATGGGAAAAAGGTGTCTCCTCTCTACTGATGCTTTATCACCAATCCTTGTTTCAATAAAAAACCCACTTTTCCAAAAACATTTGTCATTGGGACGCAAAGTGAGGTGAAATGTTCTGAACAGGGGCACAGACAGCAAAACAAATGTTACAGGGGTGATAACCCTTCCCTATGTTTTCCAAAAAGCTTAAAAATAGATTTTTGGGCTGGAGCTACACTTAAACAATGTACCTGTTCAAAATTACAAACAGATTCTACATAAGAACAAACCTACAGTCCCTGTCTTGTATGCACCGCCTGTATACGGCTGTTCAGAGTATATAGGGCCTTTTTTATTTTGTGTGCGGGGTTCCCCTTAATATCCATACAAGACCCAAAGGGGCTGGTAATGGGCTGGGGAAGGGGGGGGGGGGGTGATGGGGTAGCTATGCCATTTTTCTTAAAGATTTTCATCCATATTACCGGGACCAGACATTACATTAAAGCCGCAAGCAGTTTTAAATGCCTTTTTTTCCTTTAGAAGTGTCATTTTGTGCAGGGACAGTTCTAAACACGGGAAACACGTGGCACTTCACAGGCATACTTTAGACACCCCCCAGGTACGATATTTAAAGGAATATTTGACTTTTTTTTTTTCACTTTATGCATCATTAAAATGACTGCTCCCGAAAAAACGGCCGTTTTTAAAACTTCTTTTTGCATTGATACATGTCCCCTGGGGCAGAACCCGGGTCCCCAAACCCTTTTTAGGACGATAACGTGCATATTAGCCGTTATAATTAGCACTTTAGATTTCGAACGTTCCCGTCCATTGTATTTAATAGGGTTCTAAAGTTTGCGTGAACTTTCGGTCCATTCGCAGGTTCTGGTGCGAACCGAACCGGGGGGTGTTCGGCTCATCCCTACTCTCTACCTGCTGTTTTATTTTGGCTGTATGGAGTTTCAATTAGAGAGAGACTGTCTGAACCTAACAGCTTCAGCTGAGCTCTCTTTTTGGAAAACCCATAATGCTTTATTAAACCAGCCTTGTGTGCACCTTGGATAAATCATTTCTTTACATGTACATCGATGTGAGGGCAGTGTTTGCCTGCATAGGGATGCATAGGTGTTCCGTACATCCCTGTGCAGGCAGGCCCATTCATGTCTATTGGAATGCAGACAGTGTGCGTTTGGGGCTGTTCACCCACACATACACGGATGTCAAATTGGGAGCAGCAGCCATGTTCATGCAGCCGCTGCATCCCAATTGACGTGAATAGGACTGCCTGCAGAAGGATGCATGGAACCAGGGCCGCTGATAGGGGGGGGGCACCAGCCCTCCTGTAGGGGGCCCGGGCACACAGGGGGCCCCGGACAGCAGGAGGATCGATGGAGCAGAGAATAAAGAATGACAGCGTCTCTCACCCAGCAACTCAAAGCCGGTTTCTCTCCATCTCGCTCCCGCCGGCTTTCAGCTGCAAGGTGAGAGGCTAGGTGAGAGACACAGGGCTGGATTTAGGGGATGCCGGGGTGGGTTGTTATGCCCCCCCTGGCCAGCCGCAGCTGAGCTCCTTCTCCCGCCCCCTCCCCACCCGCACTCACAGCTGGGATGAGGAGACGGCAGCTTGGAGCCTGGAGCGGTGAGAGAAAAAGTGCCAGCGGGAGGTGTGCTGTGTTTTGTTCTCCCCTCCTATCAGAAGAGCGCTGGTCTTTACAGTACATGAGACCGGATCGCTCTTACTGTAGATCACATGACACTGTACACACACCGCCCCCTATCCACATTTGTTGCTGCCGGGATGTGAGCACTGAGCAGCCTTTGGAGGAGATGGGGGCGCTGTGTGTGTGTACAGTGCAATGCAATCTACAGTAAGAGCGATCCGGTCTCATGTACTATAAAGACCAGCACTCTTCTGACAGGAGGGAAAAACAAAACACAGCACACCTCTTCCTGGCTGTGTTGGCATTGGCAAATGTAATGGGGATTTGGGGAGAGTGATATGTGTGAGGAGGAAGAATGGGGAGATTTGTGCTGGGAGCAGAGATTGGGGGGGGGGGGGGCAGGGGGGTAATTTAGAGGGGGTTGTGCTAGGATGGGGGATTTTTGTTTGGAAATTTGTGCACGGGGGCCCCGTCAGGTAGGCTGTACGGGGCCCCGTGATTTCTATAAGCGGCCCTGCATTGAACACCTGTACATCCCCATGTGGGCAAACACGGCCCTCGCATGTATGTTGTAGCATGCCAGTGTGAACAAAGTTAAAGTGTTACTAACCTATAACAGTAAAATCAGTCTGTATATGCAGTAAAGTATGCTTGTTATACTCACGGTGGAACCTAATGGGTTAATCCTCTGCATTGTGTAAAAAGGCTATTTGATCCTATCTTCTCTGATCCTCCCCTTCCTCCACTGTCCCCAATCCATCTCCTGATAAGACAGAGCCTTGGAAGTCACCATACACGTGCTCAGTTTAGTGTGTATTGCTGGAGAGTTTTTTATCTTTTCTTGAGAGGGTGCATGTGATCAGCACAGGGCCAATCAGCACTGTCCAGACAGATAGTCAGTGGTCCTGCAGCCTCATAGGACAGTCAGAGGAGAATGAAAACTCCTCCTACAAGCTTTAACGAGACACTGATATAAGTCACAAGACTGCACTAACTGCTGATGAGAAAAGGTATTTAGCAGTTTATAAATGACTAAATCTATTGCATTTCCATGTTCTGTGGGGGACCAGATATAGTGAATGCAGGGTCCTGGGTTTAGTAATGCTTTAATCATCAATGTGAAAACTTTGAGACTTTAGAAAAGATAAAGTAAAACACCAAAGCTTTTCCTCTTGGCCATAAAATTTTGGTCCTTTGCCCTAATTCTCCTCCTACCATTCTCTTTTCCTGTTTCCTATTTTTAGGTTTGACTGTCATGTTGCTACTGAAAAAGTAATTTGTAATGTTCGTTTATAGTTAAAGCGGAACTTCAGTCGTTTTGTCATCTTTCTATCTATTAAATCTTCTGCCCTTGTTGTTTTACCTTTGGATAGTAAAACATTTTTTTTCTGCCAGTAAATACCTTATACAGCCCACTTCCTGTTTCTTGTCTGGTAAAAAGCCTGGGCTTATGACATCATGCACAGCTCTCTCTCTCACTCTTGTGAGAGTTTGCCAGGAAGGGAGGGGGATAAGTCATAAGAGGGCCAATGAGAGCTGCAGAGCTAGAGGTGTGTGTCTGTGTAAATCCAGGAAGTGAACAGGCAAGCAAGCTTTAGCTGCCCACAATTAAAATGGATGCAGCCAGACTTCGTGAAGGGAGATTTCTGCAGCATATTTGGAAAGTACAGAATCACAGTATATATAACATAATATGCAAAGTGGTTGGAGGGAAGCTTCAGAATGGCAAAGATGTTTTTATTACACATTATGTAAGCAGACTGCAGTTCCTCTTTAATTACATATAAAGAGTGTATTTAACAATAGTTATCCACTAATCTGGGCATGAAAGGCCACTTCTCTGCTGAAATTAATGTTTTACTTGAGTGGAAAATTAATAATAATAGGTCATGTCATTTAACACCTACGTTCCTCTTAAATATGAATGCAAACTGAGAACATATTTATGCTGGCTGCAAGCCAGGTGATAGCTGCAGTATCTTAGGTTAATGAGTTATAAATACACACAACTGCTCTCTGACTTATTTCTATATTTAGCCTGCTCAAAGTATTCATATCTATCTAATAGAATTTATATCCCCATTTTCAGGCTGGTCATGGGACATTGGGAGGAGCACAGTCCAAGTTACTGCATGTCAATAACCCACATACCTGCATTTATTCCAAATGGCAGCGTTTCGGATCTTGCCACATTTGAAGAATTATATTCGCTTTAAACGGTTGTTACTTTCAACATATAGTTCATCAGTAAAATACATTTAAAACATAGTGTCTTTTTGTTTAGTAAGTTTACATTTTTATTTTCTAATATATATAATAATAATATCGTCCCTTAGACAATTTTTTTTTTTTTGTATAATCTTTATTTGTGAACGGCAAAGTGGTACATCACAACACACGTTGTCGTTTGCATTTGCAGCAAACAGTATGTCAATCATTTTTCTAAAAAATATAAAAACAGATAGAACATTAGATAAAACAGACAAAACAGACAATAATATTGTGACCCAATGTCCTAATGAGCATAGATTAGACTCGGAAACCCGGGAGCGAGCCGAAGGTGGGGTCTCCCCCCTTGTTAGAAAACTAAAAACACCATAGCAGTAAAACATTAAGGGGGGGGGAGTCGCTCCTGACCTCTCACCTGCGGATAAAGGCGCTTGTCCTCTGAAGAGGAGTGTGAGGATGGCAATTAAAGTACTATGTAGTGTACAAATTGGGGGGCAAGCCAGTCAGGCAGGCACGAGGAGAGGGGGGCCACTATAGACCTCCAGCTTACCTCCCCTCACACAGCGACACCGGCCGGTCCCCATTTAGGTCGAGATATCCACACCTAGGTGGCAAAAAGAAGTGCCTGTCCCCCCCGGGGGTCAGGCTGCGCCCTGGCAACGGAGTCTCATGTCCGTCAGACTGGCCGGCACTGCCGAGGCCCATTCATCACCTGGGGAGTTCACAACTGGGTCATTCGTGGTCAGGTGACCAATAAAGAGAAAACAGAGAAAACCAGTAAAAAGAAAAGAGAAAAAGTAAAGATCTTAGAAAGAGAGAAGGGGAATAAGATCAGTTGGAACATACCTGGAATCATACGTCCAGCTCCGCCCCCGCGCCACATACCTCCATCACATCGCTGCATTTTAAGTGGCTGAAAAGGAAAAGTCACATCAATTCCCGCCCCCTCTAGTTGGTTAATTAGGCCTAGACAGTCTGGCTGAGGGCTCTGTGTCAAATTAGGGGGCCTGAGGTCTTCGCTTAAGGGATGGGTCTGCCAGTTCCAGCAGTGCTACATCCAGACTTGAGGACACGTACCCTGGGTCTGAGACATATGTCGCCCAGACCGACCAGGTGGTGGAGAAGCGCTCCCGGGTATTCCTGCAGGTGGCGATCGAGTCCTCTGCCTCCCGTATTTCACTAACCTTACGGATCCATTCCTCCGAGCTAGGGACTTGCGGATGCTTCCAATATATAGGAAGTAACCACTTAGCTGCGTTCAGTGAGTGGGGCAGTACACTCCTTCTGTACTGGCCCACTGACATGGGAGGAATGTGTAACAGAAAGTGAAGCGGGGAGAGAGGGATGTCCAGGTCTAAAATTACCTTGATCTGGGACTGTATGTCCTCCCAATAGGGTCTGATCACTGGACAGTCCCACCAAATGTGCAGGAGTGTACCCCTGTGGCCACAGTCCATCCAGCACCGGTCAGATGTGGATAGGTAGATCCTAGCTAGGTCCGCCGGTACCCGGTACCAGCACGACAATATTTTGTAGTTAGTTTCCTGGGTCTTGGAATCAATGGAGCTGGATCGGGTGAATCGGTATAGGTGTGACAATTGGGTGGGGGTGAAAACCACCTCTAGGTCCCGTTCCCAGGTCCTAACGAATGTAGGTTTCTGCGTAGAGGCCGTAGAGCTAAGTAAGCGGTAAAGTTCAGAGATCATGTGTGGGATCGGTTCCTCTTCTATAAAGAGGCGTTCAAAGGGTTTAAGTGTAGAGATATCTTGAATGGAGTCCCCATGGGTCACAAAGAAATGGTGTAGTTGCCTATAGCGACAAAAGTCCATGGGGAAGCTCCCGTTCTGTGCTCTAAGTGTCTCCAGGGGTATGAGTATACCACCCTGTAGAAGTTTGCCACAGCTAGCGCTACCATCCTCAACCCAGGATCCAAAAAAGGCCACTTGTTCTCCTGGCGGGAACCACAAAAAGCCACCCAGTGGGGCCAATGGGGACACGGGGGGGCAAAGCCAGTCTAGCATTAAGCCGATCCCAGGTTCCTAAGGCCTGAGTCGTCAGTGGGGAAGTAAAGTCTGACAGCCCCCTGTGTTCCCGAGTCAACCACAGGGCATAAGATAGGTTCCTGCCCACCATATAATTCTCTAGGGAAACCCAGAGTTTGGAGTGCCCTATGGTACCTTTGAATATTTGGGAGGCCCAGACCCCCTGCTTCTCTCGAGTGTGTCAACAACCGAAGTGCAATTCTCGTTCTCCGGTCGTGCCATATAAATTTTGATATCATACTGGACATTTGACGAAAAAACCTCTAGGGAGGGACATGGGTATCATCTGCATGTAGAACAGTATGCGTGGGAGGATGTTCATCTTTACAACAGCCAGTCTCCCCATCCAAGTAAAGGCTGTCTTAGTCCAATTAGCTAAGTCGTTCTTCACAGTGGCCAGCAGAGGGGGGGGGGAATTGGCAGCATAAAGGGTGTCAAATCTATCCGTCAACCGGACGCCTAGATACTTTAGGGATGACTTGGCCAAGGTAAATGGGAAGGCCGTTTGCAACCGATCAATCAGTGAGGGCGATGTCTTGATGGGGAGTATCTCCGATTTTGCGTAATTAATTTTGAAGTTAGAAAGCGACCCAAATTGTTGGAGTTCCCGCATCAGATTTGGCAGTGAGATCAGGGGCTTCGTAAGGTGGAATAGCATGTCGTCAGCATACGCCAAGAGTTTGTGCTCCGTATGACCCACCGTCAGTCCTTTAATGTCGGTGTTTGCCCGTACGGTGCGTAGGAAAGGTTCCAGCACTAGGGCAAAAAGAATAGGCGAAAGCGGGCACCCCTGTCTCGTGCCATTTCTGATCGAGAATCTGGGGGAAAGGCGTCCATTAACCTTGACTTGTGCACTTGGATCTGAGTACAATGCCATGATCCAGGCCAACATGTGCGTGCGTTGTCCTATGGTCTCAAGTACAGCACGTAAGTAGGTCCAGTCCACCCGGTCAAATGCTTTCTCCACGTCGGTAGAGAGAATCAGGTATGGGGGGAGTCAGGAGAGGTACGCGCCAAATGAATGAGCTCTAATGGAATTGTCCTGGGCATCACGGCCTGCGATGAATCCGGTGTGGTCGGGATGGACAATAAGTGGGATTAGGTGTTTCATTCTGGTGGCGAGAATTTTTGCAAAATTTTTTATATCCACATTAAGGAGGGAAAAGGGTCGATAGCTTTGGGAGATAGTCGGGTCTTTCCCTTCTTTGGGGATGACTGAGATATGAGCCAAAATGCCTCCCCTGGAATGGCATTCCCGTCTGCTATGGAGTTGAAGTAGCCACACATCGACTCCGACAGCAGAGGTAAGAAATAGGCTTTAGTGAACCTGTCAGGGCCAGGGCTCTTGCCATTAGGCAAAGACTTAACCGTTGCCTCTATCTCAGCGGGAGTAATGGGGGATTCCAGCGCGGAACATTGTTCGTCCGTCAGTGGGGGAAGGCCAGACGCCTCTAAGTAGGTTTGGATGTCTGTCAGTCTCGTGTCACGAACCCCCGGGGAGTGTGCCAAGTCTAGGTCATAAAGAGTGGCGTAATTGTCCCGGAATCCAGAGGCTATTTGGGAGGACTTGACTGTGAGTAAATCAGAGGGTAGGCACAGCTTAAGTACAAGCATTTGCGCACGTTTCTTCCTGAGAGCTCTAGCGAGCATTCGGCCACATTTATTGCCATGCTCATAATACTTGTGCGACATGTAGCGCAACTGTTTACGCGTCTGGCGATCCAGTAAGCGTAGGAATAAGTCTCTCGGGTCAGTCAGCTCCTGCAGAGCCTCCAGATCTCCAGTATGTTTGTGTTTAAGTTCCACCTTTTGAAATGCTTGTAGCACCCTATTGAAGTCTGCTTGCCAGGCTTTTTTGAGAAATCAGTTCACCCCTCACTACCGCCTTGTGACCCTCCCAGATAATCCCCTTGCTCACACCCTTGGTCGTGTTTTCGCCTTGTGACCCTCCCAGACAATCCCCTTGCTCACACCCTTGGTCGTGTTTTCCCTAAAGAAATGGGACAGAACGTCTGTAACTCCAGAGACTCGTTCAATCGCCAAGACCAAGCCCTGCGAGCATCCGGCTGCAGGGCTAACGTGGCCGTCACAGGGGCATGGTCGGATATAGTGAGACTCCCAATGGACGAGGCCTGCAGCAGCTCCAGGGCCAAGCGATCCACACAAATTAGATCTATACGAGTATAGACATCATGGACCTTCGAGTAATAACTATAGGCTCTGTCTGAGGGGTGAAGTACACGCCAGCTATCTAACAGGTGATGGGTCTGTAGGGATCTACGAAAGTGTCTAAGGAAGGAGTGTGAGTGGGAATGGCGGCTATGGGAAGTGTCAAGCTGCGGATACAGGCTGACATTAAAGTCGCCTCCTAAGACTGTTGGGCCTTCCCTGAAGTCTGCCAGACTATCTAGAGTGCTGTCAAGGAACGTCGGTTGATTAGAATTAGGGGCGTAGATCGTAGCTACCGTGAGTTTCTGACCCGCTACAGTTCCCTTCAAAAAAACATACCGTCCCGGGGGTCTACTATACTCTCTATGATTTGGAAGGGGCAAGATTTATGTATGACAATAGCCGCGCCCTTAGATTTCGCATCCAGCGAGTTACTTAGGAACCACTGATTGTACAGGTGGGTCGGAAGTTTGGGCATTGACCGGGGGGAGAAAGGTGTTTCCTGCAAAAGGACCACCTGCGCCCCAGACCGCTTCAGTTCCCACCACAGCTTACTACGTTTACATGGAGAGCAGAGACCACGGATGTTATAGGAGAGTACCTTAAGTGACGCCATCGTCAATCCTTTTGGTGGGAGGGTCTTTTGTGACGGATGTAGTGCGGGGGGCAGAGCCGGAGGCCGTTCCTGTGAAAAAACAGTTCTGGAGAGGGGATCTGGGAGTCAGCGATCCGTTGCTGCGTGGCTGAAGCTTTCTGTGCTACCTTGGCTGCTTTAGTTCCCTTCGGCGTCGGCGCCATTTTGGAAGCCTTGTGTCCAGGTCCGCGGGCCCCGCCAAAGAAAGCTACCAGCTGTTCTTGTCTGGTTCCCTCCATCCTCGACTGCTGGGAGAGTGCCCGCCGTCCCTGGGACATGGTTTCTGCTGTTGTTGGGGCGAATTGCCTCTCCGTGCTGATTAAAAAGCAGCGGTGGACGAGGAGCTGAGGCAATGCACGTCCTCACTCCTCCATAGCCAAGCCATGCCCCCCTTAGACGGTTTTGATATGACACTTTTAAACATTACCCTCCAAGATAAATTATTTAGTTAAAATATATAAACAGAAGGATTAGACAAAGTATATAATTTTAGCGAATCAGTGGCCACCCCTTTAGCTGCAGGAAATGTGGACAAAGCATCCAAAAAGGTCCTTATTGTCGGTTCCCCCAGCAGCTCAGCTCACCCTACCAGCTCACCTACAAATCAAAAGAGTAGTCTGTTATAGATAAAATGCACTGCAGCAGTGACCAAAGTGTTGGAGCTAATGGAGGACCTTCACATGTGTTACAGAACATGAATTGGTAGCATTGAATGATGGGAAACTTGCCCCATATTCTTCTAGACCCCCATTAAAAACATAAACGTATCAAACTCTTATTAATTTGCAGCCATGACCTCTTTAGCCTTCTATTTTCTTAACGTGAACCCACCCCTAACATAAACTTTAGCTGTACCTACACTGGAACCCTAATCTAATATTTATTCCAATCTATCAAAATGCACATAGCAAGTTGAAGCTTTCTGATAACTCCTTGGTCAATCATTTTCAAGTGCACATTGTTTTAGTCTGATCTGTGTAAAATTTTGTTCCTGACTGTTCCATGGCAGCATGATTGACCCTGCTCTCAACTGCATAGAACCACGTCATAGTGTTCTGATCCCATTTCCAGCGCTGATCTCTATTTTTTTCTTATTTGTATGCAGCCATGAAAACTGAAAAATTGTTGACTGTTGACAAATATTTTGCGTAATTTTTCTTTACTGACTGATCTCCATGGCAGCAATAGGATCCATGCAAAGTGGTGGAGTAGTAATATTTTTTTGAGCCTGTTAACCACTTAAGCCCTGGACCAATACGCAGCATAAGGACCAGAGGTGTTTTTACAATTTGGCACTGCGCTGCTTTAACTGGTAATTGCACGGTAAATTAAATTTGCGTCCTTTTCTTCCCACGAATAGAGCTTTCTTTTAATAGTATTTGATTGCCTCTGCTATTTATTTTTTTTGCAATATAAATGGAAAAAGTCAGAAAATTTTGAAAACAAATGATATTTTCTACTTTTTGTTATAAGAAAAATCGAATAAACTCAATTTTAGTCATACATTTAGGCCAAAATGTATTCAGCCACATGTCTTTAGTAAAAAAAATGTCAATAAGCGTATATTTATTGGTTTGCGCAAAAGTTATAGCGTTTACAAACTAGGGTACATTTTCTGGAATTTACACAGCTTTTAATTTATGACTGCCTATCTCATTTCTTGAGGTGCTAAAATGGCAGGGCAGTACAAAACCCCCTCCAAATGACCCCATTTTGGAAAGTAGACACCCCAAGGAAATTGCTGAGAGGCATGTTGATCCCATTAAATATTTTTTTTTTTGTCCCAAGTGATTGAATACTGACAAAAAAAATAAAAAATTTACAAAAAGTTGTCACTAAATGATATATTGCTATATCAAAAAGTGAAATAAAAAATTTACACCCTTAGAAAGCCTGAAGGCGGTGCTTGGGTTTTGGGGTCCCGTACACAGCTAGGATCCCAAAAAGTCTCACACATGTGTTATCCCCGTACTCAGGAGAAGCAACAGAATGTATTTTGGGGTGTAATTCCACATATGCCCATGGCATGTTTGAGCAATATATCATTTAGTGACAACTTTGTGCAAAAAAAAAAAAAAAAAGAGTTGTCTTTTTCCCGCAACTTGTGTCAAAATATAAAATATTCCATGGACTCGACATGCCTCTCAGCAAATAGCTTGGGGTGTCTACTTTCCAAAATGGGGTCATTTGGGGGGGGGGGTTTGAAATGTCCTGCATTTTATGCACAACATTAGGAAGCTTTTGTCACACATCATCCACTCTTCTAACTACTTGAAGACAAAGCCCTTTCTGACACTTTTTGTTTACATTTTTTTGCAAGAACATTACATTGAACCCCCAAACATTATATCTTTTTTTAAAGCAAAGGCCCTACAGTGTTGCATTTTTATTTTATTTTAATGCACTAAAACACACTATATTGCCCAAATGTTTGATGAAATAAAAAAGATGATCTTAGGCCGAGTACATGGATACCAAATACAACATGCTTTAAAATTTCGCACAAACGCGCATTGGCGACAAACTACATACATTTTTAAAAGCCTTTAAAAGCATTTACAGGTTACCACATTATATTTACAGAGGAGGTCTACTGCTAAAATTACTGCCCTCAATCTGACCTTTGCGGTGATACCTCACATGCATGGTGCAATTGCTGTTTACATATGACGCCAGACCGACACTTGCGTTCGCCTTTGCGCAAGAGCAGGGCGGGACAGGGGTGCTTTTTTTTTATTATTTATTTTGTTTTTTTATTTTATTTTTAAACTGTTCCTTCCATTTTTTATTTATTTTTATCATTTTTATTGTTATCTCAGGGAATGTAAATATCTCCTATGATAGCAATAGGTAGTGACAGGTACTCTTTTTAAAAAAAAATTGGGGTCTATTAGACCATAGATCTTTCCTCTGCCCTCAAAGCATCTGACCACACCAAGATCGGTGTGATAAAATGCTTTCCCAATTTCCCAATGGCGCTTTTTATATACGGGGGGGACATTCCCTCCCACTGCTTGTAAAAGCAGTCCAGAGGCTAATTAGCCGCTAGAATTGCTTTTACATGAAAGCCGGCCGCTGGCTGAAAAGAATGATACCCAGATGATACCTAAACCCGCAGGCATCATTCTGGTATAAACATTCAAAGTCCAGCAACATACCAGTACGTTGCTGGTCCTTGTTGGCCTGTTGGCTGAACGAAAAAAAGAGATTGATAATTTTTATTCTACCCTCACCCCTTTATAGGGAATATATTTAAATATTATGGGGGACATTTATCAAACAATTTAGCAGCACAATTAAATGCAAATCAGGCCGCCTCTCATTTAGCTAAACCTGTGACAATTTTACTGTGTATTTGCGACTCCTGCATTTTGCAGACCTGTGCAACAGATTTTTAAAGTTCTTAAATTAGCACTGAAGAGGAAACGGAATTTTATTCTAAACAAACTCACATTTAAAAAGTGGTCAGGGGGGCTAGGTTGTATTCTTTTTTTTTGTTTAATTCGTTTTTATTGAGAAAAGGCGGTACATCTTTATACAATACAGCCAATCGCCTCCAATAACATCGTTGGGTATTAACATACATACAAATCACAAACCTCCACATTCCTGTGTAGGGATGCTACATCGCGGAGTGGAAGAGAGTGGCTTCTTCATCATAAAAGTCAACGGTCAAAGCGTACCCCCTTAACACTATAACATTATAGGATAAAGGAAGAACAGAGAAATAAAGGACACAGGGGGGTAAAAGATATGAAAAGTGTGGAAGGAAAAAAGGGAGGGGTGGGGATAGGGGGACCTGCCCCGGTCCAAACACATCCGAACAAATATAGTATCTGCTATAGTTAGTACAATGTACAAAGCGCCGTTACACCGGTTGAGACATAATTTCCGCATATGCGGCGGTATATTTAAAAGCAATCCAGCAGGACCATATCTTTTTTGCGAGGTCAGATTTACCCCTGAGAGAGAGGGTCATGTCCTCCATGTGATAGATTTCGTCTACTTTCACCAGCCAAAGGCGTAGTGAAGGGATGTTTTTTTTCTTCCAAAAGCGTGGAATAAGAGCCTTTGCAGCGTTAAGAAGGTGTGGCGTTATTGATCTTTTATATGGTCCTACTGGTCTGCCTGTACAGTGGAACAAAACAACCCAAGGATCATTAGGGATCTCCCATCCCTGGATCTCTCCGATCCAGTGAAGTACCGCCAACCAGAATGGGCGTATGCGAGGGCATAGCCACCAGATATGGGCATGAGTCGCCCTCTCCCCGCAGTCCCTCCAACACAGGGAGGACATGTGAGAGAAGGTCTTGTGTAAAATTACGGGTGAGTAATGCCATCTCGTAAGGAGCTTGTAATTCACCTCTGCCATATGTGAAGCTCCAGAGGAGATGTGGGCTAGTGATAGGATGTCGCTCTTTTGCGAGCTGGTTAAGTCTTTTTGTAGGTCTAGCTCCCAGTTATGGATAAACGAAGGGTCTTTGGTGGAGGACAGATCCACTAGAGTACGGTAAAAGTAGGAAGTAGGTTTCTCCACCGGCCGGTCCTCGGAGAATGCTAATTCCAGAGGGGTCAGCTCAGTAAATGATCTCAGGGGCTTCGGTAGAGAATGAACAAATGCTGTTAGTTGCCGATACCTCCAATGATCCATGTTGGTTACGAGTGTATTAGGGAGAAGTGTAGACAAGGGTAAGATGTTCCCAGAGAAAGTGACCTGGTGTAGGAGAGTCCCAATTCCTAGGTTCCAGGGGCAAACCCCTGGTGTAATGTTTCCAGGGGGAAAATAATTGTGTCCGCTCAAAGGGAGTAAGGGTGAGTTGTATTCCCATTTGTGAGCTTTACATATATAGTCCCAAGCCATTAGAGAAGAGTGAGTCAGTGGAGATGTAGTAGCCGAGAGGCTTCTAAACTTCCTCGGGATCCACATTTGTGAGGAGATATCCGAGCCACTGAGCTCTGTCTCCAGGGCTGCCCAAAGTTTAGTAGATTTGTGGTATTTCAGATCCGAGAGCCTGGTCAGGATTATTGCACGAAAATATAATCTGAAGTCTGGTAGGGCTAAACCACCCCTTCCCTTTTGCCTAACCAGAAGAGATCTAGCAAGTCTGGGCCGCCTCCTGTTCCACACATATCTACCGACAATGGAGGTAAGTTTAGCAAAGAAGCCGACCGGAATGCCAAATGGAATCATCTGAAACATGAATAGCACCCTGGGCAGTATATTCATCTTGATCACCCCTATTCTCCCCAGCCAGGAATGAGCGAGTTGTGACCATCTCTGTATGTCAGTTCTAATGGTGTTTAGCAATGGGATGTAGTTTGCTCTGAATAAGGCTGTCAGATTTGGCGTTAGATAGATACCTAAATATTTCATTTTCTTCGGTTGCCAATTAAAGGGGAACGCTTGTGAGAGGTGCGAGGCTGTATGTGTCGGGACGGATATATTCAGTATTTCAGACTTTGTCATGTTAATCTTGAAATTGGAGATGACACTATATTGGGAGAACTCCGACAGAAGGTTCGGGAGGGAAATCAGGGGTTGCTGAATATAAAATAAGATATCATCCGCATAAGCAGCGTATTTATGTTCTACGGGACCTGTGACTATTCCATGTATGTTCGGGTTATGTCTTACAATAGAGAGGAATGGTTCCAAGGAAAGGGCAAATAGAATAGGAGAAAGGGGGCAGTCCTGGCGTGTGCCATTGTGTAAGGTGAAAGGGTCGCCCAATGTGCCATTAATGCGTAGTTGAGCCGTGGGGTTGTTGTACAGCGCCGAAATTTGAGACAAAAGGGGAGTGTTAATACCCAAATAGGCCAAAGTTGCCATTAGAAACTCCCAGTCCACCCTATCAAACGCCTTCTCAGCATCCGTGGACAGCAGAAGGGTGGGCTGGGAGGTTCCCCGTGCGTGCGCGATCAGAGAGAGGGTGCGAAGGGAGTTATCCCTCGCCTCTCTACCGGGGATAAAGCCTGTCTGGTCTCTGGATATCCACTTCGGGATCAGGGGGAGAAGTCTGTTCGCAATGGCTTTGGCATAAATTTTCGCGTCGATATTCAACAGGGAAATGGGGCTGTAGCTACCACATCAACTAGGGTCCTTTTCAGGCTTTGGGATAACTGTAATGTGGGCATGGATAGTCTCGGGTCGGAGCTCACCACCGGTAGAGGTCACATTGGCATAGGTGGCTAAGCGAGGCATGAGTAAACCTGCATAGGCGCGGTAATATGCTACCGTGAATCCGTCCGGTCCCGGGGCCTTGCCACCTGTCATGCTTTTTAAAGCTGATTGCAGCTCTCCGGTGGTAAGCTCACCCTCCAAGGAAGCCAAGACCTCAGGCGCTAACTTGGGGAGGTTTGCCCGCTCTAGGTATTCCTTGATAAGGTCCCTTTTCCTATCCAAGTCTGTAATAGAATGTGGTACATGATACAATTGCTGGTAAAACTCCCGAAACTCTTTGGCAATGGAGGGAGTATCGTGTATCATAATATTTGAAGGGGTTTTGATTTTTGCAATAAAGGAAGCAGATTTCCTCTGCTGCAAGGAGCGGGCTAATAATTTACTCGGTTTGTTTCCCCATTCATAGTAACCTCGGGCAACTAAACGAACGCGTTGTTTTTGCTCTAAGTGCATAACGGACTTCAACTCCTCTCTTTTTTCCGTTAAGGCATGGAATAAGTCTTGTGAGTGTCTGATTTTGTGGCTCTGTTCGAGGTGTTTAATTTCAGTGAGCAATTTAGTTTGCTGGAGTGTGCATTCCCTTTTCTTTCTGGATCCTAATTCTATCAGCCTGCCACGTATGTGAGCCTTATGGGCTTCCCACAATGTACCCGGGGAAATGTCTGGATGAGAGTTTTCTTTAAAATATAAGGAGATAGCCTCCTCTATCGCTTTTCTATCAATCTCATCTGCAATGAGTTCCTCGTTCAACTTCCAGTTGGTGGATTTGAGGGGGAGGGATAAGACCTTGATAGTGAGTGTAATGGGCATATGGTCGGAGATAGGCGAAGACTCAATGGACGACCTCACCAGTAACGGTAGGTGTCGATGATCAATAAAACAAAGGTCAATTCTAGAATAGGTTAGGTGAACCTGTGAAAAGTGGGTAAAGTCCCGTTCTCGCGGGTGCATGGTCCTCCAGGTGTCAATAAGTTGCGCTTCGTGAAGCTTCTTGCGAACATAATGCAATTGTTTATGTGGAATACTAGAGCTCCTCCTGGAAGTGTCAATGACTGGTTCCAGGGGGGTGTTAAAATCACCCGCTAGGAGAATGCAGCCTCGCGAGAAGTCTTGTAATTTCCCGAGTGTGGAAGCAATAAAGCTCGCCTGGTTGCGATTAGGAGCATATAGGGTCGCCAGAGTGCATGGCATACTGCCCAGGGTGCCCCTCAGAAACAGAAAACGTCCCAACGGGTCACTTAACATGGAATCTAATGTAAACGTGGTTCCCCTGCGGAACCCAATGGCCACCCCCTTGGCTTTGTGTATATCCGAGAGGCTATAATACCACGTGGGGTATTGTTGTGAAAATAACTTTACCGAGGTCGTATGAGTAAGGTGGGTCTCCTGCAGGAAGATCACGTCCCCCCGCAGGCGACCCAGCTCCCTATAAAGGTCGTGTCTCTTACCAGGGGAATGTAAGCCCCGTACATTAAATGAGAGTAGGTTTACCGTAGCCATGGAGAGCTGAAGAGGGGAGCCGCGATCACATTCCTCACAGGTGTTCGGATCCGAGGCAGGAGATATCGAGTACAGGGGAGGGGTGGGGATAGATAGGTACGAGAAAAGGTGAGAAACGAAAAAGGAAGAAAAGAAGAGAAGTTAGTAACATAAAACAAACATAAGAAAGACCAACCCATCAGGCTGGTTAAAGATGCACGCATAGAACTGCCGTGCTCAAGCGGGTCGCGCATGAGGCCCAACACACCCGCCCACCCGCCCCACAAGGGGACAGGCGCGCGGAGGCGCAGGGCACCACAGCTCCCGCCAAGGAGGGGGCGGAGGGGCCCGGGCATCCGGACACCGGTCCCAATAGGGGTCTTTGCAGTGTCCCGAGGCCCCGGATCCGACCCCAGCAAACATGTAAAATAACCAATATATCCTAATGAAAAATCAAAAAGTAGTATAAAGTACAATAAAATAGAACCGAACTGCGTCATCAGGCTATAGCCCGAGAAGAGAGAACCAGGTCCCCTCATTGCCTCACCCTGCCCGTCCACCTAGAGGCTATACGTTAGGTAGGTAGGTCTGGGCGAACTGTTCCTTTTTGAAGGTAAAACAAACAGGTGGGTGAACAGCCAAAACGAGGCAAACCATTCTCATCCGAGAATGTGGACACGATCGAGAGGGCACTCAGCCCAGGGCTCAGCCAGTGTGTGGCGAGGAGCCCGGAACAGACGAGCGAAGCTTGCGGTCCGCCTTCTGCCACATTGGCCCCGCGTTGCCAGTTAAAGGGGGAATGACATCCTGCCATCCAGGAAGCTCTGGGGGAGGGATGTTCATGTCCGCACAAAACTTTTCCAGATCCTCTGGGAAACGAAGCACCGCCGTTTTACCTTCCTTGTTGGCTATTAGAGCAGCAGGAAAGCCCCATCTATAGTTGATGTTTGCAGCCCTGAGGATTTCCGTAAGTGGCCGGAGGGCCCTGCGTCTCTCCAGTGTTTCCCTGGCAAGGTCCGGGTAGAGGGAGAGCATGGCGCCATCAAAGTCTATTGGGGTGGCCACTCTAGCCTTTTTCATAATCAGCTCTTTTTCCGGGTAGTGGTGGACCCTGCAGATTACGTCCCGTGGGGTGTCGGTGGATAAGTTGCGAGGCCTCAAGGCCCTGTGCACTCTATTGATTTTCAGCGGGTTATCCGGCGGTAGGCCCAGGAGACTATTAAAGATGCCGCGGACGGAGGGCAGAAGGTCATCATCCCCGGTAGCCTCGGGAGACCTCTGATTCTAATGTTATTGCGCCTGCTGCGGTTTTCCTGGTCCTCCATCTTGTATAGAGCCAGTCTGTGGGCTATGGCGAGTTGGCGGGAGGATGCCTGTAAGGCCCTAATGGCGGTCGCGTGGCGGTCTAAGCGTTGCTCAGTCTCCTCCACCCGTTCAAGTACATGGGAGAGGTCGGCGCGCACAGCGGAGACCTCCTTTTTAATGACCTTCTCTATGCTCAGTAGCAGGGAGGCCAGGTCCGTCTTAGTGGGGAGATCGCTTACCAGAGCGGCAACTCCCGAGTGTCTGGGGGAGCTCTCTTCACCCTCCGATCCGGCCAACGAGTCAGGGGAACAACGTCTGAGTTCAGGCCTGTTGCGGGAGGCGGAGCTTGTTCCCGAGTGCGCGCCATGCGGCGATCGGCCCAGGCCATCCAGGTCTTCCATGGCGTCCGGTTCGGATGCTAAATATCGCTTTATCGAGCCCGCCGAGGTGCCTTTTTTGGGTGTGGGCCTGCCCAGTTTCCTCCGCATCCTTGTTCCGGGTGTTAACGATGTCGCAGTGTCGGTTCAGGTGCTTTTAGCTGGGTCGGCGCCGGAGCCCAGGAGAAGTGCGACCGCTCTACAGCATGCCGAAACCACGCCCCCGGCTAGGTTGTATTCTGTCGAACATGAAGGAATTTAGGAATCAAGTTGTAACTTTATAGTAAATCTGCTGCACAATATGTCTCGCTGACCATTTAGCATTGCCTTGCTGTGTGACAGAATTGATAAATCTCTTCTGCTTTTCCCATCTAACCTTAGAAGTATTTTAGGAAACAAAATGCAGACTTTCTATATTAAAATGTTATTAACAAATAAACCATGGTGTATATAAATAAGGTAAACCTTTTTGTAGTGCAGACATGATTAAGACTGCTTTCCAAAACAAGTAAGCTTCTTTTGCTACAGTTTTCCTGGTTGTGCTTATAAAAGCTATGTTTTAGCATATATTGGATGTGTGCCTTACTATCTTGGACTAGTATCTCTTATTGGGGATCAGAACACCCCCGGACTCCAGCACCTACCTGTTTCTTGGCTTCGGAGGTGGAAAATGGTTTTGGTACTGCCAATCAAGCATCTGTGGGATGTGCTGGAAAAACAATTTCGATCCATTCCCCACCGCGCAACTTACAAGACTTTAAGGATCTGCTTGGTGCCAAATACCATAGCATACTTTCAGAGGTCTAGTGGCATCCATGCCTCGACAGGTCAGGGCTATTTTTGTACAATTTTAGATTCATCAAAACTATGTAATATGAGGTTCTGCCTAAACTATACAATCCATTTTATCCTGCCAAGCAGGCCCACTTGCACCTACATACTTGTTAGTAGATCTAAAGGACATTGTACAATTAGGTTGTGCATGGTGAACCTTAGTTCATCACAACAAGCCATCTGAGAGAGTTGTTGATGGGTATTCAGTAGAGCTGGGTAAGTGTAAAGCTACTGTCACACTTGCCCTCCTGCACCCTGTCACCACAACCCCCCCACCCCCACAGATCCCTCAAAGTAGAACCTCTCCCTAACCTCACACATTAGTAGATCACGTACAGCGGGATCTAATGCCGCGTACACACGATCATTTTTCCAGTCGGGAAAAATTACATTTTTTCCTTTGGACGAGAAAAACGATCGTGTGTGGGCTTCTTGTCATTTTTCCCGACGGGAAAAACGGCATTAATCACGACGAGAAAAATCGATCGTGTGTACGCGGCATTAGAGTGAGGGAAGTCTGAAGCAGGGAAGGGAAGTGATGGAATGAGAAAGAGAAGAGATTCCTTCTCACTCTGAGCTCCCGCTGTCATTCAAGCAGTAGGTGTGGAGTCACTGGGGGGGGGGGGGGGGTTATTTTGTATTGTAAGGCAGTGTGTAAAACTAAAAAAAAAAAATCAAGAAGGGGGTCCGCACCCAGTACAAATCATGCCCTCATAAGTACTCCACTGGGTCTATGAGTTCAGAGTACTTATGCACTGCTAAAAAAAAATGTGTTCAAATGTAGCAGGATTAAAATAGCACATAAACACATTCACTGGAAATTTTGAGTAGATCCAATATTAACATTCATTTAATAAAGTTATCCTTGTGAGCAGCAATGGTCTGTAAAACAAGGATGATGAAATAATTTGGTCAGAAAGAAGTCCACATCGTATGATCTTTTTTTATGAATGCATCAGCTTGTTTTGCTTTTGTCTTGTCTTAGAAGTTGGCTCCCAAATCATTTCCCCATTTCAGCCAAATAGGTCGGCTCTTTGTGCTTTTTTTTTTTTATTCTTTTGTATACCCTCGTCACGTCCTTTTTACTGGAGAACCAATATTCTTAGCTATGCACTGCACCATGTCTGTACCTAAAGGGGTTAACAGTACTGTTGCAGAAATATGTTACCAATAGCTCAAAATAGCCAAAGACGGTTAATTTCTCTGCAGAATATGTCGAATAGTGAGCCAAAATATAGCAACTAGTGAGCTAGGCAGGCCGTGGGAACAAGGCTACAGCCAGTGTTGCTGAATTCCCTTGGTCCTAGGCATTGTTAAAGCCGTAAAAATAAAGATCAGCGGTGCTATAATTACTTATGTAGGTTTCTTCAAAACTTTTGATTACTAAACTGGCAGGGTCCTATTAACCATAAGGCACTTATGGACTGGCATAGGCAGGAGAATAGGACTTTCACTACACACAGCTCCCTATAAAACAGATACAATTTGGCTACAGTATGTGCTCATGTGATACACAGAATAGTCCTGTTAATTTAAGAAGGTTCTCCTAACGACAAGACATTATGGGGTTAATTTACTAAAGGCAAATCCACCGTGCACTACGAGTGCACTGCAAGTGCATTTGGAAGTGCAGTCACTGTGGATCTGAAATGAGGGGAAGCTCTGCTGATTTTATCATCCAATCATGTGCAAGACAAATTGCAGTTTTATTTTATTTTCTTGCATGTCCCCCTCAGATCTACAGCGACTGCACTTCCAAGTGCATTTGCCGTGCACTTCTAGTGCAAAGTGGATTTGCCTTTAGTAAATAACCCCCTATGTGTATAAAAAAAACCTGTCCACAGAATCTCTTTATTTTATTCAAACCTTACCATCATGGGCAAGATCAAAGAGCTGTCAAAGGATGTCAGAGACAAGATTGTAGAATTGCAAGGCTGGAATGGGCTACAAGACCATTAGCAAGGAGCTTAGTGAGGAGACAACTGTTGGAGCGATTATTTGCAAATGGAAGAAATACAAAATAACTATCAATCGCCATCGGTCTAGAGCTCCATGCAAGATTTCGCCTCATGGGCTAAGGATGATCATGAGTAAAGTGAGGGATCAGGCCAGAAATACATGGAAGGAGCTGGTGATGATCTCAAGGCAGTTGGGACCACAGTCACCAAACAAACCATTGGTAACACAATGGGGTTGATTTACTAAAGGCAAATCCACTCTGAACTACAAGTACACTTGTAAATGCAGTCGCTGTAGATCTGAGGAGAAGCTCTGCTGATTTTATCATCCAATCATGTGCAAGCAAAAATTTTGTTTTTTATTTTCCTTGCATGTCCCTCTCTGGTCTACAGCGACTGCACTTGAAAGTGCACTTGTAGTGCAAACTGGATTTGCCTTTCGTAAAAAATAGGATTTTTATAACAGCTTACCCGTAAAATCCTTTTCTTGGAGTACATCACGGGACACAGAGTGACATAGTCATTACTAATGGGTTATATAGATACCTTCAGGTGCTGGCACTGGCAACTTCCAAAACCGGAAGTACCCTCCCCTATATAAGCCCCTCCCATCCGGGAGCACCTCAGTTTTGTAGCAAAGCAATAAGTGTCCCCAAAGAGGGGTGGGAGCTCTGTGTCCCGTGATGTACTCCAAGAAAAGGATTTTACAGGTAAGCTGTTATAAAAATCCTATTTTCTTTCTCGTACATCACGGGACACAGAGCGACATAGTCATTACTAATGGGATGTCCTAAAGCAATGCCAAACGAGGGGGGGGGATACACCATACATAAGCTGAGCGCTATCAGACATGAGGATCTTTTGCGGCCTGCAACACACTGCGCCCAAAGGCGACATCCTCCTGACTTCTAACGTCCACCTGGTAGAACCTAGTAAACGTGTGTACTGAAGACCATGTTGCGGCCTTACAGATTTGGGCCAGGGAGGCCTGGTGATGCGCTGCCCATGAAGTTCCAACTGCTCTCGTGGAGTGCGCTCTAACTTTGAACGGAGGCGGTCTCCTTCTCAAGCCATAGGCTTGCATAATGACCTGTTGAATCCACTTGGCTAAAGTAGATTTTGACGCTGCCTGACCCTTTCTGGGGCCTTCCGGCAGAATAAACAAAGTATCCGTTCTGCGAATCTGAGCAGTGGCTTTTAGATAAGCTTTAACTGCTCTTACTACATCCAAAGAATGCAATAACTTTTCCTCTACCGAACTAGGTTTGGGGAAAAAAGAAGGAAGAACCACATCTTGGTTCAAATGAAAACCTTGATACCACCTTAGGAAGAAAGGCTGGATGAGGACGTAACACTACTCTGTCCTTATAGATAACCAGATATGGCTCTTTACAGGACATAGCTGCTAATTCCGACACTCTTTTAGCCGAACAAATGGCTACTAGAAAAAACAATTTCCTGGTGAGAAGAACCAAGGAACTATGCTGTAATGGTTCAAATGGTTGTTTCTGTAGAACCGACAGAACCAGGTTTAGATCCCATGGACATATGGGAATATTAACCGGAGGACTAATACGCATCACTCCTTATCTAAAGGCTTTGACTAGTGAATGCGAAGCCAAGGGCCTTTGAAAAAATATTGACAAGGCCGAAAACTGACCTTTGATAGTACTCAAGGCAAGCTTCCTATCTACAGCCCACTGTAGGAAGTCCAGACTCCTACCTATTACGTACTTATGTGGATGCCATTTCTTGGCTTCACACCAGGCGATGTACGCCTTCCAGATTCTATAGTAGATCTGCCTGGATACCGGCTTCCTGGCATTGATCATGGTAGATACCACAGGATTAGAGAGCCCTCTCTTTTTTAGAATGTGGGCTTCAATAGCCAGGCCGTCAACCTAGGGCTGGTAAGGAAGGGTGGTATATCGGTCCTTGCGAAAGCAGGTCCGGACGACGTGGGAGAGTCCAAGGACTCCCCACTGACATTTTACAATCTCCGCGTACCACGCTCTTCGGGGCCACGCTGGAGCCACCAGAATCACTGGTTTCTTTTCTACCCTGATTCTGCGGAGTAATCGAGGTAACCATTGTGGCGGTGTGAATGCATATATCAGCTTGAACTGATCCCAAGGGAACACTAGGGCATCCGAGCCGCAAGCTAGGGGATCCCTTGTCCGAGAGACAAACCTGTCCACCTTTGCGTTGAATCTGGATGCTAGAAGATCTACAGGTCCTTCTCAAAAAATTAGCATATTGTGATAAAGTTCATTATTTTCTGTAATGTACTGATAAACATTAGACTTTCATATATTTTAGATTCATTGCACACAACTGAAGTAGTTCAAGCCTTTTCTTGTTTTAATATTGATGATTTTGGCATACAGCTCATGAAAACCCAAAAATCCTATCTCAAAAAATTAGCATATTTCATCCGACCAATAAAAGAAAAGTGTTTTTAATACAAAAAAAGTCAACCTTCAAATAATTATGTTCAGTTATGCACTCAATACTTGGTCGGGAATCCTTTTGCAGAAATGACTGCTTCAATGCGGCGTGGCATGGAGGCAACCAGCCTGTGGCACTGCTGAGGTGTTATGGAGGCCCAGGATGCTTCGATAGCGGCCTTAAGCTCATCCAGAGTGTTGGGTCTTGCGTCTCTCAACTTTCTCTTCCCAATATCCCACAGATTCTCTATGGGGTTCAGGTCAGGAGAGTTGGCAGGCCAATTGAGCACAGTAATACCATGGTCAGTAAACCATTTACCAGTGGTTTTGGCACTGTGAGCAGGTGCCAGGTCGTGCTGAAAAATGAAATCTTCATCTCCATAAAGCTTTTCAGCAGATGGAAGCATGAAGTGCTCCAAAATCTCCTGATAGCTAGCTGCATTGACCCTGCCCTTGATAAAACACAGTGGACCAACACCAGCAGCTGACATGGCACCCCAGACCATCACTGACTGTGGGTACTTGACACTGGACTTCAGGCATTTTGGCATTTCCCTCTCCCCAGTCTTCCTCCAGACTCTGGCACCTTGATTTCTGAATGTACTTTGGACCACTGAGCAACAGTCCAGTGCTGCTTCTCTGTAGCCCAGGTCAGGCGCTTCTGCCGCTGTTTCTGGTTCAAAAGTGGCTTGACCTGGGGAATGCGGCACCTGTAGCCCATTTCCTGCACACGCCTGTTCACAGTGGCTCTGGATGTTTCTACTCCAGACTCAGTCCACTGCTTCCGCAGGTCCTCCAAGGTCTGGAATCGGTCCTTCTCCACAATCTTCTTCAGGGTCCGGTCACCTCTTCTCATTGTGCAGCGTTTTCTGCCACACTTTTTCCTTCCCACAGACTTCCCACTGAGGTGCCTTGATACAGCACTCTGGGAACAGCCTATTCGTTCAGAAATTTCTTTCTGTGTCTTACCCTCTTGCTTGAGGGTGTCAATGATGGCCTTCTGGACAGCAGTCAGGTCGGCAGTCTTACCCATGATTGCGGTTTTGAGTAATGAACCAGGCTGGGAGTTTTTAAAAGCCTCAGGAATCTTTTGCAGGTGTTTAGAGTTAATTAGTTGATTCAGATGATTAGGTTAATAGCTCGTTTAGAGAACCTTTTCATGATATGCTAATTTTTTGAGATAGGAATTTTGGGTTGTCATGAGCTGTATGCCAAAATCATCAATATTAAAACAAGAAAAGGCTTGAACTACTTCAAGTTGTGTTTAACGAATCTAAAATATATGAAAGTCTAATGTTTATCAGTACATTACAGAAAATAATGAACTTTATCACAATATGCTAATTTTTTGAGAAGGACCTGTACATCCGATGTTCCCCACCGCTGACATATTGTCCAGAAAACCTCGGGGTGAAGGGACCATTTCTCTGGGCATAATTGCTGGCGACTTAGAAAGTCCGCCTTCCAATTCTCCACTCCTGGAATGAATACCGCAGATATGGCTGGGACATATCTTTCTGCCCATTTCAGGATGTAATTTACTTCCCTCTGGGCTGCAAGACTCCTGGTGCCCCCCTGATGATTGATATATGCCACTGCTGTGGCATTGTCTGATTGAATTCTGACAGGGGACCCTTGGAGTTTGGATGTCCATCTGCTAGGGCATACCGGGCTGCTCGTATCTCTAAGAGATTGATGGGCAGGGCCTTTTCTGCATCCGACCATCTGCCCTGGAGAGACCTTTGCTCCAGTACTGCTCCCCAGCCTATAAGGCTGGCATCTGTAGTGACCACCTTCCAAGAAATCGGACTGAAGGATTTCCCTTTTTCCAGATTCTGGGGAACCAACCACCAACGGAGGCTCTTGCGAACGGAAGGGGACAAGGACATTGTAAGTCTAGGGCCTGAACTTTTTTGTTCCAGGCTGACAGTATGGCCCCTTGCAAATTCCTTGAATGGAATTGACCGTAGGGTACTGCTTCGAATGATGCCACCATTTTTCCCAGCAGCCTCATGCACAGGCGTATGGACGGCTGTCTTTTTTGTACCCACTAAGTGGATCAAATCTTTCAAAGACAACACCTTTCCTCGAGGCAAGAATATTTTTCTCTGGCCTGAATCCAACCTTAGCCCCAAGTATTCCAGACTTTTGACTGGTTTTTAGGGCTGACTTGTCTCGGTTGATAATCCAACCGCGAGATTCCAGATACTTGATTGTCTTGTGAGCGACCACATCTAGTTTTTTCACTGAGTGGTCTATCAGCAACAAGTCACCTAGATATGCCATTATCATTACACCTTGTGTTCTTAGATTGGCCAATAAAGGGCCAGAATTTTTGTAAACACTCGTGGTGCTGTGGCCAGACCGAAGGGTAAGGCTCTGAACTGAAAATGACGCCCTTCTACTGCAAAGCGTAGAAATTTTTGGTGGACTGGAAAGATGGGAATGTGCAAATAAGCATCTTTGATGTCGATCGCGGCTAACCAATCCTCCCCTTGTAGGGCAGTGGCCACCGATCGGATCGACTCCATCGGAAAGTCCTGATATACAGGAATTTGTATAGCCCTTTTAGAATTAATATGGGCCTCCCGTCCGCGTTTGCTTCGGGACTGTAAAGAGGTTTGAGTAAAACCCGAACCCTCATTCTTCCAGGGGGACTTCCATAATTACTCCTTGGAGCAATAGTTGTTCTAGTGCCAACAGGAGGGACTCTCTTCCGGGGATCCCTTGGCACGTTTGACCTCAAAAATGGGAAGGCGGAGAGTCTTTTAACTCCAAACTGTATTCCAAACATACTGCGGAGAGCACCTATCTGTTTTGATCGTGTCCCGCCAGGTCTCTTGCGAACAACTGGAGTCCTCCCCCCCACCCGATTGAGTGGGGGCAACCCTTTAATGAATTTAACTTTGGGGGAGGTTTTGTATCTCCCCTGACCCAGGGTTTCTCATTACCCTGCTATTGTCCCTGTTTTTTTACCCCCGGGAATTGACCGAGGAGGCCGTCGGAACTGTTACACAGCCGATGCCTCAGGGACTGGAGAAGCAGGCCTCTTAAAGAGGGACCTCTAGCTCTATTTTTAACTGGCAAGAGCGTATTTTTACCGCTGGAAATTTTCTGGATATATTTGTTCAGGTTTTCCCTGAATAAGCGTTCACCATGAAATGGGACGCTAACCAGCCGTTCTTTACAGGGAGCTTCACCAGACCAGTTTTTGAGCCATAGAAGCCTACGCATATGTACTATAGACAGCGTAAGGCGGGAGGCCTGATGGACTGAATCCTTTATGGCGTCAACCGCAAAGCCTAAGGCTCTAGGTAGATCAGCTAGGGCAGGGCCTGCTGATCTGTCAAGTCCCTCAAGACCTGTTTCAACTGATCCTTCACTGTTTAGCAGACCTCACTGCTGGTTGTGACACTGGCAAAAAACTGAGGTGCTCCCGGATGGGAGGGGCTTATATAGGGGAGGGTACTTCCAGTTTTGGAAGTTGCCAGTGCCAGCACCTGAAGGTATCTATATAACCCATTAGTAATGTCTATGTCGCTCTGTGTCCCGTGATGTACGAGAAAGAAAATATGCTGTCATGGATTGAAATCCTGCAGCACTGGCAAGGTCCCCCTCCTCAAGAAGGCACATGTACAGGCCCATCTGAAGTGTGCAAATGAATATCTAAATGATTCAGAGAAAGATTGGGAGAAAGTGCTGCGGTCAGATGTGACCAAAATTGAGCTCTTTGGCATTAACTCGACTCACCGTGTTTGGAGGAAGAAAAATGCTGATTATGACCCTAAGAACACCATCCCTACGGTCAAGCACAGAGGTACAAACATTATGCTTTGGTCTGTTTCTCTGCTAAAGATACAAGCCGACTTTGCCACATTGAGGGGCCAATAGACGGGGTCATATATTGTAAAATCTTGGATGAGAACCTTCTTCCCTAAGCCAGAACACTGAAGATGGGTCGTGGATGGGTCTTCCAGCATGACCATGGCTCAAGAAGAAGCACATTAAGCTCATGGAGTGGCCTAGCCAGTCTCCAGACCTTAATCCTATAGTAAATGTTTGGAGGGAGCTGAAACTTTGAGTTGCCAATCAACGGCCAAGAAACCTTAAAGATTTAGACAAGATCTGTAAATAAGGGTGGACCAAAATCCCTCCTGAGATGTGTGAAAACCTGGTAGCCAACTACAAGAAACGTCTTACCTCTGTGCTTGCCAACAAGGGTTTCTCCTCCAATGACGAAGTCATGTTTTGCTTAGGGATCAAATACTTATTTTACTCACTGAACTGCAACTCCATTTATAACATTATTTGTATTGTGTGTTTTTCTGGATTTTTGGTTGATATTCTGTCTTTATCATTTAAAATACACCTATGATAAAAATTATAGACCCTTCATTTCTTTGAGAGTGGGTAAATTGAATTTTTTTTTGCAGGGGATCAAATAATTATTTTCCCCACTGTATGATTTTTTATTTTTTTTTGTCTTCCAGTGAAAATGTATGAGCTGTCAAATGTGGATATATACTTTTTTGCATGTCCGAGATGGTGTCAAATGACAGTTCATGTCTATGTTGGAAATACTGGAAGTTCAGGTCCCAGCTATACTACACCCCATTTATAAAGAGGAAAATAAACGTAAAAATTGACAGCCCAGACAACAGAATCAAGTAATGCCCATAGTTCACAACTGATACTGGTATGACTCTCATTCCTATACAGCTGTCCTTCTTGTAAGTGTGATATGCAGATCTGCAAAGATAAAAGTACTAATCCTTCTCCACTGTATGTCATCTACTGAAAATGTTTCCACAGCCTTGGGGCTATGGCACTGCCTAGCTCAGCTTCACTTTAACAAGTGAAACAAAGATTATAAGCCATACAAAATTACATTACATTAATAATTGATACCCATCAAGTTTGCATGGAAGTATATGTAACTTAATTGATTTCAAGTCACACACTAAACAAAGAGCCGTGATATATGACTATGTTTTTTGGTAGCTGCATTTGTTAGTTACTGAAACTATAACAAAGCCTATGCAGCACACATGTACTGTATACCTTGTTGCATACCCTTTCTACCCTCTCTGCCAGTTACAAAATTCATATTACTATTCTTGCACAATGTATCGCTTTCTGTGAATGCAGGAGGAACAGTTGAATTATAGGATCTCCATCGTCCATTCATAGAACACAATGCATTGTGGGAGAATAGTAATTCAAGTTTTGTGAATGACAGTATGGGCAGAAGGCGCCAGTCAAGTGGCACAACTTTTTAGACTAGCAGCGGTGGCAGTGTTAACTCTCATAGTACCAGACGATAGCCACTCAGGGCATTGTCTGGTGGCTATGAAGGAGGCATTTTATACCAGAAGCAGTCACCTGCAGGTAATTGGATATACATTTTGGGTGTCATTTATGAAAGGCAAAATTGACTTTGCACTACATGTGCAAAGTGCACTTGAAATTGCAATGAAAGTGCACTTGGAAGTGCAGTCGCTGTAGATCTGAAATGAGGGGAAGCTCTGCTGATTTTATTATCCAATCATGTGCAAGCTAAAATGCTGTTTTTTATTTTCCTTGCATGTCCCCCTCGGATCTACAGCGACTGCACTTTCAGTGCAATTTCAAGTGCACTTTGCACTTGTAGTGCAAAGTGGATTTGCCTTTAGTAAATAACTCCCTATATCTGGCCCCTTCTGCCTTTTCTGACTTACTGGCCATTAGAAACAGGCAAAGTAAGAGAAGATGATTCAGCCCTTAAAACTACCAAGGGTTTAGTTTTGCATGTTACAATGGCTTTGAATTCAAAGTACCTGAGAGGCTGCAAGGAGTCATATAAAAGGTGCAAGCAATGCAACATGCCCACACTGTAATGTGACTGTTCCGTATTTGTATGGTCAACAGACTCAAAAGCAAGACCAAGGACTAGTGATGAGCCGAACACCCCCGGGTTCGGTTCGCACCAGAACCCGCGAACGGACCGAAAGTTCGTACGAACATTAGAACCCTATTAAATACAATGGATGCGAACGTTCGAATTCTAAAGTGCTAATTATAACAACTATTATGCATGTTATTGTCCTAAAAAGGGTTTGGGAACCCGGGTTCTGCACCAGGGGACATGTATCAATGCAAAAAGAAGTTTTAAAAACGGTCGTTTTTCGGGAGCAGTCATTTTAATGATGCATAAAGTGAAAAAAAAAAAGTCAAATATTCCTTTAAATATCGTACCTGGGGGGTGTCTAAAGTATGCCTGTGAAGTGCCACGTGTTTCCCGTGTTTAGAACTGTCCCTGCACAAAATGACACTTCTAAAGGAAAAAAAAGCCATTTAAAACTGCTTGCGGCTTTAATGTAATGTCTGGTCCCGGTAATATGGATGAAAATCTTTAAGAAAAATGGCATAGCTACCCCATGACCCCCCCCCCCCTACCCCAGCCCATTACCAGCCCCTTTGGGTCTTGTATGGATATTAAGGGGAACCCCGCACATAAAATAAAAAAGGCCCTATATACTCTGAACAGCCGTATACAGGCGGTGCATACAAGACAGGGACTGTAGGTTTGTTCTTATGTAGAATGTGTTTGTAATTTTGAACAGGTACATTGTTGAAGTGTAGCTCCAGCCCAAAAATCTATTTTTCAACTTTTTGGAAAACATAGGTAAGGGTTATCACCCCTGTAACATTTGTTTTGCTGTCTGTGCCCCTGTTCAGAACATTTCACCTCACTTTCCGTCCCAATGACAACTGTTTTTGAAATGTGGTGTTTTTCTTGAAACAAGGATTGCTGATAAAGCATCAGTACAGAGGAGACACCTTTCTCCCATATTTATTCTTACAGGAGAGAATTTTCCTTCCTAGTGGTAGATTTCCTCTCACTTCCTGTTGTCTTCTTGCGTTTGCAAGTAGGAGTCGTTTGTAAGTTGGATGTTTGAAAGTAGGGACCTGCCGTATATACTCTGCAGAAATAGGCCCCTTAGTTGTTGGTGTTGGCACAACACTGTAAGCACTCACAGTTACTCTGGGTTGGTGCTGGAACGCCCTGCTGTCAACTATAATATCAGGAATTTTAATTACATATAATTGTTGAACAGTGGTAGTAAAAATTGGGCCTTTGATGGTGGTGCTGGTGCCACAACACTGTAAGCCCTGACAGTTACTCTTGGTGGGTGCAGCAATGGGCCCTGCTGTGAATTATTAGATCAAGAATTGTAATTGCATGCCCCTGTTGAACAGGGGCTGAAAAATTGGGCCTTAGGCACTGGTGGCACAACACTACAACCCCTCACAGATACTGTACTTGGAGCACAGCAATGAGCCCTGTTGCAAAGTATTGCTTCAAAAATTGTAATGACACGCCCCTGTTAAACAGGGGCTGAAAAATTGGGCCTTAGGCACTGGTGGCACAACACTACAACCCCTCACAGATACTGTACTTGGAGCACAGCAATGAGCCCTGTTGCAAAGTATTGCTTCAAAAATTGTAATGACACGCCCCTTTTAAACAGGGGCTGAAAAATTGGGCCTTAGGCACTGGTGCCACAACACTCCAACCCCTCACAGATACTGTACTTGGAGCACAGCAATGAGCCCTATGGCAAATTATTGCTAAAAAAATTGTAATTACACGCCCCTGTAAAACAGGGGCTGAAAAATTGGGCCTTAGCCACTGGTGGCGGCACCCATAAACAAAAATGATCTTCCAAGCTATCATCATCAATCGTATCATTGAGGACTCAGAGGAGGAGGATAGCCAGTCAACATAACAGCACAGGCACTCAGCATCAGCATCAGTCTTGAAGGGATGTGACATGTTAAAATCAATTAGTCTGTTATATCAGCATCAGGTGTGTGGTAGCTGGTGGTGATCCAAGACTGGTTCATCTTGATGAAAGTCAGTCGATCAACCGAGTCGGTGGACAGGCGCACCCTGTGATCCGTGACAAATCCTCCAGCAGCACTGAATGTGCGTTCCGAAAGAACGCTGGATGCAGGACAGGCCAGTAGCTCAATTGCATACTGTGCAAGCTCTGGCCAGTGATCCATCCTCAAGACCCAGTAAGCCAGAGGATTTTCGGTGGGGAAGGTGTCCAAGTCTGACCTTGCCCCTAGATATTCCTGCACCATGTTTATCAGACGCTGGCGATGGTTGCTGGAACCGATCATACTTTGGGGCTGCGGACTAAAGAATTGTCTGAACGCATCGGTCAGACGGCCACCTTCCCCACCGCTCCTTCTTTGACTGGCCGAAGCCTCAGCAACTCGTTGTCCAGGACCAGGAGTTTGTAACCTCCCAGTCTCTGGGAACGCGTTGCACAGACCTTTCTGCAAGGCCTCCCAGAGTTGTCTCATCCTCTGCTCCCTCTGCGACGGTAACATAAGGTCCGCAACCTTACCCTTGTACCGTGGATCAAGGAGAGTGGCCAGCCAGTAATGGTCCCTCTCCTTGATCCGAAGAATACGAGGATCCTTCCGCAGACTTTGCAGGATCAGGGAGGCCATGCAGCGTAGGTTTGCTGAGGCATTCGCTCCGGAGTCCTCTGGGTCACTAAGGACGACATGATCCGCAGCCACCTCCTCCCAGCCACGTACAAGTCCACTGGTTTCTTGGGACTGTAAATCATCCCTAAAAGACTGCTGCTGATGATGCTGAGTGCCAGCCTCCACCTCCATGCTGACACAATCCTCCTCCTCCTCCTCCTCCTCCTCCTCTTCCTGTGCGATGGGTGGGACAGAAGGAACACTGTCTGGGTAAAGGGGGCCTTGAGAGGCAAGGAAGTCCTCCTCTTCCTGCCTCTGTTCTGCCTCAAGTGCCCTGTCCATTATTCCACGCAGCGTGTGCTCCAACAGGTGGACAAGAGGTACAGTGTCACTGATGCATGCACTGTCACTGCTCACCATCCTCGTGGCCTCCTCAAATGGTGCCAGGACAGTGCATGCATCCCTGATCATGCCCCACTGGCGTGGAGAAAAAAAACCAAGCTCCCCTGACCCTGTCCTGGTGCCGTAGTCGCACAGGTACTCATTGATGGCCCTCTGCTGCGTGTGCAGCCGCTGCAGCATGGCCAACGTTGAGTTCCACCTGGTGGGCATGTCACATATAAGGCGGTTCTTGGGCAGGTTCAACTCCTTTTACAGCTCAGCCAGGCGAGCACTGGCATTATAAGATCTGCGGAAATGCACACAGACTTTCCTGGCCTGCCTCAGGACATCCTGTAAGCCCGGGTACCTGCCCAAGAACCGCTGCACCACCAGGTTAAGGACGTGAGCCACACAGGGCACATGGGTCAGTTGTCCCTGTCGGAGGGCGGAGAGGAGGTTGGTGCCATTGTCGCAAACCACCATTCCTGGCTTAAGCTGGCGTGGCGTCAACCACCTCTCGGCCTGGCCCTGCAGAGCAGACAGGACCTCTGCCCCAGTGTGGCTTCTGTCCCCCAAACACACCAGCGCAAGCACGGCATGGCATCTTTTTGCCTGCGTACTTGCGTAGCCCCTTGAACGCCTACGGAGCACCGCTGGTTCCGAGGACAAACCACAGGAAGAGGCCATGGAGGAAGAAGAAGAGGAGGGGGTGGAGGAGAGAGGTGTGTCACAACCAGTAGTAGCATTTTGGAGGCGTGGCGGTGGAACAACCTCCAACACTACTGCACCTTGTCCTGCATCCTTCCCAGCTGCCAAAAGAGTTACCCAATGGGCCGTGAAAGAAAGGTAACGTCCCTGTCCATGCCTGCTGGACCATGAGTCAGCGGTAATATGCACCTTACCGCTGACCGCCCTGTCCAGCGAGGCCAAGACATTGCCTTCCACATGCCGGTAGAGAGCCGGAATAGCCTTCCGTGAGAAAAAGTGGCGTTTGGGAACCTGCCACTGAGGAACCGCACATTGCACAAACTCACGGAAGGGGGCCGAGTCTACCAACTGAAAAGGCAGCAGTTGAAGCGCTAGCAATTTAGCCAAGCTAGCATTCAACCGCTGGGCATGTGGATGGCTGGGAGTGAACTTCTTTCGACGGTCCAGCAGCTGGGGCAGGGAAATTTGCCTGCTAGAATCGGACGTCGGTGTACTGCTAGCAGAGTGGCCGCAAGTACTTGGCTGTGACACACCTAATTCTACACCTTCATTCCTCTCAGTGCATGTTTCAGAGAGGACTGAAGTTATAGTGGGGTTGGAGATCCCAGCTGATGCGGTGCAAGGAGAGGTCCGCTTTGTTCTTTGGTGTGGGTCTTTGAGGTAGGCTTGCCAACGAGCTGCATGGCAGGTCAACATATGTCTGGTCAGGCATGTGGTACCCAAGCGGCTGATGTTTTGGCCACGCGATATACGCTTGAGACATATGTTGCAAACAGCAGCTGTGCGATCTGATGCACTAGCCTCAAAAAAGGCCCACACCAAGGAACTTTTTGAATGACGGGCAGAGGCAGCGCCCTGCACAGGCGGAGCTCTGCGGTGTGATTCCGTTGGTGTACTGCCCTTACGCTGGCCACCAAAGGGCATCCTGCCTCGTTGGAGATGTGCCTCCTCCTCATCCTCCTCCTCCTCCTCTCTCCTATTAGGCACACACGTGGAGTCAGTGACCTCATCATCCCCTCCCTCCTCATCACTGGAGCCAATCTGGCAGTATGCTGCAGCTGCTGGAACATGACTGCCAGATTGGTGTCCTTCTTGAGCATCCCCTCTGTCTGCTCTCACGCTACTGCCTTCCTGTAGCTGGGTTTCATCATCAGACCCTTCGAAACGCTGGGCATCCTCCTGGAGCATGTACCCAACACTGTGCTCAAACAGATCGGGGACTCCTCAGGAGGAGGACATGGTGGGTCTAGGGAAGGAGTGACTGATGATGAGTCTGACATTGATACCAGGGAAGAGGACGCTTTGGCAGCTGCTTTGCCAGTACCCTGAGCCTGGGTGAGAGAGGATGAGGAGGAGGAGGGCTTGGTCATCCACTCTACCAAGTCTTCGGCATGATGTGGCTCAACATGTCCAGCTGCCGAAAAGAAGGACAAGCGTGTCCCATGGCCATGTGCTGATGACAATGCACCGCGTCCACGACCAGCACTGTTGCCCCCAGACACAGAGCCTGCTTGCCCTCTTTTATTGCCTCCTGACTGTCTGCCTCTCCTTGTTTGCCTTCCAGACATTCTAATAGATGGCCTGCAGGGAGATGGGAAAAAAGCAATAAGGGCTACCTTCAGGTGTCCTTCTCTGTCCCTTTACTTAAGGATTTCTAAATATGGTTGAGGATGATTGCTTTTGCACAGAATAGCACAACGACAATTTCCCTGACTGTCCAAAAAACAAGGATTTCAAAGATGGTTGATGAGGAATGCTTTAGCACACTATAGCACAAGGAGAATTCCCCTCACTTTCCTTCTTTGTCCCTAGAAACAAGGACTCGCACAGTGAAAGAAACTGACACTCTCCCTACCTAGAGTTTTCTGTCCCTAGAAAAAATGTTTTTTTAAAGCACACTATAGCACAAGGAGAATTCCCCTCACTTTCCTTCTTTGTCCCTAGAAACAAGGACTCGCACAGTGAAAGAAACTGACACTCTCCCTACCTAGAGTTTTCTGTCCCTAGAAAAAATGTTTTTTTAAAGCACACTATAGCACAAGGAGAATTCCCCTCACTTTCCTTCTTTGTCCCTAGAAACAAGGACTCGCACAGTGAAAGAAACTGACACTCTCCCTACCTAGAGTTTTCTGTCCCTAGAAATATTTTTTTTTTAAAGCACACTATAGCACAAGGAGAATTCCCCTCACTTTCCTTCTTTGTCCCTAGAAACAAGGACTCGCACAGTGAAAGAAACTGACACTCTCCCTACCTAGAGTTTTCTGTCCCTAGAAAAAATGTTTTTTTAAAGCACACTATAGCACAAGGAGAATTCCCCTCACTTTCCTTCTTTGTCCCTAGAAACAAGGACTCGCACAGTGAAAGAAACTGACACTCTCCCTACCTACAGTTTTCTGTCCCTAGAAATTTTTTTTTTTTAAAGCACACTATAGCACAAGGAGAATTCCCCTCACTTTCCTTCTTTGTCCCTAGAAACAAGGACTCACACAGTGAAAGAAACTGACACTCTCCCTACCTAGAGTTTTCTGTCCCTAGAAATTTTTTTTTTTTAAAGCACACTATAGCACAAGGAGAATTCCCCTCACTTTCCTTCTTTGTCCCTAGAAACAAGGACTCGCACAGTGAAAGAAACTGTCACTCTCCCTACCTAGAGTTTTCTGTCCCTAGAAATTTTTTTTTTTTAAAGCACACTATAGCACAAGGAGAATTCCCCTCACTTTCCTTCTTTGTCCCTAGAAACAAGGACTCGCACAGTGAAAGAAACTGACACTCTCCCTACCTATCCTTCTCTTTCCCTAAACTAAAGGAATCCAGGTTAAGCAAGAAAGAAATAAATGTCACTGTCCCTGCCTATGCTTGTCTTTCCCTGCTCCGGAACACACTACACTAGGCCGCCGTGCTGGCGGCCTTTTATAGTGTGGGGCGTGTACTAAACACCCTCAGCAATAATTGCTCTCCTCGCTGCCGGCGCTGTGATTGGCCAAGCATGCGGGGTCACAGTGCATGCTTGGCCAATCACAGCGCCTGGATGACACTGCGATGGCGTAGTGCATTGTGGGCCGTTCGCGTCACTCGAATTTGGCGCGAACGGCCCAAATCGTTCGATCTTCGTCGAACGATCGAACAGCCGATGTTCGAGTCGAACGTATGTTCTACTCGAACACGAAGCTCATCCCTACCAAGGACCCTTTCTTACCATCGCGACTTCAAAATCGTGCGATTTTGCCCTGATTTTACCGCTATTTCAGGGAATGCCTATGTCAACTTGAGGTCTATGGACCTCAACTCGCATCAAAGTCGGACAAAAGTTGTACAGGGGCTACTCTGAAGTCGGTGCAACTTGAAGTCACACAGATATGAATGGTACTCATTGGAAATCATGGGGTACAACCTGTCATGCGACTTTGCAGTCCCAAGTTACACAAGTCTGAAAGGGGCCTAACACATTCAACTTTGAAAAATTAAACAAAGGGAGGGTACAGTTTTTCATGTCTGATGGCTGAGGGTGAGACGCTTCTGGATACGACCTTACAATTTTATTGACTCTCTCACCAAAGTAAACCTCTGGAAATCCCCTCGGCAAGCACTGTTAAGCAAGCCAGTGGAGGAGGCCACTAAGACATATGAGGAAATTGAACGCCTTTATATTTATAGCAGCGAAAATCTCCATAGCCAGACCTTAGAAGACACCCACGATTCCATTTGAGTTGGTTAAGTCTGAATTGTCTTGGATTATGGTCAAGAAACGCCTTTTTCAGATCTTAAATGACAAAATTGCACTATTTGAGAAAACATGGAAGCCCTGGTTAATTATTTGATGGGTGATGCTTAATATGTCAAGTCCGGCCATAGACAGTTCCTGCTGAAACGGCCGAGATTGGAACCATGTATGGGCAGGCTAAATGTACCAAATTGATCAATCAACCTGGGCACAGCCAGCCTTCCGGATTATCCCAAGTGGCTAGCTCAGCGGGAGGGACTCCCTTGTCAACACAGCTTGTGGTTGCAGAAAAGTAATTGGCTCTGTGTATGGGCTGCTTTAGTGCCCCTGGATTGGACAGCTTGTACTGTTTTTGCTAACAGTTTACTTTCTCCTTCTATTCTCTTTGTTGTTTTGAGTAACCTATGTTTGGTGTAACCTGGCACATTCTGAAAAGTTTTTAGATCTCTTCTTGTTCTGTACTTTGACATTTAATAAAAATTATTGGAAAGAAAAATGAAACAAAAGCAAAGTCATTATAAATGATGATAGAAAGAAAAAAAAAAGGCACCTCTAAGTGCAGAAGTAAAACTTTATGTATCCCAAAAGGGTTAAAAACACTTACAAAAGGGGTAGATGGGTAGGAGCACATCATAATAATATGGCAGGTGGTCCAGCGTTCTGGTAGTCCCAGGAAAATCCGAAAGTGTGTGACTCTATGGCAGCATATTCTGAAGTGCCCAGCAGAGGGAAGCCACAGCTCTCCGGATACTGGGGAGACAGCTAGGCTGTCTGAGACCACGTGGAAACCGAAACCCGGAAGTGACGTCAGTTGTCGCAGACAGTTTAGCTGTCTCCCCAGTATCCAGAGAGCTGTGGCTTCCCTCTGCTGGCCATTTCAGAATATGCTGTCAGAGTTACACCTTCGGATTTTACTGGGACTTCTTGGGACTTCCAGAACGCCGGACCACCTGCCATATTAATATATTATGTGCTCCTACCCATCTACCCTTTTGTAAGTGTTTTTAACCATTTTGGGATACATAAAGTTTTACTTCTGCACTTAGAGGCGCCTTTTTTTCTTTCTATTTTACTTCAAGCTTTTCTCTTTAAGTGCTGCCGTAAGTGTATGAAGACCGTTTTACATTTCACCATAGACTGATATCTGCTTGGTCTGTTATTCAGAGCACCCTTATACATACATTATAAATGATGACAAATTGTTAGAACTCCAGTCCAAATTTTTAAAATTTTTGGATAAAGTGGGAAACTTTTGTTCGGTTTTATATGAATGTTTTTAACCACTTCCATACTGGGCACTTATACAGCTTCCTGCCCAGACCAATTTTCAGCTTTCGGCGCTGTTGCACTTTGAATGACAATTGCGCGGTTGTGCTACACTGTACCCAAACTAAATTTTTATCATTTTGTTCCCACACATAGAGCTTTCTTTTGGTGATATTTGATCACCTCTGCGATTTTTATTTTCTGCTAAAATAATTTAAAAAAGACCGAAAATTTTGAAAAAAAAATAATTTTTTTTGTTTCAGTTACAAAACTTTGTAAATAAGTAAGTTTTCTCTTTCACTGATGGGCACTAATGGGGCTGCACTAACGGGCACTAATAAGGTGGCACTGATGGGCACCGATGAGGCGGCGTGGATGGGCACCGATAGGTGGCGCGGATGGGCACCGATAGGCGGCGTGGATGGGCACCGATAGGCGGCACGGATGGGCACCGATAGGCGGCACGGATGGGCACTGATAGGTGGCACTGTAATGTGTTAATGGATGCCAGTGCCAAACAATAATGCCTGCCAATCAGTGATGCCCATTGTGGGCACTGATTGGCATCCATTAGGGGCACTGATTGGCATCCCTGGTGGTCTAGGGAGGCATACCTGGTAATGGACATCCCTGGTGGTCCAGTGGCATCCCTGGTGGTCCAGTGTGGGCATCCTCGGGGGGGGGGCTGTGCTGATAATTGATCAGCACAAACCCCCCGTCAGAGGAGCAGCCGATCGGCTCTCCTCTACTCGCGTCTGACAGACGCGAGTGAGGAAAAGCCGATTACCGGCTTTTCCTGTTTACATGTGATCAGCCGTGATTGGACACAGCTGTTCACGTGGTAAAGAGTCTCTGTCGGAGACTCTTTACCTAGATCGGTGTTGCGGGGTGTCAGACTGACAACTTGCAACAACGATCGCCGCAATGCACACCCCCGGGGGCGCGCAGCGGCTTAAAATCCTGAGGACGTCATATGACGTCCAGTCAGGATTTTAAAACCACTTTGCCGCCGTCAATCCGCTATAGGGTGGGCGGCAAGTGGTTAAAAAAAGGATTTGCAGAATGTTTCAATGATACATTCAATATACAGTTTACATAACATTGTACAATTGCATCCAACATTGGGCATAGGAAGCACTAGCAATTGGTATAGTGTACATTGCATGCTTTTTGCCTATGCATTCCTTGTGGGGTCAAGAAAAGGGCCTGTGTTAATGGGCTTTTGTTCACATCACATGTTTTGGTTTCCCATAAAAGTGTAATACTGTAAAACCTTAGAGGATTGTATAGTGTGACAGCCAGCTCTATTTATGCCTATCCTGGAGTGTTGAGAGCCCCCTTGGAAGAAAGTTATAAGAACTAGAAGGGAGAAGCAATTTACATGGTTTTCTAGTGTTTTGGATTGGAGGGTCATTGTCAATTGCCGTTAGGTCTTAATTGTTCTCTGGGTACCTGAGATTATTTCCCATCACCTCCTGCATAGGTGTGCGCAGCCTATTGCATTAGGGTGTGCACCCTTAAGCTCAAACACACGTGTGCATGTCTACATATATTTGACCCCGACACATTGATCTCCCTGCCGACACAGTGCAAGAGAAGAGCATAAACCCTTCTCTTATGGCAGAGCCGGTAAGCGGGAGATCTTTCCCATGTTCCTGCTGCTACACAGAGCGATAACACTAATGTGCATGGGGTGATTAGGGTGTGCTTGGGCACACCTGGCATACCCAGTGCACACGCCTATGACCTCCTGCCACATGACCACTGTCACTGGGATAGAGAAAGTCTCACCAAAAGTAGACATTATACAAACCCCACTTTAACCACTTCAATACAGGGCATTTTCACCCCCTTCCTGCCCAGGGCAATTTTCAGCTTTCAGCGCTGTCACACTTTGAATGACAATTGTGCAATCATGCAACGTTCTACCCAAATTTAATTTTCATAATTTGTTTTCCCCACAAATAGAGCTTTCTTTTGGTGGTATTTGATCACCTCTGCAGTATTTATTTTTTGCGCTATAAACAAAAAAAGACCAGCAATTTTGAAAAAAAACACAATATTTTTTACTTTTTGCTATAATAAATATCCCAATTTTTTTCTTAAAAAACAATATTTTTCCTTAGTTTAGGGCGATTTGTATTCTTCTACATTTTTTTTTTTAACAAAAATATCGCAATAAGCGTATACTGATTGGATTGCGCAAAAGTTATAGCGTCTACAAAATAGGGGATAGAATTATGGCATTTTTTTTTTTTTTTTACTAGTAATGGTGGCGATCTGCGATTTTTATCGGGAGTGCCACATTGCAGCGGAAACATCGGACACTTGACACAAATTTGGGACCATTGCATTTATACAGCGATCAGGGCTATAAAAATGCACCGATTACTGTATAAATGTCACTGGCAAGGAAGGGGTTAACACTAGGGGGCGATCAAGGGGTTAAATATGTTACCTAGGGAGTGATTCTAACTGTAGGGGGAGGGGACTCAGAAGGGGAGGAGACCGATCGGTGTTCCTCTGTACTGGGAACACACCATCAGTTTCCTCTCACCTGATAGGATGTGGATCGGTGTGTTTATACACACCGATCCACGTCCCTGCTCTGTGATGAGCAATCGCGGGTGCCCAGCGGACATTGCGGCCGTCGCACATCGGGTCCCGAGGGATGCGACGAGCTCTCCACAATGCCGGGAAGCCGAGGACGTCCTATGACGGCCGCCCGGGAGGGACAAAGGGTTCCTGCGGCCGTCATATTACAACGGTGCGGCAGTGGTTATTAAAGAAAGAAATTATTTTTGCTAACTGCATCCTCGTTGGACAGATTTTGTCTCATTTTATACCTATATCAACAAGCTTTGGTTTGCATCAGGCAGGTTTTGCATTCCCATACAAGTCTTTAGGAATGCAAAACTTGTTTGATGCAGGTCAGAAGGTGGATAACGGCAGGTCAAATTCACATGGTAATGAAGTCTGAATGATCTCAGAACCATACTAAATTATTGTCATCGACAGGCCCAAAGCCAAATTGATACAGGTCCTTTCTCTCTTCAGTCTCCTTTTTACAGACAGGCAATAAGGAAATTCCTTCATAACAGAGACAGTGTTTTAGTTAGCGTTCCACTTTAATTTTATGCTGAACTTCACAATCACATCAGAAAAAAAAGAAGAAAGATCGCACTTAGAATTACACATATTTTTAATGAAATAATTTGTGTCAGTCAAGAAACCGAAGGACATGGACACTATCACTTAGAACAACAACAATGATCAAGACAAAACATTGATAATTTATCCAAAAAAAAGGCACACTTTTTTTTAAGTTATGTAACTTTCAACCTTTTATGCCAACAAGTTCTCTTTATTTAAAGCTTGATTGACACTGTCACAAACACTTTCCGTAATAATCCTATTATGACTTAGCAGCAGCATAATCAACACCAAAAAAACTTCATATCAAAGCCCGAAGGGCTCTGCCGTCATGGTATAGTATGCCAGTAAGGATGTGGCCTTGCATTCTACTGGCTAATTAAGGAGGAATGCTGTTGTGAAGACTATCCAACTGTTCCTCGTGAAATTTAATCTTTTCTTCCAGGTCTTTCTGCTCAATCAAGAAGTATGTCTTTAACCTCACATAGTGTTTGTAGTCCTCGAGCTGGGCCTCGCTTAGATATTTGGCCAGGATTCCAGTGACCACTTGCTCTCTGCGGTCCAAGTTGTCCTTTAAATCTTTGGCGTCCTCTCTCTGTCTGGATAGGAGACTGTGACGTTCCTTTAGGGATTGCTAAATAGTAAATAAAAGAAACAGAAATCAGACACATACAGAGTAAAATATAGGCCATCCAGTACTATTCACTAATAAACTGAATTGTGAAATAAGACCTATAAATAACCCAATCAACTGTGCAGGGTTCAGGATAGCCCTTGCACAATTCTGAAAAACACTGCGTACCTTTTAGCATATTTATGTAATATTGTACTCAATATGCAGTGTGATGCTTTTACAGGGTTTTTAAATAGTATAATGTAGCCAAATAGCTGCACAATGGGGATGATTTACTAAAAGAGTAAGGGCCCATGTACACGGGACTCTGGTGCAAACTCTTCTGAACGAAGGTTGAAACCGACGTTTAGAAACTCCAGTTTTGCCACGTTTGCATGCCGCGTTTACCGGCGTTTTACCGTGTTTGCGTCTAGAAGCGTTTAGTTAAGAAACATCATAAGGACCCTTCCCAAGCTAAAAAAACTGTATTAACCATTTCAGCCATTTAGTGAGACCAGAGTGATATGAGCAGCTGAGAGCAGCAGTGTACTTGTATTTAGCGTGTCACTTGCCACATCACCTGCCACAAGTTGTGGATTGTCCACTTGCCACGTCACCTGGCCACAAGTTGTGGATTGTCCACTTGCCACATCACCTGGCCACGTCACCTGCCACAAGTTGTGGATTGTCCACTTGCCACGTCACCTGCCACAAGTTGTGGATTGTCCACAATGCAATGCAAGCAATTACAGTATTTTAAAATATTTTTTTAATGGTTTTTCATCATTTACCTTCATTTTTGATATTTTAATGTATAAAAATAGGTCACCTTTAAAAACGCTTATGCGGCTAAACGCGGGTACCGTGTTTAGCCGCGTTTGGCGTCTGAAACGTGGAAATCCTGATCCGATCCTCTCAGCTAAAATGTGACGGATGCAAACCCTATTTTGCATCGGCCTGGCGGACCGGATCAGATGAAAACGAACAGACTGTTAGTTTTCATCCGATCCCCCATAGAGGAGAGCGGAGATCTGACTGGTCTGTCTCTGCACAGTGTGGGGAGACAGGCCTGTCATCTGCCGGCTCAGCGGGGATCAACGGAGCGATCCCCGCTGAGCAAGTGGATATTTAAAAACGGATCCTCGCGGGATCCGCAGGTGTGAAAAGGGCCTTAGAAGAACTTTTTTATAATTTTTTTTTTTTTACTTCTTTATTGTTTTATACAAGTACAGAACAGAAAAACAGTCAACATTCAGCACTACAAAGCACTACAATGCATCAGCACCAGTAAGAAATGCAGCTCCTAATTAAAGTGGAACTTCACTCTTTCAATCAACATTGACTAGTTTTAATCCTTATGCTGCTAGCATTAGTAAATATATAGGAAAGTATATTATATTTGCTTGTTTTAAACCTTTTTTTTTACATTTTAGTTACTTCCTGCTTTCCATGCCTAGGCAAATGATATCAAACATCACAGGGGTCTTCAGGAGGGGTTTTCTCAGCCAAGCAAACCCTCCTGCCTGCATGCCTTAACTAAGGGCTTATGGATTCCAAGAAATAAGTGCTACATGAACCATTTTCCCTTACTCAAGATGGCCACAGACAGAAATGCTAGGGGGTGTTTTTCTCAGCAAAATAAAGCATGGAGAGATGGATGGGTGGGCAAGTTTGCTTTAAATATTAAAAATGATTTAAATAGCATTTTTGGTTTGTGGTGCTCAGATGGAATGTAGGTCAGATTTAAGTACATGGACAGAACTGTTCAAGGAGACAACAATACAGTATGTTATAAACAGCTGTAAACTCCAATTTACGATCATCCTCAAGGACAGAGAACCAATTTACAATATGACCACATGATCCCTTAGAAGCCAGTACATGTCCCCTTGGAAAGCTCAAGACAGTATATAGATCTTTAATCAGATACAAAGGATTTATCATTTATCCAGTCTCCCCACACCTTGTCACATTTGGTTGTTACTTCTCTATTGGCATATGTAGCCTTATACAAAGGTAACACTTTATTTATCAATGCCTTCCATGCCAGTACAGAGGGTTGGAGCAACTTTTTGATCCAAGGTTCCTTTTACAGGTTTAGCCAATCCAACACAGGCAAAATACATTTTAAAATGTATTTCTTCTCTGACTCAAGCAAGGCTCTAAATTGATTCACAGAAGACAGTCAATTTTTTAGCTTAAATATTGGTGTAAAAGTTCTTAGACCACCTCCTGGCGGGTTCTTTAAATGCACTACCTTTAGTAAAACCTACCTAAAAAGTAAAACCAAGCAATTTAAACCTTTTGAAGTCACACTGTTATCCAATAGGAATGGTGATGATGATGATGATGATGATTGGGGGCATATTGGCCAATCTACTGGGGGTCTGTAACTTTAAAAAGGTTAAGAACCTCTTTGTTAAGGGGAGAAAGGCAGAGTTTGCACTCTAGATAACACTGCTGTTTCTCTGATCAGTATTGCTCATGGGTCAGGACCAATACAATTTGGACTTATAGCATTGAGCACAGATTGAGGCGCTGAATATGATAAATACGTTGTGAATTCGGTTGAATTAGCTTTCGGGTTTAGGTGGTTAAAGAGGAAGTCCAGCCCCCCCCCCCAAAAAAAATTCAAAGTCAGCAACTACAAATACTGCAGCTGCTGACTTAATATATAGACATTTATCTGCCAGGAAGCCCGAGATGTCGGCACCCCAGCCAATCTCCGGATCGGCTATTGGGTGCAGCCGCTGCCATTCCAGGTAAGGGAACCCGGAAGTGAAGCCTTTTCGGCTTTACAAGCGGTTCCCTACTGCGCAAAAAGCGCGCTGCGCGTTCTAATCTGCGCAACGGTAGAGGGAGGGCGAACTTCCAAGAGAGTGGAACTCCGCTTTAAGTGTTGTTAGGTTTTAAGCTTCATATACAATGCATGAATACAGGGTATGAACTGCAGTTATTTATAATCTACAGATTAAAGACAAATAGAAGAAATTTGATAGATTTTTATTTTATATATTTTTTTTAGCAAAAATTTGCATTGTTCCTTAAATCATATACTGTAAATTATAGTATATGACTATAGTACAGCCAAATAATCTCTAGTCCCGACTGAAGGAAATAAAAAAATCATCCCTGGGGATTGTGTATCATTTTAAAATATTAAATGTTCTTACGCTTTGAGTCATCTTATCTCCCTTAATGTACCACCACGGAAGTTTACACTGGTTAAGTAAAAATCTGAAATTATAGTAGAACCCATCAAAATGCTCACTTTTGGTCAATTTACAAATAGCCCTAAAACAGGAAAATTTAAGTTAGAATTACCAGTAACTTGGTTCTCCAAGACTCTTTCAGGACAGCACCTGAGAGATTGTGGCTCCTCCCACCATCCAAGGAAACACCTCTTCCACCAATGTTTTACAAGGAGGATTCTCCCCACCACATGCCAGTCGTAGTAGAGTACCTCCGGCCCATACTGGAACACATAAGCACATCATAGTTATACACAGCATAAGGGCTGTTGCTGTCCTAAAAGACTCTTGGAAAACAAGTAAGTCCAACTTGAATTTTCCCTAAATGTCTTTCAGGACAGCACCTGAGAGCATAACCGAGACTTACCCCATTAGGGAGGGACAACAGGTTGCAGGACCTTTCTGCCGAAAAGCCCTGATCGCTTGCTGATAAAAAGGTCCAGCTTATAATTACAGGCAAAAACGTAAAAAAATAAAAAAACACTTGATCCCGTGGCCGCCTTGCAGATTTGCTCTGGGGTGGCACCAGCTTTCTCTGCCCAAGTGGTTACAAGAGAGTTTTAGTAGAACGCTCTCTTCCCCCCAGAAGACAATTCCATCTGGGAATATGCTTCCAAAATTGCTAATCTAAGTCACCTGGCTATTGATCCCTTAGATGCTCGGTGACCTTTTTTATTACCAGCGAGGGGAATAAACAGCGAGTCAGATGACCTAAAACCCTTTTTTACCTCTAGGTAATAAGAAGAGTCCTCCTTATGTCGAGATTGTGAAACAGTCTATCTTCTTCCCCCGAGGGATTTGAACAGAAAATTGGCAAGACAATGTCTTGAGAACGGTTCTGGGCTGATGCCACTTTTGGCAAAAACTTTGGATCCGTTTTGAGGACAACCCTATCTGTGAATATAGATAGAAAAGGTTCCCTCGCCGAAAGAGTGTGAAGCTCACTAACTCTTCGTGAGGATGCAATGGCCACTAGAAAAACCGTCTTGAGCATCAGATTCTTCAGGGAAATTGATTCCAAAGGTTCAAATAGTTTTTCAAGCATTGATGAAAGAACCAACGAAAGATCCAATTTTGGAAAGCTCTTCGTTGGACCTGGCCTGGCCCAGACCAAAGCCTTAAAAAATCTTGCAACTCAGGCAATAGATCTTTTCAAGAAAACTCCTAAAGCCGTCCCCTGCACTTTAAGAGTACCAACTGCCAGACCTTTGTCTTCGCCAGCCTGCAAAAATTCCAGAACTGAAGTCAAGTCTTTTAATGGTCGACCTTTCGAATAACACCATGAATTGAAAACCTTCCAGGCCTTTGCATAAATAGCCCTAGTGACCTTTTTCTACTGGAAAGCAGGGTGGCTATCAAGGGTTCTGAGAAACCTTTATTTCTCAGCAGCTGCTCCTCCTCGGATACCAAGCAGTCAGCGTTAGCTTGGCTACATCCGGGAAGTTTACTGGGCCCCAAGACAGAAGATCCTTCCTGAGAGGAAGATGCCAAAACGGTTTGACAGATAAGGGAAGAATCGTAGAGAATCAGGCCCTCTTTGGCCAAAAGGGGTAATGAGAATCACTGCAGTTTCTCCTCCTGTACTTTTCTTAACACCCTCGGAATCATCTGAAATGGTGGGAAGGCGTACCCTAGCCGAAACTCCCAGGGATGCGACAGGGCATCTGCCCCTAGGGAGCCATCGTGTCGGTGAAGGAAGAATAGAGGGAGCTTCGTATTCTCCCTGGAAGCAAGAAGATCCACCTAGGGTTTCCCCCATTTTTTGGAAATCAGGGGGAACACCTCCGGATTTTAGGGCCCAGTCTGCTTCCTGTATTACCGGTCTGGGCAGGAAATCCGCTACCTCGTTCAACGTGCCTTTTAGGTGGACTGCTGACAAGGATAGTAAATGGCTCTCTGCCCATTCCAGAATCACCATTGCCAGTAGCTGCAGGGCTTTGATTCTTGTCCCCCCCCAGCTTGTTCAGTTATGCCACGGTGGCATTGTCCGACAAAATCTAGACATGGTAACCCTGGATATCTTGCGAGAAGGAATTCAGAGCCAATGCCACTGCCCTCGATTCCCTCCAGTAGGAAGACCTTGCAGCCTCCATTGGGGACCACGGTCCCTGAGCCAGATTCCTTTCCCATTGGGCACCCCAACCCCAGGCACTGGCATCCATTGTAATTATGTTTTTGACTGGAGACGAGCATAGACGGCCCCTGAATAAGACCAACTGCTTTTTCCACCACCAGTGTTCTCTTCACTCTGGTTGGGATTTTCACGACCTTGTCCAAAACTCTGGACTGTGATCCCAGGCTTGCAAGAGAAAAGCTTGAAGAGGCCTGAAATGGAGTCTTGCCCATTGAATGGCTGAGGTCAGAGTTCCCAGGGCTGACATAATACTCCTGATTGATAGAAGTTCGATTGGTCTGTAACATAGTAACTACTGCTTTGACCTTGTTCTTCTCTTCTGGTAAGAAGATCCGTTGTCGCACTGAACAAATTCTGTAGCCCAGAAATTTCACCTCTTGAGCCGGCTCAACATTTGACTTCTGGAGGTTTAAGATCCAACTTAGGGACTCCAGATACCGGCGAGCCCCAGCCAGATCTCCAAGCACTTTTTTTTTCGAGGATGCAAAACAGAAGGTCACCTAAATAAGGGATCGCAGCGATCCCCTGAAAGCGTAACGAAGCAAAAGCCTCCGCCAAAAGGAAGGGCTCAGAATTGCAAATGAAGAATCTGTTCCCCCATATTTACTGCTAGCCTGAGAAATCTCTGAGACTCAGTGTTGATGGGTATGTGAAGGTATGTATCTCTCAGATGGCACACAAAGCATCCTTGGGTCAATAGATTCATGACTGTAAAAATCGAGTCCATACAAAATTTTCTGTAAAGCATGGATTTGTTCAAGAGCTTTAAATTGAGGATTAGACAAAAGCTTCCCGGAAGGTTTCTTTAACAGAAAGACATGCGAGTAGTAACCTTGTTGACATTCTTCTGGTGCTACTTCTGTTGTATCAGATCCTTTAGAAGGGTCTTCATAGCTAGAGCTTCGGTAGGGTCTTTCGGAAGATTTGTGATCAGAAACCTTTCTGGGGGAAGATGGAATGGTGGCATCAAGATCTTTTTTTACAGAAGCAATCAGATCGCTGCATGCTGACGTTGATTCCTCTTTAACAAAATAATCAATGCATTCCTTACAAAGGTTTCTTCCACCCTTCTGGCAACTTTGATTTGCATAAGGGGCATCTCTTTTTCGGATCAGAGCTTTTTGACTGCCAAAACAAACAAGCAAAAAAAAAACCCAAGTCCAGCATTCCCCTCCAAGGCTTCCCACGGGTGCACAAAGAAGCAGACCAGAAACCAGAACCGGAAATAGGCACTAGTCCGATCCTGCTTCCTTCCCCTGCAGCCAGAAATCACACTGCACACGCCTCCTCTGCGGGTGCCACCCCCTCTGGATACCTCACTTCCGGGCTGGAGCTTCCCTGAGCTACACCAAAATGGCGGCGGCATGCACAGAACCACGACACTGCCCGGCGAGACCTGGGTGAGCAAGCCGAGGCTCCTGCCGCCACCAAGGATAAGCACCCCCATGCAGTACGGGCTCTCCCCGAGCGTAGAAGGGGGAGAAGGAGCCCACAGAAGGATTAAAAAAAACAAAAAAAAAAAACCAGTGGAGGCAGGAACCACCTCTCTCAGGACACCACCGAAAAGATCCTGGCTCCCACCAGGTGTTGTCGTCGCCCCCCGCGTGGGAGGAAACACAAAGACTGACATGTGGTGGGGAGAAGCCTCCTTATAAAACATTGGTGAAAGGCGTTTCCTTGGATGGTGAGAGGAGCCACAATCCTTCAGGTGCTGTCCTGAAAGACGTTTAGGGAAAGTAACTTTCCAATGACGCTCTGCATGTAAGGAGGGAGAAAAGGGGATTCAGGGGGGCTGTCATTTTTTGTGTCTATTAATGTCAATTGTGCCCAGAAGGTGATGGGAGTTGTTCAGCAACTAACTAGGATTAAGCGCATTTTACATTGTTTATTAAGCACTCTGTATTAAATTCTAATGTATAATTAATAACTGGTGTCTGACAGTGCTAATTACATCAGACGTCCCCTGTACACATTTAATATGATTTAGTACTGCCCACTGGTGTGTGAATTTATTACTGCAACTCTGAAATACTACTTCCCTAGATTAAGTTTGTGTTTTTCATAGTCAAGAAAGGGGAACCAACAAAGCCTGTACAACATCAAATATAAACATGTATTCATTAGTTCTGATAACAAGGTGATATGTATTTTTCAGACAATTGCTGAAAATGAAAATATTATACAGTCCCTGACAAAAGTCTTGTCGCTTGTGTACAAATTGACCTGAAGTGCTGCTAAAATATATTTCTAATCAAGATTTTGTTACAAGAAATGGGTCATTTTAATCCCAACAGCTTTTGTAATAATGTTTCAGTGCAAAACGAAACTGACAAAAAGTATTCTAATATTCACAGCTTGGTAAAGCCCATTGAGTCAATTTTTGCCAAGACATAAGTGTTGTCGCCTTGTTATATGAGCTTCACCTGTGACTAATAATGGATAATTTGGTCTCAGGTGTGTATAAAAAGAACACCAGTACACTAGACCTTCTCAACTGCAACTAGACCTCTGCAAACATGCCTAAGATTCACCCGGAGACTAAAGTGTTGATTATCAAGAGGCTGAAGACCAGATCCACTGCTGATGTGGCAGACACCTTCAATGTGTCTCAGCGTCAAGTTCAGAGGATAAAAAAAAAAGATTTGAAGAGACTGGAGACGTTTTGGACAAGGCCAGGTCAGACTGACCCCGCAAGACAACTGCTCAAGAGGACCGTTTGTTGGCTCGAAAATCCAAGGCCAGCTCATTTTCCACTGCAGCAGAGCTCCACGAGACCTGGTCACCTGAAGTCCCTGTGTCAACCAGAACAGTTTGTCGGATTCTGTCTCGAAATGGCCTCCATGGTCGAATCAGTGCCCATAAGCCAGCACTAAACAAAAGACAATTGAAAAACCGTGTGGCATTTGCCAAGGGCCACAGCCTGCTAAAAGGATGGACTCTGAAAAAGTGGCAGAAGGTGGGTTTTTCAGATGAATCTTCTGTTGAATTACACCACAGTCGCCGCAAATATTGCAGGAGACCAACTGGAACCCGCATGGAGCCGATATTTACCCACAAAACAGTGAAGTTTGGTGGAGGCAAAATCATGGTCTGGGGTTACATCCAGTATGGGGGTGTGCGAGGAATCTGCAGGGTGGAAGGCAACATCAATAGTCTAAAATACCAAGAAATCTTAGCTACCTCTTATATTCCCAACCATAAAAAAGGCCAAATTTTGCAGCAGGTTGGTGCTCCATCGCATACTTCCATCTCCACATCAAAGTTCCTTAAGGCAAAGAAGATCAAGATGCCCCAGGATTGGCCAGCCCAGTCACCAGACATGAACATCATTGAGCCTATGTGGTGTAGGATGAAAGATGAAGCATGGAAGACGAAACCAAAGAATATTGATGAACTCTGGGAGGCATGCAAGACTGTTTTCTTTGCTATTCCTGATGACTTCATCAATAAATTGTACGAATCCTTGCCAAACCGCATGGATGCTGTCCTTTAAGCTCATGGAAGTCATACAAGATATTACATTTGGATCTCAAAGCACCACTACTTAATTTGCTGACATATTTTTGGATTTTCAGTAAAGTTGTTCAATTTCTGTATAGGCGACAAAACTTTTGTCTTGCCAAAATTTGACCTGTCTGTCTTGATTAAATGATAAATCTTTTTCAGTGAAACTAATTTATTTCAGTTTATTAAACATCATTTGGGAGGGCTTTAGCTTTTCATAGGAGCTATTTCTAACACCAATTGATTAATTAAAAGTTAGGTTAATAGGAGGAGTTTCTACAAAATAGAGAAGCGACAAGACTTTTGTCAGGGACTGTATATACTGCCATGGCCCACACCCAACATAAGCAGGAATATTGTGGAATTTTTGGAAGGGGTACAGATTACTATGTGCTTCGCCTTTAAATTCAAGTTTGGCCTGCAATTTCCAAAATGCCTATTAACTGTGAAAATGTAGTAAACCAAAAAAAGATGGACGTTTGAGGCACCCATTCGACTAAAGTTGATTTTAATAAAAAACTACTTTTATTCAGTACACAAAAACTGTTAAAATAGTACTGTATAACATAACAGTGAAAACATAATTATTTGGCAAAAAGGAATTTATAATGCATAAGGCAATGCAGTACCTTGAAAACTGATTTGCTGCAACCTTGGGGGCAGATATGGAGAACATTAGCTTTTGATTACATGGATTTGCTCATGGGTAGAATGAGACAGTAAATTCTATAAATGCTGCTGAGTAGTCATAAAAAGATTTTGCAGTAGCTTTGCAAAGAAATAATAAGCTTTGTGGGAAGAGAGGCTAACCATGGATTGGTGGGGAGCATTATCAAATTGCCACAATTGGCTTAGAGCCCATTCACACAGGGGCAACTTTGGATCCGACTTCAAATCGCCCCCAGTCGCCTCAAGTCGCGCTGGCTGAGGAAATCAATGTAAGTTAATGGAGCCCTCTTAATGCACACTACTGCAGTCGTTCCGACTTCAAAAAAAGGTCCCTGTACCCATTGATTTCAATGGGAGTTGCCTCTGAAGTCGTATCACTGTCTTAAAGTGGAGCTCCACCCTAAATTACAAGTTCCTCTCATCGGAACCCTCCCCCCCTCCGGTGTCACAATTGACACCTTTCAGGGGGGAGGGGGGTGAAGATACCTGTCTATGACAGGTATTTTCACCCACATCCGGGAGTCCTCTCTCCGGGAATCTGCGGGAGTGACGTCACTTCCCCCAGACTTCCCGTAGTGTTCTGGGAGACACTCGGCTCCCAGAACACAGGAGGACGAATCAGAACGGTGCAGCGCGACTCGCGCATGCGCCATAGGGAACCGGGCATGAAGCCGCAGGGCTTCACTTCCTGGTTCCCTCAGCGAGGATGGCGGAGGGAGCAGCAGAGCGACGAGCGATCGCTCGTCCTCTGCTGCGGACGTCGCTGGACTCCAGGACAGGTAAGCGTCCAAATATTAAAAGCCAGCAGCTGCTGTAGCTGTAGCTGCTGGCTTTTAATATTTTTTTTCCCGGCGGAGCTCCGCTTTAACATAAGCAACTTTTCAGGAAGAGAACATACATTTCTCAGACAAACCCCTCCCTCCCACAGAGCTAATTCTTGTTTTACTGGCCACTGGAATGTCTCCTGTCCTGCAGGCAACTTGAAGTTGCCTTGTAAGTAGCTTCATGTCACACTGTGATTCATGCTCAAGTCGTGTCTGAGTTGCCTCATAAAATCGGGCTGGAGGTCGTGTTGCCCCTGTGTGAATGGAGTCTCATGTCCATCCAAAGCAAATATTGTGGCAACACTACAAAAACAAATCAGGTTCTAAATAACTGCAATAAGAAGTTTTGTTGTAAACGTTTACGCCTATTTTGTTCATACAAAGCCTTCTAGCTATCTACTACTAGGGGAAAAAGTGATCGGACAGGTTAGAGAACCTTGTCCGGTCACTGTTTACCCATGTTAAGCTGGGACAGGGAGATGTCGTCATACTTCTTTCCCAAGCTCTACCTATAGGCTAAAAAAGCCAATGTTATGTTCTAATATGCCCTCTTGTGTCTATGGGCAGCTTTAGGACAGGAGCTAAACCAAATACAGTACTATAATTGTCTGTGGCCGGTTTTATTTCAGTACTTTATTTTTTATACTATTGTTTTCTTTATTTTAACAAGTATACACAATCTTTGTTTTACAAAAAAACATTTAATTCCCAGAGAACATTGGGTTAGCTAAAACAAAGTACAGCAGTAATTCTTCAATATCTGGCAGGCTGTTTTAGGCCAAGTTTACACTAGCTGCAAAAGCAGGTATTTCAAGAGAATTTTTGAAGCTCCACAAACCACAGTCAAAATTGTGTGCATTGCAGGCCCAAGTGTTGTTCACATGGTTACGTGTCAAAATTTACTCAACACGTGTCGTTCGCCAGGCTTTGCCGTTTCCCAAACGCTTCCAGTGATGTCAATGTAAATGCACTTCAAATGCACTGCAAACGCGTCATAAACGCCCCTATGGCCTTTACAGAGGTGTGTTTAGAAAGCGTTACTAGCCAAGATAACACCAAAATCCACACAATAATAAAAAAAAAAAGAAAACACAGTCCAGTCTGGCAAGAGTTTTTTACTGCAAAACAAACACATCAAAAACGCACCATAAATGCACCTTTAACGCATTAGGTGCATTAACAGGCGCTTAAATTTCTTTGCATGTCTAAAAGAGCCCATAATGAAACCTTAGACCGAGTCAATCACTGGAGAGGAATCACTGCTCTGACTTGTCCAAAGGTGTAGAGTAAAAGAAAAAGAGAGGGCGCACCGACCTAGTGCATTACCAATGGCTGGTTTATTAAAAATAAGTTAAAAGATCATGGATACTCACAAACAAAGGCAAATATTATTTGCCTTTATTTGTGAGTATCCATGATCTTTTAACTTATTTTTAATAAACCAGCCATTGGTAATGCACTAGGTCGGTGCGCCCTCTCTTTTTCTTTTACTTTCCAGTCCTAAGAATACCAAATATTCTGAGGAGGGCAGCAAGATCTCTGGGCATTTCCTTTGAACGGAATACTCTGGTTGTGTCACCAAGAGACCAAACTTCTGAGCGCAGGAGACTGTTTTTCTTGTCCAAAGGTGTGCAAGTAAATTTTCATTTGACCTACTGAGAACTGTAAACAAACAGTCTCTTTACAACAAGTAAGGAGAGGGATAACATTAAAAAGAAGCCTTAAACCTTATACAGGTAGTTTTTTGTTCAACCCAGCTGGCTAAACAAAAGGAAAAAATGGAGGAGCTTGCTGTAGTAACTACTGTATACAATGTAAGTACAGAGATTTCCCCACTAATCTATTGCTTTATGACAGGTATGACAGGGGGACTGCACCCCCCCCACCACAAGAAGACACCCGTCAGCGCTTGCAGCCATTGGCTGCAAGCACTGATTGGATGCTGATCAGCTGCTGGTTTTACTGTTGGACAGGCTGCTGTACAAACTGGCTGAATGTTGGCCGGTTTCTGTTGAACCGGCCAATATTTGGTGCGTGTGTACCAGCCTTTAGGATCCATCTGGAAAAATATAATGTGTTTAGAGTTTGTATATTTACTGGCAACTATAATAAAGAAAAAAATCTTATATCTACGTACTTTTGTGTAGAAAATATTAACTTACCATCTCTTCAGCATCTGTATTTTCATCTGTTCTACTCAAAGCGTTTTCCACCCGAGCTAGCCTTGTGGTCAGACAGAAGAGAAGGCTCACCACTTTCTCCAGATCTCCAATAAACATCATATAGCGCTCATACTCATTGGGTTTACAGACCTCTTTCACGATGGTTTCCATATTGGTACCTTGAGTGGTATTGTCACTTATTTCAGACAGAAGTGATTCCCTTTGGGCAAAGAGTTCTTCCAGTTGTGAGTTTATGTTGGACATAAGTTCTATCTGAAAGAATAAAAAAAAAAAAAAAATCTGTAGAATAAAAAAAGAAGATGTGATGTCCCCTGCTTATTTCTGAGACCCACTGGGATTGATTTACTAAAACTGGAGCACTCAGAATCTGCTGCAGCTGTGCATGGTAGCCAGTTTCTAACTTTATTTTGGTCAATTAAAGTATTACTAAACCTAAAAATATTTTTTACCTTAATGCATTGCTTACATGAAGATAAAAAACAGTTTCAGTTCCCCTTCACACAGGGAAGAGGGGGAGGGGGGGGCACAGGGAAAGAGAGGGGAAAATAGGATTTTTATAACAGCTTACCTGTAAAATCCTTTTCTTGGAGTACATCACGGGACACAGAGCGACATAGTCATTACTAATGGGTTATATAGATACCTTCAGGTGCTGGCACTGGCAACTTCCAAAACCGGAAGTACCCTCCCCTATATAAGCCCCTCCCATCCGGGAGCACCTCAGTTTTGTAGCAAAGCAATAAGTGTCCCTAAAGAGGGGTGGGAGCTCTGTGTCCCGTGATGTACTCCAAGAAAAGGATTTTACAGGTAAGCTGTTATAAAAATCCTATTTTCTTTCTCGTACATCACGGGACACAGAGCGACATAGTCATTACTAATGGGATGTCCTAAAGCAATGCCCAATGAGGGGGGGGATACACCATACATAAGCTGAGCGCTATCAGACATGAGGATCTTTTGCGGCCTGCAACACACTGCGCCCAAAGGCGACATCCTCCTGACTTCTAACGTCCACCTGGTAGAACCTAGTAAACGTGTGTACTGAAGACCATGTTGCGGCCTTACAGATTTGAGCCAGGGAGGCCTGGTGATGCGCTGCCCATGAAGTTCCAACTGCTCTCGTGGAGTGCGCTCTAACTTTGAACGGAGGCGGTCTCCTTCTCAAGCCATAGGCTTGCATTATGACCTGTCGAATCCACTTGGCTAAAGTAGATTTTGACGCTGCCTGACCCTTTCTGGGGCCTTCCGGCAGAATAAACAAAGTATCCGTTCTGCGAATCTGAGCAGTGGCTTTTAGATAAGCTTTAACTGCTCTTACTACATCCAAAGAATGCAATAACTTTTCCTCTACCGAAGTAGGTTTGGGGAAAAAAGAAGGAAGAACCACATCTTGGTTCAAATGAAACCGCGATACCACCTTAGGAAGAAAGGCTGGATGAGGACGTAATACTACTCTGTCCTTATGGATAACCAGATATGGCTCTTTACAGGACATAGCTGCTAATTCCGACACTCTTTTAGCCGAACAAATGGCTACTAGAAAAAACAATTTCCTGGTGAGAAGAACCAAAGAAATATGCTGTAATGGTTCAAATGGTTGTTTCTGTAGAACCGACAGAACCAGGTTTAGATCCCATGGACATATGGGAATATTAACTGGAGGACTAATACGCATCACTCCTTATCTAAAGGCTTTGACTAGTGAATGCGAAGCCAAGGGCCTTTGAAAAAATATTGACAAGGCCGAAAACTGACCTTTGATAGTACTCAAGGCAAGCTTCCTATCTACAGCCCACTGTAGGAAGTCCAGACTCCTACCTATTACGTACTTATGTGGATGCCATTTCTTGGCCTCACACCACGCGATGTACGCCTTCCAGATTCTATAGTAGATCTGCCTGGATACCGGCTTCCTGGCATTGATCATGGTAGATACCACAGGATTAGAGAGCCCTCTCTTTTTTAGAATGTGGGCTTCAATAGCCAGGCCGTCAAACCTAGGGCTGGTAAGGAAGGGTGGTATATCGGTCCTTGCGAAAGCAGGTCCGAACGACGTGGGAGAGTCCAAGGACTCCCCACTGACATTTTACAATCTACGCGTACCATGCTCTTTGGGGCCACCAGAATCGCTGGTTTCTTTTCTACCCTGATTCTGCGGAGTAATCGAGGTAACAATTGTGGCGGTGGGAATGCATATATCAGCTTGAACTGATCCCAAGGGAACACTAGGGCATCCGAGCCGCAAGCTAGGGGATCCCTTGTCTGAGAGACAAACCTGTCCACCTTTGCGTTGAATCTGGATGCTAGAAGATCTACATCCGGTGTTCCCCACCGCTGACATATTGTCCAGAAAACCTCGGGGTGAAGGGACCATTCCTCTGGGCATAATTGCTGGTGACTTAGAAAGTCCGCCTTCCAATTCTCCACTCCTGGAATGAATACCGCAGATATGGCTGGGACATATCTTTCTGCCCATTTCAGGATGTAATTTACTTCCCTCTGGGCTGCACGACTCCTGGTGCCCCCCTGATGATTGATATATGCCACTGCTGTGGCATTGTCTGATTGAATTCTGACAGGGGACCCTTGGAGTTTGGATGTCCATGCTACTAGGGCATACCGGGCTGCTCGTATCTCTAAGAGATTTATGGGCAGGGCCTTTTCTGCATCCAACCATCTGCCCTGGAGAGACCATTGCTCCAGTACTGCTCCCCAGCCTATAAGGCTGGCATCTGTAGTGACCACCTTCCAAGAAATCGGACTGAAGGATTTCCCTTTTTCCAGATTCTGGGGAACCAACGACCAACGGAGGCTCTTGCGAACGGAAGGGGACAAGGACATTGTAAGTCTAGGGCCTGAACTTTTTTGTTCCAGGCTGACAGTATGGCCCCTTGCAAATTCCTTGAATGGAATTGACCGTAGGGTACTGCTTCGAATGATGCCACCATTTTTCCCAGCAGCCTCATGCACAGGCGTATGGACGGCTGTCTTTTTTGTACCCACTAAGTGGATCAACTCTTTCAAAGACAACACCTTTCCTCGAGGCAAGAATATTTTTCTCTGGCCTGAATCCAACCTTAGCCCCAAGTATTCCAGACTTTTGACTGGTTTTTAGGGCTGACTTGTCTCGGTTGATAATCCAACCGTGAGATTCCAGATACTTGATTGTCTTGTGAACGACCACGTCTAGTTTTTTCACTGAGTGGTCTATCAGCAACAAGTCATCTAGATATGCCATTATCATTACACCTTGTGTTCTTAGATTGGCCAATAAAGGGCCAGAATTTTTGTAAACACTCGTGGTGCTGTGGCCAGACCGAAGGGTAAGGCTCTGAACTGAAAATGGCGCCCTTCTACTGCAAAGCGTAGAAATTTTTGGTGGACTGGAAAGATGGGAATGTGCAAATAAGCATCTTTGATGTCGATCGCGGCTAACCAATCCTCCCCTTGTAGGGCAGTGGCCAACGATCGGATCGACTCCATCGGAAAGTCCTGATATACAGGAATTTGTTTAGCCCTTTTAGAATTAATATGGGCCTCCCGTCCCCGTTTGCTTCGGGACTGTAAAGAGGTTTGAGTAAAACCCGAACCCTCATTCTTCCAGGGGAACCTCCATAATTACTCCTTGGAGCAATAGTTGTTCTAGTGCCAACAGGAGGGACTCTCTCTTCCGGGGATCCCTTGGCACGTTTGACCTCAAAAATGGGAAGGAGGAGAGTCTTTTAACTCCAAACTGTATCCCAAACATACTGCGGAGAGCACCTATCTGTTTTGATCGTGTCCCGCCAGGTCTCTTGCGAACAACTGGAGTCCTCCCCCCACCCGACTGAGTGGGGGCAACCCTTCAATGAATTTAACTTTGGGAGAGGTTTTGTACCTCCCCTGACCCAGGGTTTCTCATTACCCTGCGATTGTCCCTGTTTTTTACCCCCGGGAATTGACCGAGGAGGCCGTCGGAACTGTTACACAGCTGATGCCCCAGGGACTGGAGAAGCAGGCCTCTTAAAGAGGGACCTCTAACTCTGTTTTTAACCGGCAAGAGCGTATTTTTACCGCTGGAAATTTTCTGGATATATTTGTCCAGGTTTTCCCTGAATAAGCGTTCACCATGAAATGGGACGCTAACCAGCCATTCTTTACAGGGAACTTCAGCAGACCAGTTTTTGAGCCATAGAAGCCTACGCATATGTACTATAGACAGCGTAAGGCGGGAGGCCTGATGGACTGAATCCTTTATGGCGTCAACCGCAAAGCCTAAGGCTCTAGGTAGATCAGCTAGGGCAAGGGCCTGCTGATCTGTCAAGTCCCTCAAGACCTGTTTCAACTGATCCTTCACTGAATAGCAGACCCCACTGCTGGTTGTGTCACCAAGCTTGCTGTAGAAAGAAGCAGACTTTCATAAGGACTCCAATCTTTTATCTATTGGGTTCTTGAACATTTGGACATTATCCACTGGACATGTCAGTGATTTATACACACAAGAGATGGCTGCGTCCACTGTAGGGACCTTCCATTTTTTGATGAACTTATCCTCCATGGGATAGACCACCGGAAATCTCTTGGGGGAATAAATATTTTCTCAGGATGTTCCCAATCCTGGTAAATGAGCCCTTTCAGTGAAGGGTGAAGTGGAAAAGAACAGACAGTCTGGGGGCTTCTAGCGACCCCAACGAGGATACAGTAGTGGTTGATGGTTCCGCAAGGTGCATTTTTAAATGCTGATCGGACCATGTTAGTCAGAGACTGAACCCATAATCTTTCAGCTTGAGATGCTGAGAAAAGGTTCCCCCACTGTTGATTCCTCTATAACAGAATCAACCTCATCCTGATCCCCTTTAGGCAGGTCGATCCCTGTATGGGACTGTTGCTCTGCTAACAGGCACTCTGAAGGAGGAGACGGAGATCGGGCGTGCTTTCCCTGACAGGGAGGCAGCGATCAATGTTGACAATCTCTCTCTAATCCTCCCAGAGCTGAGGAAAAAACCTCCTCTGTTACATACACAGGAGCAGGTGAACTGAGGACAGCCACAGTACCAAGTACCCCTGCGGGGTCTCTACGGTCACTTACCTCTGAACTTCAGGGGAGACTGGTGCAGCAGAAGCATGCCCAAGATCCTCAGAGCCCGATGAGACCCCCTTCGCTTCCTGGAAGATTCAGTTCCGGAGCTTCTGGACGGCATATTCCTAAGCCTAAAGCTGAGGTATTCCAGCCGTAATACACCACTTTTACTGAGAATAGTCTAGCACAATTGCTGCTATATAACAGTTGGTGTCTACTAAAGTGCCTTTCTAGGGGATGCCTGCATCAACCGCCTCTGTGTGCCTTTATACTGTTGCTAGCTCTGTCTGTGCACTTCAATAGCCAGCTATGATTGTGCTTTAAAACACGCTGGATGCCCGCACATGCGCAGTAGCGCCGCACACCGAGCGTCATCCACCCGCTCCGCCCCTTTTTCCAGATCGCCTCTATATATAGAGGCGCGCGCACGCGCGCGAGCACGTGCGCCTTCGGCGCCTTTTTTGAAAAAAATAAGGAGCTAGATGGGAGCCAGGGTCCCTGCCGCAGGGCCCGGGGATGGATGAGCGCAGCAACAGGGCAGAGGAGACAGCTTCCCAGCAGAGAACTTACCAACTGCCTGGATTTGATTTTGGAAGAAAAAAATCCACATTACAAGAAAAAGAACCATAGCGGCCTCTAGTGTCTAACACAGGTACCGCGGTCTTACATTTTTTTTTTTTTCTTGCCTACTATTAAAATTTTTACATTTTCTCAGTAGTAACAGGCATACACAGAATATTAGCGGGAATACCTTAGGTAACAGGCAGAAAGACAAAATAGGCTTGGGGGTCCCTCAATAGAACCAAGTTCCTGAGGGCCCCCACTTACCTTTTCCTCGCCGCAGGACTCTGTTTGGTCCACAGAAGCCCAAACTTCACCTATCACGGCAGGCATTGTAATCAAACCTTCAGGGACCGGGTTCCCAAGGATTCCACTCCCCTGGACCTGTATAGCACCCTGCACAGACAACATCTTGGTCGTGGGTATGACCAGAGCTCTGGATCCCAGGGTCCAGCTCTCCTAAGAGAAGCATTACAGGCAAAACCTTGCTCTTCTCTTGCAAGGCCCGGGTACCGACCGTTTAGCTATGAAGCTTTTTTGGTCGGATCCGGAATAGCTTACTGAGGCCCAAAAGAACCTGTACGCAAGCTCAGTGAAAAACACATGTTACTTCTTGGCCAACACCTTAGACACTGGCAAAAGACTGAGGTGCTCCCGGATGGGAGGGGCTTATATAGGGGAGGGTACTTCCGGTTTTAGAAGTTGCCAGTGCCAGCACCTGAAGGTATCTATATAACCCATTAGTAATGACTATGTCGCTCTGTGTCCCGTGATGTACGAGAAAGAAAAGAGATCAGCGCTGTGCACGGCTGCATCTATTCTCTGCTCTCTTCCTCTTTACACAGCATTTGAGCAGCAGTAGGAGCCATCGGCTCTTGCTACTGTCAATCAGATGCAGTGAAGAGGAAGTGGGGGGCGGGCCTAAGTCCCACTGTGTAAGTCTATGAAGCGCGGCCTTGTAGACACACAAGTTGGAAGCGAGCATGCAACGTTTGTCCCCATAGCTAACTGCTTGCTATGGGGATATACAAAGAGGAGGAGGAGCCAAGATCGCCGCCGGGGACCCGAGAACAGGAGGTTGGGGCCACTCTGAGCAATAGTACTGCACAGAGCAAGTATAACATGTTTGTTAATTTAATAAAAGAAAAAAAAAAAAAAAAATCGGACTTTAGTAACACTAAGCTTTGACAATAAAACTTGGAAGCCGACTGGTTTCTATGCAGAGCTGCACCAGATTTTGCACTCTCCAATATCCCATCCTCACAGGCAATCCCAGGTAACTTCCAGATATTACCTAAAGCACCTCTTGCTGGCTATGGGGGGTTTGTACTCAAAACAATGAAATAGTGAGACCCTTTATGTGAGCTACTGTATTACTATGGTCAGAGTAGTCTGTAAAGCACTGATCCCACGGTTTACCAATGGTAGCGAGAAGGGAGGACCCCTCTGTGTTACTACCTGAAGGATTTCTAGCAAGTATTCAATTACCCCTTTTAATCCCATTTCATTCTGATCCAAGCAATATTGTGACCAACCTTTTTAGAGGTGATTTCATTCAGGCTTTCATCAGACCTTCTCTGAAGCAGCAACATCGTCTTTGAATGTGATTTGGACATACCTTCAACATTCACCCAACTAGAAATAAACACATGACAATTTACACAAAAGCAGTGCATTCATTTTCACAGCAGTAACTCACAAGCTAGCTAAAGGGTGTTGGTGTACGGATAAAATAAAAGAACATGGCTGTTATAACAGTGCCACATAATAATCTAATACAAAAGTTGTACAAGCTAGAACTTAACCCTTGGGTGGTTCAGTGGATATGCAGTTGGCTAAAGCAGGGCTTGACAAATTTGCTTGGAATCTAGGAGCCAGCTAAAAAAGTTAGGAGCCAGGAACGCGCCCTGTCCCGCCGAGCTCGTGCGCAGAAGCGAACGCATACGTGAGTAGCGCCCGCATATGAAAGCGGTGTTCAAACCACACATCGGTAGATCGAGAGCAATAATTCTAGCCCTAGACCTCCTCTGTAACTCAAAACATGCAACCTGTAGAATTTTTTTAAACGTCGTCTATGGAGATTTTAAAGGGTAAAAGTTAGTCACCATTCCACGAGCGGACGCAATTTTGAAGCGTGACATGTTGGGTATCAATATACTCAGCGTAACATTATCTTTCACAATATAAAAAAAATTGGGCTAACTTTACTGTTGTCTTATTTTTTTATTAAAAAAAAGTGTATTTTTTCTCAAAAAAGTGCGCTTGTAAGACCGCTGCGCAAATACGGTGTGACAGAAAGTATTGCAACGACCGCCATTTTATTCTCTAGAGTGTTAGAATAAAAAATATATATAATGTTTGGGGGTTCTAATTAGAGGGAAGGACATGGCAGTGAAAACAGACATGTAAACTCCATTAGCATTGCTGTTGTTTTGTCATACCAACGGCCACCACAAGATGGCGCTAGATCACAGAAGGAAGCATAGGCCTGCAGAAGGCCGCAAAGCCGCGGCCTCAATTACCGGCCGGCGCGGCCCGACGCGATCCCGCGGCGTGGGGGGGGCACGGAGACACAGAATACCCCAGCTGTGCTGCCCCAGGCGCCAGGTCGCTAATTCTAGTCGCAATGGCGACCTGGCGCCCGTGGTTTGTCGAGCCCTGGGCTAAAGGATACATACCAGAGTGTAGTTGTAAATGGGCTTCACTCAGAACAGAGACCAGTCACTAGTGGGGTACCACAAGGCTCTATTCTGGGCCCTGTACTATTTAACCTATATGTAATGATATAACCAAAGGTTTGTAGGGCAAGGCATGTCTTTTTGCTGATGACACAAAGGTGTGTAATACTAGGGTTGATATCCCTGGGAGGTGTCTAACATGGAACATGATTTGGCATTGCTGAAAGATTGGTCAAAGCAGTGGAGACTGCAGTTAAATATTTCTAAATGCACCTAGGGAAAAAGAATCCCCTACGAAAGTACAACATTGGGGGTAAAATGTTAGCCAGAACTACAGAAGAAAAAGATTTGGGGGGGGGGGGGGGGTTCTTATGTCAGATGATTGCAAAATAAGCAAACAAAGTAACCAAGCAGTGGGAAAAGCAAATAGAATTCTAGGATGCATCACTAGAGGGATCACCAGTAGGAGGAAAGAGGTTCTGATTCCCCTATATAGATCTTTAGTGAGACCTCATTTAGAATACTGTGTCCAGTTCTGGAGACCTCACTTACAAAAAGATATTGATAAGATAGAAACGAGTCCAGAGAGGGGTAACAAAAATGGTGAAAGGTTTGGGGGATAAAACAGATCAAGAGCGACTTCAGGAACCTAAAATGTACAGTCTGGAGTTAAGAAGAGATTGATACCTTTAAATACATCGGGGGGGGGGGGGGGAACAGGGTCCAGGAAGGCAGTCTTATCAATACGAATCCAAAATCAAGAACACAAGGACATGACCTCAAACTAACTGGAGGAAAGTTCAAAACGAATCTTAGAAAGTATTATTTTACTGAAAGGGTAGTTGATGATTGGAATAAAATACCAACAGAGGTAGTGATACAGTCAACAGTAAATAGCTTCAAACATGCTTGGGATAAACATAGATCTATAGTCAGACAACAAGGTTAATGAAAAAAATTATAAAAAAATAAATAAAAACAAACAAAAATACCAAAGAATAAATAAACAAAATGGGCAGACTTGATGTACTACTCAGTCTTTTTCTGCTGTCACTTTTCTATGTTTTGCTGTCAAATTCTCTCTGGACAGTTAAAGTCAATGGCACCACTGTCACTACAGGTGTTTTCCTGGGGAAGCCTTGCTCTTACTACTGTATTCTATAAAAATAAAGTGAACATTTTAACAGGCAGAGTGAATACCTGCCATTACAGATACACAAACCAAAAAACCCAGGTATTTACTACCCGAGTTTAAGACACATAATTATCCAATGATGATTCAGATGACCATTCAAAATAGCAGGTCAAAATGACCCGTTGACAAATTATAGCAAATTATATAAAAAATATCAGGCTCACCTATGTGAATTAATAATATATTGACATTTCAAAGGTTTTTTGTTCAGGTCAAGCAAAAAGACTAGTCTGTGTTTGGACCAGTTTAAAAACCGGAAAACTGTTCATAAAATAACTTACTGATCTTTCTTTAGCCCCCGATTCCTGCATTTTTCCAGTACTGAAATATCCACGTGGAAGAGGCTTTTCATGAGACCGATTGCAGATGTCCTCACAGGAAGAGGTTTTAGAATGTCCACCAGGGACTTGTCTTTGGATATAATCTCTTTAACCAGTTCTGAACACCTCTCCTCTGCAAGGGGCTTCAGTGTGACTTCATTCAAGTCCTGTATGGCTGAACCTCTTCTCTCCTGCATACTGCCATCCATTTCTTGCTTGGTGGATCCATTGCTCTGGCTGTCTTCATCATAACCCACAGAGCTGGCTGTCTGTGTACTGATCACCAGGTTGCTTGGGTTAGGACCTAGCTCTTCTTGCTGTATGCTGCTCATTGACTGAAATTCAGTGGATTTTCGATGTTTATGTACAACTACAGCCTTGTGATCTCCAGCTGTAAGGAAAGGCGGCTCTCTGACTGCTGAACTTTCGCAAAGGTCGTTCACATCAGCTCTCACCTCATTATCATACCCTGGAAGATCTTCATCAGATGGCTCCAAGCTTAAAGAAAACAACCACAAGTCACTACTGATTAGTGTCCAAGGATTAGAAATCACAATACATATGAAACAGATACAGTATGTACTGTAATAAAAAAGCTAAAAAAAAAAGAGAAAGAAATAAATGGCACACAAGTTCGTCAATGCACCAACATTTAAAAAGGACAAACCGCCCCTTCATTGTATGAGCCTTTTCTAGTTTCTTTGAACCAAAGTACATGTCCATTCCGCTTTTTAATGGCTCCTACATCTTACTTCCTGGCTCTGAAATCCACATACAATCTGGCCTCTGTAGCTAGAAAATATACTATGAAAAAGAAAGAAGAGCTTGTCTGCCCAATGAAATCATCTCATCATAAAGTTAGGGGTTAAAATCAAGAGCAATACATACAGAAGTCAACTTCTCCCTTTCCTATGTACATGTGCCACATCCATTTGTCAGCCAAGTCAGATAGAAGATTGTGCTGGGTCTCGGTGACACATAACCTTAGCAAGCAATAGTAGACCTCCCACTGTGAGATCAGTCTATGGCTAAACCTCAAATCCAAGCATGCATCCAAAGTGCACATTTTACTGAGTAGCTGGGAGATCAAACCTATAAATAAATGTGTAAAGCCTTTCTGTTCCACAGTTAAACTAGCAACGACATACAGGGTTTCTCAAAGGCAAAACAAAGAGGTTAAAACTATTTACTAGATCACAGCAGATGTAATGTGCAATATATATAGGTCCTTTTTGAGGTACTCAATAAATAAAATAATAAGACCATTAAAAAAGAAAAACTTGAGTAATATCAGGTTTTCATCTTTATCCATTTAAAATATTTCATCCTTAGGAATAAAGCAGGAAATCTTTCCAGCCCCTTAACAGTTGTTGGCAATGGGGATCTGAGAGCCTATTGGAACTGGCATAAGAATTCCATCCTTTATAACTTGCAGCAAAAACTAGGTTTATGACAAAGTATACAAAATAAAAATTTACTTGGTTTTAACAGACTCCAGTATATCTGGCTCTATGGTTTCAAGGCTTAAGGCCCCTTTGACATGAGAGTTCCAATCGGGTCCGGCTGTCCATTTTTCAACTGGTCTCGATTGGACCCTCCATTCTCCACTATGGAGCGCCAGATTTAAAATGGACTTCTGTCCGTTTCCGATCCAGCAAAAAAATATGGAAGGGGGATCAGTTTCCACTTTCGGCTAGCTGGATTGGATGGCAAACAGGTGTAAAACGGACAGCTGGTCCATTTACATCCAGCTGCCCATAGAGCAAAGGGGGGCTATGCCAGTGTCCACTCTGCATAAGTGGAGTGGACAAGGACTGGTCATCTGGCTGCTTCGCTCACGTGTAAAGGAGGCCTAACAGTCTTGATAGAAAAAACACAACATATGTACATACGAATTCACGGGTTTATTAATGTGGTATGTTATTTAACAAGTTGTATTTGGAAAATTGTTGTTTATCTGCAATTTGCAAAAACTTTCACAAAAGTTAAAACCATTGAAAGAAAAAGGTGGTAATGGAGGATGTGTCAATATTGTAGTGTACCAACCTTGTGTGATGCAACCTAGATAGTGAGTATGTATCACACTTAAAGGGTACATAAAGCCCAAACTTTTTTTTTGTTTTTTTGGATAGAGTGGTATGACTCCTGTCATGTTTTAGCCTAGGTTCACACTGATGTGGTGCAGGATTAACAGTGATTCCTGTGCGTTTCCTGCACCGCATCACAATCGCACTTCCGGAGTCAATGTTAGGTAAACAACACCCCAAAAACAGCTCGTATTTCTCTCATGATAGGCTTATTTAAGTCTCAGTCTCTATACATTTACTTACAGTATTCGGGAGCTCAAACATTACCTTAACATATGCGTATTTAGATGGATAGGTAAGGCACCGGGTGATGGTGGATTGTCCTCAGTAGTATAATGTGTATTCTGTTCCTGCTGCATGCAGTTAAAAACCTCATCTTCTACTTGCTGGCAGGGCAAAATGTGAGTAACCGTAGTGTAAATTTGTGAAGGAAGAGTACTGCTAGAATTGTCCGAGGAAACCCCGCTTGTTCTCTGGGCCCTGGAATATTTCTCTTGTGCTGACTTTCCAACACTTGATCTGTGAGGCTCCAGAAAATTCTCCAGACTTGTTTGTCTGGGCTGCTTTCCCGATTCATGTTCAGCACAGGCCTTAAGCTTGTCTCCATGGAGCACAGCTGTGCCACTTGATGATTCAGGCCAGGGCATCAGCATGGCGACTTTATTGTGGTAAATCTGATCACTGCTTTGACTCAGCACAGAAAGCCTTGTTTTGTCTGAGGTTCCCAATTCTTCCAAGGACTTCCCCCGACTTCTGGCATTTTCAGTCTCACTTGCATCATTATCTCCCGTGACAGATAATCTATGTTGGGTGCAAATATCTGAGTCAGTATCTCTTTCAAAACATATCAGATTGCAAATATGGAGTAATAATTTATTTAAAATGCACATTGTAAAGTTAGAGGATCTGTAAAGCAATCCTTTCCAGAGAACAACATGGACCATAATGACCAAACAACACCTCAATACCCTTGAAAAAGATTTCTCAGTCAAATTATTCCACATAATTTGGTAGCCTGAAATCAAAAACCATTCAAGGATAAAAGCTGGGCAACAAAACTGCCAAGTGTATGACCAACATCACTGTCACATTTTTATCTTCTTCCTCCTAATATAAGAAATATTTCTGGTTGTACACTGGCCTTGCATGCTGTGCTATACACACTCCTGAGCATTGCACAATATATATATATTTTTTTACCGTATATACTTGAGTTTTTCAGCACATTTTTTTGTGCTGAAAATGCCCCCTCGGCTTATACTCGAGTCTGTGTCCATCTTCAACTTTGTGCGCCTGATCCTGGCCAGCCGTAGGTTCTCTGGACCCCAACCTTGGCACACATGTAGCCCCACTCTTCCTCTACAAGTCTGAAAAGTTTGTTGTCCGGGGGACCTACAGCCCAGGGAGCATTTTTTCAAAGCTGGGCACCCCTTCCATAGACTCCAATGTTAAATGGTAATTTCTCTGGTGAATTTGGGTACCCGGTACCAGCCGGCCCTAGGTCCCCTGGACCCCAAACTTGGCACACATGTAGCCCCACTCTTCATCTACAAGTGTGCCAAGTTTGTTGTCCAGGGGACCTACGGCCGGGGAGCACCGATTTTTCAAAGCCAGGCACCCCTTCCATAGACTCCCATGTTAAACGTCAGTCTAGTCACACAGCGCCGGAGATCAGGTAGGGAGATTGGGCACATTGAGGCATGGACACAGTGAGGCATGGACACAGTGACAGTGAGGCATGGGCACAGTGAGGCACGGGCACAGTGAGGCATGCAGATGGACACCCTAGGCTTATACCTCGAGTCAATACGTTTTCCCAGTTTTTTGTCGTAAAATTAGGTGCCTTGGCTTGTATTCAGGTCGGCTTATACTCAGGTTATACTCGAGTATATACAGTATTTATTTTTTAGTTTTTTTACACACATCTCTAAACTCAAATGAACCATTCTGCAAAATTTTATCTAATCTGGCATTGTTTCAAGAATTCAATAACTGTGCTTGCCCAGAGTCCTCATATAAAAGTACTGCACTGACAGCAAAACCTATTTATTTTAAAGTGGAGCTCCACTCAAAAGGGGAAGTTCTGCTTTAAGGACTCGTTCCCTGCTCCTCTTGAACAATTGGCACTTTAGAGGAGCAGGGGGGGGGGGGGGGCGTCAGGTACCCAAATTTGACAGGTTCCTGCTTCCCACTTTCGTTTCAACAGAAGTTCTCCTCCCTCCCCCCTGCAGTCTTCTGGGATACTGACAGGTCCCAGAAGACTGCATCCACCATTCATGATGCGCAGCGTGGCTCGCACATGTGCAGTGGGCACCCGGCTGCGAGGCTGCAAGCTGTCACAGCCGGGTGCCCATAGTGAAGATGTCGGCACTGGTGTTCTATCGTCAAATAGTGCCCGCGCAGGTCGCAGCCGCACTCCAGCCGATTTGCCGATCAGCTGGAGTGACGTGACCATGGCGCATGCACACATCACAGGAGGCAGTTTGACAGGAGAGAGAATATCAGAATATTAAAAGCTAGTCACAAAGCGGAGGGACACTGTAGTTCTCATATTGTGCCTCGCTGTAGCGGGGCAGGGTTTCAGCCTGCTCAAGGTTGCCTTTTGTCATTATTGCACGGCGGCTTTAGTGTCTTCATCAGCGCCTGTGTCTATGGGCGGTTTGCAACACAGACAAAACCCGCCCTTCAACACAGCCACAAGTCGCCCCGCAACAGCGAGGCAAAATGTAACAACTACGGTGTCCCTCCGCTCTATATATACACACACCTTTCAATAGTGTCCGTGAAATTCCCTCTCCCGTCGAAAACTGCCTTCTGTGATGTGCACATGCGCCATGGTCGCGTCACTCCAGCTGGAGTGCGGCTCCATCCTGCGCATGCTCGGGCAGTATTCGACGGAGGGCACTTCTCGATAGAACACCGGGGACCAAAGACAGCGGGTGAGACTGACTGGGGTGAGTACACCGCTGGATCATGGACAGGCGAGTGGCTGTTTTTTAAGTCAGCAGCTACAGTTTTTGTAGCTACTGACTTATTTTTTTCCACAGGTGACTGGAACTCCGCTTTAAAGCTAGTGCTTAAAACACTATTGTGGAACAGATTTCTGTATGTGAACATATATACTGTATACACACACACACACACTCATTCCTAAACTTAGGTTGGAACCTTTTACACAGGTTTGGCTTATCGGGCACACCTATGTTCAATAAATGTTCTGACCCTAGTCCTCAAAAGTACTTAACAGTCTGTACATAACATGAATTGCCAAATCACATTCCCAACTACTCATCTCATTGCTTTCGTGGCTGTAGGTCAGAAGGCACAGTCCAGCACAAAACAGCAGGAGTGCCCTACAGTACAGAGATTCTAGAGCACAGAGTGTACTCAGATCAGTCCTGATCCACATGCAGGCTGTCTTAATAATAAAATACAATTTGATAAATATTTGATTCAGAAATCTGTAATTACAGCCACAAAATTCGATTTTAATATAAATTACAAAATAACTCATTCATTTTTTTGTATAATCATTTGGATTTAGACAAATACAAAAAAAATAACCTCATAAAATGAGGTCCAGTTTCTCAAGATCCGCACCCCTTGTCCATGTAGAATTTGGCCATTCAAATAAAGATTATTAGATTACTACCATCCCAATCTTTCAGATCTGCCTTGCCCCCTTGTATATTTATAAAGTAATGACACCATTTTCTGCAGTGCTCCAACAGAGAACATTGAACCATTTTATATTGGTCATAGTCCTTGGTGGGAACTGAGCAAACCATGTGCTGATTAGGGATGAGCCGAACACCCCCCGGTTCGCAGCAGAACATGCAAAAAATTTGTGCAAACACCGTTAAAGTCTATGGGACACGGACGTGGAAAATCAAAAGTGCTAATTTTAAAGGCTTATATGCAAGTTATTCCCATAAAAAGTGTTTGGGGTGGGGACCCGAGTCCTGCCCCAGGGGACATGTATCAATGTAAAAAAAAGTTTTAAAAACTGAAGTTTTTTCAAGAGCAGTGATTATAATAATGCTTAAAGTGAAACAATAAAAATTAAATATTCCTTTAAATATTGTGCCTGGGGGTCTCCTTAGTCTGCCTGTAAAGTAGCGCATCTTTCCCATGCTCATAACAATACCACAGCAAAATGACATTATTAAAAATGAAAAAAAAATCATTTAAAATTGCTTGCAGCTGTAATGTCGGGTCCCAGCAATATACATAAAAATCATTGAAAAAAATGGTGTGGGTGTGGGTCGGTCCCCCCCCCCCGTCTATTAAAGGCTCTTCTGGTCTGGTATTGATATTAAGGGGAACCCCGCGCCAAAATGTAAAAATGGCATAGGGGTCACCCTCAAAATCCATACCAGGCCCTTAATTTTTATGTATATTGCCAGGATCTGAAACTACATTACAGCAGTTTTAAATGTCATTTTTTCCTTTAGAAATGTCATTTTGCTGCTCTCATTTATTACACTATGTACGGCCGCTATGTAAGCAGCCTTACATAGTGTGGGCTGTTGACTTATGCCCCGCAGCCATGATTGGCAGTTCCCCATCAGGCGTCACCCACCCAGTGACAAATTATTTCCCATATATGCCAAACCTTGGGGCTGAGCAAGAGCAGGGAAAAATTGTATCAGAGAAAATTAAAAACAGGAATGGCAATAGTGGAAAAGTTATATGTAAAAGGCAGACATGGCACTCCACATGGGGAAGGGAGACCACCAGAATAGGTGACATGCCATTGCACATGGGGATGCAAAATATACTCCAAAGTTATGTACATATTTTGTTATGTGCATGGTTAGCAAGAGGCCAGACACAGGACATCATAGAAAGTCACATATCATTGCAAGTTTGTTATACAAGATACTCCCAACCTGCTACAGCGCTGTAGTAGTGCATACCACCTGGTGGCTCTTAAGGGTAAATATGAAACATAACAATTTTATATAAATTTTCCCCACAGGTTAAAACAGGAGTTACAGAAAACACCTAAAAGGTTTTTGTAAAAAAAAAAAAAAGTAATTCAGTAAAGCTAAGGAAGACAAGTGTATGTGAAACAAATAATAGTGAAGATAAAATCTGATCACATTTCAGGAGCCGATTATGCAAATATCCAAAAGAGGACCCGAGAAGAGGAGTTCACAAACTACTAATCACGCAAAAAAGACACTAGACAAACTACTTTTTTTTTTGTTATGGGAAATGACACAAAGTAATTCTTAACGTTACTAGTTGATCCACTTTGTAACTATGGCAAGTTGTTAAAAAGTCTAGTGTATTGTTTGAGTAGTCTGTAAATATTTGGGTGTTTCCACTAAGCAGTCAGTAGATGGCGCTCCAAGACTTTAAATATTTCCTAGCTGGCTGTTGACATCAACAATAAGAAAAAAAAAATTAAGTGATGGAGGAGATGTACAACACAAAAATTTAAGTTTTCTGACCATCTATTCAGCAAGATCGGACCTTGGAGAAAGTATATTACAACAACATCCAATGCACATGAATATGCTATTAGCTCCTAAATAGAAGGGGCAGGCGTAATCAAGAGAATACAATTCAGAGCTGGCCATATTCTTACAGAGGATCCAACATTTCATTGTTTTAGCTACAGCACAATTTTCTTTGAATGATTCATACTGTGCAACAATCTGTATTCTTATATGAAAGACCTTAGTATACTTGTAAGTTTTAATCCAGCATAGAAAGCATTAAGGTCAAAAGCCTTCTGCATTTATTTAGAATCACTTTAAGGAAAATTAACCACCTACAGAATTCTCTAAGGAATATATTATCTATTAGAAGTCAGAAACTCAGAAAAAAAATCTCTAAGGCTTCTGGAAGAGTCATTAAGCAGCTCAGAGCTTCTAGACTTCACTGGCTACATGCCTGTTCCTGCTCAGTAGTTGTAAACCCCTTAAGTATGCAGCTTCCCCCCACAGCCCTGCTAATATTTACCTGAGCACGAACTTGATCCAGCGATGTGCACAAGAGGGGCTGCTGTCCCGGCTCAGCCTTCTCATTGGCTCAGAGACAACAGTGGGGAGGGAGTGGGGGGGGCTGAGCCCCGCTCTGTGTGTCTTATGGGCAGAAAAGGGCTTGGGAGCAAGCACGCACGAGTGCTCCCAAGCAAAGTGACTAGCTCTGGGGGCACTCTGGAGGGGGGAGGAGCGCCAGCTGGGGACTCGAGAGGAGGAGGATCGGGGCTGCTTTGTGCAAAACCACTACACAGAGCATGTAAGTATATCATGTTTGTTATTTAACAAAAAAATTAAGCCTTTAACATCACTTTAAAGAGGAAGTAAACCCAAAGAAAAATAAATAAAAGAAAAACCTGCAAGACAAAAGGTATAATGAGCTAGTATGCATAGCATACTAGCTCATTATGAATTACTTCCCTCACATCGAAGCCCCGGCAGCCATCCTCGTCTCCCCCTCCGGCTGCCGACATATCGCCCGGGGCTTGCTTCCGGGTATCGCGGCTCCGGCGCTGTGATTGGCCAGAGCCGCGATGACGTCACTCCCGTGCATGCGAGCGGGAGCCGCCGGGATTCCGGGAACGACACAGTACAACTGAAGCAACGGCTCGTACGTGCCATTGCTTCAGTTGGCTTAAGTGCGCATGTGCCGCATGACGTCGGCACATGCAAATACAGGGATATCTCTTAAACCGTGCAGGTTTAGGAGATATCCAGTGCAGCTACAGGTAAGCCTAATTATAGGTTTGCCTGTAGTTTAAAGTGGTTGTAAAGGTTTTACAACCACTTTAAGCTGGCTATAGACGGATCAAAATTTAGCCTGTTCAGTGTGTGGCTGTCCCTGTTTTGACAGAAGTCAATTGTGAGATCGCTCAATCCCACTGTTAGAATACAAATGTCCCTGAAGAGGGTATACAGTTTGTGTTTCATGAAAAAAAATAAAAATAAAACTACCCATCTATGGCCAGTTTTACAAAGTAATGAAGCCATTAACAAGATGACAACCTTGGAGCCTGCACTACAGGGTGCAAATTTATTTTCTGCAACCAGGGATTGCAGGGTGGAAATAAGCTTGATTCCCCCATCAACAAAGTGTTGACAGGGGAATCCCTTCTGCCAAGCCATTGTATTCTCCAGGGGTGGGGGGGGGGGGGGGGGAGGGTTACTGTCCAAGCTGGGAAAGGACAGTCACTATTGCTACAGGCTATACCAGCCGATAGCGATAATCACAAGTAAAATCAGTCAGGCAGGTTTACCCAAGTTGATCGATTATTCAACTTGGTACAATCAACAAGAAAAGACAGCCAAACACTCCCAGCGCTCACTGGTCTTCACCAGAAGGAAAGCCAACTAATGTCACATCACATACACAGTCCAATGCCCAGTAGATGCAGCCCTCCTCGGATGGGAATATCCCATGTGGAACTAAAAAAATCAAAAGATCTACCTCAGGCATTTAAACATGAGGCATTTGGTTGTGCTGGTTAGCACAGCTCTAAAGGAGTGTGCCCCCGAAACGCGTTTGCATGCTTATGTGAGGTCGCAGAAACACTTGGATTTTCTACCTCATGCATCCATCCATATACATGTTGTATACTTGTGCACCTTTATGAGTATGTATTTTATTGGTTGCTTTTCATAATAAATTCAGTTTTTACTCGGATAATGCACTAGGGGTTTGCGCCTTCCCCTGCTTTGTTTTGCAACTTGGTACTGTACATTCAGCCTGCCCACACATGATTCAAACCTTGTATGACCTGCCCAAGTCAGTAAGGTCAACTCCCATATCTTCATCCTCACAAGTTTCAACATCAATACACTGTTTAAATATCTAATGAACATTGTATCTTGATATAGATCTGTTTCAACATGAATTTATCTGGGTTTATGGATCCACGTTGCTTACCTATTTTTGGAAACATTGCCATTATTTTGTCGTGCTGATGTTGAGAGAGCCAGGTGTCCAACAGAGTTCTGAAGAAAAACAAAAAACAAGTATTGGTCGATTTCTAAAGTGGTTTTACTGACAACAGAACATGGAGCAGTCTTTTGCACAAAAAGCTGTACCATTTTATTGGGCAAATGATACTATTTGTGAGCATTTTTCTTACAGGAGCTCATGCTGCAAGATCTGCCCTCTACTCACAGAAAGTCCCTGGGTATTAAAATTCTGCAACTCAAAATCTTGGGTTTGATTTTTAGTAACTCTGCAAATCATTTTTGTTCTTACCACAGGGAGTGAGAACAATAGTATAGGTATGCCCAGCCAAAGTACATGTCAGTGCTCTTTACAGTTGATCATCATTAGTCTTTAAATCCAAACACTGGGAAACCTAAAAATGATCCCTTGCAGTGGGGCTACACCTGCACAGCAAGTGTTAGTGGCTTGTTTAGATCTAGGAGCTAGTTCAAGTGGATTAACTTACCCAATCCTCCGTGCTGTTAGACTGGTCCTGCATAGCCTCTTCTCCCTTATGATCTAGTGCAGTGGTTGCCAACTTTTCGGACCTCACGGATTACTAAACTCACAATTTTGAATCCTGTGCACCACTAACATGAATTTTACATGCTTTATACGCACACAATGCTGCGGTTCTCTGCTTCCCTCCCTATGGATCCCACTGCTGCCTTATACACACACACACACACACACACACACACACACACACACGCAATGCTCCAGCTCACTGCCCCCCCCGGATCACACTGCTGCCTTATACACACACACACACACACACACACAATGCTCCAGCTCTCTGCTCCCCTCCCTCTGGATCACACCGCTGCCTTATACACATACACATATACACACACACACACACACACACACACACACACTGCTCCAATTCTCTGCCCCCTCCCCCTGGATCACACTGCTGCCTTATACACACAATGCTCTGTCTCTCTGCCCCCCTCTCCCCCACTCTGCATCACACGGCTACATTACACAGACTCATCATAGGATCTCACCTTCTTATTCGCTGTCGCAATGTACATGTGTGCACATTTTATGTCCCGGTATATATTCTCAAGTTGTGTTTTGTTCTGGTTTAGAGTGTTTTCAAACTTATGGTCCTCTCTATGACCTTAAAGAAGGGATACATTTTAGGATTCCCAAAATGCGTCAGTCTTTCTGAGAAGCAACCACCATGCCTTTCATTAGCTCTTTATGAGCTTGGTATAATAGCCTGTATCATGTAACATGTATTTCTATGGTGATGTTTGCACCAATATGTTATTACTTTAATAAATGTATTAAATACTACATATTTATTATAGTTTGTCCATAAAGTCTCACAGTACTGGGGGGTACTTTTTGTTCTATACAATAATCAAGAGATGTTGGCAACATATTCTGGAGACCAAGTTTCTCCACGGTGGTTTCTTCTTTCTAAACACCTCCTTATTCAGCCATGTCCTCGGGCGCTGCACTCCCTCCCACAGTCTGATCGTTGCTGCCATTGGAAGTCCCCTCCTTCACCTCCCGTTCTCTGCACTACTCGCATCACCTCCCTCTGAGTTCACAGGAGCCGGAACTACAGATGAGGCATTGATACCCAATAGGCCTATAGGCATTGAGAACATCATTGGAAACAACATTGGGTGGTACACGTACGCTACAATGTTGATTTGCGCCAGGACCCCAGGGGACCACCAAAATGTTCTCACGAACCACTGGTCGATGACCACTGCTCTAGTGGTCTAAGGTCCTGACATCATCAACACCAATGTATGGTCCTGAGCCTTGCAATGGATGCAATGACGTTGAGGGACAGTCTACCACTAGAGTGTGGGGGAAAACCATCTGTCGGGGGAACGGAGGACCAGATAAGTTCAGGCTAAACTCTTGCAGTGCAGGTGCAGCCCCATTGCAAGGAATAATTTTGAAGGTTCAACGAGTTGGACTTATCACCGGCCGCACGCATATATCCGGCCTCTTGGCGGGTGAGCTTTAAAACGCAGATAGGCTGCATATATGCGACCCTACGTAAATACAAAACTGTGCTGGGAGCGCCTGCCCTGCGCACTCCCAGCACATTCACCCAAAACATAAAATAAAAATTAAGTTTGTAGAGTTTAAAATACACACCCATACCAGTTCAATGAGAGCACCAAACGTCCAAGAGACCAAAGTTTTTAATTATAAAATCAGTTCATAGCATGACAACCTCATTGGACTGTATGTGTGTGATTTCTCAAATACCTGGCAGAGATCAGCGCCATGTCTGTCATGATTTTGCAGCCTGTATTCACCCCTCAGTAAAACACTGCCTCCTGGGATGTGAAACAGACATTCCTTAATTTATATAAATGGAGTCAGTGCATCAAGAGGCACCACACACAAACGGATCCTGGACATAGGCTTCTAATGTCATATTCCTCTTGTCAAGCCACTCCTGAACAACAAACAACGTCAGAAGCGTCTTACCTGGGCTAAAGAAAAACAGAACTGGTCTGTTTCTCAGTGGTCCAAAGTCCTCTTTTCTGATGAGAGCAAATTTTGCATCTCATTTGGAAACCAAGGAGCCAGAGTATGGAGGAAGAATGGAGAGGCACACACTGCAAGATGCTTGAAGTCCAGTGTGAAGTTTCCTTCTGTGTTGATTTGGGGAGCCATGTCATCTGCTGGTGTTGGTCCACTGTGCTTCATTAAGTCCAGGGCCAACGCAGCCGTCTACCAGGAGATTTTGGAGCACTTCATGCTTCCTTCCACAGACTAGCTCTATGGGGATGCTGACTTCATTTTCCAGTAGGACTTGGCACCTGCCCACACTGCCAAAAGCACCAAAACCTGGTTCAATGACCGTAGGATTACTGTGCTTGATTGGCCAGCAAACTCGCCTGACCTGAACCCCATAGAGAATCTATGAGGCATTGCCAAGAGAAAGATGAGAGACATGAGACCGAACAATGCAGAAGAGCTGAAGGCTGCTATTGAAGCATCCTGGTCTTCCATGCCACACCACATTGAGGCAGCAATTGCTGCAAAAGGGGCCCAAACCAAGTACTGAGTACATATGCATACTTATACTTTTCAGAGGTCCGATATGTACAATCCTTGTTTTATTGATTGCATGTAATATTCTAATTTTCTGAGATTGTGGATTTGGGGTTTTCATGAGCTGTAAGCCATAATCATCACAATTATGACAAAATCACGCCTTGAACTATCTTGCTTTGCATGTAATGAGTCTATCTCATATATTAGTTTCACCTTTTAAGTTGCATTAGTGAAATAAATTAACTTTTGCACGATATTCACATTTTTTGAGTTTCACCTGTATATACACACAGCTCAAACATTTTTGAATCAGAACTCCTGGGATATTGATCTGGTCAGTTAAGTAGCAGAGGGGGAGGGGTGTATACAGAGGGGGTTGTTAATTTCAATTAACAGCAAAGCAGCTGAAACTGATTAACAACAGGTGCACTAGATGGGCAACAATGAGACAACCTCCAAAACAGGAATGTTTTTTCAGGTGGAGGTGTCAGTGTCACTACTGGTAGCACGAGGCGATACTTGGACCCTATAAAAGGTGGCACAGGCAGTCCAACTCCTCCAGGATGGCACATCAATACGTGTCATTGCCAAAAGGTTTGCCGCGTCTCTAAGCACAGTCTCAAGAGCATGGAGGAGATTCCAGGAGACAGGCAGTTACTCTAGGAGAGCTGGACAGAGCCGTAGAAGGTCTTTAATCCATTAGCAGGACCGGTATCTGCTCCTTTGTGCAAGGAGGAACAGGATGAACACTGTCAGAGCCCTACAAAATGACCTCCAGCAGGCCACTGGTGTGAATGTCTCTGACCAAACAATCAGAAACAGGACTTCATGGGGGTAGCCTGAGGGCCCGACGTCCTCTAGTGGGCTCTGTGCTCACTGCCGGACACCGTGGAGCTTGATTGGCATTTTCCATTGAACACCAGAATTGGCAGGTCCGCCACTGGTGCCCCATGCTTTTCACAGATGAGAGCAGGTTCACCCTGAGCATATGTGACAGACGTGAAAGGGTCTGGAGAAGCCGCGGAGAACATTATGCTGCCTGTAACATCGTTCAGCATGACCGGTTTGGTGCTGGGTCAGTGATGGTCTGGGGAGGCATATCCATTGAGGCACGCAGAGACCTCTACAGGCTACACAATGGCACCCTGACTGCCATTAGGTATCGGGATGAAATCCTTGGACCCATTGTCAGACCCCACGCTGGTGCAGTGGGCCCTGGTGCACGACAATGCCTGGCCTCATGTGGCGAGAGCATGGAGCCAGTTCCTGGAGGATGAAGAAATTGATACCATTGAATGGCCCCCACGCTCATCTGACCTAAATCCAAAAGAACACCTCTGGGACATTATGTTTCAGTCCATCCAATGCCGCCAGGTTGCACCTCAGTCTGTTCAGGAGCTCATTGAAGCTCTGGTCCAGATCTGGGAGGAAATACCCCAGGACACCATCCGTCATCTCATTAGGAGCATGCCCTGATGCTGTCGGGCATGCATACAAGCACTTGGGGGCCATACAAACTACTGAGGACCATTTTGAGTTGTTGCAATGAAATTTCAGCAAAATGGACTAGCTTGCTGCATAATTTTTTAACTTTGATTTTTGGGGTGTCTTTGAATTCAGCCCTCTGTAGGTGGATAATTTTCATTTCCATCAAATGATGTGCCATCCTTTCATTCCTAACGCATTACCCAGTCCATATCAGTATAGATATCCAGCATGAGATTTTGTCCCCGTTGAGATCTGATGTGTTTTCAAAGTGTTCCTTTAATTTTTTTGAGCAGTGTACACACACACACACACACACACACAATCTGTAATGCTGAGCTATATACCCTCATCTGCGAGGCCCAGCCGTATTACACCCTCATCTGCGAGGCCCAGCCGTATTACACCCTCATCTGCGAGGCCCAGCCGTATTACACCCTCATCTGCGAGGCCCAGCCGTATTACACCCTCATCTGCGAGGCCCAGCCGTATTACACCCTCATCTGCGAGGCCCAGACGTATAATACCCTCATCTGCGAGGCCCAGACGTATAATACCCTCATCTGCGAGGCCGAGCCGTATAATACCCTGATCTGCGAGGCCGAACCGTATATACCCTGATCTGCGAGGCCGAGCCGTATATACCCTGATCTGCGAGGCCGAACCGTATATACCCTGATCTGCGAGGCCGAGCCGTATATACCCTGATCTGCGAGGCCGAACCGTATATACCCTGATCTGCGAGGCCGAACCGTGTATATACCCTGATCTGCGAGGCCGAGCCGTATATACCCTGATCTGCGAGGCTGAGCTATATATCCTATCTGCAATGCTGAGTTACAGTGGGTACGGAAAGTATTCAGACCCCCCTTAAATTTTTCACGGTTATATTGCAGCCATTTTCTAAAATCATTTAAGTTCATGTTTTTTCCTCATTAATGTACACACAGCACCCCATATTGGACAGAAAAACACAGAATTGTTGACATTTTTGCAGATTTATTAAAAAAGAAAAACTGAAATATCACATGGTCCTAAGTATTCAGACCCTTTTCTCAGTATTTAGTAGAAACACCCTTTTGATCTAATACAGCCATGAATCTTTTTGGGAAAGATGCAACAAGTTTTTTACACCTGGATTTGGGGATCCTCTGCCATTCCTCCTTGCAGATCCTCTCCAGTTCTGTCAGGTTGGATGGTAAACGTTGGTGGACAGCCATTTTTAGGTCTCTCCAGAGATGCTCAATTGGGTTTAAGTCAGGTCTCTGGCTGGGCCATTCAAGAACAGTCACGGAGTTGTTGTGAAGCCACTCCTTCGTTATTTTAGCTGTGTGCTTAGGGTCATTGTCTTGTTGGAAGGTAAACCTTCGGCCCAGTCTGAGGTCCTGAGCACTCTGGAGAAGGTTTTTGTCCAGGATATCCCTGTACTTGGCCGCATTCATCTTTCCCTCGATTGCAACCAGTTATACTGTCCCTGCAGCTGAAAAACACCCCCGCAGCATGATGCTGCCACCACCATGCTTCACTGTTAGAACTGTATTGGACAGGTGATGAGCAGTGCCTTGTTTTCTCCACACATAATGCTTAGAATTAAGGCCAAAAAGTTCTATCTTGGTCTCGTCAGATCAGAGAATCTTATTTCTCACCATCTTGGAGTCCTACGGGTGTTTTTTTTTAGCAAACTCCATGCAGGCTTTCATGTGTCTTGCACTGAGGAGAGGCTTCTGTCGGGCCACTCTGCCATAAAGCCCTGACTGGTGGAGGGCTGCAGTGATGGTTGACTTTCTACAACTTTTCTCCCATCTCCTGACTGCATCTCTGGAGCTCAGTCACAGTGATCTTTGGGTTCTTCTTTACCTCTCTCACCAAGGCTCTTCTCCCCCGATAGCTCAGTTTGGCCAGACGGCCAGCTCTAAGAAGGGTTCTGGTCGTCCCAAACGTCTTCCATTAAAGGATTACGGATGCCACTGTGCTCTTAATAACCTTAAGTGCAGCAGAATTTTTTTGTAACCTTGGCCAGATCTGTGCCTTGCCACAATTCTGTCTCTGAGCTCTTCAGGCAGTTCCTTTGACCTCATGATTCTCATTTGCTCTGACATGCACTGTGAGCTGTAAGGTCTTATATAGACAGGTGTGTGGCTTTCCTAATCAAGTCCAATAAGTATAATCAAACAAAGCTGGACTCAAATGAAGGTGTAGAACCATCTCAAGGATGATCAGAAGAAATGGACAGCACCTGAGTTAAATATATGAGTGTCACAGAAAAGGGTCTGAATACTTATGACCATGTGATATTTCAGTTTTTCTTTTTTAATAAATCTGCAAAAATGTCAACAATTCTGTGTTTTTCTGTCAATATAGGGTGCTGTGTGTACATTAATGGAGGAAAAAACATGAACTTAAATGATTTTAGCAAATGGATGCAATATAACAAAGAGTGAAAAATTTAAGGGGGTCTGAATACTTTCCGTACCCACTGTATATATCCTGATCTGTGAGGCTTAGCTGTATAATCTGTCCTGGGATTCTGGGGCTGTATACTCTGTCCTGTGATGCTGAGCTGTATACTCCTGACACTTTGGGTGGAAGCAAGTGGAAAACAGGGGACGGAGTGGGTGGATTCTATAAGGGGTGTGGTTGATAAGTGGGAGGGGTCAAAAAAAGAAGGCGGTCTGGCGCCCCCCCCATCCTAAAACTTCACCAGCCGCCACTGCTCAATAGCCTTATATTAGTATCAAGCAGGGGTATTTTCACACACTCCAGGCTGCTACAGCAGCTGGGAGCGTATGTATGCTCGTCAAGCTAACTAAAGCAACCCAATCACTTCCCACTAGAATCTTCCTAAAATACCCCACCGCTATATTTCCTGGGTTCTGGCATGGCAGGTGTCTCCTGGCAAAGCAGAGGAGACTCTGCAATCCTCTCTCCAGTGAATGAACCTGGAAATAATGTGCTTTACATAATTTTCTGGTTCAGAGCTGTCATTTCCCAGCTGCTGTGGCCAGGGATGAAGCTGATCAAGCTTGCTCACTCACTGGGGTTCATAGGTGACATTAGGGGTCTAATAAACCCCTGATATCTCCTTAACCACATGCCTATCGGGGCAATTTTTTAATTCTTTGCACACACATATTAAAATGTGAATTTTTTGCTAGAAATTATTGTAAACCCCCAAAATATTATATTTTGTCAAAGCAGAGACCCTGGAGAATAAAATGGTGGTAGTTGAAATTATTTATGTTGCACAATATTTGCGCAGTTATTTATCAAATGCATATTTTCAGGAAATTGAGTTGCGTTGAGTAAATGGATACTAAATATGTCAAATATTAAAACTGCTCACACCTATGGAATCACAAAAAAATAAATAAATAAAAACACATGGTACCCAAAATTTTGCATAGGCAATGCTTTAAATAGCTTTGTAGGTCATCAGTTTATAGTTGCGCATGAGCTATGGTCCTAGAACTATTTCTCTCACTCCAACGTTTGCAGCGATTTCGCAGGGGGTTGTGCCCGCCAAACATAACAGGGGTTTAATCCATAGCCCTACAGAAGTTTGTAACTGTACACTTTGGTACGGCAAACTATTTTCTTTAAATGCATATCACTAATTTCACAATGTAGATAAGTCCCAGATATTTGCTAGTAACTGCATATGGTGTAATTTTTCCAACGGCTCTGATGCAATCTTCTATACTAATCTGCATTACAGCGCACAGCTGAACACTTAACAGCTGAAAGTATAGTGACTTGATACGCATTTAGTATCCCGGACATGTGACCACCAAGCCAAGAGTTAGATTATTTCCATTCGACAGCTCTATTTTTGACTCGATGATCTTTGTAAACTCCCAGTGAAAAAAAATGAATACAAGGGAAGTACATATGCACAACAGAATAGACAGGCAAGAAGATGCATGATGTACTTAAAGAAAAGGATTTTACAGGTAAGTAAGCATGACGAAAAAATCATATTTTATTTTTCATACATCATGGGACACAGAGTCGGGCTAATATTCATTACCTTCTGGGACATCCCAGAGCAATAGCCTTGAAAAGGAGGGAGACACCCTGCCAAACAGTAGCCATAATTTTTTTTAGACAGCAGCCCACAGAACACTGCGGCCGAAAGCCGAATCCTCGGCTGCTTGAACAGCCACTTGATAAAAAATTTAGTTAGCAGCCTTACAAATCTGAGCCACAGATACCTGATGGCGAAAAGCCTAGGAGGTTCCTACACCCCTGGTAGAATTAGCTCTCACCCTAAAGGGAGGAGCTTTATATTTCAGACCGTAGGCCTGAATGACCAATTGACGGACCCAATTGGCAATGGAAGCCTTGGAAGCTGCCTGCCCTTTCTTGGGTCTCCTTTGGTAAAAAAAAAAAAAAAAAGTCTGATCCTCGGATCTCTGCAGATCTAGACAAATAAACATTGACTGCCCGGACAACATCCAAGGAGTGCAGTCGTCTCTCTTCTGCCAAACGAGGCTGAGAAAAAAAAGAAGGCAAAATAATGTCCTGATTTAAATGAAAGGCCGACAACTTTTGGCAAAAAGGATGGACAGGTCGTAACACCCTGTCGTGGTGAAGGATTAAATATGGTTCCCTGCATGACAGGACCGCCAACTCCGACACCCTCCTAGCCGAAGTGATAGATATCAGGAAGGCTAGCTTGCGTGACAGCAAGTCTAATGGGATTTCCTTAATAGGTTCAAATGGTTGTTTCTGTAACACAGACCACACCAAGTTCAAGTCCCAAGGACACATAGGTGACCTGATAGGGGGAAGCAATCGAGTTGCCCCCTGCATACAGGTTCGGATCAGTGAATGGGAGGCTTAAGGCCTTTGGAAGAATACAGATAGGGCCTGAAACTTGACCTCAGTTTGTACTCAAAGCCAATTTGATTTCTACAGCCGACTGTAAAAAAGAGAGAATTCTCGCAATCACGTATTTCTGTGGATGCCATTTTCTGGCTTTACACCAAGCAATACAAGTCTTCCAGACCTTATGATAGATCTTCCTAGGGACAGCTTTTCTAGCATTTACTAGGGTAGACACAACTGGTCCCGAGATGCCGCGGTACTTTAACACCATGGCTTCAATAGCCATGCCGTCAAATTTAGAGACTGTAAATTGGGGTGGAATATAGGACCCTAAGACAGTATATGGGGGCACTGTGGAAGCGTCCATGGCCCTGTCCATTGTTAGTCTCACAATCTCCGGGAAACAAGGCCTTCTGGGCCAGGCTGGTGCCACCAGAATGACTGGAACTCCCTCTTTCCGAATCCTGCGCAACAAATGTGGAAGGAGAGGCATAGGAGGGAAAACATATACCAGGGAGTATTGGCTCTATGGAACTTTTTAGAGCATCTGCTCTGATTGCCAAGGGATCCCTTGTTTGGGACACAAACTGCTGTAGCTTGTTGTTGAACCTGGATGCCAATAGGTCGACCTCTCGCAATCCCCAACGTTGGCAAATTTCCTGGAACACCCCTGGCTGTAGGAACCATTCCCCGGGCAGATCTGCTGGCGGCTGAGATAATCTGCCTTCCAGTTCTCTATTCCCGGGATATGGACTGCCGATATAATTGGCACATGTCCCTCTGCCCAGGCTAGTATGTGGTTCACCTCCTTTAGAGCTGAACGACTCCTGGTACTGCCTTAGTGGTTTATATAGGCCACTGCAGTGGCATTGTCAGACTGAACCCTGATAGGATAGCCCTGAAGCTCCATTATCGAGGACCGTAGGGCCAGATGTACTACCTGTAATTGAAGGATGTTGATGGGAAGGATTTGTTCTGTCCTTGACCATTTCCCTTGAGCTGTAAACCCCTCTATGGTCGCTCCCCAGCCTGAGAGACTGGCATCTGTAGTCAGTACTCTCCAAGTTACCGGGAGGAAGGATTTTCCCCTTTGCAGGTTCTGATCCTGTAACCACCAGCGTAAGCTTACGCATGCCCGAGGAGATGAGGACATTTGATAATCCAGGGCTTTTCCGCTCCTGTTCCAAGCCAACAAGATGTCTTGTTGTAGCGACCTGGAATGGAACTGGGCATAGGACACCGCCTTCGAATAAGGATACCATCTTCCCTAGAAGACTCAAACAAAGTCCAATGGAGGGTTGGCTGGTGTCCCTTATCCGACGCACCTGAGTCTTCAGGGCACAGATCCTTGCGGGTGGCAGAAATACTCTTGCCTGGACTGTATCTAGGGTCAGACGTAGATACTTTAGACTGTGAGCTGGTCTCAAGTTTGACTCTTCGGAATAAATGATACAGCCTTAGCTTTCCAAATACCGCACTGTGCATGTTATGCTCTGTTCTAGAGCTTGTAATGAGTGATCTCTGAGCAGGAGGTCATCCAGATACCCAAGCACCAGAATCCCTTGGGCCCTTAAAAGACTTGGTACTGGTGCTAGGACCTTTGTGAACACCCAGGGGGCTGTAGCAAGCCCGAAGGGTGGAGTTGGAGTTGAGGGGGAACCCCCTGCAACTCCAGCTTGTAACCGCAGGATATAGTTGAGGTGAACCACTCGTCCTGAACTATTGTGCTCCAAATGTCCGCAAAGTGCCCCAGCCTTCCCCCCACCCAAGAGAGTGGGGGCGTCTCATCAAAAGGAGGGCTTGGTGCTGGGTTTAGAAGCGTTTTGGACCCAGAGATTTTTCTGGCCCTGGCCTTGAGGCTTGCCTCTGGCTCTAGCGCTCTGTTGGCGGAGGAACCGCGTTGGTGCTGAGACATTTGAGGAAGTAGTCCCTGTGGTTTTAAACGAGGGACGTTTGGTGCTTTTCTTCACAGGAAGTAGAGAACTCTTCCCTCCAGAAATCTTTTGGATATATTTGTCCAAATGATCGCCAAATAAACGCTCCCCATGAAAGGGGAAGCCTGCCAGTAACTTCTTACAAGGAAGTTTGGCTGACAAGTTCTTAAGCCACAAAAGTCTGCACATATGTACAGACATGAGAGCCAAACGAGAAATATGCTGTATTGAATCCTGTAAGGCATCAACAGCAAAAAACAGCGCTCGAGGAATATCTGCCTTAAATTTTCAGGCTGATCATCCTGCTGGTTAGGCCTGTCAAGCCGTCTGATCTGATCCTTTACGGATAGGCAGATACCGATTGCTGCAACAGCTGGCTGAATAGCTGAACTGGCCAAAGAAAAAAGGAAGCTTTTAATAATGACTCCAATTTCTTATCAACAGGGTGTTTCAAGCCCTGTGGATTATCCACTGGACAAGTTAAGTTCTTGTTTAAGGAAGAGACTGCTGCATCTATGGCTGGCATGCTCCACTTCTAGTGAACTTTTCATCCATGGGATACAAAAGGGAAAACCTCTTTAGGAGGAACAAAAATCCTGTCAGGATGTTCCCAATCAGCATACACCAACAGGGGGTGTAGGGGGAAAGCCTGTGTGGCCTGAAGAGGCCTCAGGGATCCCAAAGTGGACCAGGGAGACTCAGTGACCTCAGTAAGAGGCAACTTAAAGGCAGAGCGAACCATTTCGGTAAGAGCCCATTCACACAGGGACGTCTTTGGATCAGACTCCAAATCGCCCCAGCTCGCCCCTAGTCGCCTCAGGTCGCGCTGGCTGAAGAAATCAATGTAAGTTAATGGAGCCGTCCTTATGCACACTACTGCAGTCGCTCCGACTTCAAAAAAGGTCCCTGTACTACTTCAATTCGACTCCTAGGCGACCTGTACCCATTCATTTCAATGGGAGTCGCCTCTCACTGTCTTAATAGGAGAAACTCTCCAGGAAGAAAACATACATTTATCAGACAAACCTCTCCCTCCCCCTCCCTCCCACAGAGCTGATTCTTGTTTGATTGGCCACTGGAATGTCTCCTGTCCTGCAGGCAACTTGGAGTTGCCTTGTAAATAGCTCCAGGTCACGCTGTGATTCATTCTCAAGTCGTGTCTGAGTTGCCTCATAAAATCGAGCTGGAAGTCGTGTTGCCCCTGTGTGAATGGGCTCTAAGAGTCAGGATCAAGAGCCTCTGTGATTGAGAGGCAGATACCGGCTGGATATCTTCTTGTCCAGATTGCTCGGAAGCAGACTCATCTGCCGGGCACTCCACTGAATCCTGAGCTTTAAGCTCATCCTCAACCCTTTCCTGCTCCAGACATGGAGGCTCCAGGGAAGAGGATCTGTCATGCTTCTTGCCACCCTGTGGGACAGAGGCAATCATAGCAGCCATCCTGTGCTCTAAGCCGGCTAGGCCTGAGGACAGTTCATCCTTAGTGATAAAGGGTGAGACAGCAGCGTTGACTGTAGGCGCAATACCAGATAGGCGCAGTGGCTCAGATTGCCTGGAAGCCTATGGTCTTTCAGGGGACACAACACTAGGCATACGACTAGGTTCATCAGAAACTAATGACGACATAGGTGTGCCCTTTCCTGTAGTGTTAGTTCCGCTCCTCTTTTTTTGAAGACATTTACTAGCCACAAAAAAGGGAGTACTTGGGTGTAGATTTAAAACACACCTCAGAAGGGAGACCCTTTAATAGGGCTCACCAAGCCCCTATGTAACAATTCTGCTAAGCACCTAAGCCTGCCAAGCAACACTTGGTGACTCACGTGACCCGGGTATTAAGAAATTAACCGCTGCAAGTGTCTGGTTTAGAGCCTGCTCTGTGTTCCACAGCTGTCTCTTGGAAGCACTGCATGCTTGGCATGCACATCTTAAATAAGCTGGCTGTGCGCCGGAACAATCGTGCGTTCGCACGTGCATGGTCCCGGCGAATAGGCGTGGCCGCATTTGCGTATGATGCGAATATTCGTGCACCAAATTAAGCTACTGCGCCAGTGCGGCGAAGCCGCGTGCGCCATGGCTGCCAGCAGACAACTGGTGAGCTAAATGGTGTCTTTGCAAACACACGTGCACCCTGACTGTTTAAACACAAGGGAGTATAACGGCACTGCTGCGAATGTCTGCGTGCCATGGCTGCCAAACAACTGAGTATAGCAGCACTCTTACAAATGCACATGAGCCCTTAGTTGTCAAAGAAAATAAACTGTCAAGTTTTTAGCGGCGCCTTTGCGAATGCATGTGTGCCCTGGTAAAACCAAGGCGAAATGGCGCAGCGTTGTGCGCCATCATACAGATAAAAAACAGCCAGACACTTTGCAAACACCCACAGCTAGCCCAAAACTCCCCCTGTGTGGTCACTGCACACAGGTGTCCAGCCCTTAGCTAGCTTGACTGATTGTTACAATCACTGGGACACCCCACAACACATACATATATACACACACACACACACACACACACACACACATATATGTTACTGATTAAAATTTTCGTGTTCGATTAATCGATTTTTTTTTTATCGATTAATGGACTAATTTCAATTATAATGCACGTTTTTAATAAATTTTTTTTTTCAAAACTAAGAAAAACGTAGAAAGTTAGTAATATCCACATCTCCCCCCATACTGCACTATCCACATCTCCCCCCATACTGCACTATCCACATCTCCCCCCATACTGTAATATCCACATCTCCCCCCCATACCGTAATATCCACATCTCGCCACATCTCCGATTGTCCGCTCTTACCGAAATAGATAGCAGGCAGCTGATGATGACGTCAGCGCTCCGCTACTAGGCTGCCGCCGGGTGGACCAAGATGGCCGCCGCTCCGGAGCTAGGCCGAAGCCTTTCCTATGGGCGAGACCACAAGCTCAATCCGCAGATCGTCCCCGATCAAAATTATTTTGAGCGATCAAAAAAATGTACGATTGTTCGAGCAATTAATCGTTAATTTCCGCAGCCCTATCATATATATCAGGGATATGCAATTAGCGGACCTCCAGCTGTTGCAAAACTACAAGTCCCATCATGCCTCTGACTCTGGGTGTTATGCTTGTGGCTGTCAGAGTCTTGCTATGCCTCATGGGAATCATAGTTCTGCAACAGCTGGAGGTCCACTAATTGCATATCCCCGATATATATATATATATATATATATATATATATATATATATATATATATATATATGGGTCTCACTTACTAGTCCAGGCGCAGGGCAGCTTAGAAAATAAGAGCCCAATCTTAACCCATCACAGCGGGTTCTTGTCACTTAAGGTACCCTTTTCATGTTTGGGCTCCACTCCCTTGGACTTATACAGCACTCTGCAGGAATGCCTTAGCACTGTAGTGTCCAGGATTCCACTTCGCAGGGTCCAGCGCCCGGAGGCAGCTTACAGGCAAAACCTTGCAGGATCTTGAGTTGTCTTTGTGAGGTTCGGGTACCATTTACCCAAGTATATAGACTGTGTCAAATGGATCAGATCAGTCAATCCCTTGATTCATTTTTGGAACCATTTGTGGGAATAGAGACCTGGAGCTCAGCGAGCTCAAACAAACATGCCATCCACCTTGTAGACAATGGTAAAAAACAGAAGTAACTTCCTGTATGGTAGGGATTATATAGGGGATCACTTCCTGTCTAAAGACCTTGGTCTACCAGTGTCCATTCACCTGATGGAGTATAACCCAGCAGGTAATGAATATTAGCCTGACTCTGTGTCCACTGTCCCATGATGTATGAAAAAGAAAAAAATAGATTTACTTACCTGTCCCTCAATGCTGCTAGACCGGTCCTTGCAGCGTCCTTTCCCCCATGCTCCAGCGGTCTAAGGTCCTGGCATCGTTGAGATCAATGCATGGTGCTGCATTGGACATGAGGGCACAGAGGGACAGTTCACTGCCAGAGCATGGGTGAGTGCTGTTTTTTTCAGGGGAGCAGAGGACTGGGCAAGTAAAAATAGGATTTTTGTACTCACCGTAAAAGCCGTTTCTCTGACGTCCATGGACTGACACAGCACTAATACTGAAACACGTGGGTATATGTCCCTGCTCGCAGGAGAAGATCTAGGCAGAATGTTAGATGTTAGAAACATACATTCTAGCACAAACCAGAGCTGAACAGCCCCGCTCAGGAGGGCGGTCCCTCTGGACATAACCCTCCTACCTGCAGCCAGCAGCCTCAGTTCGTAACAAAGCAGTACAAACCTTAAAAGAAGGGTGGGTGCTGTGTCAGTCCATAGACGTCAGAGAAACGGATGTTACGGTGAGTACAAAAATCCTATTTTCTCTTATCGTCCATGGACTGACACCGCTCTAATACTGAAACACGTGGGATGTCCCAAAGAAGTATCAGAAGAGGGTGGGAGCAGTAGTAAAGGAAAAACCAAAAACTTCACTCCAAACAAGCAGAGCTCCTCAACAGAGGAGTTGCAACATTAAACAGCGGCCTGCAACACTTTGCGGCCGAAGGAAGCATCCGAAGATGCAGCCAGATGAACCTTATAGAACTTAGAAAAGGTATGAACGGACGACCAGGTCGCCGCCTTGCACACTTGTGCAACCGACGCTTGATGACGGAAAGCCCAGGAAGCACCAATTGCCCTGGTGGAATGCGCCGTAACCGGAAAGGGAGGCGCCCGCCCCTTAAGGGCATAGGCCTGTTGAACGGTCTGGCTGATCCACCTAGAAATGGTGGCAGACGACACCGCTTGGCCCTGTTTTGGACCAGAGACAGACACAAACAGTGAGTCAGACTTCCGAATAGAAGCAGGAGCCGCCAGGTACACCCGTAAGGCTCGCGCCACCGCCAAAGTGTGAAGCGCAAACTCTCTGGGATGCGATGGGTGAGTGCACAAGGAGTCACTTCCTCTGACGTCATCACCAGGCTCCAGCGTTACTGTGTCCTCTGAACATTCACAGCACAATTGGCTGTTATCTTGTGGACTTCCCTGGAAGCTTTACCATCACAGACTGGGACTGCCCTGCCACTGGAACATCTCCTGGACGCACTTACCTGCTACATGCCTGTTTCATCCACTATCTTGAACAGGGGAAAGAGACGGGGTGTGCATTTGGAGTTTCCCAGTCCATTCATTCAAACCAAAGGCCGCAGCTGGGTCACAGCTGACTGCATATCGGGGGCTTATTTCTGCCTAGTCAATACTCCTATTGGCTTGAATTTCCGGTGTTTTTTCCTGAGTTTGAACCTTGGACGCAAGGGTGCATTGTGCCGGCCTGGTTTCCATATGTATGGACATATACATATTCAGCCTGTCTGACCCCTTACACATACGTGCATTGGGTCCATTACATCTGGTAAGCCTCCCTTTCACGTGGTGGTGGTTACGTTACAAGTCACTTTTTTACTTTGGAAGATTCACCTTTACAATTTGGGACTGATTCAAACTGGAACTGATTCGAATTTATGTTTCTCACAACCTTTGGAGTTTCATATACATTTGGACTCATACTTAATCATTTGTGATTTAGTTTAATTTCGAGCACTTGGGTGTTTTACATTGTTATACGCATAGCGCTGCATTTTTGTATATTGTTTGTTGTTGCCTTTTTCCACAGGTATTGTAGCTGCTTATATGTGTTAGCGGCGCGAATATTGTTTGTATTTTGAGTGCACAAGGACGGAAGGACAATGTCATCATTAAGGTGAAAAGCCGAAACCACCTTTGGAAGGAAAGACAGTCGCGGGCGCAACACCGCCTTATCCTCATGGAGGACCAGGTAAGGCGACTTGCATGACAGAGCCGCCAACTCAGACACCCATCCAACAGAAGTAATGGCCACTAAGAAAGCCACCTTCTGAGACAAAGTCAAGAGAGGAATATCTCTGATATATTTTCAAAGGGATGTTCTTGGAGAAGCGAGATGCACCAAATTGAGATCCCGAGGAGGGAGAGGAGGCTTGACAGGGGGGATCGCATGGCGAACCCCCTGCACAAAGGTGCTAAGGAATGGCCCGCTAGCAGTCGTTAAAAAAAAAAAAAAAAAGACAGCCTGGGCCGAAATCCGACCCTCGATGGTACGCAAAGCCCGCTTTTGGGTCACACCACGCTGTAAGAACAGCAAAAGCCTTGGAACGGAATACATCCGTGGAAGCCAATAAAGCTCCTCACACATAGCGATGTAAGCCTTCCAGGTACGGTGATAGATCTTTCTGGGAGGAAGATTTCCGTGCCCTCAACATAGATGAGATGACCGAATCCGAGAGACCTCGGTCCCTCAGCACGTGGCTGTCAACAGCCATGCCATTAAAGCCAAGGACTATAAAGCAGGATGTAGTATGGGACCATGAGACAGAAGGTTCACCCAAATAGGCAGTCGCCAAGGAACGTCTGCGAATAGCCGAACTAGATCGGTGTACCAACGTCGTCGTTCCAGAGCAATGAGGATCACCGGAATGGCCTTGGCCCCTACACTGCGAAACAGGCGAGGCAACAACAGTATCGGAGGGTAAGCATACATCAGGCGATACTGCCCTCACGGGCGTCTGACGCGTCTGCCCAGGGATCCCTGGACCTGGCCACGAATCTCGACACCTTGCGAATGAGTCGAGAGGCCAGAAGGTCCACATCCGGTGCCCCACCTCCGGTAAAGGAGTTGAACACCTCCGGATGTAAGGACCCTTCCCCTGGAATGCACACGGCCGACAGGCCCGTCCTGCAGCGGAATGGGTATGATAATCCCAAAGAGACCCTGCAATGTATCAGAGAAGGGAGGCCCCGGCTTACGGGGTGCCTCAATTGTTGGCCAAGAAAGGCAACCTGACAGAGCTTCCCAAGAAACTCGGTCAGTGGACCAGTAACTCAGCCTCTACAGGTGGCGCAAACCCACCCCGGGCACAGAGACCCTAGAGGCTAAAGCAGTTGCAGTGCACCTGCTGGTCGACTGATAGATGAAGCAGAGGCTTTTGCCCAGTCACTGAGCTTCAGAAACGCCAGAGACGCAGCCACTAACGGGCGTAACGCTAACCCCAGCATGGCGAACACAGTCCAAGCCAGCGCTTCTGATCACCACTGAAGGGCAGGTGGTAACCCTGGTACCAGGGATCCTTATGACAATGCTCCATCCAGCAGTCACTTCATTGATGAGTGCTGATTGTACAAACGCATTGTTTATGCTGTGTATTGCGTCAAAAAGCGCAATTAGAGCGTGGGAGGAACCCACTTAGCCACAAAGAGCATAGTACAACCACATACGGCGTATGTAGTTTAGTACGTGTGGATAAACATATTAGACACGTTTATACTGTGCCAGTGACGAAGGCGCGCACATCATTGGGGTGTGGGCGGAAACCAGCCACGCAGACTACGTACACAACCGTGTAGGCATGTTAGCATGCGAAAAAACAAATTGCACATGTTTATGCTGTGCATAGCGCTAAAAATGCGCACACCATTGGAGCGCGGGGGAAAAACCAGAGCACCCTGATGAAACCCACGCAGACTGCATACGCATACCGTGTAGGTACTATAGTATGTGTGATAAACATTTTGAACATGTCTATGTGTACATAGCGCTGAAGGCGCGCACACCGTTGACGCGTGGGAGGAAACCGGAGTACCCGGAGGAACCCCACGCAGACCCAGTGAATACAATACATACATCTATTGTGAATGTATTTAGAGTTGTGTATAAACATAATGTCATGTAGCGTGGGCGGAACCTGGAGGACCTAGAGGAAACCCACGCAGACTGCACACACATACCGCGTAGGTATGTTAGCATGTGAATAATCAAATCGCACAAGTTTAGGCTGTGCATAGCGCCGAAAGCGCCCATACCATTGGAGTGTGGGAGGGAACCGGAGTACCCGGAGGAAACCCACACAGACTGCATACACATACCGTGTAGGTATTATAGTATGCGTGATAAACATATGGAACATGTTTAAACTGTGCAGAGAGCCAAAGGCGCACATACCGTCAGAGCGTGGGACGAAACCAGAACACCCGGAAGAAACCCACGCAGACAGCACACAGATACCGTGTAAGAATGATAGCATGTGAATAAACATATTGCACATGTTTATGCTGTGCATTACCATTGGAGCGTGGGAGGAAACCGGAATACCCGGAGGAAACCCACGCAGACAGCATACACCTACTGTAGGTATTTATAGTATGTGCAATAAACATATTGAACATGCTTATACTGTGCAGAGAGCTGAAGCGCACATACCGTGAGAGCATGGGAGGAAACCGGAGTACCCGGAGGAAACCCACGCCGACCCAGAGTGTATAATGCATACATATACTGTGAATGTATTTGGAGTCGTGTATAAACATATTGTGTATGTTTATATCGTGTATGACACTGAAGACACAGCATTGGAACGTGGGAGGAAACCCACGCAGACACAGAGACCAATAACACATACATACACTGTGAATGTATCCAGTGTAGAGTTATAAGATAAGTTTAAATTATGGCGCCGAGGCACATAAACTTCTCTGTATCGTTCCAACCTGCTTAAATGTGCTGCCGAAGCAGCATGCAGGTAAAAGGAAACCTCCGACACCTCAGACCGTGGTCCTGTCAGAGCTCAGAGCGTTCCCCAGGAAAATGGTGACGCAGCGTGTGAGGAAACAGTGAGGAAGCTGTGTAAAAGAAAGGCTTGAAAAGAACCAAAGGAGAAAGTGTCCGCCTGAGGTACCACAGCCACAGCATCCAGCTTGAGAGTATCCCTCACAGCATCAATGAATTCACTTACAAGCGCCCTGTCATTTACTGACTCAGAACTGGAGTCTTCCTCACAAGGAATGTCCTGTTCAAAAACATTAAAATATTCAGAGCTAGGGTCCTGAGCAGCAGCAGCTAGGCCCATATCTGAATCAGAGCACTCCCCATGTGGAGATTGTGTGGGGAGAGGGCGCTTATAGCTCCCTTGTGCTCGCACACCGCTTCCATCCTGACAAGGAATGATTCCAGGACTGCCGACAACTGGTCCATAGGGACCGCAGGTGCAGGAGCACTGCCTGTTGCCTCTGACAAGAGTGGGGAAGCAGGTGAACCAGACTCCATACTCGCCACCCTCTGAGACCTTATGCACAATAAAGTGAATAAACAGTCCACCCACTGGCTGTGCTGACTGAGGAGGGGATACCCAGAGGACTCACCAACCCTTTAGAGGACCGCTCAGCTCTGCTGTATGCACCGCACTGCCAGTGCGAGTGAAGCTTGAGGAGAGTGTGAGGAGATTCGCGCTGCAGCAGCGGCGATAGAGGCCAAAAACGAAAGTGAAAGCGCCGCGGCTTCAAGAAAATGGCCGTGTGTAATACTACGCCATTGATCCGCAGCAAGATGGCCGCCGAGCGCAGCAAAATTACAGCCAAAGCGCCTAATGGCGTCTGCAAACACTCCACGTTTTCTCAGCCCCGGCACACAGACATGAATGCCCCACCGCCAGGCCAGAGTGACCCCCAGGTACCCCCACACAGCTCAGCGCCAGATTAGGGTGCAGAGAGCAGCATACAGGGTGGAGACAGGGAAAACCCCGCCCCCATACAGAGAAAGACAGCCAGCATGTACTCACCTGATGCAGGAGAGACTACATACCCATCCCAGAGGGACCCACTGGCGTGTTTCAGACAGACCTATCACAGAGTAGTACTGAGTAGCTGTTGGCCAGGTACACCGCGAAAGATACAGCAGGCACTGTTCACTCTTGTGAGGACCGCGGGAGCATAAAAGCCCACCGGCCACCCCTGGAGTCATGGGGCATGTCGTGAACTGAGTCTCACGCACACAAGGCGAGGATCAGCACGCTCGATGGTCGGACAGGGAAGACTACGAGGATACTAGTGTACCCAACCTGTTGCCCAGCCGACAGTTGATTGAAGGTCTCAAAAATAAAATAAAAAAAATTCTCAAAAGAATAGAAATAAAATCTTCCAGGAGACTGGCTCCTGAGAGAGCCACGTCTTCTGCTAGGCAGAAAAAACGGAGGCTGCTGGCTGCAGGTAGGAGGGTTATGCCTAGATCTTCTAAAATTCTGCCTAGATCTTCTCCTGCGAGCAGGGACATATACCAACGTGTTTCAGTATTAGAGCTGTGTCAGTCCATGGAAGATAAGAGAAAGTATTTTTACCCTCCCTTAGACTAAACAACCAGTTAACCCTTGCAGTGCAGGTGCAGCCCCACTGTAAAGGGAGAATTTTTAGATTTCCAAGAGTTGGGCTTTAAGAAGGATACACACTAGGAGATCAGACAGGCTAAAGCGTTGAAGCTTGTTAAATTAGATCCAAGTAGAAAATCCAGATCATATAACCAGCTACCTAGGGAACCAGGTCTTTGTAAGAGGAGACATGTTGCTAAATATTTATCTTATCACTTTGTTCTTATGCAAATCTTTAAACGGCCAAGTTCAGCATTTATGTAAAAAAAAGAATAAAATGAACAATATTTTTGCAGGAAAAAAAAAAAGAGCATTTTGTTTTTAGTTTTTTTCAGAGGAGCCTGCAAATCATTGCACCTGTGATCAGTAGATCGCGGGTGCAACGTCTGGCTCCTGCAGATGCTGCCTCCAGCTTTCTTGCTTGTAACTTCGTACAGGCTGTCAGTTTGAAAGCTGGAGGAAGTGTCAATGAACTATAAGGGTGCTCATGAGAACTACAAGCCATCTGCCATGGTGGAAGATAAGACTTGTAGTTTCTTCATTAACAGATTCCTGTGAATGAATGACGTGGCTGTGAGAAACCGCACACAGCCGTGCCGATTTTGATATGAGACAGTGGGTACGCGCAGAGGAACCCCCAACCACCTTGCACGGGCATGAAGGGAGAGAGGGCAGCAGGAGCTGCTGCACTTTACAACCCAAATATGGGTGTAATTTATATATACATATACATATACACACACACACACACACACACACATACACACATATATACATATACACACTGTATATATACACTGCTCCAAAAAATTTAAGGAACACTTTTGAATAAGAACTCTTGGGATATTGATCTGGTCAGTTAAGTAGCAGAGGGCAAGGGGTGTATACAGAGGGGGTTGTTAATCAGTTTCAGCCGCTTTGCTGTTAATTGAAATTAACAACAGAAGCACTAGATGGGCAACAACGAGACAACCTCCAAAACAGGAATGTTTTTTCAGGTGGAGGTGTCTGACATTTTTTTCCCCTACTCATCTTTTCTGACTGTTTTTCACTAGTTTTGCATTTGGCTAGGGTAAGTGTCGCTACTGGTAGCACAAGGCGATACTTGGACCCTATAAAATGTTGTACAGGCAGTCCAACTCCTCCAGGATGGCACATCAATACGTGTCATTGTCAGAAGATTTGCCATGTCTCCCAGCACAGTCTCAAGAGCATGGAGGAGATTACAGGAGGCAGGCAGGAGAGCTGGACAGAGCCGTAGAAGGTCTTTAACCCATCAGCAGGACCGGTATATGCTCCTTTGTGCAAGGAGGAACAGGATGAGCACTGCCAGAGCCCTACAAAATGACCTCCAGCAGGCCACTGGTGTGAATGTCTCTGACCAAACAGAAGCAGACTTCATGGGGGTGGCCTGAGGGCACGACGTCCTCTAGTGGGCTCTGTGCTCACTGCCGGACACTGTGGAGCTCGATGGGCATTTTCCATTGAACACCAGAATTGGCAAGTCCGCCACTGATGCCCCATGCTTTTCACAGGTGAGAGCAGGTTCACCCTGAGCATATGTGACAGACGTGAAAGGGTCTGGAGAAGCCGCGGAGAACTTTATGCTGCCTGTAACATCGTTCAGCATGACCGGTTTGGTGCTGGGTCAGTGATGGTCTGGGGAGGCATATCCATGGAGGGACGCACAGACCTCTACAGGCTACACAATGGCACCCTGACTGCCATTAGGTATCGGGATGAAATCCTTGGACCCATTGTCAGACCCTACGCTGGTGCAGTGGGTCCTGGGTTCCTCCTGGTGCACGACAATGCCCGGCCTCATGTGGCGAGAGCATGGAGACAGTTTTTGGAGGATGAAGAAATTGATACCATTGAATGGCCCCCACGCTCGCCTGACCTAAATCCAAAAGAACACCTTTGGGACATTATGTTTCAGTCCATCCGGTGCCGCCAGGTTGCACCTCAGTCTGTTCAAGAGCTCAGTGATGCTCTGGTCCAGATCTGGGAGGAAATACCCCAGGATACCATCCGTTGTCTCATTAGGAGCGTGCCCTGATGTTGTCAGGCATGCATACAAGCACTTGGGGGCCATACAAACTACTGAGGACCATTTTGAGTTGTTGCAATGAAATTTCAGCAAAATGGTCTAGCTTGCTGCATAATTTTTTCACTTTGATTTTCGGGGTGTCTTTGAATTCAGCCCTCTGTAGGTGGATAATTTTAATTTCCATCAAATGATGTGCCATCCTTTCATTCCTAACACATTACCCAGTCCATATCAGTATAGAGATCCAGCATGAGATTTTGCCCCGTTGAGATCTGATGTGTTTTCAAAGTGTTCCTTTAATTTTTTTGAGCTTTTGAGCTATATATATATATATATATATATATATATATATACACACACACACACACACACACACACACATATACACACACACATATATATACATACATACATATATATATATATGCATACATACATACACACACACATATCCAAGCATTGTCTAGAGTCAGCCACCACTCTGTCTCAACACCCTTAGTCCTGCGCAGCTATATTCTCTTCCGACGCCATTAGGAGGTCAACTGTTTTTTCCAGGTTCTTTAAACCAGCCCTCTGATGGCACGTGACAGCACATGTGCAGTACAAGCAAAAATTGCCCAGCTCATGCACAGTGCGGCAGAGACTGACTTGGGATGCATGACTTCAGTATTCCAGGAGGCTTCAGACAGGTGACAACATTCTCGTCAAGGCAAAAAACCTTGAAGACAATTTTCAAACCAACCTCGACTGAAGGATGTCGACAGGTGGGAGGGTGCCTACAGGGTCACCAACATAGCAAATTTTGTCCAGTTCATCAACCGGACAAAACGTGTTCAGTGTATGGCTGGTTAAAGAGAATGAGGGTCAAAAGCTATGCAGGTCAGTACTACAAAATAATTTGCCTTCCTAATCCTCTAGACATGATTTTGTCTGAAAGAATAAACACTCTGCATTCTGTAATGACATGAAAAATCTGCAATGCCCATGGGAACCAAACACCAAGGGGTCTATATAGAAAAGATTTTGCTTTGCAAATGTCCCAACGTTTGCACAAGGGTAACAAATACCTGTAATGTTTGTAATATGGGTAAAAGTTGCTACCTCTGTCAGGCAAACAAAACATTCACACAGGAGTTTTTCAGGCATTTTAGCGCTAAAAAAATAGCGCCTGTATAGCGCCTGAAAAACACCTCCTATGCTTTCCCAGTGTGAAAGCCGAGTGCTTTCACACAGGGGTAGTGCGCTTGCAGGATGTTAGAAAATTCCTGCAAGCAGCATCTTTGGGTCGGTTTGCGAGTGGGGTATACACCGCTCCCAAAACTCCCTGCCCATTGAAACGAATGGGCAGCGCTGCCGAAGCACGTGCAAAGCGATTTGGCAATGCAGCAACACGGCCGCTTTTAACCCTTTATTCAGCCGCTAGCGGGGGTTAAAAGTGTCCCGCTAGCGGCCGAAAAGCTCAGCTAAAAACTACGGTAAAGCGCCACTAAAACTAGCGTCACTTTACTGCTAAACGCGGCCGTGGCTGAGTGTGAAAGGGGTCTAAGAGAAAAATGGCCAAAAAATTTTCGACAATGAGGATTAATGAATAATTCCAGGCATGGCTATATTTTACATAGTTATACTGATCCGCTTGGACCAATGTAACTATGTATACCATACCTGGCCGATACCTAGAACAGTGGTTCTCAACTCCTGTCCTCAGGACCCACTAATAAGCCAGTTTGCAAGATAACTGAAATACATCACAGGTGATATCATTTGCTGCTCAGCGATTGCAGTATTCTAGTCTGCATCTCCCCAAGGTAACACTTAAAATCTGGAATGTTAGTGGGTCCTGAGGACAGGAGTATAGAACCACTGACCTTGAAGCTAGAAATGACTGAAGTAGACAGCGCTATTCCAGTGATCTCAATTTCCTTTATTTGCTTCAAGGGCCGTCCTGATGCACTGTGAACACAGGAGATCAGCTGCTTGCCACTCAGAGAATGCTTTGCATTTTCTGAAATAATTTAAAAAGTGTTCTCTGATCGGACAAGGTGGACGAGAATTGAAAAACAAAGGGGGGAGATTGGGACTTTATATGAGGCATTGAACATAATAGAACAAGTGCCTCCATCCCTGTTACACAAAGTCCCAAACCTCCCCCATACTTGAGGTGGAGTAGTAATTTCCAGCTTTCAGGGGCATCAGCCAGGTATGGTATATACGTACATTAGTTACATTGGTTCAAGCTGGAACAATATAGCTATATGTAATATAAATTATACCGGGTAATTCTTCTTTACATGCACAAATAAAGAAACAGTAATTTATCTGGCTATCCATGCAGGAAACTCCAAAGAGTGCTGAGGTCCATCTACCTCATATTCTTTCCCTATAGTGTTATGTTAAGCTATTTTCTCTACTAGTGAATGTTAACTTCATGGCTATTATGGCAAATTTTCTCTCAGAATCGAATGTTAGGGTTTCACCGAAAGGCATCCAAGAAAATCTTACACGCATACAGGGACGTAAATAAGGGGAGGGGTCAGGGGGTTCCAAACACCCCCCCCCCCCCAGCGTCAGTGTAGAATTGAAATAGTTGTGCTCTGCTGCAGTTTAATTAGTCGCGCCGCACCGCACTCGGCACTTACTCACTGTTTCTGCCTGCTGTTACACCGCCCAACGGGCACGAGCTGTGGGCTTGGCTTGACCTGAGGGAGGCTCTGGCTGACAGTGCTCAGTCTCGCTGCTCCGCCTCCCCACCTCTCCAGAGCAGAGTACAGACATGTCTACTCTTGATGTGTCAAGGCAGCCAGAGCCAGCCGCAGCTTCAAGGACACTGAGAACAGGAGACAGCAGCACTGAGAGGCTGAGAGCAGAGCGGGGGGGGGGGGGGGGGGAGCGGCCAGTACCAATCCAACGACCCACCCACCGACCGGTCTGCTCTATTTCAATTGGCTCCAACTCCTTACAGTGCTGCTTTGCAAATCCCGCCTTGGCTGGTGCTTGGGCCTTGGGAAAGGATCTGGGTACTGTTAGCCGCTGGCCTGCCGCCTGCCTGTGCCAAGTGGACCATCTGAATTGTGAAATGTCCCACATTTCCACTCCAGGTCACCAGGTGTGTGTCTGTGTGGGTGTGTCTTTGTGCTGTAATCCAGTCTCTGGTTATCTCCTGTAATCCATCCGCAGTTTCTGGTCATCTCCTGTAGTCCAGCCGCAGTCTCTGGTTATCTGTGCATTTGGCTTGTGGCTGCGGCGACTGACTTCAAATGGGCAAGTTTAACGGCGACGCTGCATTTAAAACTTGACACGTCGGGTTGCGGCACAGTGAAGCAAAGCATTGATGTCACAGCAATGTATAGTCAAGGATACGGCGGCTATGTTCATTTAGAGGTAGGTGGTCAAGGGGTGGTTCTGTTTAATTCTCCTCTTTGAGTTCCCGTTCACATTGACTGGGACTTTGAAATCGCACCATTTCAAAGCCGCATGTCAGCAAGACTTCAGGTGTGACTTGGGAGATATCTGAGCGGCTTCATACACAGATGTCACACCCGAAATCACCAAAAGTAGTGCAGGAACTACTTTTTCTAAATTGCCATTTGAACATGGCCATTGCCGGTAATAGGGTGCGACTTGTCATGTGATTTGACCTGTCAAATTGCATGACAAGTTGCTCCAATGTGAATGGGGGCTTAGGCCATTATTTTACGCAATCTGATCATGCCCATTACTCTCTGCGACACGCTCAACAGAATTATTTTTTCAAGCCGGGGGGGGGGGCTGGTATTTTGTCACACTTCTGTAATCACTAGCAACCAATCAGTGAATGGTAATAGTAAGCAGTAACCTCTAGCAACCAATCAGTGAGCAGTAATGATGTGCATTTCCTATTTGTTATAGGTCTCAGAGCTGGAAGGGGCTCAATAAAATGTTTGCCCAGGGTCAAATTTTAAAGAGGGCCGTGGCTCTCGCTGCTCCATTTCTGCACCTCAGCACAACCAGGCTCCATTATAAGACATCATCTTGACTCGTCCAGCTGCAGCCTCCAGGACAGAAGGCAGCACTGAGCAGAGTAGGAGTGGTCGGTCCTCGCCACTTCCATAGGCTCTACCTCCTTGCAGTGCAGCTTCCCACCTTTGGCTGTCGCTTGGGTGAGGAGCTGGACCCTCAAGGGTGTCGTTGGCTGCTGGCCTGTCGCGTGGACATGGATGATGTTCTGAAGTGCTGCTGTCTATTGACCCAGTCCACTCCGGGTCACCAGGCGTGTTCCTCTTTCCCTTGTGTCCTCCTCAGTCAGGCTAGCTTAAAACTGCTGTGCTGCATAATTTCTTCCGGTTGTTCTACTGGTATCTGAGATTGTGGCAAATGCTGGCAAAGTTTGTAATCGAGGGGGCTGGCCCGAGTCTTCCATAATTGCTGTTGTGTTAGCCTGTTAGGCCCTGACGGTTGACATGTAGCAATTTGGGATCATGGGCAGAATATTGCCATAACTCTACCCACCACAACGCGATTTTTTGCACAAGCAGCATCGAAAACCACACTGTTTTGATACCACAAAAAATGAATGGAACACAAACACATGTGCTGCATTTTGCCAGCATTGCAGTGCGATTTGGAATTGCGGGCAGAATCACATTGATTCTGCCCACGATCCCAAATCGCTACATGTGAACAGTCAGGGCCTAACAGGCTAACACAACAGCAATTATGGAAGACTCAGCTTCAGCATATTTTATAGGTACAAGGAAGCCCACATTTTTGTTTACCTGCCCTTAAGCCCCTCCCACTATCATGTTTGGCCACACCAACTTTTTTGTGGCAGCGCGCAGGCAGGTCACTACCTCCCTGTCATGTCCTTCAGTCTCAAGTTCGAAAGGTATGAGGTATGTTCTGTATGTATGAACTCTGCACAGTACCACTTTTCTTGCCTGGTATGCTGGGTAACAAAAAAATCAGTTAGTGTGCTGCCTTCCACAAGATGGTGCCCTTTGCACCTGTCCAGTAGGGAATGGCCATTACAATGCACCACCCTGTAATAGGCAGTCCAATGGCTGAGAGCACTGACCTGTGTTCTGGTGGAGGGGCCGCTCCCCTTTCAGAACACAATAGCACAGTGGGGGAGAATGCTGCACCAACACCGCGTGTGTTAGTACAGTAATCTGTCAGGTTTTTTGTTTTGTTCCACCAGTACCAAGCTTTAGACTGGACAATAGCCAACCTCACTGGGCAACGTTTATAAAAACTGTTAGGTGGAAAAACCTTCCAGTTTCTCAAGGATCTGAGAAAATAGAATTAAGAATGTGATTGCTTACTATGAGCAACACAGTTTTTCCTTTTTCCAGTCTTTATGAATTTGGCGTAATTTGTTTAATTTAAAAAGACTTTTACTTAGTACCTGCTGCTGAACCCCCCCCCCCCCCCCCCAGAATAAAAAATGGCCCTGCGCATATTACAAACATTAAGAGTATTTGTTACATTGTGCAAATAAGGAGACATTCACAATGCAAATATTTTATAATAGGAATCCCAGGTGTTCTAGGGTACTCAAAGAACTCTCAGGAAGACTAGACTTTATATTTATGGCAAGAAAGGGGGTTTTAGTCAAAAAACTTCTATGGATTTTGGTAATGCTAACCACTGCCCTACTGGTTCATGTGAAGCTTAAATTTTAATGATTGGTCCACGCAAAAAATTCAAAATACAGAAGAATCAATTTAACACTTGGCTTTGCTGATCTAAAGCCTGCCTAAGACGGTTCAAATCTCAGGCAGTTTATCAGGAACTGGACGAGATTAGAACCAAGGCTGATTGTACCCAAGTTGATCAATCGATCAACTTGGTACAACCAGGCTGTCAGATTTTTCATGTGATTATTGCCAGTGGCTTTAGCCGCTAGCAGTAATCACTGTGTTCTCCCGGCCAGGATGGCTCCCCTCACTGGAAGAACACAATAACCCCAAGGGAGGGATTTCCCCCCATCAACATAGCTGGTCACATCAACATAGGAATCAAGTGATTTTCTTTCCTGCAACCAGTGGTTGCAGGAAAGAAAGTCGCATCGTCTATGGCCGGCTTTAGTCACTCTTTATCAAGGCACAAATATAAAAGTATGAATGGAGCATTTTTAAAGGATAAGATAGAACTCTTTTTTTATCGTGCTCGAAAAAATACAATATAACTAGAAGTAAGAAAACTAAACATGTTACCTGTGTATTTTTACTTGACTTTAGTCCTTCTTGGCAGCCAGAGGTGGAAGACTCTTTAGAATAACCTTTGCTGTCATCTAAGGTACATCGGTCAAAATAAGTTGTCTTTTCCCCCAATGTGTCTGCTGAATGTGTCTGTTCTCCTAGAAGAGACATCTTTAAATATCTGTCATTCCATGTAACTGTGGCATCATAAGAAGAGGAAGTTCCTGTTGATCTCCTGTGATGATATCTTAAGGAATCTTCATTGCAGAACGTTTCATTTGTTATACTCTTCCATTCAGGAGAGGATTGTGTGCCTGATGTCTTTTGCAAATTGGACTGACGAGTGTTACTGGGCCTCCGACTTGCTCTTCGCTCCATATACTCCAAAAGTGCATTGTGCTGGATTTGTTTTAACTCCGTTTTTGAAATATTTGAAGAAGAAAGGGTTAGTTCTTTATCCAGAGATTTCATCCTATAGTGATCCTCCAATTTATTTTGAACTGATCCGTCACTATTCCAAGCCAAGCCTGAATTATGGATGCCAAGATGGTCAAGCTTCTCTGGTTCTGAATAACATAATTTTCTTTGCTCTTTTGTCAGTCTTTTCCTTCCTCCTATTCTTAAAACTGTAGCTTTCTCCGACTCTTTTTTGTGATCCTTATCGGCAGAAATGTTTGGTTGTGTAAATTTTGCTTCTTCATTTGGATTGGATAAAGAATATGATCTTATATGGTCAACTGAAGGCCTTTTAGGAGGATTAAGTTTTAGCCTAACAGGTAAACTCATCTGCAAGTCCCTTCTTTTAAAAGAAGTTTCTCTTAAGACTTTTTTTTGGGCAATCTTAAGTTTCTCCCTGTAATCGAGCATAAAACTATCCTCATATGAACAGGTTGGATCCCCTGTGGTCTCACAATCGGTGAACTCATTTCTAAGGTTTTCATCAAGTTGTGGCTGGCTTTTTGTTTTCTGGAATGGTTGCTGAGGTTCAGCCATCTGAGATACAGAAACGTGGCATTTCTTCTGAAAGATATTGGATTCTTCACTTGTATCTAGTAGCTTAGTTTGTTTTGAAGTGTTCAGCATTGCAAAAGAGCTGTTCCCACCAGAAAGATGATAGAGCATTGGGGTTGAGGCCTTTGTGATTTTTTCACTGGGTAAATCACATAAGTTAGAACTTTGAGGCCTAGACTCTTGCTTCTGGGACAGCAAAGTAATAGGTTTTATTGTTGCATCTTTCTTGAGGCTGTGAGCTTTAGGTTGTTCACATAAATCATCGCTGTGTACACTAAAAACAGCCTGGCTGGTTCTTGTGTGATGACGTTTGTATTTGATATCGCAATTTCCAAGATTGTCAAACTCAATATCCTTTTTGTTCTGGTCCGGGAGTTGATATTGTTCTTCCTGTTGTTGATTAAGTGCCAGTTTCTCTACTTCTTCACTTTTTATTTGTTCAGAACAATTGGTCTCTTTAACTTGTTTCCAAGAGCCAGCTTTTTTCTTATACCCACGAAGTTTCTCAGACACAAACTCATTCCAAGAACGTCTTGAGCTTTTCTTGGTTTTGCCATCCATTTGGGGATTATCAACAGTTGAATCATAGCAACTACTGTGGATGTTCTCTTCTCTTTCTAGTGAGAATGGCTTTCCTGTATAAATATCTATTTCTTGAAAACATTTTTTATTTGATTTGTTAGTCTGGGAACCCTGGTCATTTTCATCACAAGTGCTACTGACCTCATCCGGTGCCATCAAATCCTCAGAAGGAGCTAGACATGTTGAACTTGCCAAATGAAGCTGGACGTTTCCTTCAATGTTGCCAGAAACAGCACACGATTGGCTCAGTTTGTTTTGGACAGAATGTCTTAACCAAGGAGGGCTGTGATCATGACCTTGCTGTCTGCTTATCTTGTGCTCAGGTAAGCAAAGGCTGCTGTTGCTTGTGGGGCTCCTTTTAGTTTTATGACTAAAGTTATCTTCAGGACCACTGCTAGCATCTTCCTTGGAATCTTCACAGTGCAGATGCTGTTGCAAAGGATTATGTTCTATTACACTAGGATTATAAATAGCCTTTACATACTCTGAGTCCATGTAAGATATCTGTTCATTGTTCAAATGACAAATATCATGTTTAAATGAAGTCTGATAATCAGCAACATAAGAACTACCAGAAAATGAGCTATAAGCAGAGTCCACTATGGCAGCCATAGCATTTACAGGTGTGAGCCTATCTGGAAAGTCACTTGAGATTAGATGGTGTCTAAGAGCAGAAATGCCACTTGTGCTTCTTGTACTCCATTCATCTATGGCATTACTAAAAGACGACATCACCAAGTGAGAATGTTGAAGGATTAAAAATGTAAAATACTCGTTAAGTCCTCATTGCATGGTCATCTTTGTCTGATGATCATCTTCCTTTCATATTCCTGCATAAAAAAAAAATAAGAAATAGGTTTTGTTTTAAATAATGAAATGGGTGAAAAAAATAAAATAAAAATAAAAATGTACATTTCCAGAGAACAGACAATCAGCGTTTATGTTTATCACTCATTATGTAACAGTGTCCTTTACCAGCTCCAGGCTAATAAAAAAAAAAAAAAAAAAGGAGAAAAAAAAAGAAAAAAAGGAAGGAGCACCTATTTTGTATGATTAAGAGTAGTTCTGGCATGACAGGTCCTCTTTATGGAGTCAGGAGGGGTCTGCTGCACTGAAGCCAAGTAGATTGGGAACAAAGTCTGATCTGCTTCTAACAGCTGTGAAAATTGCAACTGGGTACCTTCCGGTTCATTCCTAACAGGGAAAACTTTGGAACAAATGCTCCATGACCTCTCCCCTCTCTGCATCCTGAAGCCAATCCTAGTGATCCAAGGCTCCCAGGAGCTGTAGGTGATCCCCGAGACAGTGCAGCTGGTGGTCATACACTGATAAGACACTTCCACACTATATAGCAGGACCAGAACATACATTTAAAACCAAGTTTACAGCTGTTATTGGACTAGTGAACTTGTTTTATTTCCTTGACTGCTATGACATGTAGGACATACAGTGCCTTGAAAAAGTATTTATACTCCCTGAAATTTTCCACATTTTACAACCAGAAACATAAATGTATTTTATTGGGATTTTATGTGATAGACCAACACAAAGTGGCACATAAAATTGTGAAATGCAAGAAAAATTATAAATGGTTTTCAACATTTTTTACAAAATAAAATATCTGAAAAGTGTGGCATGCATTTGTATTCAGCCCCCTTTACTCGGATACCCCTAAATAAAATCTAGTGGAACCAATTGCCTTATAAAGTCACTTAATTAGTAAATAGAGTCCATCTGTGTGTAATTTATTCTCAGTATACATACAGCTGTTCTGTGAAGCCCTCAGGTTTGTTAGAGAACCTTAGTGAACAAACAGCATCATGAAAGCCAAGGAACACAGCAGACAGATTAGGGATAAAAGTTGTGGAGAAGTTTAAAGCATGGTTCGGTTTAAAAAAAATATCCCAAGCTTTGAACATCTCACAGAGCACTGTTCAATCTATCATCTGAAAATGAAATGAAAAGAGTATGGCACAACTGCAAACCTACCAAGACATGGCCATCCACCTAAACTGACAAGCTGGGAAAGGAGAGCATTAATCAGAGAAGCAACCAAGAGGCCCATAATAACTCTGGAGGAACTGCAGAGATCCACAGCTCAGGTGGGAGAATTTGCCCACAGGACAACCATTAGTCATGCACTCCACAAATCTGGCCTTTATGGAAGAGTGGCAAGAAGAAAGCCATAAGAAGTCCCGTTTGCAGTTTGCAAGAAGCCATGTGGGGGACACCGCAAACAAGTGGAAGAAGGTGCTTTGGTCAGATAAGACCAAATAGCATTTTGCTTTTTAGGCCAAAAAGTTCATATGTGTGGCGGAAAACCAACACTGCACATCACCCTGAACATGTCATCCCCACCGTGAAACATGATGGTGGCAGCATCATGTTGTGGGGATGCTTTTCTTCAGCAGGGAAAGCTGGTCAGAGTTGATGGGAAGATGGATGGACCCAAATACTGGGTAATCTTAGAAGAAAACCTGTTAAAATCTGCAAAAGACTTAAGACTGGGGCTGAGGTTCACCTTCCAGCAAGACAATGAGCTTAAAAACATACAGCCAGAGCTACAATGGAATGGTTTGGATCAAAGCATATTCATAGAATGGCCCAATCAAAGTCCAGACCTAAATCCAATTGAGAATCTGTGGCAAGACTTGAAAATTTCTGTTAACAGACGCTCTCCATGCAATCTAAAAGAGCTTGAGCTATTTTGCAAAGAAGTTGCAAAACATGTCAAGCTTTACAGGATGCAGTCTCCACCCTATACATGGCACTACCACATTTCATCTTTATCTACTATGGTTACCCTATCATACCTACTTATTGCCTATGTGGTTTCTGACATGGTATATACTGCCATATATGGTACTATTTTATATTGTTATGTGTATTTATATTTCATCTTGCCAATTTGCTGTGTTCTGCATGTTCAGGATTTTATCCTCTATGTACCTATTTGTTGTTATGGGCCTTCATTTCCCATGTTAATAAACATGTCAATTACTTTTTACATTATTATTGAGTCAGGGATGCGGAATACAAATGCATGCCACACTTTCCTGTTTTTTTTTGTTTTTTTTTTAAACATTTTGAAAACCATTTATCATTTTACTTATGTGCCACCTTGTGTTGGTCTATCACAATTAAATACATTTTTGTTTTTGGTTGTAACATGACAAAAGGTGGAACATTAAGGGGTAGGAATACTTTTTCAAAGCACTGTATCCTTGGCAGTCAAATCAAGGAACACTCAGTTTTGGTAGGAGACTACAGTATGCGTAAAAAAAAAAAAAAAAAAAAAAATTAGAAATATAAAATAAAAAGGAACCAAGAAATCCTGAGGGTCATGATCTAATGTAGTATGATGAGATCATAAAATGTAAGGTCACTTGGTAAATTAGGCCCCTTGTAGGTCCCCAAAATACAACAACATTTTCTCATTAGAAATTGTAGTTGAAATTGCTATTGGCTTCTGCTTAGGGTACATCATAAAAGGTAGTGTCTTCGGGATTTTTTTTTGGGGGGGGGGGGGTTTGGAAAACAATTCGCCACAGATTATACATCAGACACAATATACACTGGACAATACAATCATAATATACACTTAAGTGTCACTAAACCCACATTATAAAAAATTGTCAAATGGTACATTACACACTGTTCACATTCTCTCAGTCACTGAGATTTGTATTCTGCAATTCTTCAAAAACCTGGTTGATCCTGCTGCTCTCCATCTCCAACTTCTGTCCATGTCCCCAGTTCAGCTAGAGATTTTGCAGCTGTGGTGGCAACTCTGCACATGTTCAGTTTTCAGTGAGTTTCTATGCTGAGCATTTCCTCCCTATCACATCTGAGCAGCCCATGTGACTATAGAGTCCCACATATGGGCGTATACATAGTGGTAAGTGACAGCCCACTACCTCCATCTCCTCCTCCATGCCCACTAACCAGCTAAACACAATGGAAGCAGGATATTACACGTAGATTACTGGAGGAATCACCTCCCTCTTATTCTAAGACACAGGCTGGAGGGGATCGACATAGCCTGTGACTGGCAGAAATCCACTCACACCCTGTTATTGCCAAAAATAATAAAGATTTGATTTCAACTATATATTTGTATGACAATTTACAGGCTGGGAAAGAGCTGGGTCATGTGACAGCTGTATATCGATTAGGAAAATAGGTACTTAGATGTTTTTTTTTTTAAATAATTTGTTTCATCATCCACATACAGAAATAGAAAAGACAATGTAAATTAAATAGCGTGCATTTAGTATCACTTTTTTTAATCATAGTGGTTCCCGATATTGGTGATCACTAGGTCCGCTATGTGATGTAAATTTTACAGTATGCAAGCTGAAGGCTTTATTGGGGCTTTCAGCTCACAGAGGCCACTGTCTGCCTGTAGATAGCCGATTGTTTAATTCAGTGTAATTTTATGCCAACTACTATATTATTAAAAGTGGAACTTAACTGTATCTGAGCACCACAAACTGAAATGTGATTTAATATGTTTTTATATTCAAAACAAACTCACCCACCCATCCATGTCTTTATTTAGTTGAGAAATCACTTTGACCCCTCCCCTTAGCATTTCTAGCCACAGCCATCTTGAGTAAGGGCAGATGATTCATGTAGCATTTTACTTCCTGGAATCCATCTGCCCTTAGCATAGGCATGCAGGCAGGGGGGGTGCTTAACTGAGAAAGCACCTCATGCCCTTCTCCAGATGAAAGAAAAAATAGAAAGGCTCAAAGACCCATGGGATGCAAGACATCATTTTGGTCCAGACCAGATAGCAGGAAGAAATCTTTCTCCATACTGCAATTACACCCCCCCTCCCCCACAATCTTAGCGTAGCGGGTATGAATACAGCGAACGGACTGTTAGGTGCTCGCTCATCAAGAGAGCTTAAAGAGGGGCTACAATCTCTTAACCAAAATTATAATAAAAACATCCTGGTGGTTACTATTAATCGCTGCATATAATTTGGATGTGGTCATACATGTCCCCAGAAAACATACTTGCTAAATCTGTATTTTATTTTCCCCTGTAGAGATTATGGTGGCATCTGTGGGTATCTGGCGCCCATTGATTTCCGGGATTTCGTGCAGCTGGCTACCCACAGCATGTACCTCCCAATCTTGCACCTGCACAGTGGGAGCATCTTCCATAGAAGTCAATGTGAATGGACCAAAAATGCAATAAAAAAAAACACCTTGAAAAGTGCAAAAGCACTGCACTGAAATTTAGCAAAATGCATTAAAAAAACACATAATGTGTTTATAAGCACTCCGGTGTGAACGGGTTCTTAATGTTACTTGAGAGAATATAGCGACGCTGTAATAAAAATAAAATCAAATGTTTCAAACAGCTAGATTTAAAAAAAAAAAAAAAGGAATAAAATATGTATTGGAAAATTAGTAAATTGGACCTCTGGGCAGGAAAGGGTTTAGTACTGGACTGATCTGGGTAATCATCACTGCAATAGCAAGCGAGGTAGCACACATGGTAGCAAGGGTAGTTTAGTTTGCAAGTAAAAAAAATCTTGTGAATTGATAGATTACTGTACACTTGGGGGTTTACAGTACAGTTTGCATTGTACAGTCACATACTGCTTGGGTTTTGCATTAATAAGGTGCAAGGCCACACAGCCTCATTCCAAGACTGGACATTTCTCAATCATTTCTTCACAGTCCCCAATTATAAAAATTGCATTTTTATCCTAATCTGCTGAGTAATTTGGTAAATTTCATCACTCAAAAATGCCAGAAATGTACTGGCAATGTCACGGATGGGATAAGGGGCATTTGTACATTCCAGACAAGTCCCTAATTTTTAAATGGGGAGAATATAAATTCCTTCCTACCTGGTACACTAAGCAAGCTATAGAAGGATATTTTCACAATGCTATTAGTTTGAACAATTTCATATTCTTGTATACACGTGCCCCATCTTTATCCTATTTTTGGTCAAAACCAAAGTTTAAAGTGACACTAAACAATATCCTTATTCTCCAAAAATAATCCATAACCGTCACTCATTTTCATTTGTTTGGAACAAGCAGTGGATATTAGTTGGGGCCATGTGCATTGCTCTATGTGCACTACAAATCACATCGTTCCTATTACATCTCAGAAATTAGCAAGAGAGGGTGGCAATTACATATGGTGGGACTGTAGAGAGCCAACATAGCATTGACAGCTGCTGCAAACCCAAAGCACCATCAACATTGCTTCCTCTGACCATCAGGTTTTAGATACAGACAGGTGCAGTTCAGAGCGAGGGAGGCTCTCTATCTCCTCATCGGGTCTGGTTTAGGGTCACCACGTGTCCCGGGCAGGTTTGCAGGTCTGTCCCGGGCACATTCATTCCAGGAAAAAAGGGCTGCCACATCACCGCTTTACTCACCGACAGTACTTGTCCTGGCCGGGAAAGCCTGGAGGAGCACAATCCCTGCCCCCTGCTTGTGATTGGAGAAATCATAAATCCCGCCTCTTGTGTCCAATCACTGTGCTGTGATTCGTTACAGCACAAGCTGATTTTTGGGAAGGGAGGGTGTCCCTGAATGGGAGTTTGGAAATGTGGTCACCCTAGTCTGGTTACATGACACTGCCGAGGGAGGACTTCCTCCATGAAACACATTCACCAGTCAAGCCAGGCAGTTCAGAATGAGGGGAAGGGGAACTGTACTGGGGGGCAGCTGCACTAGAGGAAGGAATAGGGAAATTTTGTACAGGGAGGAGCTGTACTTAAGAGGAAAGGATTTGTACTAGGAGGAACGGTACTGGGGGTGGGTGGTTGGTGGGATATACTGGATGGAGTATCAACTGAAAGAAGGGAATACTACTGTACTAAGGTGTGGCAAACTGTATTGGGGTGGAGCAGTACCAAGCAGTGGATCTGTACTAAGGAAAGGAGGGAGAGGATTTGTATTAACCACTTCACTATCGTAGGACATCATAAGTTGAAGTGGTTATACAAGGACGATGCCTGCACTTGCAGGCATCATCCGGGTATCAAAATTTGCAGCTGGCGATTCCCTGTCGAGTAGAACGAATTAAATTCCCCTCCCACCCGCCGCCACCTTTACCGGGCTCTACTGTCCAATCACGGAGCCCAGGTGGGATGCAACCAGTGGGGGTGGGGGGGGGGGGGTGGGTCTTGGAGAAAAAGAAAAAGAAAGAGAAAAGAGAGACAGACAGAGAGAAAGAAAGAGACATAGACAGAGAGACACAGACAGACGTCTGACCCCAAATCTCTGCATAAATAGGACCTGTAATGGCCCATGCCGTTACAAGGAATGTTGTTTATAATAAAATAAATATAAAAAAAAAGTGTTAAAAACATTTTTCATGAAATGATAAAAAATGCATATGGAGAATGTAAAGTACCGTAGTTTGGCGCCATTCCTAAGCAGGGTGCAATTTTAAAGCGTGATAGGTTAGGTATTTATTTATTCGGCGTAATAGCATCTTTTTTATTTTTTTTGACAAAGAATTTTTGATTATGTTGCGTTTATGTGCAATAAAAAATTATTATATCTTTGGGGATTCTACGTAATTTTCTAGTAGATTTTTACATGTGTGAGAAGGGTCAGAAGTGGCCCAGTACTGAAGTGGTTAAAAAGGGATATAGGGAACTGTACTGGTTCTTCACTCCTGACCCGGGTGCTCTGTGTGTTACACATTCATGACCCCTGCTCTTTGTGCATTACACACTCCTGACCCATTTTGCTCTATGCCTTACACACTCCTGACTTATACTGTATATTTTATGCTATGTAGTTCATACTCCTGACCACTGCACGGTTTATGCTATATTGTACAATTGCTGGTTTCTCAGTAGACAGTGACTATGTTAATGACGGTTTTATTCAAGAAAGGCTGCGTGCAGAAGAGCATATGTAATGAAAATGTTTCTTTTTTTTTTTTTTTTTACAAAAAAGGATTGTGCGGAGCTGTATACAGTGCCTTGAAAAAGTATTCATACCCCTTGAAATATTCCACATTTTGTCATGTTACAACCATAAATGTGTTTTATTGGGATTTTATGTGATAGACCAACACAAAGTGGCACATAATTGTGAAGTGGAAGGAAAATGATAAAAGGTTTTCAATTTTTTTTACAAATAAATATGTAAAAAGTGTGGCGTGCATTTGTATTCACCCCCCTTTACTCTGATACCCTTAACTAAAATCTAGTGGAACCAATTGCCTTCAGAAGACACCTAATTAGTAAATAGAGTCCACCGGTGTGTAATTTAATCTCAGTATAAATACAGCTGTTCTGTGAAGCCCACAGAGGTTTGTTAGAAAACCTTAGTGAACAAACAGCATCATGAAGGCTAAGGAACACACCAGATAGGTCAGGATAAAGTTGTGAAGAAGTTTAAAGCAGAGTTATAAAAAAAAATATCCCAAGCTTTGAACATCTCACGGAGCACTGTTCAACACCATCTGAAAAATAGGATTTTTATAACAGCTTACCTGTAAAATCCTTTTCTTGGAGTACATCACGGGACACAGAGCGACATAGTCATTACTATGTGGGTTATATAGATACCTTCAGGTGCTGGCACTGGCAACTTCCAAAACCGGAAGTACCCTCCCCTATATAAGCCCCTCCCATCCGGGAGTACCTCAGTTTTGTAGCAAAGCAATAAGTGTCCCCAAAAGAGGGGTGGGAGCTCTGTGTCCCGTGATGTACTCCAAGAAAAGGATTTTACAGGTAAGCTGTTATAAAAATCCTATTTTCTTTCTCGTACATCACGGGACACAGAGCGACATAGTCATTACTAATGGGATGTCCTAAAGCAATGCCAAACGAGGGGGGGGGATACACCATACATAAGCTGAGCGCTATCAGACATGAGGATCTTTTGCGGCCTGCAACACACTGCACCCAAAGGCGACATCCTCCTGACTTCTAACGTCCACCTGGTAGAACCTAGTAAACGTGTGTACTGAAGACCATGTTGCGGCCTTACAGATCTGAGCCAGGGAGGCCTGGTGATGCACTGCCCATGAAGTTCCAACTGCTCTCGTGGAGTGCGCTCTAACTTTGAACGGAGGCGGTCTCCTTCTCAAGCCATAGGCTTGCATTATGACCTGTCGAATCCACTTGGCTAAAGTAGATTTTGACGCTGCCTGACCCTTTCTGGGGCCTTCCGGCAGAATAAACAAAGTATCCGTTCTGCGAATCTGAACAGTGGCTTTTAGATAAGCTTTAACTGCTCTTACTACATCCAAAGAATGCAATAACTTTTCCTCTACCGAACTAGGTTTGGGGAAAAAGGAAGGAAGAACCACATCTTGGTTCAAATGAAACCTCGATACCACCTTAGGAAGAAAAGCTGGATGAGGACGTAACACTACTCTGTCCTTATGGATAACCAGATATGGCTCTTTACAGGACATAGCTGCTAATTCCGACACTCTTTTAGCCGAACAAATGGCTACTAGAAAAATCTATTTCCTGGTGAGAAGAACCAAGGAAATATGCTGTAATGGTTCAAATGGTTGTTTCTGTAGAACCGACAGAACCAGGTTTAAGTCCCATGGACATATGGGAATATTAACCGGAGGGCTAATACGCATCACTCCTTGTATAAAAGCTTTGACTAGTGAATGCGAAGCCAAGGGCCTTTGAAAAAATATTGACAAGGCCGAAATCTGACCCTTGATAGTACTCAAGGCAAGCTTCCTATCTACAGCCCACTGTAGGAAGTCCAGAATCCTACCTATTACGTACTTACGTGGATGCCATTTCTTGGCCTCACACCAGGCGATGTACGCCTTCCAGATTCTATAGTAGATCTGCCTGGATACCGGCTTCCTGGCATTGATCATGGTAGATACCACAGGATTAGAGAGACCTCTCTTTTTTAGAATGTGGGCTTCAATAGCCAGGCCGTCAAACCTAGGGCTGGTAAGGAAGGGTGGTATATCGGTCCTTGCGAAAGCAAGTCCGGACGATGTGGGAGAGTCCAAGGACTCCCCACAGACATTTTTACAATCTCCGCGTACCATGCTCTTCGGGGCCACGCTGGAGCCACCAGAATCACTGGTTTCTTTTCTACCCTGATTCTGCGGAGTAATCGAGGTAACAATTGTGGCGGTGGAAATGCATATATCCGCTTGAACTGATCCCAAGGGAACACTAGGGCATCCGAGCCGCAAGCTAGGGGATCCCTTGTCCGAGAGACAAACCTGTCCACCTTTGCGTTGAATCTGGATGCTAGCAGATCTACATCCGGTGTTCCCCACCGCTGACATATTGTCTGGAAAACCCCGGGGTGAAGGGACCATTCCCCTGGGCATAATTGTTGGCGACTTAGAAAGTCCGCCTTCCAATTCTCCACTCCTGGAATGAATATCGCGGATATGGCTGGGACATATCTTTCTGCCCATTTCAGGATGTAATTTACTTCCCTCTGGGCTGCACGACTCCTGGTGCCACCCTGATGATTGATATATGCCACTACCGTGGCATTGTCTGATTGAATTCTGACAGGGGACCCTTGGAGATTGGATGTCCATGCTACTAGGGCATACCGGGCTGCTCGTATCTCTTAGAGATTGATGGGCAGGGCCTTTTCTGCATCTGACCATCTGCCCTGGAGAGACCATTGCTCCAGTACTGCTCCCCAGCCTATAAGGCTGGCATCTGTAGTGACCACCTTCCAAGAAATCGGACTGAAGGATTTTCCTTTTTCCAGATTCTGGGGAACCAACCACCAATGGAGGCTCTTGCGAACGGAAGGGGACAAGGACATTGGTAAGTCTAGGGCCTGGACTTTTTTGTTCCAGGCTGACAGTATGGCCCTTTGCAAATTCCTTGAATGGAATTGACCGTAGGGTACTGCTTCGAAAGATGCCACCATTTTTCCCAGCAGCCTCATGCACAGGCGTATGGACGGGTGTCTTTTTGTATCCACTAGGTGGATCAAATCTCTCAAAGACGACACCTTTTCTTGAGGCAAGAAAATTTTTCTCTGGTCTGAATCCAGCCTTAGCCCCAAGTATTCCAGACTTTTGACTGGTTTTAGGGCTGACTTGTCTCGGTTGATAATCCAACCGTGAGATTCCAGATACTTGATTGTCTTGTGAACGACCACTTCTAGTTTTTTCACTGAGTGGTCTATCAGCAACAAGTCGTCTAGATATGCCATTATCGTTACACCTTGTGTTCTTAGATTGGCCAATAATGGGGCCAGAATTTTTGTAAACACTCGTGGTGCTGTGGCCAGACCGAAGGGTAAGGCTCTGAACTGAAAATGGCGCCCTTCTACTGCAAAGCGTAGAAATTTTTGGTGGACTGGAAAGATGGAAATGTGCAAATAAGCATCTTTGATGTCGATCAAGGCTAACCATTCCTCCCCTTGTAGGGCAGTGGCCACCGATCGGATCGACTCCATCCGGAAAGTCCTGATATGTAGGAATTTGTTTAGCCCTTTTAGATTTTATATGGGCCTCACGTCCCCGTTTGGCTTCGGGACTGTAAAGAGGTTTGAGTAAAACCCGAACCCCCATTCTTCCAGGGGAACCTCCATAATTACCGCTTGGAGCAATAGTTGTTCTAGTGCCAACAGGAGGGATTCTCTCTTCCGGGGATCCCTTGGCACGTTTGATCTCATAAAATGGGAAGGAGGAAAGTCTTTTAACTCCAATCTGTATCCCAGACTTACTGCGGAGAGCACCCATCTGTCTCTGATCGTGTCCCGCCAGGTCTCTGCGAACAACTGGAGTCTTCCCCCCACCCGATTGAGTGGGGGCAACCCTTCATGCATTTGACTTTGGGGGAGGTTTTGTACCTCTCCTGACCCAGGGTTTCTTATTACCCTGCGATTGTCCCTGATTTTTACCCCCGGGATTTGACCGAGGAGGCCGTCGGAACTGTTTCCCAGCCGATGCCCCAGGGACTGGAGAAGCAGGCCTCTTAAAAGAGGGACCTCTAACTCTGTTTTTAACCGGCAAGAGTGTACTTTTACCGCTGGAAATTTTCTGGATATATTTGTCCAGGTCTTCCCCGAATAAGCGTTCACCATGAAATGGGAAGCTAACCAGCAATTTTTTACAGGGAGCTTCAGCAGACCAGTTTTTGAGCCATAGAAGCCTGCGCATATGTACTACAGACAGCGTAAGGCGGGAGGCCTGATGGATTGAATCCTTTATGGCGTCAACCGCAAATCATAAGGCTCTAGGTAGATCAGCTAAGGCAAGGGCCTGCTGATCTGGCAAGTCCCTTAAGACCTGTTTCAACTGATCCTTCACTGCTTGGCAGACCCCAATAGCTGCCACTGCTGGTTGTGTCACCAAGCCTGCTGTAGAGAAAGCAGCTTTTAATAAGGACTCCAATTTCTTATCTATTGGGTCCTTGAACATTTGGACATTATCTACTGGACATGTCAGTGATTTATTCACACAAGAGATGGCTGCGTCCACTGTAGGGACCCTCCATTTTTTGATGAACTTATCCTCCATGGGATAGACCACCGGAAATCTCTTGGGGGGAGTAAATATTTTATCAGGATGTTCCCAATCCTGGTAAATGAGCCCTTCCAGTAAAGGGTGAAGTGGAAAGGAACAAACAGTCTGGGGAGCTTTTAGCGACCCCAACGAGGAGACCGTAGTGGTTGATGGCTCCGCAAGGTGCATTTTAAATGCTGATCGGACCATGTTAGTCAGGGACTGAACCCATAATCTTTCAGCTTGAGATGTTGAGAAAGGTTCCTCCACTGTTGATTCCTCTATAACAGAATCAACCTCATCCTGATCCCCTTCAGGCAGGTCGATCCCTGTATGGGACTGTTGCTCCGCTAACAGGTACTCTGAGGCAGGAGATGGAGATCGGGCGCGCTTTCCCTCTGACAGGGAAGCAGCGATCAATGTCAATCTCTCTTCCAATCCTCCCAGAGCTGAGGAAAAAAACCTCCTCTGTTACATACACAGGAGCAGGTGAACTGAGGACAGCCACAGTACCAGGTACTCCTGCGGGGTCTCTACGGTCACTAACCTCTGAATTTTCAGGGGAGACTGGTGCAGCAGAAGCATGCCCAAGATCCTCAGAGCCCGATGGAGACCCCCTTCGCTTCCTGGAAGATTTAGTTACGGAGCCTCTGGACGGCATATTCCTAAGCCCAAAGCTGAGGTATTCCAGCCGTAATACACCACTTTTACTGATAATAGTCTAGCACAATAGCTGCTATATAACAGTTGGTGTCTACTAAAGTGCCTTTCTAGGGGATGCCTGCATCAACCGCCTCTGTGTGCCTTATTCTACTGTTGCTAGCTCTGTCTGTGCACTTCAATAGCCAGCTGACACCTGTGATTGTGCCTTTAAACACGCTGGACGCCCGCACATGCGCAGAAGCGCCGCAGCGCGCACCGAGCGTCATCCATTAGCTCCGCCCCTTTTTCCAGGTCGCCTCTATATATAGAGGCGCGGGCACGTGCGCCTTCGGCGCTCTTTTTTAAAAATAAGGAACTAGATGGGAGCCAGGGTCCCTGTTTGCCGCAGGGCCCGGGGATGGATGAGCGCAGCAACAGGGCAGAGGAAACAGCTTCCCAGCAGAGAACTTACCAACTGCCTGGATTTGACTTTGGAAGAAAAAATCCACATTTACAAGAAAAAGAACCACAGCGGCCTCTAGTGATTAACACAGGTACCGCGGTCTTACCATTTTTTTTTTATTTTATTTTTTTCCCTTGCCTACTATTACATTTTTTTACATTTTCTTAGTAGTAACAGGCATGCACAGAATATTAGCGGGAATACCTTAGGTAACAGGCAGAAAGACAAATTAGGCTTGGGGGTCCCCCAATAGAACCAAGTTCCTGAGGGCCCCCACTTACCTTTTCCTCGCCGCAGGACTCTGTTTGGTCCACAGAAGCCCAAACTTCACCTATCACGGCAGGCATTGTAAATAAACCTTCAGGGACCGGGTTCCCAAGGATTCCACTCCCCTGGACCTGTATAGCACCCTGCACAGAAAACATCTTGGTCGTGGGTATGACCAGAGCTCTGGATCCCAGGGTCCAGCCCTCCTAAGAGAGGCATTACAGGCAAAACCTTGCTCTTCTCTTGCAAGGCCCGGGTACCGACCGTTTAGCTATGAAGCTTTTTTTGGTCGGATCCGGAAAAGCTTACTGAGGCCCATAAAAGAACCTGTACGCAAGCCCAGTGAAAACACATGTTACTCTTTGGCCAACACATTAGACACTGGCAAAAAACTAAGGTACTCCCGGATGGGAGGGGCTTATATAGGGGAGGGTACTTCCGGTTTTGGAAGTTGCCAGTGCCAGCACCTGAAGGTATCTATATAACCCACATAGTAATGACTATGTCGCTCTGTGTCCCGTGATGTACGAGAAAGAAATGAAGAGTATGGCACAACTGCAAACCTACCAAGATATGGCCGTCCACCTAAACTGACAGGCCGGGCAAGGAGAGCATTAAATCGGAGAAGCAGCCAAGAGGCCCATGGTAACTCTGGAGGAGCTGCAGAGATGCACAGCTCAGGAGGGAGAATCTGTCCACAGGACAACTATTAGTCGTGCACTCTACAAATCTGGCCTTTATGGAAGAGTGGCAAGAAGAAAGCCATTGTTGAAAGAACGCCATAAGAAGTCCAGTTTGCAGCTTGCGAGAAGCCATGTAGGGGACACAGCAAACATGTGGAAGAAGGTGCTCTGGTCAGATGAGACCAAAATTAACTTTTTGGCCTAAAAGCAAAATGCAGTGTGGTGGAAAACTAACACTTCACATCACCCTGAACACACCATCCCCCCCATGAAACGTGGTGGCAGCATTATGTTGTGCGGATGCTTTTCTTCAGCAGGGACATGGAAGCTGGTCAGAGTTGATGGGAAGATGGATGGAGCCAAATATAGGGCAATCTTAGAAGAAAACTTGTTAAGAGTCTGCAAAATAATTGAGACTGGGGGAGGTTCACCTTCCAGCAGGACAACAACCCTAAACATACAGCCAGAGCTACAATGGAATGGTTTAGAACTTTAGATCAAAGCATATTCATGCGTTAGAATAGCTCAAAGTCCAGACCTAAATCCGATTGAGAATCAGTGGCAAGACTTGAAAATTGCTGTTCACAGACGCTCTCCATCCAATCTGACAGAACTTAGCTATTTTGCAAAGAAGAAGGGCAAAAATTTCACTCTAGATGTGCAAAGCTGGTAGAGATATACCCAAAAAGACTTGCAGCGAAAGGTGGTTCTACAAAGTATTGACTCAGGGGGGGTTGAATACAAATGCATGTCACACTTTTCAGATCTTTGAAAAAAAAATTGAAAACCATTTATCATTTTCCTTCTACTTCACAATTATGTGCCACTTTGTGTTGGTCCATCACATAAAATCCCAATAAAATAAAATACATTTACGTTTTTGGTTGTAGAATGACAAAATGTGGAAAATTTCAAAAGGTATGAATACTTTTTCAAGGCACTGAATGTACCTGTTAGACCTTTGCTTGTAGCACAGTAGTTAAAGAATGCTTTTTAGATACAAGGAGTGTTGCAAATGTTACCCATGTATACAGCGCGTAGGCTCCAGTTTTCTCGTTAAAATGTTTTTATTGAAAGATCATCATAAAATAATAATTATAAAACTCTTACCTGATATAGTATAACAACTTCTTGTGGTACACAAATTACAGGTAAATACATTGCTATGGAAATATATTATATATCAAAGAAAAGATCTGTTTTAAAGGAGTTGTAAAGGCAGAAGTTTTTTTTTTTATCTTAATGCATTCTATGCATTAAGATAAAAAAACTGTGTGTAGCAGCCCCGCACCCCCATAATTACATACCTAAACCCCTTCTCTCTGCAGCGATGTCCACGACCCCTCAGCCATCCAAGACACTCCTCCCGATTGGCCGAGACAGAGCAGTGGCGCCATTGGCTCCTGCGGCTGTCAGTCAAGTCAGTCAGCCAATCAAGGGAGAGAGGGGGCAGGGCCAGGTCGTGGCTCCATGTCTGAATGGATACACGGAGCTCTGACTCAGCTTGGGTGCCCCCTGTAGCAAGCTGCTGGCTGAGGGGCACTCAAAAGGAGGGAGGGGCTAGGAGCAGCAAAGAAAGACCTGAGAAGAGGAGGTTTTAAGGTGCTCTGTGCAAAACCAACTACACAGAGGAGGTAAGTATAACATCTTTTTTTTTCTAAAAACAAAAAATGAGCCTTTACAATCACTCCAAGTAAAATCGATTTCAGTCAATATATATAGGAAGGCCAGTATGCTGGCCTGAAATTATGGGAGGAGTTCGAGGGGTAATTAAGCAGACCATCCACAATGGTCAGTGTCGGCTCTAGTGCGCAGTAATACGACGTCACCAGCCCGACTCTGCTCAACTCACAGCGTCCGTGAAGTTGCGCTCGTGCGTTCGAGACCGCTCGCAGTCGTTCGTTGATCGGGTCGTCGCTCGCTGTCGCAGGTAGGACTGGTTGTTACCGTTCGTACGAATCGTAGCGCCGGTATACGTTCCCGCTTTTACAAATCATACGGCTCACAGGTTCACACCTGTTCTCTTTGTTTGCATTTTAGGTTTACTGCCTAGGTCAGTTGTTTTTCGAGCCCAGTCAAGCTCAACGTTAGGATTCGTAACGGCCCACCACGACTCATAGAGCTTACCCGTTCTACGAAACACTCGTTCAGCTCACAAGCCACTTACTACAAATTGCTCATATGATGCATGGTCGCCAAACCGGCGTCCCACGCATCGTTACCTCATCCCTTCTACTGACGCCCTACACCTCCTACGATACTCTCCCTTCACCTAACGGATGCCGCACACCTCTTACAACATGCAACACACACCAAACAGCCGGTCCGAATCTAGTCGCAAAACATCGGCACTACAGTTCGGACCCTCGGCAATCACAAGCCCCTTCATCTTCGAAACACCATTCAGTCGATCCGAGTCCAGTCGTATCTCCGGCGCCACGATTCGGATCCGGCGCATCAAACCCCCTCCTTACCTCGTAGCCATAACCGATCCGAATCTAGTCGCACCACCAGCTCAAACGACTCGGATCTCTATCAACAAACCTCTCTAACCGATCTGAATCCAGTCGTAGCATCGGCTCAAAGATTTGGATCCTTGGCAAACACAACCGATCCGAGTCCAGTCACACCACAGGCTCAAACGACTTGGATCTCTAGCGTCAAACTCATTCCCCAAACCATAAATAATAAAAAAATAAATAAATAAATACATTTTTTAATTAAATGTTGACCTTGTATCATAGTATTACATACACGCCTTACTTCTAATACTCCAGTTTCGTCACGGACGGTCATCCCTACATACTCACAATTCACAAACTTTCTTTCTTCTCGCCTTCTCAGTAAAGCCCTGTACACACGATCGGATAACCTATGGATTTTCGTCCGATGGATTTGTCCATCGGAAATCCGATGAAACTGTTTTTCATCAGTCTTGGCCACACACCATCAGTCAAAAAACCGACCGTTCCAAACGCGGTGACGTAAAACACTCCGATGAGCCGAGAAAAATTAAGTTTAATGCTTCTGAGCATGCGTCAACTTGATTCTGAGCATGCGTGGGTTTTTTAACCGATGGACTTGCCCATAGACGATCGGAAATTCCCATCGGTTTTTTATCCATCGGAAAATTTTAAAACAAGTTCTATTTTTTACAACCGATGGAAAAAAGACCGATGGGTACCATACACGATCGGTTGGTCTGATGAAAACCATCCATCGGACGGATCGTGTGTACGGGGCTTTCGGGTGCTTCCCTCGCAATCGCTGCAAGCATTCAACAAGTGGTTCTAAATCAGCCACTCATCATCTCCAGTAGCAACACGGCTACTCACCTTTTTCTCTGTCACTTTCCCCATGCAGGTCAGTTTGAGTTCCAGTCGGTCCACCCTGCGCCAGGTTTGGACAATATTCCCCTCAGAAAAAAATATATAAATGATGAAGTATCTTAGGGCTCACATCTTCACCAGGGAGCCAGCTACTGCTCCAAACAGCTCTCTGCATCCCCCTTTCAGAATAAATAAATAAATAAAAATAAATAAATAAAATAATAATAAAGATAAAATATAGCCCTATGTCACCTTACTACAGGTTCCCGGACGACCCATTTCTCGACCCCAACTGAGTCGTCACTACTAGGGTTCAAGGCAGGTACGCAAATTCAAGGCTCCCCCCTTGATTTCTCCTCGCACTCTTTCACGACACATTGTACTTCACATACACGATTCGACTTGCTCATGAGGCGTTAGTAACTGTCACATATCTCTGTGCACTTCACTCTGTTTTCGAAGAGTGATCCGAGATCCTTCACCACGCAGACAAGGTTGCCTAACGTCCACCTTGCTGGCAGTGCAAGTGTTAGCAGACCGAGCACACGTCAACTAACTACAGATCGTAACATTCCTACTTAGAATACCAGACTTCAGCTACCCGACCCAGTACGTCCTGGGGGCTCTGGTTTTAGTCTGTGCCGAGCACAGACGGCACCTGAGCTATCGGTTACCTAGCCAGTCACCTCCTGGCTCACCTCGGTTGCCACGCATTCTTTTGAGTTTTCCAAATTACACTCAACAGCGCTCGTACGCAAACTAGCTGTCATCTACACCTATCGCTCCTTGTCCTGTCCCCCCTGCTTTCCTTCTTCCTCCCCATTTTCTAAACCCTGCTATCCCCTCCAACCTCGCAAACTTATTCTAAAACATATGCATTCCCCTCCTTCCAGCCGACGCCATGTCGCGGGTCGACAGCGAAGACTTCGCCTCCGCTCCACCATCACCCCTCGTGGGTCCAGCGGACGGCACTACACAGTCCCTCAGAGCTTGGACCATCCCCAGGCTTATGGCCGTACTACGAAGTAGGGGCATTCCCTACCCTGCCACAACCAGGAAAGCCGAGCTGTTTAGGCTGCCGTTTCCACCACCAGCAGCAGCTCTACCAGACACACAAGCTTCACTGCAGTCGATATCTTTGGCAATTACCCAGCTGCACGCCTTGGTGACCACACCGGCAACTTCAGTCACCGATCTCCAGGCTAGAGTAGGGGCCCTGGAAACACGACCAGCTGAGCCCCCATCAGCCCCAGTCTCCACCGTCATTACCGAACCCCCACTTTTAGGTACGCCCGACGTTTGCACCCTTTTCCTTCGCACCTTGTCCCAGCGGGCATCAGGAAGGACATTCTGGACGGCAAGGACGTGAACCTAGCGTCCTTACTCATTTCTGTACAGGACATCACAGAGAACAAGTCATATACCTGGGGAGGACGTCTCAGTCATCCTAAAAGCCAAAGGACCCCAGGCTCTCTCACAAACTCTGTGACAAAGTTTGTGTTAACCTTTGGGATGCTTAGAGATGTAATATGCTAGGCCAACCCCAGCTTCCCTTCCACCTCCAACGCACCTCGTAAATTTATCAGCAGCCACACAGTCGTCCCAGTCAGACAGGCTAGGACATCCAATTCGAGCACTAGGGGGCGCAGCCATCTGCAACAAATTTCAAGGGTTGCTTTACCCCCACTGCAAACTTCTGCACATCTGCCTCCTGTACCAGAAGGCTCTCCCCAAAGTACCTGGGGCTTCAAAGCAACAGAATCCATCATGACTAGGCCCTTGCGACCAAGCTGACCTTCGGCTCCAGAAGTAGTCTCTGGCTGTTTGACACATTTGCTCAATCCCTATACTGGTTTCTCTCACACCACGCACATTGTCAGAAGGTACTAAAAATCTAAGAGAGGTCTTTGAAAACCTCAACCTCCTTGAGAACTGGTGTGGTAAATCCAGGTTCATCCTATCAGCATCCCCTTCGTCACCACAGATAATCACGGACATAGCAGCTTCCACAAGCTTCGCTGCAATTTTTGGCCATCATTGGTTTGCGGGACCGTGGCCGTCAGAGATACTCTCAATTCCGGTTTAGTCAGTCCTCCTCTCTATTCGAGATCTACCCCATAGTCGCAGTAGCTCAAGTATGGGGCAGCACAGGCCGCCACATTCGCCACAGACAACCAGGCCACAGCCATTAACAAAGGCAGGTCAAAATCATTGGCCGTCATGTCCTTCCTACGCAGGCTGTTGCTACTTTCCCTACAACATCAGTTCAATATCCTCTGTGTCCGCATCCCTGGTAAATGCATCACCTCGGCCGATGCACTATCCCGCTTTAACTATGCCACATTCTTTCACAGGAGCCCGGAGCCGACCATGTCCGGCTTCCCACATTAGTCGCAACCAACTCTGGACTAAAATAGCACCTCCATGGTGCTACCTCCCTCATCAATGCGTCCTTGATCTTCCAATACACTAAAGGCCTACCGTACCACCTGGAAGACCGACAGGTTCCTAGCCGCTAACCCCGGGGCGGTTCCAGGAAATCTCAGCCATATCTGGCCTTCATTTCCTACTGTCACACTCAGCTCACATTGTCACACGATACCATCAGACTCTATTCAGCCGGCATCCAGCATTTATCTCCCTACAAGACCCTACCAAACCTTCCTTGTTCGCCGCTCATGCGGTCGAAACCATACTACGTGGCATCCACAGGCAGCAACCACACACTAGTTCCAAACACTTACCAGTGACCAGCGCCATATTCCGGGACACGTCTGCTATCCTTTCACGTTCTCCCTTCGGTCATGGCCCAGCCTGGTAATTCAAGCAGCCATTTACCTAGCCTTTACGGTTTTCTACGGCCTGGCGAATTTACTGTTACCAGCCCTAAATGCCAAGTTCTACGCAGGAACCACCTGACTCGCCACCAGAGTCATTTCATCCTACACCTGCCGGTATCGGAAAACGCTACAAACCGGTCCCAGAGTAGACATCAAACTTTTCCTGACTCACAACGCCTGGTGCCCCATGGCCGTTCTGGAGCAATTGGTAAACTCTACTGTCAGACCTATCAGAGGACAGCCCTCTACTACCTTTCCCAACTGAACCCCTAAGTGGAAACCAGTTCGTCAGCCACGTCAGAACGCTCCTGGGCATCTTAGGCCTTGACCCAGGACATTCTTATGCATTGGAGCAGCCTCAGCAGCATCGCGAAACAGAGTTCCAGACCACGCATTCAGGATGATGGGCAGGTGGTAATCCACGTGTTTTGCCCGATACGTCCCCAATCCTCAAACCGAATTATCACGAGTCTTTAACAGACTCGCTCTGTGGTTAGTTATCTTACACAATAAAACAAATTCCTTCCCTAACCAAGTGTAATCTTTGGCCCCTTCTCTTGGCATACCGTTCAGCAGGCCAGGCCACACTTCAGGTCTTATTTGTGTTGTTAGTCTTGTGACGTGTTTATGTGATCCATATCTCTTCAGACAGAGGGCTCCGACCATAAATAGGAAGGCCAGTATGCTGTCCTGAAATTATGGGAGGAGTTCGAGGGGTACTTAAGCAGACCATCCACGATGGTCATTGTCGGCTCTAGTGCGCGGTACCCACCCTCCCATATCCCCTTTTTAGGGCACTCCTCTCTAAACAATTCTCAACAGAATTATCCATTATTTCTATCTTAAGGTATGGCCCCTTCTCTTGGAATACCGTCCAGCAGGCCAGGCCACACTTCAGGTCTTATTTGTGTTGTTAGTCTTGTGACGTGTTTATGTGATCCATATCTCTTCAGACAGAGGGCTCCGACCATAAATTATATATATATATATATATATATATATATATATATATATATATATATATATATATATTTTTTTTTTTTTAATTTATTTATTAGGGCTGTGGAAATTAACTATTAATTCCTCGATTAATTTTTTGATCGATCAAAATTATTTTGATCGGTACTCACCTCTCCGCCGGCTTCCGGGTCTTCAGGGAGTTCCGTCGGCGATCTGGTGACGTCACGGACACCGGTGGGGCTTGCCGTGTCCATCTGAAGGGCTCCTTTGCTGTGCCTTCATATCTGCATGCCGGTGGGACCTTACTATCTGCCATACGCAAGGGCTGTTACACTTTCCTCTATAATTTCCCTCTATCAACCTGGGATTCTACAGCCATCCACTGGGAGTTGTGATAGTTCCCTTCACGGGACATCTACATGCCGACGGACTGATGTTAACCCCTCCTCATCTGGATTCAGCAGTGGTATCATTGTACACATTTTTATACCAGTATCATACTTAGCTACATGTTTTTATGACTGCTTTTGCTACTGTTTGGTATTACTCGCACCATTTTTACAGTTTATGTAGCTACATTGATTTTATCTCCAGTGCAATATTTATTTTGTTACCTACTTGAAGACTATAAAAGTTTTAATGCTATTCCCATCGAGCACTGCCTTTGTGTGTTTTTTGTATCCTGCTATAAATTTTTCCAGTTGTTGGTAGCTGCACTGGGAATCAGCCTGCAAGGAGATCAGCATGTGCGTTATAATTAATCGAAATTAGTCGATAAAAAAAAACAAAAAAAAAACACGATTAATCGAACACGAAAATTTTAATCAGTAACAGCCCTAATATATATATATATATATATATATATATATATATATATATATATATATATATATATATATATATATATATATATATATATATATATAAAAACACAACAAAACAAACAAACACACACACACACACACACACACACACAGTGGGTACGGAAAGTATTCAGACCCCCCTTAGATTTTTCACTCTGTTCTACTGCAGCCATTTGCTAAAATCATTTAAGTTCATTTTTTCCCTCATTAATGTACACACAGCACCCCATATTGACAGAAAAACACAGAATTGTTGACATTTTTGCAGATTTATTAAAAAAGAAAAAAACTGAAATATCACATGGTCCTAAGTATTCAGACCCTTTGCTGTGACACGCATATATTTAACTCAGATGCTGTCCATTTCTTCTGATCATCCTTGAGATGGTTCTACACATTCATTTGAGTCCAGCGGTGTTTGATTATACTGATTGGACTTGATTAGGAAAAGCCACACACCTGTCTATATAAGACCTTACAGCTCACAGTGCATGTCAGAGCACATGAGAATCAGGAGGTCAAAAGGAACTGCCTGAAGAGCTCAGAGACAGAATTGTGGCAAGGCACAGATCTGACCAAGGTTATAAAAAAAAAATTCTGCTGCACTTAAGGCTCCTAAGAGCACAGTGGCCGCCATAATCCTTATATGGAAGATATTTGGGACGACCAGAACCCTTCCTAGAGCTGGCCGTCCAGCCAAACTGAGCTATCGGGGGAGAATAGCCTTGGTGAGAGAGGTAAAGAAGAACCCAAAGATCACTGTGGCTGAGCTCCAGAGATGGGAGAAAGTTGTAGAAGGTCAACCATCACTGCAGCCCTCCACCAGTCGGGGCTTTATGGCAGAGTGGCCCCGATGTAAGCCTCTCCTTGGTGCAAGACACATGAAAGCCTGTATGGAGTTTGCTAAAAAAAAAAAAACACCTGAAGGACTCCAAGATGGTGAGAAATAAGATTCTCTGGTCTGATGAGACCAAGATAGAACTTTTTGGCCTTAACTCTAAGCGGTATGTGTGGAGAAAACCAGGCACTGCTCATCCCCTGTCCAATACAGTCCCAACAGTGAAGCATGGTGGTGGCAGCATCATGCTGTGGGGGTGTTTTTCAGCTGCAGGGAGAGGACGACTGGTTGCAATTGAGGGAAAGATGAATGCGGCCAAGTACAGGGATATTCTGGACGAAAACCTTCTCCAGAGTGCTCAGGACCTCAGACTGGGCCGAAGGTTTACCTTCCAACAAGACAATGACCCTAAGCACACAGCTAAAATAACGAAGGAGTGGCTTCACAACAACTCTGTGACTGTTCTTGAATGGCCCAGCCAGAGCCCTGACTTAAACCCAAATGAGCATCTCTGGAGAGACCTAAAAATGGCTGTCCACCAACGTTTACCATCCAACCTGACAGAACTGGAGAGGATCTGCAAGGAGGAATGGCAGAGGATCCTTAAATCCAGGTGTGAAAAACTTGTTGCATCTTTCCCAAAAAGACCCATGGCTGTATTAGATCAAAAGGGTGCTTCTACTAAATACTGAGCAAAGGGTCTGAATACTTAGGACCATGTGATATTTCAGTTTTTCTTTTTTAATAAATCTGCAAAAAATGTCAACAATTCTGTGTTTTTCTGTCAATATGGGGTGCTGTGTGTAGAGGTCGACCGATATATCGGCTGATATTTGGCTTTTTTTTTTATTAAATCGGCATCGGCCGATTGTGTTGGGAAAAAAAGCCGATTTAAAACTTCAGCACGACTTGCAAATACCGTAACTTCTGTAACAGAAGTCAATGCAAGTTGCCTGAAGTTTCCCGTGGAAGCGACTTCTCCCTCCTGGGCAGCCTGCCAAGTCTGAGAAAAGATACAATGTTTATACTTCAAATGTTTATACTTCAAATGAACTCTGTGTAGGCGTTCTCAGTTTAACCATTTAAAGACTAAATCTTTTTTGACACTTGTTGCTTACAAGTAAAAATCCTGTATTTTCTGCTAGAAAATAACTTAGAACCCCCAAACATTATAGATTTTTTTTTTAGCAGAGACCCTAGGAAATAAAATAGCGATTGTTGCAATATTTTATGTCACAGGGTATTTGCGCAGCGGTCTTTCAAACGCAATTTTTTGGGGAAAAAATACACTTTAATGAATTAAAAAAATAAAAACAGTAAAATTAGCCCATATTTTTTTAAGTGTCCATATATTAAAAGTCAACAGCTGCAGTTTCTTGTTCATACATCACGGGACACAGAGCAGCATAGTCATTACTATGTGGGTTATATAGAATTACCTTCAGGTGCTGGCACTGGCAACTTCCAAAACAGGAAGTACCCTCCCCTATATAAGCCCCTCCCATCCGGGAGTACCTCAGTTTTTTGCCAGTGTCTAAGGTGTTGGCCAAGGTTAACATGTATTCATCTGGGCTTGTGTACAGGTTCTCTGGGCCTTAGCAAGCTATTCCGGATCCGACCAAAAAAAGCTTCATAGCTAAACGGTCGGTACCCGGGCCTTGCAGAGAAGAGCAGGGTTTTGCCTGTAATGCCTCTCTTAGGAGGGCTGGACCCTGGGATCCAGAGCTCTGGTCATACCCAAAACCAAGAGGCTATCTGTGCAGGGTGCTATACAGGTCCAGGGGAGTGGAATCCTTGGGAACCCGGTCCCTGAAGGTCTAGTACAATGCCTGCCGTGAGAGGTGAAGTTTGGGCTTCTGTGGACCAAACAAAGTCCTGCGGCGGGGAAAAGGTAAGTGGGGGCCCCTCAGGAACTTGGTTCTATTGAGGGGACCCCCAAGCCTAATATGTCTTTCTGCCTGTTACCTAAAGGGTATTCCCGCTAATAGCTGTATATGCCTAAGAAATCCTAGAAATGTTTTTTCATAAGGGAAATTTTAAAAAAACTGTAAACCTGGAAATGTTTTTTCATAAAGGAGGTTTTAAAAAAAAAAAAAAAAAAAAAAAGACAAAGGTGCGGTACCTGTGTTTGTCCACTAGAGGCCGCTGTGGAACGTCTTTTTTCTTGGGACTATTCCTTCCATGGTGAAAGTCCAGGCAGATGAGTGAGCTCTCTATCAGGGAAGCTGCATTCCTCTGTCATGCTGCCAAGTAGTTTCCTTCCATCCCTGAGTCCTGGTGAAACAGGGACCCTGGCTCCTCTCCCTACATGGCGCCAAGAGCGCGCGCGCGCACACATGCTTTCCTTTTATAAGGTTTAGCTTCAAAAAAGGGGGCGGAGCCTGGCGGATGACGCGCTCTGTGCGCCCAGCGCTTCTGCGCATGTGCGGGCGTCCCAGCAAGATAAAAGGACTCAGTCCACGCTGCTTGCTATGGACACAGAGCATGAAAAGGAGCTGGTAGCATGGTATAGGGGCTTACAGCGGGCGGTTGATACAGGCATCCCCAGAAAGACGCATTAGTAGACACCCACTGATGTACATAGCAGCAAATTGCATTAGACTATTTCAGTAAGGGGTGTATTGCGGCTGGAATACCTCAGCTTTGAACTAAGGAATATGCCGCCTAAAAAACTCCGAGATATACCTCTCAGGAAGTGTAGGGGGTCTCCATCGGGCTCTGAGGATCTGGAGCAGTCATCTGCACCCTCCTCCCCTGAGAAATCAGAGGTTAATACCCATAAGGAACCCCCGGGAGTGCCAGGTACTGCGGCTGTCCTCAGTCCACCTGCTCCTGCATATATAACAGAGGAGGTTTTTTCCTCAACTCTGGAGGGATTGGAGCAGAGATTGGCTGCATTGATCGCTTCTTCTCTACAGGAAAGAAAGCGCGCCAGATCTCCATCACCTCCATTAGAGTGCCTGTTGGCAGAGCAACAGTCCCAGGAAGGGACCGACCTACCTGAAGGGGATCAGGAGGAGGTTAGCTCTGTTTTTGAGGAATCGACAGTAGATGAACCATTTTCAGCATCACAGACTGAAAGATTGTGGGTCCAGACCCTAACTGACATGGTTCGATCTGCATTTAAAATGCCTCTTGTTGAACCATCAACTACTGCTGTCTCCTCATTGGGGTCGCTAAAAGCTCCCCAGGTTAATTGCTCCTTTCCAATACATCCATTATTGGAAGGACTTATATACCAGGACTGGGAACATCCTGATAAACTATTTGTTCCGCCTAAAAGGTTTCCAGTGATCTATCCCATGGAGGGAAAGTTCACCCAGAGATGGAATGTTCCTACGGTGGATGCAGCCATCTCTTCTGTGAACAAATCACTGACATGTCCAGTAGATAATGTTCAAATGTTCAAAGATCCAGTGGATAAAAAATTGGAATCTTTATTAAAATCTGCTTTTTCCACAGCAGGGGCTGTTACACAGCCAGCAGTGGCAGCTATTGGGGTCTGCCAAGCTTTAAAGGATCAAATGAAAATGGTCCTGAGGGATTTGCCAGACCAGCAGGCCCAGGCTCTGGCTGATCTGCCTAGAGCATTATGCTTTGCGGTTGACGCCATCAAGGATTCTATCCATCAGGCCTCCCGCCTCACGCTGTCTTTGGTACATATGCGTAGGCTTCTGTGGCTCAAAAACTGGTCTGCTGAAGCTCCCTGTAAGAAGCTCTTAGTTAGCTTCCCATTTCATGGGGAACGCCTTTTTGGCGAAGACCTGGATAAGTATATCCAGAAGATTTCCAGTGGTAAAAGTACTCTCTTACCGAGTAAAAAGAGGTCTAGGGGTCCATCTTTTAAGAGGACTACCTCTCCTATCCCTGCGACGTCTGCTACTAAGCAGTTCCGACTGCCTCCTCGGTCAAACTCAGGAGGTAAAAATCAGGGACAGCCACAGGGTAATAAAAAGCCCTGGATCCGAAGAGGTACTAAACCAGCCTCCAAGTCAAGCCTATGAAGGGCTGCCCCCACTCAAACGGGTGGGGGGAAGACTTCAGTTGTTCGCAGAGACCTGGCGGGAGACGATCAAAGACAGATGGGTGCTCTCCGCAGTAACTCTGGGATACAAGTTGGAGTTAAAAGAGTCTCCTCCGTCCCATTTTATGTGGTCAGGCATGCCAAGAGACCCTCTGAAAAGAGGGTCTCTCCTATTGGCGTTAGAACAACTATTGCTCCAAGGAGTAATTATGGAGGTTCCTATGGAAGAGTGGGGGTTGGGTTTCTACTCAAACCTTTTCACAGTCCCGAAGCCAAACGGGGACATAAGACCCATATTGGACCTAAAGAGTCTAAACAAATTTCTAAACGTCCGGTCTTTCCGGATGGAGTCGATCCGATCGGTCACCGCTGCCCTACAAGGGGAGGAATGGTTAGCCTCGATCGACATCAAAGATGCTTACTTGCATGTTCCCATCTTTCCAGGTCATCAAAAATTCCTACGCTTTGCAGTAGAAGGGCGCCATTTTCAGTTCAGAGCCTTACCATTCGGTCTGGCCACAGCACCACGAGTGTTCACAAAAAATTCTGGCCCCACTGTTGGCCGATCTAAGAACACGGGGTGTAACGATAATGGCATACCTAGACGACCTGTTGTTGATGGACCACTCAGTTGCCAAGCTAGAAGTGGTAATTGTCGATACAATCAAGTATCTAGAATCTCACGGTTGGGTCATCAACCTGGACAAGTCAGCCCTACAGCCAGTGAAAAACCTGGTATATCTAGGGCTACGGCTGGATTCAGACCAGAGGAAGATTTTCTTACCTCTAGACAAGGTATCCTCTTTGAGGGCCTTGGTCCGTCTGCTTTGTGCAAAAAGACAGCCGTCCATACGCCTGTGCATGAGGCTGCTAGGAAAGATGGTAGCATCATTCGAAGCTGTGCCATACGCCCAATTCCACTCAAGGAATTTACAAAGGGCCATATTGTCAGCCTGGAACGGAAAAGTTCAGGCTCTAGACTTCCCGATGGCTTTGTCCCCTTCCGTTCGGAAGAGTCTCTGCTGGTGGTTGATCCCCCAGAATCTCCAGAAGGGAAAACCCTTCAGCCCGATATCTTGGAAGGTGGTCACTACAGATGCCAGCCTTATAGGCTGGGGGGCAGTACTGGAGCAATGGTCTCTCCAGGGCAGATGGTCAAATGTAGTAAAAACCCTGCCCATCAATCTCTTAGAGATACGAGCAGCCCGGTACGCCCTAGTAGCCTGGACATCCAGACTCCAAGGGTCCCCTGTCAGAATTCAATCAGACAATGCCACAGCAGTGGCATATATCAATCATCAGGGAGGCACCAGGAGTCGTGCAGCCCAGAGGGAAGTAAGTCACATCCTGGAATGGGCAGAAAAGCATGTCCCATGTATATCAGCTGTCTTCATTCCAGGGGTGGAGAATTGGAAGGCGGACTTTCTGAGTCGCCAACAGTTATGCCCAGGGGAATGGTCCCTTCATCCCGAGGTCTTCCGAGCAATATGTCAGCGGTGGGGAACACCGGATGTAGATCTGCTAGCATCCAGATTCAACGCAAAGGTGGACAGATTTGTCTCCCGGACAAGGGATCCCCTCGCTTGCGGCTCGGATGCTCTGGTGTTCCCTTGGGATCAGTTCAGACTGATATATGCATTCCCTCCGCTACAATTGTTGCCTCGACTCCTTCGCAGAGTCAGGTTGGAGAAGAAGCCGGTGATCCTGGTGGCTCCAGCGTGGCCCCGAAGGGCCTGGTACGCGGAGATCATCAAAATGTCTGTGGGGAGTCCTTGGACCCTTCCACGTCGTCCGGACCTGCTTTCGCAAGGACCGATATACCACCCTTCCTTACTAACTCTAAGTTTAACGGCCTGGCTATTGAATCCCACATCCTAAAGAAGAGAGGTCTCTCTAACTCTGTGGTATCAACTATAATCAATGCCAGGAAGCCTGTATCCAGGCAGATCTACTATAGAGTTTGGAAGGCGTACATCACTTGGTGCGAGGCCAGAAAATGGCATCCACGTAAGTACGTTATAGGCAGAATTCTGGACTTCCTGCAGTGGGCTGTAGACAGGAAGTTTGCCTTAAGTACTATCAAGGGCCAGGTTTCGGCCTTGTCAATACTATTTCAAAGGCCCCTGGCTATGCATTCACTTGTCAAATCCTTTATGCAAGGTGTGACTCGTATTATTCCACCGATTAAGGCTCCCATATGCCCATGGGATCTAAATTTGGTTCTGTCGGTTCTGCAGAAGCAGCCATTTGAACCTTTTGCGGCACATTTCCTTGGTTCTACTCACCAGGAAATTGATATTTTTAGTAGCCATATGCTCGGCTAGAAGAGTGTCGGAATTAGCCGCCATGTCCTGTAAAGAGCCATATCTGGTTATCCATAAGGACAGAGTAGTATTACGTCCTCACCCAGCCTTTCTTCCTAAGGTGGTATCGAGGTTTCACTTGAACCAGGATGTGGTTCTTCCTTCTTTTTTCCCCAAACCAAGCTCGGTAGAGGAAAAGTTATTGCATTCTTTGGATGTAGTAAGAGCAGTTAAAGCTTATCTAAAAGCCACTGCTCAGATTCGTAGAACGGATTCTTTGTTTGTTCTGCCGGAAGGCCCCAGAAAGGGTCAGGCAGCATCAAAATCTACTTTAGCCAAGTGGATTCGACAGGTCATAATACAAGCCTATGGCTTGAGAAGTAGACCGCCTCCGTTCAAAGTTAGGGCGCACTCCACGAGAGCAGTTGGAACTTCATGGGCAGTGCATCACCAGGCCTCCCTGGCGCAAATTTGTAAGGCCGCAACATGGTCTTCAGTACACACGTTTACTAGGTTCTACCAGGTGGACGTTAGAAGTCAGGAGGATGTCGCCTTTGGGCGCAGTGTGTTGCAGGCCGCAAAAGATCCTCATGCCTGATGGCGCCCAGCTTATGTATGGTGTATCCCCCCCCTCATGTGGCATTGCTTTGGGACGTCCCACATAGTAATGACTATGCTGCTCTGTGTCCCGTGATGTATGAACAAGAAAGTAGGATTTTTAAAACAGCTTACCTGTAAAATCCTTTTCTTGGAGTACATCACGGGACACAGAGCTCCCACCCCTCTTTTGGGGACACGTATTGCTTTGCTACAAAACTGAGGTACTCCCGGATGGGAGGGGCTTATATAGGGGAGGGTACTTCCTGTTTTGGAAGTTGCCAGTGCCAGCACCTGAAGGTAATTCTATATAACCCACATAGTAATGACTATGCTGCTCTGTGTCCCGTGATGTACTCCAAGAAAAGGATTTTACAGGTAAGCTGTTTTAAAAATCCTACTATTTGTAGCTGCTGACTTTTAATTTTTTTTTTTTTCCGCGGAACGCTGCTTTCACACTGGAGCGGGCAGGTGTTGACGGTAAAACACGGCTAGCTTTAGTGGCGCTTTACCGTCATTCTAGCAGCGCTATTCGGCTGCTAACGGGGCGCTTATATCCCAGCTAGCGGCCGATGAAGGGGTTAAATGCTCCCATGTAGCGCCACTGCAGAAGTGCTTTGCAGGCGCTTCGGCAGCAGTGCCCATTCATTTCAATGGGCAGGAGTTGTGGAGGAGCAGTATACACCGCTTCAAAGATGCTGCTTGCAGGACTTTTTTTTTAACGTCCTGCCAGCGCACCGCCTTAGTGTGAAAGCACTCGGGCTTTCACACTGAGACTGCAGGGGAGTAGTTTTGCATGCAATTTACAGGCGCTATTTTTTAGCCCAAAGGCGCCTAAAAAACACCCCAGTGTGAAAGGGGTCTAACTGTTAGATTTTAGGAGTTGAAGGGGAAAAAAAAAAAAAAAACCCGACATCATATATCGGCCATCGGCCCTTGCGATTTCTAAATATCGGCATCGGCCAGAGAAAAACCCACATCGGTCGACCTTTAGCTGTGTGTACATTAATGAGGGAAAAAAATAAACTCAAATGATTTTAGCAAATGGCTGCAATATAATAAAGAGTGAAAAAGTGTGTGAGTGAGCGTGTGCGTGAGAGTGAGCGTGTGCGTGAGAGAGAGCGTGTGCGTGAGAGAGAGCGTGTGCGTGAGAGAGAGAGAGAGAGAGAATATATATATATATATATATATATATATATATATATATATATATATATATATATATATATATATATATATATATTGTGACAGCAGGAAGGTAAAGTCACCTGGTTGCATCCAGGGGGGTAGATATATTTCGCCCAGCTTCAGGCTTTACGCCGATTTGTACAACTAGGTGGAGAGTTGTATAAGGCTAGTGTGCTCATGGATGACTCATACCTCTAGGGAGAGGGCTGGGCGTCGTGCAGACAGGGAGTTGATGAGACCAGCTGAACCTTGTCAGCTCATTTAGGCCTCTATAAGAAACTCCCAGATTCATTAGATGTTAGCTCATGCCTGGAACCAGACCTGTGTGGACTGTCTAGGGAGAGTGAACCCCTGTGCGGTGAGGCAAAGCCTGTGTGGCTATTTGTTTGGACTTTTACTAAACCAGGGACTTAGGGACTAGGACAGCACCAGGCTGATCCCAGTTGTTAGTTAGGAAACCTGCATGTTTAGTCAGAGGTCAAACTGACCAGGATTTATTTTGTTTGTTTCTTTTTGGCTTTGCTGTGTTTTTGTCACTGTACATAGAGAAATAAACCGCACCTTTTGATTTTGAAAACCACAACCTCCGTCTGCTGGCCCTGTTTTTGTGTGGGGAGCCCAACCAGGGGGTCACACACACCCGCTACCGAGTTAACCCCCTCACAGTTGGTGGAGAACCAGTGGCAGTTTTTTTAAGCCAGCATGGAGGAGATACTGAAACAGCTGGCTCTAGCAAATGCCAATCAACAGCAGACAAATGCAGGTTTGCAAAGGAGCCTTGCAGCCCAGCAGCAAGCTCATCAACAAGCCCAGCAGCAATCTGAGGCCCGCTTCATAGACCTGTTACAGAAGCAAGAGCAGAGACTACAACAAATGGAAGCAGTAATGCAGCAACGTCCGCAGACCAGTGAGGAAAGCCGTCCCACTAATACCGCGTCCTTTGGGGTGAGTCGTTTATTGACAAAAATGACTGGAGAGGATGATCCAGAGGTATTTTTGACCACATTTGAAAGGACTGCTGAAAGAGAAAAGTGGCCTGAGGAGCAGTGGGCTGGACTGGTGGCTCCTCTGTTAACTGGTGAATCGCAGAAGGCTTACTATGACCTAGAGCCTGACCAAGCAAAAGACTATGTGATGCTAAAAGCTGAAATATTGGCAAGGCTGGGTGTCACCCTGGCTGTCCGGGCTCAGCGTGTGCATAACTGGACTTTCCAGCTTGGAAAACCCCCCAGGTCTCAAATGTATGATCTCATTCACCTGAGCAGGAAGTGGCTACAGCCAGAGACTTTGTCCGCACCGGAGATTGTGGAACGTGTTGTGATGGATCGTTTCTTGAGAGCTCTTCCTACCGCCATTCAAAAGTGGGTAAGCCACGGAGACCCAGAAACGGCCGGTAAACTTGTGGATCGTGTAGAGAGATACTTGGCTACAGAGAACCTGACGGCCTCTTCCAGAGACTCTCGGACTTTCCACCCTAAGACCAGACCATCCCCAGGGGCGGATAAGAGGATTCCAAGGGGTGAGGGTGGAGAGAGTGAGAGGGTGGGAGCTCTACCCCAAGTTTGGCGAGAACAGCCTGGGAAATCAGCGGCTCAAGAGGCCGCAAGAAGGATCGTTTGCTACCGCTGCCGGCAAGCGGGACATATTGCAGCCAATTGCCCGGTTGTGGAGGAACCCATGCAGTGTGACTTTCTGACGGGCAGACGTCAGTCGCTGTGTGCGACAGTCGCATGCACTGCCATTCGAGGAACTGAGAAACATTTATGCAAAATGTGTGTTAATGGTAGAAATGTTGTGGTATTGTTGGATTCAGGTAGCCTTGTGACCCTGATAAAGGCTGAGTTAGTTAAAACAGAGGTCTCTGGGAATAGCAAGGTAGCTGTTATTTGTGTGCATGGGGACACCCGAGAGTATCCAGTGACTACAGTGTGTTTCGAGACCCCCAAAGGTACCCTCTCTCATCCAGTGGGCTTAGTATCTCAGTTACCGCATGACGCCATTGTGGGAAGGGATTTTCCGAAGTTCTGGGAACTGTGGGATGATCCTGAGCCCCCCACTGGTGCCCCTATGTACCAGGAATGTGATAGCCAGAACTCCTCTGAGAGTGGTGAGGACTCTCCAGAATTTCCCTTGTCAGTATTGGCAGGGGAGACTCAAGAAACTGGAGAGGAGCCCACCTCCTCAGACGAAAACCTACCGTCTGTGGAGTTTTCTGATCTGGAGGTTCACAGGGAAAATTTTGCCACAGAACAGTTAAAAGACCCCGCCCTAATAAAGGCACGGGAAAACGTAGTGGAAATAGATGGCGAGTTAGTGAACCCAGATAATACCTGCACTTACCCATACTTCAGCGTAGAGAAGGACCTACTGTATCGGGTGGCAAAAAGGGCAGAAGAAACCGTTGAGCAGCTGGTGGTGCCCAAACCTTACAGGAAGTTGGTGTTGGAGTTGGCCCATGGGCACATTCTTGGAGGTCATCTGGGGACAGAGAAAACCCGAGAGAGGGTATTACAGAGATTCTATTGGCCTGGGGTGATGAAGGACATAGAAAATTATTGTTCCTCCTGCCCTGTGTGTCAGAGGTCGGCCCCGATGCCACATTTCCGTAGCCCGCTGGTCCCTCTACCCATCATTGAGGTCCCGTTTGAGAGAATCGCAATGGATTTGGTAGGTCCTATAATCAAGTCCGCTAGGGGGCACCAGTACATATTGGTTATAATGGACTATGCCACCCGTTATCCAGAAGCGATCCCTCTCAGAAATACCTCGGCCAAAACCATAGCCAAAGAGCTATCTCTTGTTTTTAGCCGGGTGGGTATTTGTAAAGAACTGCTTACGGACCAAGGTACACCCTTTATGTCCCGGGTTATGAAAGAGCTGTGTAAATTGTTCAAAGTGACGCAATTGCGTACATCTGTGTATCACCCCCAAACCGATGGGCTGGTTGAAAGATTCAACAAAACCCTAAAACAAATGTTGAAGAAAGTGGTGGATAGAGATGGAAAGGATTGGGACTGTCTACTTCCTTATTTGATGTTTGCTATTAGGGAGGTGCCCCAATCCTCTACGGGATTCTCCCCCTTTGAGTTACTGTATGGGAGACACCCAAGAGGGCTGTTGGATATTGCCAAGGAAACTTGGGAAAGTGAGAGTTCTCCCCACAGGAGTGTGATTGAGCATGTCGCCCTGATGCAAGATCGAATTGCACAGGTAATGCCCATCGTGAAGGAACATTTGGCCCAAGCGCAGTTGGCACAGCAGAGAGTGTACAACCGTGGAGCAAAGACCCGTACCTTTTCCCCGGGGGATAGGATATTGGTACTTGTCCCTACGGTTGAAAGTAAATTCCTTGCCAAATGGCAAGGCCCCTACGAGATAATGGAAAAAGTGAGCGAAGTGAATTACAAGATCAGACAACCAGGAAGGCGAAAGCCCGAACAGATATATCACGTTAATCTGTTGAAAGCCTGGAGGGATAGAGAGTCCCTAGTCGCAGAAACTTGGTCACCAGCTCAAACTGGTTGCGTGATTCCGGAGGTTGGAATAGCAGCCACCTTGTCACAACCCCAACAACAGGAGGTTAAGGAGTTTGTGCTTCGCAACAAGGAGGTGTTCTCTGAGCTGCCGGGACAAACATCTGGGGTAGAGCATGATATTATTACCCCGCCCGGTGAAAGGGTGAAGTTAAAACCCTATCGGATCCCAGAGGCCCGACGGGAGGCAATACGGGAGGAAGTACAGAAAATGCTGAACTTAGGGGTGATAGAGGAGTCCCAAAGTGATTGGTCTAGTCCCATTGTGTTGGTGCCTAAACCGGATGGGAGCTGGCGATTTTGTAACGATTTTCGTCAGTTGAACAAAGTTACAAAATTTGACACCTACCCCATGCCACGTATAGATGAGTTGATCGACCGGCTGGGAACAGCCCGATACATGACGACTCTTGACCTCACAAAAGGGTATTGGCAAATTCCCCTGGCCAAGTCGGCCAAAGAGAAAACCGCATTTGTAACCCCAGACGGGGCGTTCCAATATAAGAGAATGCCGTTCGGGTTACAGAATGCGCCGGCCACATTCCAGCGGAAAATGGACCAGATGCTGAGGCCCCATCGGAAGTATGCTGCGGCTTACCTGGATGACGTAATTGTCCATAGCACAGATTGGGCCTCACATCTGCCAAAAGTGCAAGCAGTCCTGGACTCTGTTCGGGAAGCGGGGTTTACGGCTAACCCCAAGAAGTGTACCATTGGGCAGGAGGAGGCCAAATATCTTGGGTACACCATTGGCAGGGGAGTAATAAAACCCCAACTCAACAAAGTCGAGGCCATCCAGAGTTGGCCACGTCCCAACAGCAAGAAGCAGGTACGAGCCTTTCTGGGAATCGCGGGTTATTATCGGCGCTTCATTCCCCACTTTGCTTCTAAGGCTGTGCCCCTAACCAACCTGACGAAAGGGAAAGGGTCGGTCATGATTAAATGGACCCCCGAGGCTGAGGCAGCATTCCAATTCTTGAAACAAGCCTTATGTAGCCAGCCAGTGTTGTACTCACCCGACTTCTCTAAAGACTTTGTCGTACAAAGTGATGCGTCAGATGTGGGGTTAGGAGCAGTATTGTCCCAGGTCTGGAACGGGGAAGAGCACCCAGTCATTTACCTCAGCAGGAAGTTGAAGTCCCATGAGGTAAATTACGCCACGGTTGAAAAGGAGTGTTTAGCGGTGAAGTGGGCTCTAGATTCCCTTCGGTACTATCTGCTAGGTAGGCACTTTGACATGGTTACGGATCACGCTCCGTTAAAGTGGATGGCTCAAAACAAGGAAACAAATAGAAGAGTGAATAGGTGGTTCCTGGCCCTCCAGGAATTCAACTTCACAGTAAAGCATCGCCCTGGCGTTCAAATGGGGAATGTGGATGCTTTGTCTCGAGTACATGAATGCCTGATTGCTGGTGTTCCAACCCCGAGGTTAAAACAAGAGGGGGGGGTATGTGACAGCAGGAAGGTAAAGTCACCTGGTTGCATCCAGGGGGGTAGATATATTTCGCCCAGATTCAGGCTTTACGCCGATTTGTACAACTAGGTGGAGAGTTGTATAAGGCTAGTGTGCTCATGGATGACTCATACCTCTAGGGAGAGGGCTGGGCGTCGTGCAGACAGGGAGTTGATGAGACCAGCTGAACCTTGTCAGCTCATTTAGGCCTCTATAAGAAACTCCCAGATTCATTAGATGTTAGCTCATGCCTGGAACCAGACCTGTGTGGACTGTCTAGGGAGAGTGAACCCCTGTGCGGTGAGGCAAAGCCTGTGTGGCTATTTGTTTGGACTTTTACTAAACCAGGGACTTAGGGACTAGGACAGCACCAGGCTGATCCCAGTTGTTAGTTAGGAAACCTGCATGTTTAGTCAGAGGTCAAACTGACCAGGATTTATTTTGTTTGTTTCTTTTTGGCTTTGCTGTGTTTTTGTCACTGTACATAGAGAAATAAACCGCACCTTTTGATTTTGAAAACCACAACCTCCGTCTGCTGGCCCTGTTTTTGTGTGGGGAGCCCAACCAGGGGGTCACACACACCCGCTACCGAGTTAACCCCCTCACAGTATATATATATATAAAATCTCGTTTCATTTTAAATCAGATGTAAAGTTGATAGTTTTTACATTTAAAGCATCAAATTTACAAAATAACTACAATACTAATGATATTAGTGTCATCCAAATATACTCGAAGTTACCTGTTGAAACAGAGGTCCAAGTGGTCAGGTGCAAATTGTGTGATTCTAGCAGGGACCAAGTACCAGCGTGTAATTACCTTTTATGTCGTTTCAACTGCCATTAGATTTGGTGAAGATTTGGTATTAGACCAGATTTCAGACAATTCTGTCTCATCGATAGTGCGATCAAGAGCCCTTTCCCATTTAGCAACATAGGAGGATCCGATTTAATGAGCAATTGAGAGTAGATTGTTGAAATTCGACCCCTAGCGTGTGGATCTTTCATGCATATTTGTTCAAATTTATGGTTTGTTTGTTTCATCATTAGTGACTATTCAGAAGATGGGTGTAGAAATTCTTAATTTGAAGATAGCAGAATATTTTGAATTGGGGGAGCCGAAAAGAGTCATATAACTCTGGGAAAGGGCAGATTAATGTCGCTGAAACCAGGTTATACATTCATTAGACCAAGCACAAAAAGTTCTGGGAGATATCCATGCTGGATAAAAGGCTGTATTTTTGAGAAAAGAAAAAGGAGTGGGTTATGGTGTTGATTGTAGGCCGTATGAGTTTTTATGCCTATGCTAAATAGATAATGTTTAGTGATTGGGTTCAATAAAGCGTTACGATCTACTGGGCGTAACCATAGGATATTATGTACCGTATATACTCGAGTATAAGCCGAGTTTTTCAGCCCTTTTTTTTTTTAAGGGTGAACATGCCCCCCTCGGCTTATACTCGAGTCAGTGTACCTGAACGATGCGACGCTCCTCCGCACGGCGGCAGCCACTACTTTAGGCCGCGGCTTCGGCCTAGTCTTTGGATCCGGTGGCCATCTTGCTCCTCCCGGCCTCTCCACCAGCACTGTATCCTGGTCTCCCTGGTGTCTGGCTCCCTCACCGCTCACAGATCCTGCGCCACAGGCTTCCGACCGGGCAGGGGTCTGAACGGAACGGTGCCCTCCAGCACGGCGGCAGCCCCAAATCCAGACCGCGACGTCGGCCTAGTCCCGGGCTCCGGCGGCCATCTTGGTACTCCTGGCCTCTCCACCCGCGCTGCATCCCTCCTTTCCTGGCTTCTGCACTCAGGCCTATGGACGCTTCCTGCATCCTCCAGGTGAGTGGCACAGTGAGGTTGCAATGAGCACAGTAATGTTGCAATGGGCACAGTAATGTTGGGCACAGTAATGTTGCAATGGGCACAGTAATGTTGCAATGGGCACAATAATGTTGGGCACAGTGAGGTGTGCAAATGGGCACAGTGAAGCTGCAAATGGGCATTGTTGACCCTCTTTTCCGCTTACAGTAGCTGCTGCATTCTCACCCTAGGCTTATACTCGAGTCAACATGTTTTCTCAGTTTTTTTGTGGTAAAATTAGGTACCTCGGCTTATACTCGAGTATATACGGTATTAAGAGAGGGTCACAATCCATTGCTTCTATTATTACCCACAGAGGAATCTCTTTAGTAGAGTGATATTTCACTACCAACTGAGAAGCCTTGTAATATAATGTGAAATTTGGAAATCCTAAGCCACCTCGTAGGCTCCAGTTTTAAGCCCTTCCCACGCTCTACATGTGCTGAACCCCCTCCCCAGGAAATTAGTATTTATTTTTAATCTACGGCCCTGTTTGTCCCTGTATGTGTAAATGTCCAAGCTTGAATTATGTGAAGACCTATACAAATAAATTCAGAATGTTGTATCAAGTTCTTCGTGCCATCTTATTGTATAGGTGTGTTTTTCAGCATCTGTTGTATACTGTAGGGCTCCATGCACGCTTAAAAATTGTTGTGTTTTCTCTGTGGAAGCAGTTAAATGTTATCCTATGTGTTCATACACATTAGGAGGATTACAGGCATATTTTGCGCTCAACGTTTAGGAGGTAGGAAAAAAAAAAACTTCTGGTTTGTGTTTCTGATTGGAGCTTACTGGCAGAAAAAACATAAAAAAAAAAAAAACTCTTAAATTTGTCTAAACTTTGAACAAACAACACTTTATATTAGGGATATTCAATTAGCGGACCATGAGGCATAGCAAGACTGACAGCCACAAGCATGACACTCAGAGGCAGAGGCATGATGGGACTTGTAGTATTACAACAGCTGGAGGTCCGCTTATTGCATATCCCTGCTCTATGCCCAGGTTCACACTGGGGCTGCAGGAGTGAAGCCGTGCGAGTTCAGCTGAACTCGCACGATTTCACTCCTGCCTGTGAACCAGGGCTATATGAATGTTTTTTTCTGCCAAGGGAACTGGAGTTTTTTTTAAGCCAAATGCGATATTGGAATGTGGTAACAAAGTATTGACTACACATGCAGTATTTTATCACAAAAGTTCTGATTGGCAGATGGTGGATTTTTTTTGTCCCGTGATATTTACCATAGTCACACAGCATCCAGAATTAGGACAAAAGGAACTACTTTATCTGATCTAGTTATCTCCAAACTTGTCCTGACCTTCCAGTTCCAGTATGCCGAGAGTATTCTTTGTTAACAGAGAACTCTTATCTCCCCTACATTTCTCCATCCATAACTGGAAAAGAGTTTTCTGTAGATAAGGCCGATTTACACTACCCAACACTTGACAACTATGTGAGATCTTAATCTAGGTTAAAATCGCATAGAATAACAGGTGATGGGAACAGTTCTAAATGTATTTCATATGTTGTTTCTTATATATTGGGGTCCAATAAAAAAGGATTTTAACTTACCGTAAAAAAAAAAAAATTTCCCCCATTCTTTATTTGGTTATGCAACATAACACATTAGTATTACATGACAACACCAGTCCTGTAAATGTATTTTCTATATAATCCAAAATGTATTTACTTTCCTAGACCCTATGTTGCATTAGACCATGCATTATTGTGTGTTGCACTAAAGCAGGCTATTTGAATCTAATGCAACAAAATTTTTTTGTAAAAATGTACCGTACCTTCTTTTTTTATTTTAACACTGTGCATCACAATTCATGGCAGTCCATTGGAAGGTGTGTTAGGGTGCCATTAAGAATGAATGTCACTCCAACACCCCAGTAAGCTGCAGTGTAACCTCCAATCCTTAATCCGAAGACCATAAACTCCAACCATGAGCTTGAACCATAATCCCTGAATTTTAACACTGAATCATAACAATACACCCTTAATATCCCCAACTGATAAAATAATTAATAGTTTATGTACTGAAAAAAAATGCTGGTTAGAATATGAATAGAACTCACAACCTTACCATTTTTCGTTATTTTCATTTGAAATAATTACAAAATTACCACATTAGATTGCACCTGTACATTTTTCATTTTGGGGAAATTCACTGCAGGTGTAAAATCTAATATTTTTGAAAAGAGGATATGGCTGGGAAGAATAGTTATATTGTTAATGACTTACAGTCTGTTCTTTCTAAAATGAAAATGTGGAATTTGATTTAGGATGGTGTTAAGAACAAAGCAAACAGTGTTGCACACTGCAGAACATTATGTCATGTTCATAAGTAACCTATTCTTTATCAAAGTGCAAATACTCCAGGTAAATATCAGTCCAGATTCTTCAAATGCCAGACACTTACACAGCCTGTACCAGAAGACACTGCCCTGTGCAGAAATTACAGATCACTAAATTCTCGTTATGAACATTCAGAGACTCATCAATGCCCTCCAGTAAAACATCCTAGCTAGCCACCCACTAAACATTCTCGCAATCCAACCAGTTGCAGAACTGGGTGGCACTTGGGTTAGCTCTAGTGTGCTTTGCTTCTTAAAAGAGAAGTAAAGGAATTTTTTTTTCCTCATTAAAGTGCTGGGCTGTAGAGGGGGCAGCCGGCTCAGGCTCTCATCGGCTCGCTGAGAGGCTGAGCGGAATTTCAGTCCAGGCACCTGGCAGATCCCAACTTTGTCGTGATGATGCGGTGCCTGGACTGACATCAGCAGAGAGTGGACTTCAGCCCGCTCTCTGCTAAAAATGGGTCACAGGAGTGCAAAACGAATTGCACTCCTGTGATCCATAGAAGTACAGCCAAACAAGCTTTGGCTGTACTTCTCCTTTAAGATATACCAATTAAAATGTACGTACGTACGTACGTACGTATGTATGTTTTTTATTGTGTTTTGGATAGAACAGGGAAGGTCTCCTGTCAGTTCGTTATCTGCTGTCATTGTCCTATCGGGAAGATCTCTCTTAATTTCCTTCATTTTCATCTCTCTACATTTCCTGTTTCAGATATGCAACAGAAGTGAGAAAAAATAAATATTCTCAAAGAAGAAAATCCCCCTTGTAATCAGCCTAAACTCGATTTGTCTTTACCTCCTGCTCTGGTGACAATGCTAAAAACTTGGTTTTCCCATCACTTTGTTGAGTTTTGTCCCGAAATGAGCTTTAATGGACTTGTAAAAAAAAAAAAAAAAAAAAAAAAAAAAAAGTTGCTGGATTCACCAGATTTTTCAGTCAATACACTTTTCTATGTTATAGACCAGTGGTCTCCGAATTATAGGACCTTTGCTTGCCTTTATCTGGCCAGGCATGTACTGGCTATCGGGACTACAGGGAGTTTCCCGGTGGGCCAATTTGAGTGATAGCCTGTCAAAGTAATGGCTGCGTGGCCCGTGCAGCCATTACTTTGAGCACTGCTGTACTGCAGGGGTGGACTGACCTATCGGCACTGTGGGGCCCCACGACAGCTGCAACACTAGCAGTGGAAGTGGCTGCAATAGGACCTCTCACAGTGTGCTGTTCTTGGCCGGCCCCTCCTCCTTCACTCCTGTCCACCCCAGGTGCTTGTACATGACATCATCTGGGATGCACAATAAGAGAGCAGCACGCCATGAGAGGTCTTATTGCAGGCATCGGGTGAGGCTCCATGATACTCTCCTGTTCCCCCACGCTGTCCCCCTCTGTCCTCCATGCCCCCTCTGTCCTCCAGCCCCCGCGCTGTCCCCCTCTGTCCTCCAGCCCCCGCGCTGTCCCCCTCTGTCCTCCAGCCCCCGCGCTGTCCCCCTCTGTCCTCCAGCCCCCGCGCTGTGCCACTGTGTCCTCCACCCCCCATGCTGTGCCCATGTCCTCCACCTCCCCCTGTGTCCTTCACCCCCTCCACAGTGTCCCCGTGTCCTCCACCCCCCCACCGGTGTCTTCCACCCCCCCTCTGTGTCTCCCTGTGTCCTCCACCCCCCCCAGTGTCCCCCTGTTCCCTCCACCCCCCACGCTGTGCCACTGTGTCCTCCACCCCCCATGCTGTCCCCCCGTGTCCTCCACCTCCTCCACAGTGTCCCCCTGTGTCCTCCACCCCCCCTCAACAGTATATATACTGTTTTTGTGTGTGTTTGCAAAATTAAAGTGGGCCAGTCTGGATGATGACCAGGGCCAAATTTTTGTCCCAGTCCAGCCCTGTATCTGGCCCTTGGGGCACTATTCCTTCCACTGGCATTAACAATGTGGCAGAATTCCTCCCACTGACACCAGTGATGGGGCACTATTCCTCTCACTGACACCAGTGATAGGGCACCAAGTCTGAAGGATAATAAACTGGTCCTTTGTTTACAAAGTTTGGAGACCCCCATTATAGATTAAAACACACCAAAGTGGCCCTATTGAGGATTTTTTTTACCTAACTTACGATCTCAGAGACACAACAGGAAGTGTCAAATCTTCCCAAAAATGGAGAAATCCTACCTTTGACATGTTTCCAGGGAGAATTCCACTGATTTGGTGACAATGTATTACAGTCCACTGTACATTTTCTGTCCCCATGACAAAATTTCATCAATGAATCCCCTCGATGGGTGGGTGGTACAGGCAGAAATAAAAACCAGATAAAAGGTTTTCACCCTGTCCTCACTCAATAAAATGTTTTAGTTGGAGTTGGCCTCTAGATGCTTGCCTCCTGCCCAGAAGATATATAAATCATATCTTCTTTAAAAAAAAAAAAAAAAAAAACTGATTGAACAACAAGTTTTCCCACATACACTTCACAGTAAAAATAAATCTGCAGAAACAATGTCAGTCTGGTTAATATTTACCAAGAACATAATAGAATACTTGTTTGCCTGTGTGCTAGACATAACTGTAAACTGTGGTTCAAGCATTTGTAATTCCCCCCTGAGGAATGTGGGCATTTTACGGTCAGATCTCATAAATAGTCTTGAAACAACAGCTTGCTTACAGAAGACATGAATGCTTACCATGTGTACAGCATTATGTGATAGCTTTTATACTGTATGTGCAAACGAGTATAAATGTATCCAGCAGAGAATGTTAAAGGCCTTCAGACAGAAAAAAAAAGCTATGAAAACTATGATATAACCAGCCAGGCAGCACCTTTTTATATTTCTTATAAATTTTACAGGCAAGACTCTTGACCCGAGGATCACCAGCTAGAGCTCCCACAAACCAAGGTCACATTCAACGTGAAAACCTAGAAGCTTGTGGAATATAGCCACGTCTAGCATATTATTAAGTGGTATAGTTCGGGGGGGGGGGGGGGAATTATTTGATCTCCCTGCTGATTTTGTGTGTCTTCTATACAGGTAACGAGCTGAGATTAGGAGCACTCTTAAAGGGTGTGCGCCTAATCTCAGCTTGTTACCTGTATAAAAAGACACCTGTCCACAGAAGCAATCAGAATATAATAAGGCTTACCTGTAGGCACAGTAAATATCTCCTAAACAATGTACATTTAAGTTATATTTACTTTAGAAGCAGCTGGTAATGTCACCGACCATGCGCTCTGATGAAACAGCATTCCTTCAGAGCCCGTGCCAGACACAGCGATTCCCACACGCATGCTCAGGAGTGACATCATCCTGGCTCAGCCATTCATACCGCCGAAGCCCGCAAACCCAGAAGGAAGACCAGGTGAAGATCGAAGCTCCTACAGCGGTGACAGCGCGCCACTGGAGGGCTCAGTTTTTAGGTCTGCATACTAGCACATTATAACAAACTGCCCGGGGACAATTTTTTGATTTATTTTTTGCTGTGGTTTACTACCACTTTAATATCCATATGCAGTGCTAAATATAAATAAACAGCTATATGGTTGGATAACAAAATATCGAATCCACTCTGAGAATAACAGAAGATATTGTATGTATGTACTTATGTATGCACACACATACATATGTATGCATGCATGCATGTATATCAGGGTGGATATAAATCAATGATTTAAAAAAAAAAAAAAAAAAAAATATTTTAATAACATGCTTTTGGAGTAAAAAAATCTATCTAAAGATATTTATAGAGTTAAGTCCCGCTAAGGCTGCTTTCACACTGAGGTGCTTTATAGGCGCTATAGCGCTAAAAATATCCCCTGTAAAGCGTCTCTCCTCTCACTCCAATGTGAAAGCCCAAGGGTGCGCTGGCAGGATGGTAAAAAAAAAAAGTCCTGCTAGCCGCATCTTTGCAGCGCCGTAGGAGCAGTGTATACACTGCTCCTAATGCGCCCCCTGCCCATTGAGATCAATGTGCAGCGCCGCCGAACCGCCGGCAAATTTCAGGTGGTTTTAACCCTTTTCCGCCCGCTAGCGGGGGTTAAAAGTACCCCACTAGCGGCAGAAAAGCGCTGCAAACAAGACGGTAAAGTGCCGCTTTATCGCCGACGCCCCCGCACTGGCCGTGTGAAAGCAGCCTTGGGGTAAACACCAAATATTTAGCACCTCATCCCAAATAGTCAAATGAATTAAAGTGAAGGAGAGGTAGGAAAGGGATTATCACAGTGCTTATAAATAATAATGGAAACCAGATATATATAAAAAAAAAAAAAAAAAAAAAAAAGAGTTCAAGTTTATTAGAGACCAGATTAGAAACCAAACAAGGTCATTTGTCAAATAATATTTAACATTTCATTGTAGTGGTGGTCATATGGCAGCAGTTCATATTAAGCAGGGATCTCGTGTTCGTATATTAACCCGACATGTTTCACCTAGTGGCTTCATCAGGGGATATATACGAATCAATCCGAGAGAACGTGGGACTGTGTAAAAGATACAAAGAACACAAAATAAACAAAATATAACAAAACAGATATACAACAGTGCATATGAAACAGGGTTACATCATTGGCCAATGTCCGCCCCAATAGAAGGGGAGCTTACTGCCTCAGGATTCCCAGAGAGGCCCACCGCCCGGAAGGTAACACCAATCAATGGGGAAGGCACTACGCGACCACAGAGGATTCCCCCATTCGGCACCCGCTCCGCGCCGCTGCCCTGCGTGTGCATCTCCCGTCAGAGACATCCCATTTTTGGTGTCCATATCACTATTTCTCACACTAGTTCTTCCTTCAGTTTGACAATTTCTCTCCTCCTATACCTCTGCTTTGCACATGAGGTGTGGCTTGCACAGAAGGGCTGTCCCGCGGGTTGCATTGATTGGTCGGTCTTCCCTTCCGTGTCCGTGCCTGTGGCCGCACCCTCCACTGCCCACCACCAAGCAGTCTGGTTAGGGTAGTCAGAGACTACGTGAGATTCCCGCACATGCGCGGTGGTGCCATCACGTCCGCATTTGGTCAGTGACGTCAGACGCCGACTAAATGGAGGACACCTATAAGCTGGCTTCTCAGACAGCACTATTGCCAGAGACAGAGGGCAACCTGCTACTATCGTTCTTTACTCACAAGGTAAAAACTCAGGCTAGCCTATTATGGATTTCCTTGCTTTGGCCACCTTGGCCGTTCGGGGCCGGGTCCCTTTTGGACATTGCCATTTGTTATTACATTTTCATTCTAACTAGCTTTATCGATGCCCCTTGATTACTGCTGGTTATATTAGGAGTTATCTATGTAAGCTTCATACTCATTTGCTTCTAATATTAGCCTATATATAAAAAATTGGAACAAGAATTTTATTTTTAACATCTCCCTTTTTTTTACCAAGATATCCATCATTTAAAAGGTTTTCTTTACTGAATAAACTGAGACAGTAGTCTGGTGCACCCTGTGGTTTGGGTACATTTAAAATAAAATTTAACCTTTACATGGATATCTTTGAGCTCTGATTATCACGGTTTATTGGTCAACATTTCAAATATATCCCTCTGTACAGTTTATTTAGGGTAATTTCATTATTTTTTTTTTAGCTAAAGCTCTACTGACTTTCATACCTCCTTATAAGAGGTTTTATTTTACATCTTCTTTAAGATGCTTAATTCATAACCTTTCATTCTTTAGTCTTATCCCTCTTTTCCCAGTAGTTATCCTTGTATTCCCTTTCATTTCAGAGTTGTTCATTCCATTCATATTGGATAGAAGCAAATTTTATACCTCAGGCGCCCTCCACCACATGCTTTGAGTTTACTCTCTTTTAAGCAAGTACTCCATCTATAAAAAAAATAGGATTTTTTTGGAATCACCGTAAAATCCTTTTCTCCGACGTCCATTGACTGCCACAGCATCTTCAATCTTGACAAAGTGGGTTATGTTCCTGCTCATAGGAGAAGACTAGGCAGAATGTTAGATGTTTTAACATACATTCCCTTACCAGAGCTGAACAGCCCCACCCAGGGGGCGGTCAATCCAGACATAACCCTCCTACCTGCAGCCAGCAGCCTCAGTTCGTATTAAAGCAGTACAAACTCAAAAAAGGAGGGGTGGGTGCTGTGTCAGTCCATGGACGTCAGAGAAAAGGATTTTACGGTGAGTACAAAAAAAAATCCTATTTTCTCTTACCCTCCATGGACTGACGCAGCATCTTCAATCTTGACAAAGTGGGACATCCTAAAGCAGTGTCAAAGAACGAGGGGTGGGAACAGTATCAAGGAAAAAAAAAAAAAAAAAAACTTCACCCCAAACAAGCAGAGCTTCTCAACGGAGGAGTTGTAACTTTAAAACAGCCGCCTGCAAAACCTTGCGGCCAAAGGAAGCATCAGAAGATGCATCCACATCAACCTTATAAAACGTTGAAAAGGTATGTGCGGACGACCAGGTCGCCGCCTTGCACACTTGTGCAACAGACGCTTGATGTCGGAAAGCCCAGGAAGCACCAACTGCTCTGGTTGAATGCGCCGTAACCGGAAAAGGAGGCGCCCGCCCCTTAAGGGCATAGGCCTGTATGACAGTCTGCCGGATCCACAGAGAAATGGTGGCAGACGAAACCGATTGGCCCTGTTTTGGACCAGACACAAACAGCAAGTCAGACTTCCGAATCGAAGCCGTAGCAGACAGGTACACCCGCAGGGCACGTATCACGTCTAACGTGTGGAGCGCAAACTCTCTGGGATGCGACAGACGAGGACATAAGGACAGAAGCACAATGTCCTCATTAAGATGGAAGGCCGCGGGCGTAGCACCGCCTTATCCTTATGGAGGACCAAGTATGGCGGTTTGCAAGACAAGGCCGTCAACTCGGAAACCCTTCTGACAGAAGTAATGGCTACCAGAAAAGCCACCTTCCGAGATAAAGTTGAGAGGAATCTCTCGGTTTTCAAAAGGAGGTTCCTGAAGAACCGAGAGCACCAAATTCAAATCCCAAGGAGGAAGAGGTGGTTTAACAGGGGGGGGAGCACATGTCGGACCCCCTGTATGAAGGTACTAATCAAAGAATGGCCCGCTAGCGACCTCTGAAAGAAAATAGTCAAAGCTGAAATCTGACCCTTAATGGTGCTTAAGGCAAGCTTTTGGGTCACAGCACGCTGTAAAAACAGCAAGATCCTGGGAACGGAATACGTCCATGGACGCCAATCCAGCTCCTCGCACATAGCGATGTAGGCCCTCCAGGTACGGTGGTATATCTTCCTGGAGGAAGATTTCCATGCCCTCAGCATGGTCGAGATGACCGAATCCGAGAGACCCCTGTCTCTCAGCACCTGGCTTTCAATAGCTATGCCGTTAAAGCCAGCGACTGTAAAGCAGGATGAAGTATGGGACCTTGCGACAGAAGGTCCTCCCGCATCGGCAGTCCCCATGAAACGTCCGCCACTAGGTGCACAAGATTGGCGTACCAAGGACGCCGAGGCCAATCTGGAGCGATGAGATTACCGGAATCCGCTCGGCCTCCACCCTGGGAAGCAATCGAGGAAGCAGCTTCAGTGGAGGATAGGCATAAATCAGCCGATACCGACCCCACGGGGCCACTAACGCGTCTGCCCAGGGATCCCTGGACCTGGCCACGAATCTCGACACCTTGGGATTGAGTCGAGAGGCCAGGAGGGTCCACATCCGCGTGCCCCACCTCCGGCAAAGGAGTTGAAACACCTCCGGATGCGAGGACCATTCCCCCTGGTCCAACATCTGGCGGCTCAGATAGTCCGCCTGCCAGTTGTCCACTCCTGGAATGTAAACGGCCGACAGAGCCGGCACGCTTCTTTCCGCCCACCTTAGGATATGAGCGACCTTGGACGCCGCAGCTGAGCTCCAAGTTCCCCCCTGATGGTTGACATAAGCCACCGCAGTGGCGTTGTCCGATTGGATCCTGACTGAGCGTCCCTGCAGTCTCCTTGACCACGAGGAGAGGCACAGTCTGATCGCCCGGAGTTCCAGGACATTGATCGGCAGACGGTACTCGTCCGGAGACCAGAGCCCTTGGGCTGACAGAACTCCCCAGACTCCGCCCTAGCCCGAAAGACTGGTGTCTGTTGTGATCACAGTCCACTGAACAGGAAGGAGCGACTTCCCCGACCGAAGGGCTGGGGATCTCAGCCACCACGTCAGGGATGCCCTGACCAAGTGACTCACCTGGATCTGACGATCCAGTGATAATGGAGACTTGTTCCAGCAAGATGGGATCTCCTTTTGTAAGACTAGAGTGTGGAATTGGGCATACGGTACCGCCTCGAAGGAAGCCACCATGAGTCCCAGGATCCTTATGCAAAAATGGAGTGACGACCATTTGCGGGATGTCAGCACCCGTACCGCAGATTGAAGAGTCTAACTTGTCTAAGGGTAGAAATACTCTCGCCTCTGAGGAGGATCAATCCTAGGTACTCCAGACGCTATGCTCTTAGCGGCTTTAGATCCATAGGAGGGGATTTCCTATGATCATCATTAGCCCTTAATTTTTGACAGGAGCTATACACATTCTAATACACAGTCCATAGGGTGTACGTTTGCGCTATGTGCTCAAAGTGGTTCATTGGTGGAGCAGATGTGGCTTCCAATAATGGTACCACCATCATCATTGTGATATATATGTGCGTTTTCACAATTTCATTTATTATTTTTTTGATCATAGCGCAGACATACAACCTGGGAGACACAGATCCTGTGTTTCTTTTACAATATGTTATCTTGATCTGCACACATATCATATTTTTATTTATTAATTTAAACGTATATAAATAATTGATAATTAGTAAAATTCCTTTAGTAAAATAAATTGTTAATTAAGAATCATCCAATTTCGACATGAAGACATTGGTACCTATAAGCTTTTCGTATATTTTACATACACATTATTCACACATGTTACAAGGAATCATCACCAGGAGTTTATTATTACATATATAATTTTTGTGTGTACTGGTGTTTGAGATATTACCATAAATTTTTCACATTTTTTACCATCTCATACACTTCACACATAACAAAATTCTAGTAGACACTCCGATGTGGCACAGCTTACCAGTATTTTTCACACACATCAGATTCTGGTCTATTATGCACGTTAGCATTAACTTTGGATTTCAAGTTTTGTTTTTTTAACTATGTCAATGTTCACTATTTCATGATATATATAACCATTACACTTCAACATATTGTGGCACCTACATTGCATAATTTGTCTCATTATCCATACAATTTTTTTAATATACATAAATTTGATTTTATTTCTTCACTAAATTTGATCAATTTATTTTTTGAGAGATTTTATATATTTTTTTCGCTTTTGGTAGTTAGTACACTTGTATTAACATGCCCTTTAACAACAATTATCTCATCACTTACCAATTACAGGTTAATTACCTACACCTCGTTTTTGGATCACATGACCCTCTTTTGGAGGGGTATATTATAGAAATCACTTGTGTATTAGACAGCTATGATTAAACACTAGTACAGTGTGAAACGCGTCAGCTTGACCAGTGTGCTGTGATCTACAGTGTGTTTTTTTGATTTTGGATTTTACAAATAAAAAGGCTTTTTATTCGGAGTGCTGCAGTCCAGAAGAATTAGTTCTTTTGCTACTCCAGACGCTGAGTCGGAACCAGAACCGACTTCTGAATGTTCATCAGCCAGCCGAATTCTCGGAGGGCCTGACTGGCTATCACCACATTTTCCTCTAATTCTGAGCCAGAGTCTGCTCTCAGAAGAAGATCGTCTAGATAGCCCATGATAGCAAAGCTAGAATCGGGGCAAGCACCTTGGTGAAAACCCGCAGTGCTGACGCCAAACCGAAGGGAAGAGCCACAAACTTCTGGTGACCCCGCGCAGATTGGGACATGCAAGTAGGCGTCCTTGATGTCCAAGGATGCCAGAAAATCCCCCGGGTGGAGCGCAGCAATCACCAAACGAATAGATTCCATGCGGAAATTTCCGAACCTTTACAAAGGCATTTAGGGCTTTGAGATCCAGAATTGGACGGACTCCGTCCTTCTTTGGGACCTACAAACAGATTTAAATAAAAATCCCTGAAACCTCTCCTTTGACGGCACCCGCACCTCAGCAAGTCCTGCACTCCCCCCTAGCAGGGCAGCCTGACGCGCTGGAAGGAGAGAGAGATTTGAGGGAAAGAAATCTGTCTGGTGGCCAGGAAAGGAACTCTATCCTGTACCCCGAGGTAACCACCTCGCAATACCAACCGGTCAGAGATCCGGGAGGTCCACCGATCCGCGAACCTGCAAAGTCGTCCCCCCACCCCAGAGTCGGGCGGGGGCAAGACTTCATGCGGTGGCGGGCTTGTTTGCCGGCTTGGTTGCTTACGCACCCAGGGATGCTTCTGTCCCCCAGTCGCACCCTTGTCAGTCCGGGAGAATTTTTCCCCGGGATTTTGACCGACGGAAAAACCTCT